>JBBEEQ010000013.1:5000000-6250000 GCA_037950945.1 Hypolimnas misippus | reverse complement strand
AATATATACCATTTGTTAATCGATTACCGTCATATTATTTACTAAATAACAAAGCAGAATGTTGCAAACACAACACAAAAACACAACAAAAACAACAAGAAAAGTTAAAGTAATTAAAGAATATTTAACACTTATAAAAGAAGTAAGAAACAATGGTTAGAGAAAACAAAATTGAATAAAATAAAATAAACAAAATAATTCTGCCATATACTGATACAAAAATTCTTTCAATGGTCTTTTCGAGGCACGGTGCCTAAAAAACGAGCAGTATTTCCCCTTTTGTATAGCGAGGCTAATTATTTGGATGAAAAAACTGCCAGCCCACTGCGGTCAACAGATGTCCCACAGAGACGCACTGATAGCTCTTTTAAGAATTTTCGGTGCCCTGGTGGTGTCCTAAGTTTTTACAAAGATATAATGTACATTACATTGATACATTGTTTTTTTATTTTAATTCCAAATCTTGATCAAATACTTTATACTATATCTGGTAACTTGTTGACGTCTATATTCATTTCATTTGCTTCATTCCTCTTATCTACCATAAGAAGTAACATATGCTAATGTATAAATGTTTACTGTCTTGTACCTATCTAAGATAAATACAAGTCATTACTATAATGTAAAATAATAAAAACAAACGACAACACTATTAGAATTATTTTGTATAATAGCAGATGTTATTATTACTATGCAATAACACTTATAACTAAGTGGTATACGAGTGTCTCTAATGCCCAAGTTACATTATGAAATTAATTTAATGACGATATATTATTTTACCAATAAATTTAAGTGTAAACATCAAGTTCTACAATGCATTATTGAATGCGTCATGCATTATGAAATTTGATGTTTACACGTGAATCTATTTATTGGTTAAATTATTGTCATGAAATTAATTTCATGAATTTAATTTTAGTCTACTAATTTCGGAACGTAATTTAGGCTTTAAAGCATTTGTTGTTTCTTGTATAATTCTAATTAAATTTATAGCCAATGAGAGACAACGATAAATTCATTAACATTAATTAGCTTTTAGTACTGCATCGTTCGTCAACATGTCCAATAAATTAATTTAGCATAAGTCGCGTGCACAGTTGGTGTCTATGTCAAATAACTCCTAAACAAGAGTTCTGGCAATGTGCCCACTACCAACTGCTCTTTCATATTTAGCTTGTACAATGAACAAACATAATATTTTGACGTTGAAATAAAGCATGGCTATATTTGATTTTTATCATGAAATCCGTATTTAAATAAATCAGCGTTTATATTAAACTATAAATAGAGATTGGTTTTATTTTTTTTTTGTTTATTTATTTTTCGCTAATCTACGTCCAGTTAATTAAATATATTTGTATGCGAAATATGTTGTGTGTGTTTGTCAAATTTAGTTATATAATAATTTCTAAATATTTATAGTCATAACTTTTTTTTTTCTTTCCTTATTAAGGAAAATAAAATTTTGAAATGATTTCGAAGATAAAATAACTGATCTGATCAAAACAAAAAGATATATTTCAATAACGGGATAAAAGAAAACGTATATAATATTGCTTGTAATTTTCTCCATATTTTTTTACTATATGTGGCAATTATCTGTAACTTTATTTATAAAAGTATTTTTGATATATCACTTTTACCGTAAGATTTTGAAAAAATAATATTATGTTTATGTCAAGCACATGATTTCACAAATAATCAAAATATGCAACTTCATTTACGTCCATGTAATAGAGACACTTATACCAGTTTTTCGATTTTAAAACAACTGAACCGACTTCTGATAAAAATTTTATGGAACCAACCTGAAAGTATACCTTTTCGAATACAAAAAACTCAAAATCGGTTACCAAATAATAGAGTTCTGAGGTAAAAAACATAAAAAAAAACATACACTGCGAATTGTAAATCCTCCTCTTTAAAGTCGGTTGAAAAGAGAAAAAAAACAACCAGTTTAATCCAGGTTCTTGCATAAAAGTATCCTCTCTTGTTAAAAAGACGGAAATAGACTAAGACTGTCACGCTACGTTACCAAGTTTCGCATATTCATATCCAACTATTTTCTTTGGAAATGTAAGGATTTCCTTAACATATTGTCAGGATGTAAACAGAAACGTAAAATATAGAGCTCGGCCATTTAAACGGACGAACTATGAAATAAAGAAAAAATATAAAAATTTATAACTAAATTCTTTAATTTTATCAAATTTTATAAAAATTAAATTAATAATTGTAATTACTATTAAATAAAAATAATAAGTGCACGGACTATTAAAGTGGTATGTTAAAACACATATTTGAACGCACCTAATACTCTGACTCGTCACATGCAAGACGCTGATCTATTTTGTCCAAATGTGTATTTCGAGTATTCAGTTTCAGCAATTTTCTTCCAATAGCCATGCCCCATAAATAAGATTATTATATGCACCACTGCTTAGTTGCAAAAAATTGCAACACATACAAAAAAAATATACATGAAAAAAAATACACAAGCAACAAATGTGTTTATTATTTATGTTATCGTAATTTAGAAGATAAGCAAAAGTTCGGAACGTGGAGCCTCGTCGGATTCACGGCTGTTTGTCTTGGCGGCGCCACACCGTAACGAGTAAAACACAAATAGAGAAAAAAAAGTTCAAATGTTTTTAACAAAGCAGTCTCTATCGGGAAATTTCGAGTTGTATGTGGGTTAATCTCAAGTTCTGCTGCCAACTACTCAAGCATGTTGATATTTGATCAAGTATTTTATACTATTCGTTTCCAATAGAGGTTATTGATTTTTTCTTCAGTGTTGCATGCAAAAATTTTAATGTTTTTGTTTCCGGGTTGTACGTAAAATAATCACATGTGCATAACTAGCTGATGCTCGCAACTCGATTCGTCTGCGATGTCTAATGCCTACGTCAGAGTAGCTTTATGCATGCAAAGTTTTAGCCCAATCGGTTTAAAATTGACAAAGTTTCATACAAACTTTCATTCCCTATTTTATTCCCTTGGGGGTGGAATTAATCAAAATCCTATCTTAGCGGGTGCCTATGTCATTACATCTACCTGCAAGCCAAATTTCAGCCCGATCCGTCCAGTGGTTTGGGCTGTTCGTTGATAGATCACAATGTCAGTCAGTCAGTCAGTCAGTCAGTCACCTTTGAGTTAGGTATATATATTTAGGTTTGTGATAAATTCTTGTCTGTAATTAATTCTTATCTATTTTGCATCGAAGCCAAAATGGAGAGTTATGTGTACACTCGTAACTACTTACTACTACGACATTTGATAGGTACCTACATACATTAATTAATTAAAAAAAACTAAATTGCAGATTTTATCCGCTTTAATTAGATAATCGAGTTTTAATTGTTTTAATTAATTAAGTCTCGTTTAAAAACATTATTTGTAGCGGATATTGTCTGTTATAAAAAGCTTTGTAAATTTTATTTTCTATAATTTTAATCATCTTTCTAATTTCTATTTATCTCCATGGTATTAAAACTGAGGTTAGTTTATAGAAATGGAGGATATAGGAAAATAATAAAAAGTCAAACAACAATATCACCCTGTCTAAAACATGTAGGTAACTTTATAATTTACTCCATTAATAAACTGTCTGAGGGCGCTCTCACCGAGTACATTCGTCTGTAATGTAACAGTTTAGATCCGAGCATTACAGCTCGCAATATGCAATGATACAATTTGTAACATCCGTAATAAAATGTGTAACATTCATGTGCACTAAATAGTACGACTAGTTCCGTCGACATTGTGAAAAAGATCTGATTTGACTGAAGGCGAATGCTAAAAACGTGGATTGTTACATTACATTGTTGCATTACCAATGGGTGAGCGTCTTTAGAATCTATTTCCGAAAATGTAACCCTATCTTCCTTTCACGTAGATTCGAAAACGAACAAGTATTCTAAACTTCTTTACACTCTCTAAAACTAACACTTTAACTTTTCACAAGTTATTTACTGCGTTGTAAATTTACTTAGTTCAAACGTTCCAAGACAAGTTACCGTTTGGGGATTGCTGAGTTCAAACCGAACAGCTTAGTTAAGATCACAACCGAATATCGGGAACGTAAATCTTTCCTGCATTGGTCATTAATTAGTGGAAAAGGATTGGGGCGGTGGATGTATTACTGACAGTTTAAAATTGTACTTTTTTTAGAATACCTTCATATACGGTGTATTATTCAATCGAAACTATTAGTGATAGTTACTTTATTTTTTTTCAATCGACATCGATAAATTTTATTTCTGTTCGGTCGATGAGGCGTTAGTGTTGGTTGACACACGTGTTAGAGAGTTTTTTTTTGTTTTATTCGTAATTTAATGTTTCGTTTCGTGTAAAAATAGTTGGTTTTTCATATATTTTGGGTTATACTAACATAATTAGTCTCGGTAAGTATTTAAGTGTGTGTGTTTTTATATATTACTTTAGTTTTAGTTTTATTTTTCTTAGTTTTTAAAAATGGACGTTGATCGCCCTCCTGACCCTCCTGATCCTGGAGGATCAAATGAATCTCCGACAACTTCTAGAAAACGATCTGCTGACATTGATACTGTCAGTGACTCGTCTTCTAAAAAATCTGTTATACATCCATCAACGGCGAATCCATCAATACAATTAATGTATGTCCATCCCTCCTTCTCCGAAGGCCCTAAAACTTATTCCAAGGAGGACAAAGGACCCTTCATTGTACAAGTCTCACGAGAGGTCCCAGACCCTGCCTCAGGAACTACAATACGGGCTATTCAGTTCGGCCAATTTTTACATAAACATAAAATTAATTCTCTTATTAATGATGGTGTTAGAAATATTGGCCGCAATAAAATTACTGTGGAATTCTCATCTGCGCTAGCTGCTAATAACTTTTTATCAAACCCGGTAATAAATCTGTGCAAATATAAAGCTATCATACCCACTTATAATATAACCAGAATGGGTTTGGTTAAAGGAGTGCCCGTGGACTGGTCAATGGAGGAATTTGTTGATTCTCTGGATCTTCCTTCTGGATGTGGAGAAGTTTTAAAGGCTAGACGGCTTAACCGTAAAACCTCTAATGAAGGAGTAACTTCCTGGGTGCCTACTCAGTCGGTTGCTTTAACATTTAGAGGTCAGACCCTTCCATCCAGAGTTTACTCTTACCACACATCCTTGCCTGTAGAAACCTACAACCTACCAACCATCATATGCCTAAATTGCTGCCGTTACGGCCATATTCAAACGCAGTGTAGGTCAAAGCCCAGGTGTTCTAAATGTTCACAGTCCCATACTGGTGAGTCATGTAGTGTTCTCAAGGAGAATGCTACATGCTTATACTGCTCAGCAAAACACTATGCCACAGATAAGGAGTGCCCTGAGTTCTCTCGTCAGCAGTCCATTAAATTAGTTATGGCTCAAGATAACATATCTTATATGGAAGCATCCTCTCGTTTCCCTCCTGTCCAAAGGTCATATGCAGATATTGCAAAAGAGATGTTCTCCACTCCTGCCTACTCACCCAACTCTCCTCCCAAGTCCTCTTCTACAACACGATCATATCGTGAAACTGTAGTTCGATCTCCCCGCCCTAGACCTCTTCCAGGAAAAGGGTATGACACTCAGGCTCATCGAGCCCTAACCGCTCAATGTCCTTCCTCTTTACCGAATGGTTGTGCTCTCAACAATAATAATAATTCATCTCCTAGCACTATCAGTCCTAACCTTCTGGAATCACTTGTCCAGGCTATTATTAGTATAATAACACCATGTAGTGATGTCCCATTACCGTCCAACGTTGCCCAAAACCTATCCCAACTATTTAAAATCCTTAACAATGGCTCCAATCAGTTTCCTTCAGTGGAACTGTAAGAGTTTACGTCCTAAAAAATTTGAACTACTTTCCTTAATTAACTTGCATAATCCTGTCATTATTGCCATCTCGGAAACATGGTTGATTCCGGAGTCCCGTTTTCGACTCCCGGGATTTTCCTGTTTGAGGGATGATAGGAGTGATGGGTATGCAGGTAGTGCCGTATTCATTCGGCACCATACTCCCTTTTCCCAAATCCCCCTCCCTTCCCCCAGCCAGCATTTTAATGCTGTTGCTGTGAGGGCCTTTAACATCTCTTTTCTTTCTCTATATATTCCTCATCCTTCTTCTGTTCTTCTTCCTGAACTAAGATCCATCTTCTCTTCTCTTCCTAACCCCATTATTGTCATGGGAGACTTTAATGCCCATCACACTGCATGGGGTTCCTATTTTTGTGACGGCTTTGCTCGGGGTTTGATAGACATTATTGAGGATGTCAGTTTATGCATTCTTAATGATGGCTCTCCTACTCGTAGAACGTACCCGAATCCTCAATCTGCTGTTGACCTATCCCTATCATCTACTGCTTTGGCCTCCCAACTGTCCTGGAAAATCCTGAACTCCACTTTTGGTAGTGACCACTTTCCTATTATCCTTTCTATGAATCATCAATCCACTCCTTCTCCACCTCCTAATCCACTGCTAAAATATAAATTAAAAAATGTTGACTGGTCTGCTTACGCTGAAACTGTGGATGACATGATTGCTCACCTGTCTGGTCTTGGAGATGATGGAAGCGCCGTTTTCTGCTACGAAAGGTTCCTTAAGGCTCTTTTAACCTCGGCAGATTCCCACTTCCCTAAAAAGCACTTCCCGAAAAAATTTACCCCTTCGCCTCTTTGGTGGGACGAAGAATGTACTTCTTTAGTACATTTAAGATCAGAAGCAGAAGAAATATATACATCGCACATGTGTGATGAAAATTTTTTAAAATATCAGCGTACAAATGCTAAACTCAAGCGTTTAGTATCTAAAAGGAAAAAAATCGGTTGGACCAATTTCTGCGAATCCCTTAGCCCTCGCTCTCCCTCCTCCATAGTATGGCTTAAGCTTAAAAAATTCCGTCGATCCTTAAACTCTTCGAATATTTCGTCCAATAACCCCTCCGAATGGCTTAACGAATTTGCAGACAGGCTTGCTCCCCCTTATGTTCCTTATCAGGAAAGTTTCTTATATTCTTTGCCAGCGTCCACTTCGGATGAAATGGATGGCCCCTTTTCCTTTTCAGAGCTTCAATGTGCTCTCAACGGTCTAAAGGATTCATCACCAGGGGTAGATGGCGTTCCATATTCTTTTATTCAAAACCTAAGCGATTGTTCAAAGAATTTTTATCTAGACATTATCAACAATTTTTTTGTAATGGGAATTATTCCAGCTTCTTGGAAATCCCAAATAATTATACCTATTTTAAAACCTGGTAAAAGTCCTTCTGACTCTTACTCGTACAGACCTATCGCTTTATCTTCAACCCTTTCGAAAATTACTGAGCATCTGATTAAAAATCGCTTGGAATGGATAATGGAAAGCAGGAATATCCGCATACTTACTACAGACATTCGAATTGCCTTTGCTAAAGGGGAATATCTTGTGGGTATATTTCTTGACGTAGCTTCTGCATATGACAATGTACTTCTTCCGTTGCTCAGGCAGAAAATGCATCAGCTGAGTATACCTCCGAGGATTGTTCATTTCATATGTAATCTGTTATTTTGCAGATCAATATCAATTAGGCATGAACTTCTGTCTCTTCCCCCCAGACTTGTCTGGAAAGGTCTCCCCCAAGGCTCAGTCCTTAGCCCTTTGCTTTATAGCATATACACTCACGATCTCGATTTGTCTGTTAATAATTTGTGTAATATCCTTCAATATGCTGATGACATAGCTCTTTATTATAGATCTAGTTCTGTTGAAAATCTGACATTTCGTTTAAATTCTGCTTTACATTATCTAGGACAATGGCTTTCTGATCATGGGTTAAATTTGTCTATAAATAAAACTCAGGCAGTAATTTTCACCAGAAAAAGACTAGTACCTACCTTTCGTCTGTATTATGAGGGACAGCACATCGACATTGTAGATAAGGCAAAATTTCTTGGTATAATACTCGATAACAAACTGAACGGAATTTGTCACACGGCGCATATTACCAAGAAATGTGAAAAAGCCCTTAATGTCCTCAGAGCAGTTGCAGGTGTTTGGTGGGGAGCTCACCCATATTCATTAAAATTACTTTATAATGCTATAGTCCGCAGCCATCTAGATTATGGTATATTTGTTTTGGACCCCTTTAATAAAGCAGCCTCTGAAAAACTAAACAGAATCCAATATAGATGTCTGAGAATCATTCTGGGTGCAATGAAATCGACACCTACTAATGCCCTACAAGTTGAGTGTGTTGACCCTCCTCTACAAATTAGAAGGCAATTTCTATGTGACCGCTTTGTCATCAAATCGTTACAGCTGTCCTCTCATCCCCTTTGGTCCAGATTAAACAAATTGGCTCAACTTTCCAACCAAAATAGATCCTCTTCCTATTTATTAAATAGCTTCCTAAAATTTACCAATCTCCCTAACCCTCTTATTAATTTTCCGTCCAATCCTCTATTTTTGATCCCTTTTAAAGCTCTTACTTATAATGTTCTTATCATCACAGATATTGGTTTAATTAAAGGTGCTCCAGAAACATTTTCTAAATTTTTAACAATTATTCATCAAAATTGGTCAAATCACCTCCTTATTTACACAGATGCTTCGAAATTCTCCCCAGACGGTTGTGTTGGAGCAGCTTGTTGGATTCCCAAATTTAGGATTATACTACAATTTAAATGCCCCCCTGAAACCTCGGTATTTTCCGGTGAAGCTATTGCTTTACTGGAAGCCGTCCTCTTTGCCCACTCCCATGACTTACGACATACAGTGATATTGACTGACTCTTTAAGTTGCCTGTTAGCTATTAAGGAGAATCCCTTTCGCTGCAAATTGAGGTTCTCCATTATTTTAAAGATCAGAGAGGCTCTGTATTCGTGTCATCTAAAAGGATTACAGGTCTTGCTGGTTTGGATACCAAGCCATTCTGGTATAGCTGGCAATGAGACTGCTGACTCATGTGCCAAGGCAGCTATTGAAACCGGATCTCTTGAGCATTATAGGGTTACAACTCTAGATTTACGTGCTGTTGCGAGATCGCACTTAGACAACTCATGGAAATCATCTTGGATTGCATCAAAATCGGTTAAAGGAAAATTCTATGCCTCAATTCAACCAGAAATCCCAAGGCGTCCTTGGTTCTTTCTTCATAAACATGCTGACCGGTGGGTCACTTCCACAATCTGTCGTTTACGCCTTGGACACGCTTGTACTCCTGTTCACCTAGTTAAACTTAGGGTCCGAGACCATTCACTGTGTGAATGTGGTCTTGACGATGGCAATGTATCCCACATCCTCTTCAATTGTCCTAAACTTCTCTATCCTCTCTATGACGTTCTTCCTCCTAAAGTCCCGCGTCCTGTAAATATTGAATGTTTGTTGATGTTTGTGTTTAGTCCATTGTGTAAATTTTTATGTAAATATGTTAAGAAAAACAAGATTAAGTTGTAGATAAATTTGTATTCGTCCTTAAATTAATAATAACGGGTGTATGGGTTTTGTTTATATATATACATATATTTGTGTTGTTCTAGGTTAAGGTCTAACAAAGAAAAGTCTACTATTTGTATAGTCTTCAAAATTTGATCGTGATTGTATTCTCGACCGCACCGAACAATCTCCTTCGTGTCTTCTCCATCCTACGTGACATTGGCGAAATAATATGTGCTCATATGGCACAACTAAAAGCCATCAAAACAAAAATTGAATTGAATCAATCGACATCAAAAAATGAGTAGGTTCCCAATTCGTATTATTTCGTATTGAGTATGTTTGTTTTAACATCAGAACTCCGCCATTTTTTTTAATTCTTCGAAAGAATATACTTTCAAGTTGGTCCATTTTTTTATAAAAATAACTGGAATTAGCATGTTATCGAAGCAAACGAAGTTTTGAAGTCGGTTTTTTAAGTCATATATGTTAAAACATTAACGGTAAAGTAAATGTAAAGGTAAATAATTTAAAAGATATTTTTTTCTGTACAAGTTAAATAGATACAATTCACAAATAATAATAATAATAGATTCGATATACTTTTACTGTAATTGTACTTGAAAAGCGTTGCATTTATTTATTTCACATATTTGCTCAATCTCTATATTTACAAAAAAAACAATAAAGTTCTAAATCAAAATTATCGTCCACACGACAATCAAAACGAGTGTCGTTACAAAATGCGCTTTACTTTTATATTATCAAAAGGACGCTTTCCATTTACTCATTCCCTTTATGCGCAAATATTTTTTTTATTCAGAAATTTAGAATAAGAAAAGCGCAAACTATACTCCCATTCCCGCGAGGCAAATTTACGGGCGCGCCTACAAACTCGCAGACGAAAATGCTCCCAGAAAGCGTTTCCGTTCGGTTCGTTTCCGCGGCCTCGGGGCTCAACCGCTTGATGAAGTGGGTTAGAGTTTTACAGGTAGATAACGCAGGCCCGAATACCTCTGATTCATTGCTTATTTGTTCTACTGTGAGTGAAAATCTCATATTTGTGATCATTTTTCCATTTGTCCTTTTTTATTCGGTGTTCCGTACCTATTGAACAAACAGGGTCACATCAGTGTCTTTTACGATATCGTATTTGCATGTTGACAAAAATATGAATAAAATGAATTGGAAGTTTTTAGGATATTTTTATGGTTTTGATAATTAAATTTTTTTTGGTTTTATCCATTTTGGAGTAAGTTTAACATATTTTTTCAAAAAGCTTAAGAATAACTTTTTTTGGTATAACTAAGGTTATATATATAAATATTTTATGAAAAACAAGAAATATTGTTGTGTTGTCTTCAGTGCACACGTGCCGTAGCGTGACGTGATGAGCCGGTATTGCGCGATTGTCGACGCGTAATGATACATGACCACACAATAGTGTAGGTATTTCAGTCTTACGCACCATGTTACCTTAAGCTATGTTTTACCCCTATACGTGTAATTAGCCTGACACATTAATTATTCAAAGTAAAATGCAGGATTATAAAGTAGTGTTGTTAACGGTAGAGTAAATATCTGACTAGCTTTTGTTCGCGGATTCACTTGCGTTGATGTAGATTTTGTTTCAAAATAATATGCATTTAGACATTAAACATTACATATGATCATCTAGAGTAATGTACCTTCCATGTGGCGTCATAATTTTTAAATAGGTTCAGTGGTTCCGGAGTACGCCTCGCACATACAGAATTCACTTCGTCCCTATTATTATACTTATTTACTTTATTATATTAAGTATAGACTTGCTCGTCATTCCCCTTCTACAATTTCCAATATATATCTGTATCAAAAATTATCAAAATTGGCTCAGCGCGGGAAAACATAATAAACAAACAAACAGTCAGACAAAGTCTCAACTGGCCATGTGTTGAATATTTTACTAGCGTTAGCAGAATCGATATTAAAAAATAACTGACAATAAACTATTATTTTTATTAAAAATATCATTTATGAAAAAGATAAAAAAAATAGTTTGATTTCTTACTTTTAATTTCTAGTAACTCTGGTTAAATATCCAACACACGCCCAGTTGACATCCTGGATATCTTTTTTTTTATACTATTTGGATAGATTGTAGATTGATTAATTAAACATTGTCATAGATAAATTATATGGCGATTGTGCAAGTTGCTATTGACACTACTAGAAAAATACTATACTAGAAAATTATTCAAGTTGTAATTGTTTGCCCTAAAATACAAAAACAAATTTCTACCATATAAATATTGAATATTAAATATTATAAATAATGCTTTTAGATGAAAGTATCTAAAATTTTATTTTGAATTCTGTACATAAATGTTAAGCTTAATGTAGAAATAAATAATAAACCAAGAAAACTTTTACGTTAAAAGGTTATGTTTTTATCAAGTCATACATCATGTACTGGACGTTAGAAAAAACTGAAATTTAAAATTGATAGAGTAGAGGGACCCTTACGACTTCTATACGGCACCTTAATTTTTTGAACCCTGAAATTTCTGCAAACTTTCCACAGCGCTTATTTAAAATTACCTCTCATGATTTGAATACGCAGTACCTCGGTAATAATAGTATTTGAAAATCATTAAAATTAACAAAATATAATATTCCTATAAATTATATCGTAAATTGAATGATATTATGATTACAATTTAAAGTAACCAATTATAATATAGAGAAGTAAAGATTATATTTACGTTTAAAATTTTCATATCATTCATTGGATATTTTTCAAATAAAGTCAAATTTAAAAAATTATTTGCCCGAATTATATAAATATGAACAAAAGTTTCCTTAATATAAATTAGAAACACCATCATCATCTTCATAAGGGTATAAAGTAATAATACGTGCTAATTACAAACTGCTACGAACACGTGAAAGTTAATATCGAGCTTTTAGTACGGCACAGCGAAGTCAAGCTAATTGTAATCTTATTAGATAGATACAACCTGGTCCTCTTACGGCGATGAAAGTTTACTCGGAGGAAATTCCTACCGGTTTCAAGTCACGTATTGAAGCGTAGCTATTTTTAAATTTTCTCTATTTACCGCTCTCGCTGTTCCGAGATGAAACTTAGCAAGAATGCGGAATAAAAAAAATTAGACGCTCCCTATTCAACCTTATTACTTAATTATGAATTTGTTTGTTTATTTTTTTTTTCGATAAAATTTACCGCTATATCGTATTTTTTTAGAAAAAACATTTACATTACTTTCAATTCGAAATGAAATCAAAGTGACAAACATCCTTTATATAAAAATAGAATTTAACTTTTATTTGCTTACCATAATGTTATTGACTTTAAGGCATCCTATTAATGAAGTAGTCACATATACAAATTAAAATTAAAATTATTAAAATATGTCTTAATATTTTAGTCACTGAAACTAAAAAAGAAAGCATTTCTAAAGGAATAAAAAATGAATTCATCATTATCATTGCTGGGACGTAACGTATTCATGTCGTGTGTGCCAGACGTGGTGTCTTAACATTAAGCTTACTTACGTTTGAGCTCCCTGGTCTCTGGCTTACATCGTTTGCCGAGCCTTTCATAGTGTCACATTAGAATATTAAGTTTTTAATCGTATTATGATAATGTATATTTTTAAATGAAACTACATATTTTATACTATCTATGAAATTAAGATCTTTTAATTCGCTGTGTTTTGTTATTACGATTTATTTGAAATTGTACTACTGTTGTAAATGTTAAATTTTACGAGAATGTATGGATGGATATTTGTTGCTCTTTCATGTAAAAACTACTAAATAAATTTTGACGAAACTTTACAGTAATATAACTTATACCATTACACCAGAATAATACGTAGGCTTTTTTATTAAGATACCACGCGGGGGAAGTCGCATGTGGATGCTAAATGTATTTTTTCAAGATTATAACTCTAGCTTTGTATCACGGTATTACGTGTGCATAGCTTCAGAATTTGCCAGATTAGTTGATGTTATTATTTGAGGCTTATTACTCCAAGTCCAAATAATAATTAATAGCATTTTTTTATCTATCTGGTAGTGCTCTTAATACTATGATATGATGATGTAACTATATGTTTAAACAAATTTCAGATTTATAAGTGTTTGGTTACCTTTATTTGAAGATCAGAAACTGCTATTTAATTATTTAGTTTTAAAATCGAATTTTATTTTTATTATTCAATATAAACAAGAATTATGTATGTAATAAAATGGAAAACAACATTAAAAATAAAAAAAAATATTTTTATTGTTTCTTTTCCATTTTATTACATATATTGATTTATAATATATATGTATAGATAAGTGTCTTCGTGTTGATATTACTTGGTGGCAATACGTATCAACAAGCTCTTGAAAGTTGAGGTACAAATTGCATCAACCAGGAGTTGTTTTAAAGCTACAACGTTCCGATGAAATTGAAGCATCTACCTGACACTGTCGGTAATTTTCACTACATTATTTTTATTCCGTATTTTATAACGTATAGTACACCTTTATTTATATTTGTATCTTTATAAAAGACTAGGTGGTGCTCGCGACTTTGTCTGCGATGTCTGTGATGCCTACGTAATAATATCTTTATGCATACAAATTCTCAGCCCGATCGGTTTAAAATTGAAAAAGTTTTATACAAACTTTCATCCCTTATTTTATCCCCTTGGGGGAAGATATATCAAAATCCTCTCTTAGCGGATGCCTACGTCATAATATCTACCTGCTTGCCAAATTTTAGCCTTATCCATCCAGAGGTTTGGGCTGCGCGTTGTTAGATCTCTGTCAGTCAGACAGTGACCTTTGAATTATATATATTTAGATTTTCTGTAAATTTTTTGTGTTTACTTCAATTAAATAAATTCAAAATCAAAATCAAAAAATATTTTATTCAAGTAGGCTTTTAAAAGCACTTTTGAATCGTCAAAACAAACAAAAAGTACTTGAATTAAGGAAAAGCTACCACCGGTTCGAAATGTAAATTCTACCGAGAAGAACCGGTGAGGAACTCGACAGGTACTCTTTTAAAATCTCATTTAAAAATCGAGTCAGATTCAGAAAAATCTATAAAATAAACTACGCGTATCTACGACATATTGTAATTTATACTGATAAATACCTACGGTGGAAGAAGTTGTTTATTTGTTGAATCGTGTCGGTGTTAAGGAATGTTTTGAGAATGTTCGTTCGCTTGATGTAAACGGCACTAGAGCGTGCGAATTGTTGCATAGAGCGTTCTTGCGTGTTCGGACGTGCTCGCAGCCCGGAGCGGTCTCTTCAAAGCGTTCTGGTGCTCTAGCGACTTGACACCAATGGGCAATGATTATTTGTACGGCTGATCTAAACATGAATTCTAGTTCTTGGTTTACACTTTTGCTGGTTAATGTATTAATGTTTACGCAACATTAGGACATACTTTGATACATTTAACACAAGTTCAAAAGTCAGGGCTGCACTATTAAAATATGTAACAAATGCCTTGCAATAAAGTATACTAGTCTGATTTGAAAAAGCGGTCATGTGTGAGTCGAACTGGCGCACAAAGGTTTCTGTCCCATCGTACAAGATATAACACTATTTACTTTTTTGAGTCTTTTGTGAAAGAAACAAGAAAGGTGTTATAACAATATATAATAAATAAGTCTTCTCGTGAACGTTTGGGTTGCACTTGACCAGTTTTTATTATTTATTGTTATAGCGGCAACAGATATACAATTTGTGTAAATTTCAACTTTCTAATTTTGTCTCATGCACTTTAATGTAAGTTTATGAGACAAAAGCAGCTCATAGACAGACAGACGGACAGTAGTGGTTTAGTAATACAATCTCCTTGGCATCCTTCTGGTATGGAGCCCTTATTTTTTTGAATTAAATAGCCCGACTTTTAAAGAATGTTACAAACCATAACATAACATTACAATTATTTGGAGCGTAGCAACAATCAGAAACGTCATAGCTTGGGTGTTTACTAAAATTTAATGTCAATTTATTGCCAGTAAAACCGCGAGGTACACTAGTCGTTTTATAAATCCAGGGTCTATGCTACGTCACCTAAATAATGAACGTCACCCTGTGTATACAACTCAGAACAATGTCAAAGCCTATTTAAAGCGTAACAGCCGGTTAAAGCTTATAGCGCTTGTCTAGGTTACCTTTGAGAGAACAACTACATACTCTACAAAGGCCTGTGTTTGTTCGCCGAGACACCTTTAATCGCCTCAGAGACATCACTAAACAATCACATATACGTATGTATGTCGTGCTGTTAGAATCATTAGCCTCGCCTAAAACTACTGAAAGTATATGAATACATGTACATATACAATACAAGTTGTTTCCGAGAAAACGATGGATCTTATTCTTATGACGAATAAATAAAAAAAGCTTATTACAGTTTTTTTTTTTAAAATATCGAATCTGCTAACGTTAGTAAAATATCCAACACATGCCCGGTTGACCTTGTATATTAATATACTAAATTGGCTATGTGTTTAACAATGACGTAGTCGACAGCCGGATTGAAGTTTCTAATTACGTCCTCCGGTTTGTATTATTATTTTTTTACATATATATTCGATAATGTACGGCCGACGTAAACATTAGTTCTTCATATGGCAGTAAATGTTAAAGCAAATATTGATTTAGATTTCCGTGAAATTTATGTTAGTGTACGTTGCAATTGGCTGCAAATTGCGATTTGATAGTCACCATTACTTACGTACTTCGCCAATTTAATTATATAAAATGTTTTTTTTTTTTTTTTGTGCATTTCATTTATAACTTTAGATAGCCTGTCTATGGAGGTATCTTAAGTCTTATATGGACACTGATAAACAATACTGTGTCAAGCCACATGAAGTACATTTTGAGAAAATGGCATCTAAAGATGTCAAACCTAGTCTAAATTAATATGTTTGTAGAAGTATATATCCATCTTTTCCTTTCTTTTTTGGTAAAAGGTATAATGAATTATAAGCAGATTGTTATATATATAAAACATATTATCTAATAAAAAAGTTTTTCAAATATCTGAGATTATTGTATAAATTGCAAAATATGGCACGCACTTGAACTTTTTTTCCGTACTAATTTAGTTTATATGACTTAATTTTTTTTAATAAATTGTTAAATAGGTGAATCAGTATCGAAATACATCCATATTTCTGAATTGGACTTTTTGTGGGTTAACACATTATTGCTTATCAGCATCCATATATAAAGTCAAAACTGATTGGTCGATATATTAACTGACTAATCGATCAACGCAAATGAAACCGCTAGGTCTAGAAACGCGATATTTTGCTCAAATGTTCCTTAAATATATAAGTGTCCATTAGGAAGCTTTAAAATAACACAGTGATAAATGGGAATAGAACATAAGGAATAGGAATATATTAGCTACTACACGACGATTCTATCTAAGTAATACGGATTTTGGTATAGTATAAACCTAAAATAGTTATTAAGAGAAATGGTTATTGAGAGGAACTAAAAAGTGTCTTGCCAATTCTTTTCAGAATAGAATCTACATTCCGTACCGAATGTAAATTTTCAATATATATATAAATATTGTTTTGATGATTCAAAACGATACGTAACGACGATCCACGCATAAAGTTTATTCTGATTTTGATTTTTATGAATTTAATGTTTAGCAATATATATAAAGGAAAAGTCTGGAGGTATTAATTTCTTTATTTTCTTTTATGTAATCGGATAAACGGTAAGTAGGTGGGTACTTTATATGATAAGCTTCTTATTCCCTCTAGATGTCGAATATAAAAATAATTATTATTTTGTACGACACGTTTGGGTGTATTTCCTATTTCATTATATTTCTTTTTAGAATCTTCTTTTAATTTCGGTTTTCCAAATAAATATTATTTACTAACTTCTAATATTATTATTTTGTATTTTTAGTAACTTACTTGGTAAACGCGTGTAAGCTTTCTTTCGCTGTTGGGCAAAAGCGTCTTCGTCTATTAGGAAGAAAATTAAAAGCTTAATTCACCACGTTGCTTTAATGCGAGTTGGCGGATATATGTACATATATCAGAATTTTTCAAACGCATACAGATTTCTTCACGATGTTTTCCGCAGACTAAGAGATGAATTAAACATTAATGTAGCACTTGAAATTAGCACTTAATTCAGCGATGCACGCCGAGGATTGAGACCAACGTAATGTTCAAGATGTTGTAAATATAAACAGTAACATAACTGGGATAAATAGATCTGCAATATCAATAACTAATGACAGATCTCTGGAACGGCTGAACCGTTTTTGACGGGACTTTCACTTATAGATAGCTTATGTTAGGAGCAAGATCTTAGGCTACTTTTATTTTAGAAATTTTATTTTTCTAGCCAGAAATAGAACCCGCTAATTGAAAAAAAAAATTGTATTATTGCAACATCTTATAGTGTCGCGTATAAAGATCAACTTCTGGAAAGTAATAGTATGCGGCGAAATAAAGGAAAAGGCAATTTTTTTTACAAAATGCTAATAATAAACGGGTATATGTTACACCCGTTTGTTATGCTCCTCAATTGCAGAGGCACCACAGAGTATACCCTTGCTTTGTATAAGACATGCCATCCTGCAGTCCACGCAAACGAAATTGCGAGCACAGCTAGTAGTCATAAATAATATAAATAAATAAAAAACTGGAAACAGATCTTTACTAACTTAACTTATAGTTATACCTACTTAAAATAACTTTTCTGGAATTCTGAAAATTCGATTTTTTTTAAATAACAATAGTTGATAAACTAGCATATGGGACACCTGTTATAAAGTGATCACTCCCGCCCAATGGACATTTGCAGCTACAGAGGAATCACAAATGCGTTCCCAGCTAAAAAGGGAATATAAAGTAAGGAAATAGGGAGTAAGGACAGAAATGGGTAAGGGGTTTGAGCTCCCGGCTTTCGCATTAACCGTATGAAACGCAGGAATACAAGCTACTTTACGTCAATCTTCTGTGAGATTGAGGTACTGATCGAGCCTGTACGTATACGGGCTGTAGTCATTGAGCTACAGCTAGACTCTACCTCAGTAAAATCTATTGCTTAATGTCGAAAAAATGGGCCCTAAAACTTTTCTTTTTGACAATATCCACCTTTCTACTCATTTTATAAAAATTATATTAAATTAAAAAGAATTTGGCCTCAATTTATGTAGCAATTTTTTTTACAACCGAAAACCATTTCATACAACCATAATATACGAAATGCATGAATATTTTTTGTGTATTCAAATTAAATACAAAGTCATTATAATAAGTATTTAAGAGCACTTATACGTATACAACTGACTTTATTTATAGGTACTAGGAAACTAAGCAACGTGTCCATAAAAAAGACAAAGTACACCACTTTAAGACATGGGCTGCAATATAAATCAAAAGCCCGCTCTTCTCAATTAGTTTTGTTGTTCAGGACATTAACTATCGCACGATGTTCATTTTGTTTTTTAAAAAGTACTGAAAATGGCTAAAAGAATATGCAAAATTGCTATAATGCTGATTATTTGAGATGGTTTTGCGGTTACAACACGTTTATCTTAACATTTTTTTATAGAAATAGCTGGCAAATGAGCAAGCGGGATACCTGATGTGATCATCACTGCCAATGGATATTTGCAGCCAAAAGGCGGCGCAAATGCGTTGCCAGTCTAAAAAGAATCAAGAAATGAAAGGGAATATGAAGTAAAGAAATTGGGTGAGTTGGGGAGGGGAGTAAGATTTCCAGTTTTCTTCGAGCGAGCCCGTTAGGTTAGCTCAGTTAGGTTCTACCTCAATAAACATTTTATATCGTAATATTAATTTCAATCTTGATGTCAATACAACTAATTTTTGAGTAAAATTGTCTACTCACTAATTCTTGTAAATAAAACTCCTTTAAGAAATAACCAAAACTCAAGGACACATTACATACTCTCCTAAAATATGGCCAAATATAGAAAATTGATGTACACATAAACCTATAAAGTATCTCAGAAGATCATAAATTCCGTGAAATGTCTATGTATTTACTTCCTCAATAACGAACTGGCCTTCATGTCTCGGATTACTCGCTTGAATTATTTATTGTTATTAAACGAGTGTATGCAAATAATAAAATGTCTCAAATAAAGGCGGTCGACAAATGATCGACATAGTTCTTTTTGTTGTTTGAATAAAATCAACAAATTGAAATTGGGATTCGTGTACAAAAGGTTTTTTTATAAAAGTGACTGGAAAACGAGAAGGCCGGAAACTCAATTTTGAGTGATCACCGCCGCCCATAGAAATTTGCAGTAAGAGGGGAGCCTAAATACGTTACCGACTAAAAAGAAATAAAGCATGAAAGGGAACAGAAATTAAGAAAAGAAATGGCGTAGGGGGTTAGGCTTCCGGTTCTCTCACTCGCTATGCGATATATTAATTATATTAGATAAAGTACTTATATTAGGAAACTAGACGTCCCTTACGGTTTCACTCGCGTTTATGGTTACTGCTTTACTCCTATGAGTCGTACCGTGATGTAATATAGCCTATAGGCTTTCCTCAATAATGAAACTATCTAACACAAAATTAATTTATCAATTCGAACCAGTAGTGAGATAAGCGCGTTCAAACAAACAAACAAATTCTTCAGTTTTATAATAATTTCATAGATATCAGTTATATTAGGAAATATAAGTTGTATAAGGTACGACACGCCGATCGTCTGGGAGGGGGAAGTATTGCCTCGGTCGAATGAGCCCGGATTGACAATGGACGGCTGGGCTTTACCTAAGGTGAAATTATTCATTATATGTAACATTTTGTTGTACATCATTTTCAATAGCCAAAACTTTTTAAATGCTTCTGAGAAAATTTACCCAACTTCAATTTTTTCTGTACTTAAATAATTTCGTACAACATCTTGTCTCATAAATATTCTGTGTATATTTTCTAACAAAATAATAATAGTAATATAACGGTTTTGCTCGTATATTTAAGAAGAAAAATAATGGTAAAACAAATAAACACTAGTGTTTTATTACAAAAGATGTTAAGAGAAAATCGCATAACATTCGTAGCATTTTTTCAAACTATTGGAACCTCGTGAGTTATTTGAGTGGCCTTTCTTAAAGGGTACATAAAAGGTTTCCTCTCTCATGTTCCGAACCCTTTTATTATATACGTTTATTTATTCTATTTTGTTCTTCAAGTACATACGATTTTCATAATGTTTCTTGCTGATATTAATATATTGAATAATTTTCTATTATTATATTAACAAAAATATTAAGTTCTCTCTCAATATTGAGTAATTATTTTTGATATCTTGTTTAATGGATTACTTGCTGCTGTTAATGACAATGTTTTATAATATTTACCAATGTGGAAATAATTTTCTTAAAGGCACAACGAGTCGACGCTTTTTACTACTTATATCTTTGCACCGTTTACAATCTAAACATTGAAATAATGAAAAATGTAAATGATGTAACTCCTGTCTCACACTCTCCACTGGTGACAGGAGGGCTGATGCATTTTTCGCCCAGAGGATCGGAATTGTGATGCAAGTAGAAAATGCTGCTAACATTTTATCTAATTTCAGGTGACATTATTAATAAAGATCTCAGCCGATGATCGTGGGTTCTGGCTAGCACCGCTGATTTTTCAAGCGCTAAATTAGTGTTTAAATTCATTTCGAGCTCGGCGGTGAAAACATTGTGAGGAAACCTGCATGTGTCGGGAGAAATTCTGACACATGTATACCCGCCAACCCGCAGTGGAGCAGCGTGGTAGATTAAGCTCTAAACCTTCTCCTTAATAGAAGAGGAGGCGTTTTACAGACTTATTTATTACGTACTTACTATTGATAAATTATTTATTATTTATTGTTGGAAGTAATGCATGAGGAAGTTATTAAGCGACAATATGTGAAGTGTTCTTGGAGAAGAGACACGGTCTCACAAGTGGTGAATTATTGATCTCGTTTCTTACGAGGTTATAATTTCCATGTATATTTTATTTTAATTTTGTAATTTAAATTATATTAATGTAGCATTACTATTTAAGTATTGGTTCGCGATAAGCGTCGGATCCATATCGATTCGACCTCTCACTTCACAATCACATTTAGTTTGTTATGTGAGAATCAGCTAAAAACTTATTTAAAATTATTAAACTTCCATCAGTAAACGAAATAGCATAGCATTGGATATTTATTCTAGTTATTTTGATTTCATAAAACAAACTTTTCAACCGATTTTAATGAAAATTCTATGTACTCAATCTAAAAGTATTAAAATATATATATATAACAAACTTCAAATTGATATCAAACTAAATGTATTAGTGAAATTTACTTTGTGAATTAAAAGATCCTTCTTTTTAAAGTCGGTTGAAAATTAACTCCTCCGGGAAGAAGTGTGCTTGTAACATTACCGGTATGAAATCGGAAAATAAAACTACTCGTATTAATTGTATTATTATGATAGCATATTTGTTTATCACGCTGAAAATTATTTAAATTATGTTCGATTTTATTAATTAAACGGTTAATCGTTACGATTTATTTATTTACGATTTACCGTGAATATCGGTTATACAAAACTGTCGGGTTGTGAAATGTTGGTTATTATAAACCGAAAACAATTTATTCTTGCTTAAAATCCAAGCGTTAAACGACGCTGAACTGGAGTGGAATATAATTAACGTGAAATTATTTTACTTAATAACTGCACAGCGGAGAAAATTGCAGCGAACATTAATCTTAAATGACTTGGTAACTTTATTATGAATTATGAAATTCGCAGGAAAAAATCTTAAGAAGTTAATAATACATTTAATGAAAAGATCTTTTTCTTTGATTATCTTCTTGATAATTCAAAGTAATTCTATATATTCCTTCATTTGAACAATTTTATATTGGTACGGGAACTTCGAATTTCTCATATGGTATTATTTAGTGAGAGATGTTTTCAGTGAATTTAATAAACAAAGTCATAAATGACAAAATACGACCGAACTTTTGAATTCTGCAGCTCAAAATGCATTAGCGGTTATGGTATTCGCATTGAAACTGATTCGAAGTTACTTTACAAACAACTCTAATGTGCTAAGCTCTATATGTTCCACAATTTTACGACTGAACATATTACCTATATTAATAAGAGATTGTACGTCTAGTATTTGTATAAGAAACTTTGCTTTTATTCATGATTGAATTCGAGAGATGCATTTTCTGGATGGAAATTAACTTCATTACATATTTACGTCGTGTCAATAAGTTGAGAGTGGCCGTATTTTATTATTTATAGGAAGTATTTTAAGCTATTTGCTATAAATTATTTTATTTTGTTTACCTTGTTTTGTTGATACTAATTTAACTGACAAAGGGATTATGAATATTAATTGAGAATGTCTTACAGGAAGCAACCGAAATAAAAAAAAAAAACAGTCTTCAACACCGACTAAATATCCCGCAGGGCTATTGCTAAACACTGTCGAAATTTATAACATTAAGACAGTTTTTTTGACCATCGCAACAACAACGCAACGACGAAAACTGGAGGGTATATTATACATTTTGAATTATGATTTCAGGTTTTAGTACCGAATAGAAACAAATCAGTGATTAAAATTTATCGTATCGCGAGGGACCACAATGAACCCGCAGGTAGCTAATTATAAAACAATATACCTATCAAAATATAATAAATGCTGACAATCAATTGCGCTTCCTTGAATTTTCGAAATGCACGTGGATAATTTATTAGAGCTTCCCTCTAGATGCAGTTACTTTCACGTGACTTTTTCGATTTTCTAACCGATACGAAACACCACGCGAAAGTTATATCCTATTAAGAAAATATTAATTTGGAGAACCTTTGTATCTTGCTGTATTCTATTATCTCCGCTGCAACAAACGCTCGGCAGTTTGTATAATTTTTCATATAAGTTTCAATCTAAAATCTTCTTCTTTTACAATAATTAGCCATATAAAATGAATAAAGATATACTGCCTTACTACAAAAAATTAAAAACACACGTTAAACGCGTGTCTATAAAATCCTATACCACAAATCCGCATCTAACGATAGTTTTGAGTTAAACATGAATTAGACATAGTTTCATTATGTATAAACTGAAGCTTAGGTATTTTTAATATACGCTTAAAACGTATTTTAGCTGTCAAATATAATGTGTGACATTTTATTAATAAGTTTCTTTAAAATTTTACGCGCAGTATAGCAATTTTAACAACATTTTAAACAATGTCTAATTTTTAAACACTGTGTAGCTAGACACGTGTTGAACATGGTTTTATTTCATCTTTTGTAGTCAGAGAGATAAAGTTTACACCTAAAATTTTCAAATATAAAAGTATTAAAATCATGTGCGTTCTTTATATTCTTCTTATAATCCAAACTATATTATATTTAATTAAAATCATTTCATCCTCAATCCTGAGCGCACAATACATACAGATAGATAGACAGGGTTACTTTTTAATTTGTAATATTAATAGTATGTATAGTGGGATTTCGGAGGGATTTAAAATGGCTTTTCATAAGTAAGTACAATTTATTTATATTTGAATAAAAAACTACTATCTTTTGATTTGGAAACAAATGTACTGAAGTACCCTATCTTGGCGTTTAAAAATATTTACATTCAATTACCAATAATTTAAATACATATATATCATAAAATCATAAAGACATTGTAAATTAAAAGCCTATTGAACGTGGATGGAACACACATTGTTTTATAATTAAGAAAAAGTTTAAAACACGCAAAAGTAATTTACTGATATCAGAAATCAGACTCTTAGTCGTTACTTTACTGCATATTGAAACTGATATTGAATGACTTTGCACGTTGAATGCATAAAATTGTAGTAAAATCGTTACAGGATGACATGATGTGATATTATGAGGCGTTCGATCTTGAATATTCTTTTGAAGATCGTATTTCTTATATTACGTTGATGTTTCACAACTTATTAACCATTATAATAAAACTTCATATAAATGCTAAAGTCTACTATATTTAATACCAAGAAATATCTTATAATTGATTACGCAGTATTATTAGAACTGGTGTACACGTGATTTATACAGTTGTCTAGCAACGGGTTGTTGATGTCAAGAGAGAAAATGGCGATGACACTGAAGTCGGCAAACAGATATAAGAGTATTACAAAAGTTAGAAAATAAAGGCGTAAACCATTAATCTTACTTATTAATTCTGTAGATTTTGTGTGTTCACTAGAAATATATTTATATAGAATACATATATGTTATGAGGAGCCATAAGTTCAAACTAAGAGAGCGACTCATCATTAACTGAAGTGTTTAAAGTGTAAACATCTAGACATGTATTCGTTCCAATTAGCAAATATATTCAGTTTCTAGGTCTCAAAATTTTGTCCAATGTCAAGTTTGGAAGATCTCTTTAAGCTACAGACAATGGCGTAAAAATTTTGGTATTCTTAACAAGGTCAAGCATACTTCACGCTAGTGCAATGTAACTTATTAGAACATAGAGTCAATTTTGGGATGCCTGCAAAGTATAGTCTATTTTTATTTTCTGTCCTATTTAGCAGAAAAATATAGCGTACTTCTAACCACAAATAGTTAGAGACGAGAAATTCATTGAATGATTACATTGAAGCATTTTTATAAGTAAAAATTATAATAAAAAATAATTTTTGAAAATTCGTAATTTTCGTTTCGAGTATTATTATTATTATTACTACATAAGTCAAGTAAAGAAAAATAGACTATATACTTCGCTTCTTCGTATCTTATAGTTTGTTGAGTAGTTCGCGACTTTGTGTTCTACAGATTGTTGAGTAAGAAACGATTCTTAAGAAAAGAGTCTTCTTAGATATGTTATTCTAGAATTTAAAAAAAATGCAGTTCAGTTTTTTTTACTTTTAAATAACGATTCCGCTAACGCTACACTGTGGAAAAATTTACCAAAAAGTTCGCCAATCTGTTTTAAAGGTGAAATATGTGCCTACTGAGTATGATTTAGTTAAAAGGTATCATTTTGTAGCATATAAGTACGATTATTTGAAAATAACAGTAGTTATTATGTAGTTATTACTTATATTCTATGAATAAAATTTTGTATAACGAATTTTATTTTACTTTTTGTATAGTTACTTCTATATAGCTATTATTATTTACTTAATTTTTATTTATCTTGTATATTACAACTTAAAAGTATGACTATTTTTTGTTATTTTCACTATAAGAAGTTTTTTATGGAGTGTCTAACTCATTAATTCGTATTTTTTCGGAAACTTTATTTACTAAGTATAGATAAAGGATTTGTTAATTCTTATAATATTCATATGTTTTTTTTTCAAAGTACTAATATTTTTACATGCATCTGTAGTAGTACCTGCGGAAACAAAATTTTTTCTAAAATTATTTCAAACCATACAAAAATCTGTACCATAATTCATGTTACACTAGTAAATAATAATGCATACTTTGAACCAATATAGTTTAATTGACAGAGTTCAGTCGAATATTCGATAATTGTTTACGTTACAGAGTATGATAAAAAACAAATGACTTTATGGGATAAAAAGATACTAATAATTAAATTATAATAGATAGTAATTATTGATCACACCTTTAAGTATGCATTGCATACCCATAAACTTATACATAAATAAAAATCCGATGAAATTAAAAGATAAATTTGTAAATATTCTTAAGAAAAATTCACGCGCTCAATTTTCAAAATAACTGCCATCGTAAAAAAAAAATTGTAAGAGCACTTAAATGAAGCGCCAAATACTAAGATTAAAATAACTATAACTAATCTATTGTATCGACTACTTTATGAAAATTATAATAACCAACCTTTTGGGAAATTTTGCCTCCGTGGTCTGGTAATGTAATAGTTGACACCTTTTATATGGCCAGCATACAAGAAAAGTATTTAGTGACGTTAGATTGTTTCTCATGGATTTTAAAGTTTAAGATTAAAGAAATGCGAATGGAGAAGTTCATTGAATCTCAAATATTCTCACTGGTTTATCTACAAAATATTCACAGTTAAAACCGGTTTTGCTTTGGAATAACTTTAATTCTCGCAATACTTTGAACAATCCTGTCTAGGATCTGTTACAATTCCTGTGATACGTTCACAGCCATTTTTCAGCCACACGTTCTCGTGGGCACAATAGCCGGTAACGTTTAACAATGAAAGGCTATTTGCCACTTTTAAATACTGCATATCAGTTTAAAATATTTTTGTAAATATTAAAAAAACATTTAGAAATAATTAATTGATTGTGAAAGTACTTTTTAAATATATGCACGTTAAAAACGCTTTGGTCTGAAAACACAATAGATATGTCAATATAAAAGTAAAGTCAACAGTCTGTATATGTTCCACTGCTGGGCAAATGCCTCCTCTCCAAATAAGGATAAGGTTTTTAGATTAATCTACTCCGCTGCTCCACTGCGGGTTGGCGGATATACAAGTGTCAGAATTTCTAACGGCACTTTCAGGTGTCTTCACGATGCTTTCTTTCACCGCCGAGCATGAGATGAATTTAAACACAAAAATTAACACTTGAAAACTCAGCGGTACCGACGTGTTCCAACCACTAGGCTATCTCGGCTCTTATATGTTAATCTTATATATGAAATTAATTTACAGTTAAACTATTCAGCGGCTTATTGTGTTTGAAGAATACAATAGTAAATCTGGTCAGAAGCTCTGAAGTCATTTACAATTTTTAATGTTCAAATTAATAAAATAATTATTAAAGAAATATATACCACTGTTGATTTTAATTCATGACTAATTAATTGAAACTTTTAAAAACAGAAAACAAAAAACAAAATTTGTAAAACATTCATACGTTAATAAACTATTATTCAAGATTGTTTTTCACATAAATTTTGCATTCCCAATGTATTCAACATTCAATTTCCTAGCCGTCACTGCAACATTGTTTTCCCAATAAAGTTATTGACTCTTTTAAAATTAAACTCGCTTTGCAGCGATATCTATTTATTGCAAAACATTTAAAAAATATGGCTTAATGAAAATATCTACTCGATTGTGGTACCAAGGACTGAAATGCGTTTCACATTTTCAATTGAATTTAAAAAAAGGAGAAGTTCTCAATTCGTAGGATATACATATGTTTTTTATTGTTTCTGTACTCCGTCATTCCCTAAGCGATATTCAAAAATTCTTTCTTTTTAAATAAAAATATACACTTTCAGATTGATTTCATATTTTTTTATTCAGAAGTTTGGTATCTAGTTGTGGTCAAGTCACATATTTCTTCTACTTCGATGGATACGTTTTTATGGACGTGGAGAAGTGCCAGTCCGGTTAAATATTCTTCAATCATACAAATTATATTAAATTAATTAAATATTTGGCCAATAAATATTTTATTATTTATTATTTTATTATTTTAAATATTAAAGGTACTTACATAAAATCTATATTGTGATAAAAAATATAAAAATCATGTTAATAATTATAATTAGTCCTTTACCTAGGTCTTGGACCTAGCCCAGGGTCCCTTCCCTGACCCTTTCCCTGGATCCGCCCTTGACAGCAACTGTCATGACTGTTACAACTTGTAATGATGACTGTCCCCTGTCCTAAAACTACCACCCGATTTGTATCGAGTTTTCGGTATTTAAATGTATATTTTTAAGTTTTTAAGTAAACTTATCTCATAAACAGTTTGATGAAGATCTTCGCAGATAGATAATGAAACGCCTGATAGTAAATATCCCGCAATTATTGTGATCGTATACACAACATTTTTGGTTAAAGTCGGTTATTTCTACGAAAACATTTATTATGTACATACATCTCGGTGCTGTGGTACACCATGTAGCGTGACTAGTGCTCGCCTTTGACCCTCTTTTAAAGTTGGTCGCTAGTAGCTAATGTGCAATTATACGTATTCGTCTGCCGGAAATCGTTCAGGAAAGTACGCATCATAGGATATTGTTTCGCCATCGTCAACTAGTGACCGTTTTACAGTGTCCTATAAATAAACAACTATTATATATTAAGCAACAGCTAAAGTGGGGTTATGTTTTTCGACTTACGCTTTTATTTGACTTGGAATTTCCATGGGAATGGTAGTTACGCGGGAAATTCAAATCTACTACTACTGATCCGATTTCGAAACTTCTTTTTCCAATGAAAATGTTTTTAGTTTTTTGAACATAATTAATTAATTCGAGCTAGACAAACTTTTCTGAAACGGTTAATCGTAAAGAAAATTATTATCGACACAGAAGCTTACTGTATGAGTCTGTACACATCTCGAGGAAACCTTTTGTTGGATTGAAATGAAAGTGTATTGTAAGTCCTTATACCCATATACCCAACGTTAATAAAAAGGATACTTTTTATGTTAGGAAATGAAATGATTTCCCGAGGTTAGACAAAAAACAGTATATACGTTACTTATATTCATGTCATGTCTATTTTGGTTTCTATTCAAGTCCGTCGAGTTTATTCGGTATATAAAATTCTTAATTCAATTATAGAATTGTGACGAAGCTATCCCATTAAAATGTTCGTTTCTGGACCGCTTTTGCCGTTAGTATAAAAATATTTATATTTGAATCAGTGGTAGTTTAATAATATCATAATTTAATTAAAAATTATTTTTTGATTCGAATATAATATTAATATTTACGACACCACGCAGCATTCGACCTCAAACTTTTTAGTATTTTTCTTTTCTGACGAGAAACTCTCTCGTCAAAAAATAATACTTTCAATATAAACGACAAACATAAAAATGGACAATTAAAATTTATTTGATGATTCATAAGAATTTAAAAAAGCATAAACGATATTTAAACATTATTTATAATGATAGTTACATTTTAATAAATCACAGGACCTGTAAAAGTCGAATGACGTCAATAATTGAGCAGCTCATTCGAATCAATTTACAGCGCACAGTTTACGTCCATGTATCAATATCGGTTGATTTACTGCGAGCGTCGCATCTGATTGCGACAAACATTTGACACTAATAGATAAATCGCTTATTACTGATATGCCACTGTAATTTATGCGACAAATGTAGTGCTAGTTACGAGAACTTAGGCTAATTATAAATGAAAAGCTTTTACTGTGTTAACTATATCTATGTTTCCCATGAAATTATAAATATGATTTTTTTTTATTTAAAACATAATTTGAATGAACAGTAAATACATTTTAATTTTTTATTTCTTCATTTGATTCAATACAGCGAAACCTTTGTACGTCCAGTTCATTACCTGAAATGATAATAAAATGCATTGAAAATATAGCCTTAAATATTTTATTGAAATTAAATTTCTTCCGAATGTTAATGTTATGATATTCACATTATGTAATAACATTCAATTATTTCTGTTCATAATTTACTATCAATAAATTAACATGATATCGGCGAAGCTAATTTGATATCCAAGTTAATTTCGGAAGCCGTTTACTAACTGCCAAACTCAAATTAATTGGCCGTTTTGAGCTGCAGAGACATAATAACAGACAATGTGCTAGATGGCAGTACTTGTATAAAGTTTTTACTAAATTTGTATTTATATCAAATAAGAGATCTTTATTCGAAAAGCATGTCGAGCTTTTGAGGTACGAGGACAAATAACATAGATGGTAAAACACGGGTTTGTAGGGACAAAACGTGTACATATAGCTAGATTTTTTATAAAATCTGTGCATTTAATTTTATTATAGTTTTATTAATTAGTAGAGCAGAGCTGTGATATGAGCACATATTAAATGATATGATGTTTCTAAAGAGATCAGAAGTACGTAACATTATTTATTATCAATATTGCCCAGTCAGGCCATATCCAATAAAAAATAATGATAATTTTTTTCATATACAGATTCTTTAAATATTTACTATAGATTTTGAGTGATATTGTTATCATTATTTCTTTCCCTAAAGCGTACGTAGTCGCGAGAAAAATCTACTTTAAAATATATTCATAAAGCCTCTAAAAGCGGAGTTACCTTAGTGAATGTTGCCATGGAAACTGGTATAAGTTTTGCCGCATTTATTACTAGGGTGCGTTGGTTTCGACCAATAAAAATGATAAGGTTCTTCTTGGCGTTCTTTGGTAAATCGATCCATGGGTAGCAATACATGACCGTTGATATGTGGGCGTTCTAAAATGAAATCGGTTGAGGTTTTTTATGTATTCCTGAGAATCTTTTATTTTATACCATGTTTTTATTTAACACTGTATGTACTTTTAATAGACGATTGTGAAATACAAACATTATTGTATTAATTATTTTAAAAAATACTAGAAGTAAGGTTCGAATAATTGTGAAGAAAATAAAGTCGAATTTACCTTTTCTGTGATGATGCTACCAAAATAACAATCAATGTAAAGTATAATGACTAATATAAACATAAATCCAAAGACCCAAAACAGTTCCATGATATGGCTTAAAGGGTTCTGTATCTGTAATAACATAAATAAAAACATATTAACTCTTATTCTTTATGTTTTTTAGACTTTTGCCAGGATCTGCTTATTATTCTAGTCTCGATCTGACGGTGAGCTACCGCTATCGCAATGTGATATATTTTGATTTATAATTTTTGTACTAATACGGAACAGATCATTTGTGAAAATATATTGCGTTATGATAGCAATAGCTCTGCGTAATAACCGTCGTGATACTAGGCGATTGTAATCTCACTTTTACATATATTGAGGGCCAACTAGTAATATTAAAACACCAAATAATAATTATTTTACAGTTAAGAATAGGTTACAAAGAGACCCTCCGAAATCTGATGCAGAAACTTGGAAATAAACATTTGTAAGAATTCAAATACATATATGACAACAAGCTGAATTTTTAATATAGTTAAAGTTGTATATTTATGTAAATTTATTACAAGATACAGAATGCAATAAACGTATTTTAATAGGTAAATAAACATTAGTTAAAATAGATAAAAAGTGATTGTAAAACATACCGAAAAAAACTGTGTGGCCGTCGTGCATATGATGCAAGAATTAATTAGGAAGAATAATATAAATTGTCCTCCAAAAGTCTCTTCAATTGTTTTCACAAATCTTAAATTGAAATTTGTTTACACAAATTAATACATTTTAATAATTAATTAATCGAGACATACGAGAGGTTCACATTTAATTTATAATTAAATCTGTATAAAATGTTCGATTACCATTACCGATAACTAAGACTTCAAAAGCAAATTACTTAATTTACTTGGATGACATACATTTATTCAAGTTATTTTGATTTGAAAACTAAACTTCTAAACCGAGTCAGATGAATTTTTTCACCAAACACCTCATGTGATAAAATTCATCTAATTAGGCCACACAGCGTGCCAACAAATTAGACACAATTGTACGTACATTGAAAAAAATTCCCATTTGGAGCAGTCGGATAAGAAATGTTATCATAGAAATCAATTCACAACATACAAGTTTACCTTAAAAGTAAAGTAACAGCCAGAATATCTCCCACTGCTGGGCTAAGGCCTCCTCTCCTTAAGGAGAAGGTTTAGAGCTTAATCCACCACGCTGCTCCACTGCGGGTTGGCGGATATACATGTGTCAGAATCTCACCCGACTCATGCAGGTTTCCTCACGATGTTTTCCTTCACCGCCGAGCTCGAGATGAATTTAAACACAAATGTGTTGTTAATTGATTGAGTATTAATAAAACGGTAAAAGAAACCGGTCAAGTGCGCATCGGGCTGCCACATTAAGGGTTCCGTACCGTTATACAAGGTATAACACTCTGTCCTTTTTAAACAATAGCGTATGTAAAAGGAACAAGATAAGTGCTACAATAATATATACTATATATTACCTTTCAAGTGCGAGTCCGACTCGTACTTGACCGATTTTTATTAATTTTAGTTATAGCGGCAATAGATATACATATTCTGCAAACATTTCATCTCTCAATATCTCGTAATAGGTTACGGATCATGAGATACAGCCCGCTAACAGACGGCCATACGGACAAATGGACAGACCGACGCCGGAGTCTTAATAATAGGGTCCCGTTGTCTCTCTTTGGGTACGGAACCCTAAAAATTAATATATCAATATCAAATTCATTTAAATATAGGACTGCTGAAATGTTGAACGAGCCAAGTTTGTAGCTGTTATGATGCGAATTTTAAACTAATTGATACTTGTAGTATTCCAAACAATTAACGCTGTTTCTGGCAAGTGTTTATGGAAATTTCGCAGACTGCGGACAGTGCAGGTAAAGTTTTCGGTTGTATTATGTATGGACGTGGGTTGTACGAAACAACACGAAGTTTTAGTTCCAGTTATAACGCATTATCCTAACAACGGGGAAGACGATTTTAAAAGATTTCGAACTAAACTAACTTTTGCTTTTATTCTATTAAGATATTAAAAAAGTTTTGTTTTGAATTAACTTTGGTAATACGGAGTTGGATAATATTAAAACATTAAAAGTTGTTTATAGCTTATTCAGCGTGGGGTTATACTCACTGTATTATAGCGCAATGGTGAATGACGTTTCTTTTAAAATCATTAGCAAACAATGCATGTTTCACTGGAGTTTCGTCTTCCTGTTTTTTTATATTTTCGAAATTGTAAATTAAGACATCCAATTGACTGACTGTAATGAAACGGATAATAATTGAAATTTTTATTAGACAATTGCATAACTATCTATCCAATTATAAAACTGGACTGCATTTTCGTTAAAACTGTTTAGGGTGCAAGAACCACAAGAGGTCACTGCGGTATGCCAGTTTTGGCGGCTTACGTCCGCGTCCGTATTGTTGATTATTTGATGACGTTACATCATATTTTTTTTAGCCTGACTGTAGCCCACCGAGTACAGCTCGTATACGGGCTGGCTCGACCGGGGTAGTACCTCACTTTCACAGAATATCGTCATGATATAGCTGATGTTATTGGGTTTCGTACGGTGAGTGAGAGAGCCGGATGCCTAACTCTTTACCCCATTCCATTTCTTACTTCGTATTTGCCTTCACCTCTTATTCCTTTTTAAGTTAGCTACATTTCTGTTTTCTGGCAGCGGTGATCACTTAATATCAGTTGCCCTGCTTACTGGTTTGCAAGATATTTTCTAATAAAATAAAACATATCATAGGGAGACAAACAACAAGTCATAGGGAGAAATTATCTAATGACACCTTATACTTCAAAAATCGATCAAGCCGCGAACATACATATGTACCCACGTACACATAGATGCGCGCGAAAAACATTACACTCATTCTAGTTAGTTTGCTTTGGCTTTATCAACGAACGAAGCGTAGCTAATTTTCTAGAAATGTTAACGCTAGTAGTAACTAGAAATTTAATTTTATACAGTAAAATCTATTTCATTAAGCTCTGGTCCGTTTTCCTTGATAGTTTTCTACATCACTACGTTATAGCTTATCGGTGACGTTGCTCATGTAACATTCGGACCACTCGCCGATTCCATTCTTTGTTTAATGGCTTCCATTTTAAACCGCTAGTAGCACTTGAACGAAATTTACTCACCCTTAAATTACTGAAATTATTTTTTTTTATTTGTTTTTTTTTTTTTAATATATATATTATAATACACAATTAATTATCACTTGTGATCACCACGAATGTAACTTTGACGAAACGTTGGGGACAAGCAGAAAATACACCAATATCTTAGCCATCGTGAATAGACTTTATTTAAAACTAGATGGCCCTTGCCGTTTTACTCACGTTTATGGTTACTGCAACGCTCATATGAGTCGTAGCGTGATGTATTATAGCCTATAGCCTTCCTCAATAAATAAACTATCTAACTTAAAAAGAAATTTTCAATTCGAACCTATAATTCCTGAGTTTAGCGCGTTCAAATAAAAAAAAAACAAACTTCAGCTTTATAATATTAGTATAGAATTAATATAAGGCTTTGAAAAAAATCAACCGACTTTAAAAGCAAAATACGTAATTTCGTTAAATTGGACGACAAAATCTTACCAGTTATTTCGATTTCATAACCAAATTACAAAACTGATTTCGATGAAATTTCTACGAAACCAATCTGAAAGCAAGTCCTTTTAATCAGGAAAGTATTCACAAAATCAATTAATAAATGACAGAGATATGAAGTAACGACCATTTAAAAAAATACGTTACAAATTGAGAGCCCGCTATTTTTTAAGTTGGCTTACGAATAATGGTAATAGGGAAAGCTTAAAATATGCGATCATTATAAATTTCATTGAACTAAGTTTTGAACATACATAAACCAACATGCCGTTAATTTATTCTTGTTATCCTTTTTAAAAATACCGTGTGTCATTAATCAAAATAATAAAAAAATTAAAAAAATATGCATGGAGACCCAATTTTAGGATCTGTTTAGCTTTTTTACCAAGAAAAAAATTAATTAAGATATTTTTTAAAACAACCGACTTCAAAACTAAAATATGTAATTTCGATCACTTAGACAAACATATTTGTTCTAGTCATTTTGCTTTTAAAGCGAAATTACTAAAGCGATTTTAATAAAAAAAAAAAATATATAGAATCAAAATCGCTTAAGTCGGAGTAAATGTCGGAGTTCCGAGGCAACAAACATTAAAGAAACATACGCAACGAATGGAGAACATATTCCTTTTTGAAATCGGCTGAAAATTAATTACTTACTTGTATATAACATAAAGGCCCACCGTAATGTCTGAAGAGCCGCGAAAGTCAAAAGCAAAACGGGCTTATATATGATCTGAAAAAAAAATTAATAAAGCTTTACCCTCTCATTCGGTTGGGGTATAAGTATTGTGGCTTAATGATTTCTTTTCAACAAACAACTCTAAAAGCACACGAAAACTATTCTCTAAGATGTATTGAATCTTGTTAATATATGATTAAAAAATGTATTATAATGTATTTTGAAATTTTTTCATATTTTTTTTTTCTTAATAATATTTGGAATTGTTTGGTACAAATTGCTCTTAGCCACGTATATACGCAACTCAATTACATCATCTTTCGTTAGACAAAAATTGGATGCTGATAAGCAATAATGTGTCAACCCACAAAAAGTCAAATTCGGAGATATTAGTGTATTTTGATACTGCATCACCTATTTAACATTATTAAAAGGAAATTGAAGTCATATAAAATAAATACGTACGGAAAAAAATTTCTTAATTAATTGGTGCAATTTTCAAGGGCGTTACATATTTTGCAATTAATACAATAATCTCAATCATTTGGAAAACTTTTTATTAGATAATATATTAAATGTATCAGTCTGATTTTAATTTATTATACCTTTTATCAAATAATAAAAGAAAAAATGGATATATACTTCTTTAAACATATGTGTTAAGAATAGGTGTGACATCTTTAGACGCCATTTTCTCAAAATTAGGTCCGTGTGGCTTGACACAGTATTGCTTATCAGCGTCCAATTACGATTATAAATTTAGTTCTCAAATATCATCATTTAGGCAAATGAGTCGAGATGGCCTAGTGGTTAGATCTCAACCATTCTGGATTTTGAATTAAATCCCGGCTAGCACCGTAGAGTTTTCAAGTGCTAAATTTTTATTTAAATTGATCTCGAGCTCAGCGATGAAAGTGAACATCTTGAAGTAAAGTAAGTGTGCCGGGAGAAATTCTGACACATTTATATCCGCCAATCCGCACTGGAGCAGCGTGATGGATTAAGCTCTAAACTTTCTCCTTAATAGGAGAGGAGCCTTTGTCCAGCAACAGAACATTTACAGGCACTTACCTTACTCGTACTTTTTTATACCTATACATAAATTGTTTGTCATTGCTTTACAGCTGAAAGAATTTACTGTCAATGTCTTATTTTTGAAACGCATAGTTTTCGTAAGGTAACTTAAGTAACCGTTACAAGGTAACAGAGCTGTTTTATATCAAAATGAGTAAAACTTACAAATGTGATACTAACGTTACAACTGCAGCCTCTAAGTACAGATAATAATTAAATATATTTCTTTTTAAGTTGTTATTTTGTTTTTTGATTAAATGAAAGTAATAAAATGGACTATAATTTTTATTTTAGTCATTCAGTTGAAAAAAACTTAATTTAAATATATTTAAAAAGCTCGCCAGATTTGTGACTAGTATTGTTATTTTATAAAAAAATAAATAAATAAAAACGGTTTTTTTACACTTACTTATCTTATACTACAATTTAATATTATTATATGATAAATATGTACAAAAGGAATTATTTTCTTTGTACCATACAAAAAATATTGTGTAAAAAAAAAATAAACGAGCGAATTGTAAGAAACAGTAACTATATAAAGATGGCGTATATAATAAGCGGTGTTTGAGATAATAATAAAAATATATATTTTGTAAATATTATCTTAGGTTAAATATTACATCAAACACAGCTTATATTTTCGTAATCGAAGAAAGGCAATAGACGATTCAAAACACTATTAAGAGTCACTTATATATGGTACTATTTTAAGTCTTTTCGTAAAAAAAAGTTTTGTATAACAAAGAAGAATGCCCGTCGCCCATCATTACCTATATAATTATCCATATCCACACTAATAAAAAAAATTTAAATGCCTGTTTGTATTTTTAAATTAGCCGCTTTTAATTTAATGCATATGATACGTACATCAAAAATAAAATTTTAAAAGTTTTTGTCAATCTGTCTGCCCGTATAATTAGTCCTTAATCTTTATAACAACTGGACCGGTTTTAACGGGACTTACGCTCGCAGATAGCTAATGTAATAACTGAGTCTACTTTTATTTCATTTTTTTTTTTATTTTAATTTTACGCAGACGAAGTTTCGAGTATCATTTGGTAGATAAATAAACAAATAATGTCGTCCAAAGAGAGCAAATAGTTTAATGACAAGAGGATGAACCCACGAATTATATCAACGGCCCTGTAATCGACATTCTTGCTGCGGAACAAACGTTCGTAGAAATCCAATCACCTCAGATATTGAGCGAGGCTGATTGATTAACTATTATTGTAACGTATTCGCTTGCTGCCACGACTTCGACCTTTGCCTTTTAGAAGTTGTTAAGTATTTTGCAGGAAATTATAATTCTTATAAAACATTTCTATAATGATAAAGCGGTACAAAGCTGTTCTCTGTAGTGCCTCTCAAGAAACGAGCATTTTACTACTTGCATTTTATTGTTATTAATTAATAGCATTTTGGAAAAAAATTGGCATTTCCTGTAGTTTTCTGTATGCTATTACTTCCCAGAAGTTGATGCTACGTGACACTATTAGATGGTGCAATAATACAGAATGTGTTATTTTTTTTCATAAATAGTTAAATACAATTAAAATTGCGAAAAGAAAAAAAATCAATAAAATATTAAAAGAAGATTTAAACAAAGAAATTTTTTTCCAAATTAGCAGGTTCGATTCCTGGCTAGGCAAATAAAGTTTCTGAAACAAAAGTAGCCTAAGTTACTCCTTATGATATTAGCCATCTCCTCGTGAAAGTTCCGTCAAAATCAGTCCAGCTCTTTCAAAGATTAACAGCAACAAACAGACACACAATCTAACAAAAATTAAAAAAAATGTGTTTTTGATTTATGAACCGGACACACCATATAATAATCCATATAAATTTAGTTAAAAGCTGTTTATTTGAAATTACCAACAGACACTTCAATTTTATTTATTTGTATGTAATTATACACTCGTGAATGATGCACTTAGTGAGTGGCTGCGAAATTCTAATCGCATTGAATATTACAATTGATATACGATTATGTTATTATTATCATGTGGTTATAAGTCTTCTAAACCTATTACAATATTACGCTGAACACAAAACAAAAGCATTAGTGAATGAATTCTATTTAGTTAATACGTTGTACCTGATACACAAAAATGATGTTGAAGTAAGGCTTTTCCAATACATCGAAAAATATAAAATCCATTTTTACGGGCAAAAATTTAAAATGATGTAGCGCCGGAACTACGATTATATGAACTGCAAAACAAAAACACGTTTTTAAAATGTGAAAAATACGTATTTTTTTTACATATGATTGCAGAAAAGAAACGAAAATATTTATTTTTCATTTATTAGCTTACAATTTGTTTCTTTTATACAATTACAGATGTATATAACTTGAAATCGTCAAAGAACTGTAATACAATTTTATATTATACCCGTGATATCGGTAGCCGCACTAATAGTGAGCCACACAAATAGCTTCTTAGAAAGTTTATTACTTCTTTCAATAATATCTTTTTGTGGCATTTGGAAATGTAAAAACTCCTTTCTCCCCATTTGCCTTTTCAGTTCTCTCAGTAAACCGCGTCGGCAACGTAAATCCAGCAATTTCAGAGAAATAAGCAACTCCGTCAAAACCAAATTTATTCTGCGAAGAAAAAATTTGAGCTTTTCCGTTTCAATAATCTTGATGATGAAAACAAGGCGTAAAATTATGTATTCAGAATAAATTACGGTGTTTTTATAATCTAATACGTAAAAAAAGTATTGAAATATTAAAAACTTATCAAGAGTATTATTGAATGTGTGTTTGTATCATATACATCAATACCAAAATATGAATTCATTTATAAGTAAACTCACATTCCAGCTACTTCCTGAACTTCAGCATTTCCGGAGAAGAAAAGTCTTATCATGTAAATACCTTGCCCTAACGGTGGTATCATAAAGACAAAAATCCCAATAAATATCTTGAATAGAATATCCAACCAAAATTTGGGAGATTTACAATTGTGTGGTATAAAAAACCATATTCCACATAATTTCAATGATCTGACTTGGTACGAAATATGTTGAAAGGGATCGTTTTCGGATGACGTCTTCATCTTTTCAAGATCGCTCTTCTAATGAATATTGTGAAAGTCGACATGCCTATACCGATATGTATTACATTCATCGTCTTAAATTAAAATACATATGTTCGAACGATAGGTAATTTTTGAAGGGATTCCTTATATTTTATTTGTGTGTAATATAATGTATTTGCTTACAGAGAGAACAATTTTTATCAAAGTTTTTCTGTCCCTATATGTATGAGTATGTGTGTGTGCGTGTGTGTGTGTGTGTGTGTGTTTCTATAGAATTTTAATAATTATATTATAACCTCAAATTAAAAAAAAGGTGTTATTGTGTGACATGTGTATCTGTGTAGTTCCCTAACGAACAGGACGATTTTGATGCAGTTTTTATGTTTGTAAGTTGATATTATGGGGATGGATTTTAGGTATAATTTGTCAAGAACTGTTCGAACGTTTAAAAGTTATCAGCTATTTGCTAACCTTGACCTGATGTTGCAGCATCATCTGGTGTCAGTAGCATACATTACCGTTATGTCAAGGGTTTCTGGAAGAGATCTCTTATAAGAGATAAGTTATCCCATGTACATATTTGGTTTCCAAAGAACATTGTTTTCTGTGAATTTTATTTGGTACATAAATAAATAAATAAATAAAATTGCTTAAGATTCTTGTACATAAAACTAAATTTTTCAACCAGTCTTTTACCATCCAGGCAATCAAATTGTGGAATAATCTACCTTTAAGTATAAAAAAATCAAAAACGATTTCTATTTTCAAAAATTCGGTAAAACAATTTTACCTTAACTCTGGAGACGACCTTAGCTAATCTTTATTATATAATAAACTCTATGATGTACGAGAAGTATTTATTAGTCTATAATATTTATATATATTGTATTTTATATTATATATTTACAATGTGTAAGTATTATTTTGTAGATATTTGTATGTAAGTGTATTTATAACAAAGTACTGCACCACCTACCCAACTTCCATACTTTCTCTTTTTATTGGGTTGTCTGGAAGAAATGGCTAGTTAGCAATAAGACCGCCCGTTGTACTACGCAATTAGAATTAGAATAAGATTTAAATATTGTTCTGTTCATTATTCTCGTGGTGTACAATAAAGTATATATAAATAAATAAATAAATAAATAAAATAAATAAATAAATAACTCCTCACTAACTTGCAGCTGATGTATCATGATAGGCTCATTGAAATGGTATCAATAAATCGACTGCCAGGGTTTTATTTTTAAATTTGTTTATTTAATATTTAGTAAATAAAATATATATATGTACCTATAGTTGACATATATATAATCTTAAAACAAAGAGTCTTGAAATAAATACGAAATGAAAAATATAAATTATGTGCCATATAGTTTTACGGATCTCTTAAAAAAATAATTTTTATTTGAAAATTGCTCCTAATGAAGCTAATTGAAATTAAGACAGTAATGACAGCCCTCCCTAATTTAATCGACTAACTTATCAAGACTAAATTATTTTAAATGACCAATTATTTTTAAATTTTGTAGAATTAACTTAATATAATTAGTTTCTTTATATATTTCGGTTTTTATTGTAATTAAGTCGAATTATTTTAAGCTAACTTATTTATTTCAAGAATAAGTTAGCGAAATTATTTATTAAAAAAGTGGGATATTACTGATTTTATGTTTTGCTTATATATATATTAATGTGAGTATATATATATATATATATATATATATATATATATATATATATATATATATATATATATATATATATATATATATATACTCACATTAATTACTTTAGGTGATATTGGCGACCTTATCACAACTAAATTCTAAAAAATAAATATAAAAAATTGAATATGTTGTTAATATATTTTGAGGAAACATCAATGTTTCGTTTCTTACTTTTGCAAGTTTAATGAATGGAATAGGATTATGGTCGGTTGTACCTACATTTTGGTTTAAGTTGTAGTCGGCGCTAATTTTAGCTTTACAACAAACATAGCCAAGATCAGACCGAAGGTAAAGTTGGTAACGTAATGTAACCCTGACTTGAGCGATCCAATTTGGTATTTCTAATGGTTAAATTTAACTTTAAGCGTCTACTAACTTTAACGTTACTTTAGTCACGTGCGATACTTATATGCTACAACTGGCCGAGTCCATTATGTCAGTAAATAATGTATTTATTAGCTATAATTATTTGCTAAAAACAATTTTTACTTATCTCTTAAATTCATTGAAATTAATTCCTTCTGTACTAATATATCAAGTTATGGCATGTGTTTGTTTATTTAAATGCGCTGAAGGGAGAAATTACAAATTAAAGAAAGCATTTTTTGTGCTAAATAGCCCGCCTATAGAAGAAGGCTACATTACATAACGCCACGGTGCATAATACCAGAACGGTAAACATAAATGTTACGATGCAAATGAGCAAATGAATGCAAAAGCAATTTAGACTGTTTTTCATCTGATACGTTCGCGCTTAAATTGGTAAATCATTTTTTATATATGTGAGTATGAAGATAGATTGAACCTCGGAGAAGGAGGCTACTTTTTGTCGCGAAAAAACAAAAACATGAGGCGAGAAAAATAGAGTATGGAAGATGAAGTCGCAGGGACTAAATAGTCATGTATTTTATCTTTCGAAGTCACAGATTACATGTTCTTCTATAACATTTTTAAATATTACAAAAAAATAAACAAAATTTTAAGACGTTTCCGTATTTTGTATTTCTCTATCTGTTATAAAACAATGTCAAAGCAAACTCGCAATTCCAAGTTTATACATTTAATCTTAAATGTAACTTCAGCTATTATATCAAGAACAATCAGTTTGGGTCGAGCGCGAACTGAACTTAAATGCTCTACTTAAAAAGACACATGAAGCGTCGTTACGACGAGTTGCAGCTGCACCGTTAAATTCACTATTTTCGAGAGAAATTTAGTGTTCAATCTTAGATGTTATTCGTATGTATAAATGATATACTTAATTAAAATTCTGTCAGGCTTTGTAGTTAATGTATACTATTATGATCAGCTTGAAACAAAAATAGCTTACACCTTCCTTAATGTAAAATACTTCGAAACCAAAATACACAATTTCCATGAGACACTTATTGCAGCTATTTTGTCTTAAAAACTAAACTACTTAAATTATTATAACGAAAATTGGAACCAATATACAGTGTAGGCTACAAAAGGATTTTATTAAAATAAAATTGTCCAAATCGATAAATAAATGACGGATTTATACAGTAAAATATTTAAAAACAAAACAGAAAAACAATATGAATAGAGAAACTCCTCCTTGTCTGCAGTCGGTTGATAACCTTTACTTGTATAATTAATTAAACCGAATCGTAACTAAATCTATCTTAGTGACCTTAATTGATTTTGTGGAGCGACTTCGACGGCTATTATAAAACGACTGTTGAGTCTAAATGTTTAAATGAAATAAAATTAGTTTCGATAATACAGATAAGTCAGGAAATGTCTGTTTTAACATTTATTTAACCGCTTAAATAGTTTCTACGACTCCTGTTTTAATATAAAATAAATATCTATAATATTTAATACATGAATGAACTTAATAATAATAATAACGACTTTTTTAATATAAGCAACACACTTCAAAAGCAAAATACGTACTTTCATTTACTCGAATGACATACTTATTCCAGTTATTCTGATTTTAAAATCAGAATACTTTGCTAAATCTATTATATTTTGATAAATATTCTATAATTTGAAAGTATATCCTTTCAAATAAAAATCGGTTGATTAATGACGTTCCGAGTTTTGAGGTGACAAATATAAAATTGAAAATTTAAAAAAAAAATGGACAATCTGTTCATAGTGACCATTTCACAGAACTCCAACATGATACTTTTGCTGTAACTTGTTGAGGAGTTGTGTGATATTCTGCTGATTTCAGCATCACATCAAGGTTACGCAACTATGTATGATATCATTTATACTAAAGTAAATATCGAGTCGATTAGACCACAAGAAGTTAGTCAAATCCTTTCAAGAACTAAAAAAGAGCTGATAATCTTCAAATGTCTGAACAGATGTTCATAAATTATACTTTAAAACCATCTCGACTATACAAGCTTTCAAACAACTCGCATTAAAATTGGTCCATTCGTAAGGTAGCTACGATACTACACACATATACACATACACACAACGACATAAAACACTCTGAAAACTTTGTATGAAATTAATTAAATTTGCAAAACACGGTAATAAAATTTTAGCGCCACGAGATATCTCATACGAAAAAAAAAAATCAGTAAATATAACAAATTTTAGTTGTATCGCAGTTTATAAAAAGACACGTATAGTCAAAAAACATGGCGACAGAAAACTAAAATGTAGCTGGTTAGTTTGCGAGGCGCTATCGCATTATTCGAAAGTTCCCGCAACTCTTTTTTGCTCCATGAATATTCATCGGTGGTCGTTTACGTCGGTGCTCCGAAGTTGCCTGGATTCCTTCTCAACTACATAGTTTTTCCTCAACAAAAAACAGCTTATATTTGGGCGGCTTGCTTGAGTTGCAATCTCGGTTCTTTTTGGCGCCCGTAAATTCAGCCCTGAATTATGTTAATTGCCTTTTAGATTACTCGTCTATTGTTCTCTTTCTTAATTACGTAATATTTTAAAATGTTTCGTCTACCGAGTTTTTTTGTTTTGTGCCTGATAATCTTATAAGAACAGTCCAGTTATATATTATTACTATGGATTTGATACGTTCGTACAAACTCGAACTATTTGACGTTAAAAATTATTATTGGTGAAAAGGTACTATTGCTAGGGAACATTACCCAAAGTGGTCGGCATTCTGGATGTCAAAATGCACTGGCTTATAATTTATCTATGGTTATAATGTCATTGGTTTCGTATCTAAAAATTAAAAAAAAAAGCTTTCAGTTTTTATGTTACTATTAGTATTCTATTTCCTTGCTTTTGTAAACTAATGTGACTACAAGGAAAGCCACTTCTTGAATCTAGCCTAATGGAGAAGGCGTGTCTAATTCCCGGCGTAGTGTTTGCGTAAAAGCCGAGTCTTTCCAAGTCAATACCGTATTAGATAAATTCTCTCACTTGATCTTCAACTGTGCTAATCTTTATTTTCTTAGTCGCTACTTTAATTAACAACGCTCTTTATCTCTTCATCGAGAGATTGGAAGCAAATAATAATATGTTTAATTCGAATTTTGATTGTAATTGATAATTTAGTTAGTAAAGTTGATTAATATGATTAGTAACATAGACTAAATCATCGTTAAACATAGATTATTCAGATTACAGTAGTCAATAAATACCTAACAATATTTAACGATTTAGCAAGAATTACTAATATAAATTAATATAATATTTTGTATTATAAAATAAATAAATTATTGCGACGCAGCACTATACAATATATACAATACAAAATATCATAAAAATTAATTATTACTATCAAAAACTAAAATTTAATTCAAATTTAAACGAAACGTTCAAACAAGTCACGACGTTTTAAGTAGAACTTGTATCAATTAAGCTTTGTAATAATGGTTGGCTGTTCCTGATCCTTTGTACGGCGTGGTTACACAGCGCTCGCACAAATGTCATCAGTCAAGACAAAACGGATTTCTATGTCAGAGCCATGTTAAAGCGTTTATTCCCAAGTCGTGAATGTAAAACAAAACTCACTTTATACTTTCCACCTCTGATTCTGCCTGGGTGTACTTCAATATGAAATATTCAATTCGAGATGTATACATTCAATTTGAAATACCATTTTAAAAGTTAATAAGTTGCTGTTTAGCTATACAAAAAAGTTGAACTTTGTGGTTGTTAAAAATCTTAATAATATTATATTTTTTTTTATTATTCTTTTATTGTACACCACACAATATAAACATAAACAAGTAAAATACATAAGTGAAAGAAATAGAAAAAATTACATTTGTACAATAAGGCGGCCTTATCGCTTAGTAGCTATTTCTTCCAGACAACCTTAGGGTTAGAATTTTAAACAAGAAGTAGGTAGGTGGTGTATGAATAGACATACATACTAAAAATACATATAATGTAAATATATAGTATATAATAAACTAATATATATGTATATATACATACATATAAATGTACATATTATAAATATACGTCATGTAAGAGATAAATAATAGTCTTTCACTTGCTTTTTAAAGATGTTAATACTTTCAGCTTTTCGGATATATTTTGAGTTATTTCATTTAAAGACCTCTGTTTTTACGAATACAAAGCTTAAAAAAATAATTTTAGTTCATACTCTATTTTATTATTATGTATTCAAATTCATTCGTATGAATTTGAATGCATTTCTATATTATTTTGTTCATGCTTTCATTATTTTATACACCATCTAACTCTACAGCGCTCTTTCTTGCACATCTTAATGTTGGTTGGGTATAAATTGGCATAAATTGCGGTAGTTTTAAGCTCGCTAAACAAATTTCAAACGTTTTATGCAATGAAGCATTTTAATAAATACATGTAACATTCGTCTTGTACAATACTGTTTAGTATAGCACAGTTAATAATAAGCATTTTACACATAAAAATTAATTTATCAACTAATAATTTCTTTTAACGTAAAAATTAAAATTAATTTCGTATAACATGTTACCATAATTAAATTTATATGACTATTTTGATTTCGTAAAAAAAAAAGTTATTCATAAAACATTTTTTATTCTTTTTAAGCCTTCGTTTTACTTTGAAATAAATATGTCTACGAAATCTCCATTTCGGCAATCCTTTAATTCGGCCGTTGACATCGTCTACCTTACTTTGTATCTTCAGTTTACGAAACATTCATGTATTTCAGTATACGCTAAATTACACCCTACATAACAAGAGTTACACAGAGCAGCTACATATAATGAGCAGCATGTCTGCGTATGTAATTTCTGTGTAATGGCAGCTTAAAGTGCGGTTAAGCAGCGAAGCGGACGCGACATAAAATGCGGGTATTCAGACATAAAATTAAACAGCTTGCACTAAGTTGTTAATCGCTTGGACTCCTGCCAGCTTCCAATTTGAAGAAATTGCTGACAATTCGGTGAAGTTTTACCAGACTTCGCTAATTGAATGCGGCGCCGTCAGTGATGAATAACGTTGTGCACACTATTAATAATAAAACACTTCATAACTTGAGGCTAATTTTGTAAAATTGCCGCTTTAAAACCATGCTACATTGTGACAGTTGATTTTTATCTAAAACGCCTCCTTTAACTATCAAAACGTGTTTTGGTAGCGATTGTTTTATACGAATAGTCTCGTATTTAAAAAATAATTTCATGTATTTAAAAAATTTATTGTTAGAAAAAGCTTTTAGTTATACCAATTTAATTTTAATTCACTTTACCTTTTATTAAAATAGAACAAATAAGATACTTCCTCAAACAAATCTATCAAGAATAGGCTTGACATGTTTAGACGCCAATTTTCTCAAAATAAAGTCCAAAAAAACAAACAGACAAATGGAGTTAATATCACTTATAATATCAGTATGAATAGAATAAAGATTTAAAACACCTTCGTGAAATAAATTTAAAGCAATAATTACGTACAAAATTATAAATGTCGTTCACGTCTTCAAAAACAACATAAAGTGATTAAACAAGTTAAAACAACATTGAACTTCTACGAAAGTGAACGAACTCTAAATGAGACATAGAGTTAATTTTGGAAACGATTTTACTCACAGAAACAATAAAGTTACTGTTTAAAATGTTTAAAATAAGCCGCAATGCGGGTAGTTGTAGAAAACTAAGGTATATTAATTAACGTGGCTTTATAATTTATGCATGAAACCATAAATTATTTTCACGTGGACCCAAGTGGGCATATGGGCTTCTATCGTTTCTAAATAGTATTAAACAAAGTCGCTACTCCGTGGTATCTATTTCGCGTAGTCCGTTTAAACAACGAACGAAATTTGAAACGATACTTTATTTGAACGATATTTTCATGGATGGTTTAATTATATTTTCCTTCGATAATGTATGTAAGTGCATAATGTTTTTCTTATTGCTTTGTTTATAACTATTAGAAAGGTTTGAAAAGGGTAAAAAACCTCCATATTAACAGTAAAATCAGTAAATCTTAATTAGTACAAACCACGCAAAGCGAGTCGGGCAGGTAGTTTAGATTAAATTTAATAATTAAGATTTTTTAAAATAATACAAAAACATCTCGATGTTGAAATATCGAAACAAAAACTGGTATATTGACATTGTCTCTTATATAATAATACCGCATAATGGGAAATAATTATTTGTTTCTCTTGAAATGTAAAATTTAAGTTACACGGTATTTCCATAAATATAAGTTACGATATGTTATTTTGTAAAACTTTTAAAATTTAAAAACCGTTAAAATCCTATTTATTCATAGCTTAAAATGTTCTTTTTTTGCACTAAAAATTTATTGCAATATATAAGTTATATAAATACATGTTTCCATAATGAAGTTTACTCCCTGTGACCTACTGATGTACATGCGGTCTCCGCACGCTATGAGGTCCTGACATAAATATTAAATAGCTGATGCACGGTGTATCAAAATTATAATTGCGTTAGTATATTTTCTCTAAAAAAATTATTATAAAAGAACAATCTTTCTGAAAAATTCCAAGTTCAATTACAAAACCGTGTAGAATTCTTCTGTGAATCATTGAATGCAGTTTTTCAGTAACTTTAATATAAGACAGGATTCCGTTCAACTAATTTTTCTAGCTCTATTAGTTTCAGATTTCTCGCCACTAATCCCTTTCAATAAATCAGTCTGTAAATAATCACTCCTATTACTGGTGCAGGTATCGTCTCGATGAATCACTTAGCTTTACTATACTAAGGATGTCGTTCCGATTTGCCAACGACGATATAGCGTCATTAGTATCAGCCAATGAAAATACACGTGTATTTATTTGTTAATAAAAATCTAAAAAAATGATACTCATATTCCACTCACCGAGACATAATCTAATACCATATGATATCATGGAGCGTGTTTTATGCACATGAGTAATAATTATAGAACGTTCTAGATCGTTAGGGTGGCGGTGGCGGGAAATGTTCAATTTTTTGCTTGTGTGGCTGGAATTGGAAGCGATACTTTACACGACCACTTATGTATATCAACTCTCAAACAATCCTCGTTGCATAATTAATTAATGAGTTTAAAAATGTAAAAAAATAATAATTTTGCTTTCTTATGTTTTTTTTTAAATTATTGGTGTTAATCAGTGCTTTTAAATAATTATTTCCTTGTAAAAAAGTAAATAATTTGCAAATAATAATGTCAATTGTAAATGTGTTTAGGTGATATACGCAAAAATATTTAAAAGGTCTGGCAACACAAAATCAGCAAAAATAACAGTTATGTTATAAATTTCCACAAAAATTCGAAATTCATAATTTTTTTTATATTATTAATAAACAGTTACTCTTTAAAATTGAAAAAACAACAGTCACTATAATTACCAAATATTTCTAATATTTAATTTTAATTGACTAAAATTTAATTCATTAAAATAATAGTGGAACGTAAAAAAATTTCACGCAATAACGGTAAAAAATCTATTTCAGCATTTTTGAAAACGCAGCGCTAGAACTGTTTGCTAAAAACTACCCCCATGTTAAACTTTTAGTATCTCTGAATTACTAACTTTTTCACTCTAACTCGATAGCCTGTTGGTATATTGGATAATTGATTACGCTAGAAGGCAACTATGCATAAAACTGTAGTTTTTAATTAAGTGGAAAATGTGGCTGGAGGAAAAGTGCAAGTAACAAGAACGTAGACACGGCTGAATTTATTGCATAATAATTTTTCTTGGTTATTATATTTTTTTATCTTTTAAATATTGCCTGAGTAGCCTTTTGAAGTTTCATGGAGTCGATAGAGAATTTCACGAACTAAGACTGAATATTTTTAATTTATAATTTACTAACAGTTGCTCGTGGCTTCGCCCGCGTATATTATAAATCTACCAATGAAATTGTTACCGTTCCAGGATTTAATACCCCCTAGCGTCACAATAAGAGATGATTTTGAAATTCTGGGATACATATATATAATTATATTCCCGAAGTAATGTTTGTGCTGAATTTAAGTATAAATGAAAACTTTACAACCCCTTTGTAACCCAGTGCGGAAAATAGTACCCTGTTTTCTATTTTACGTTAAAACTATCACCCAGAAGAATGTGCATTAAGTTTTAAGTTAATACGACCACGGAGTAAGATTTTGCATACAAACGTTTTTACCCCTTTTCACCCTCTTAGGACTGAATAATCAATAAACCCTTTCTTATTGGATGCCTACAACCTAAAAGCCACCTACTGGCAAAATTTCGAGTTCGTAGCCCCAGCGGTTTCGGCTCTGCGTTGATGAATCAGTCAGGACTAGTGATTTTATATGTATAGATAACTGTAGGCATTGATGATATTTCAAACTTATTGAGTTTCTTGTCAGTAGTAGCATTTTAGTTATGTAAAAATAGCAGGAAAACAAGCAGACGCATCACCTTATACAAAATAACAGTGCGGTACTGCCTAAGCCCAGCCAGTTTACCTACTAGCTACAATTAATAGGCCACACCGAGGCTCTACAGGAGTAAGCAAAGTAACCTTTTTAGCTGAAATCGTTGATCATTCCGATGCGCTTGTTTTACCAACTTACTTTGAAGGTATTGATTTCATTTATTTGCTTAAATACAAAATCATGTAAATAATATACCGTGTAAATATAATTTTTATCTCATCATCAAACCAACAAATAAAACAATCAGAACGGTACCATAATTTAATCAGATAAGAACGATGACTAATAGGACAATATCATTTGCAACCTAATTGTTTCCGCAACAAAACACCCATTAAAATAATCGACGATTTTAATTAGCGGGAATTGGATAGCATTTAAATTGTATATTGTGTTCAAGTTAAAACCATTAATGGCGGGATCATTGAATTTGGAATTCGTCAGTTTAATCCTCGGCACGGATCTGGCACGCTCGCTGCCGAGGCCGAAATAGTCTTGGTATTAAATCAAGCTCTATTTATTTTGTTGGCAAAACACATACTGTTACGTATGAGCCTGAGTTGAGCCAATTTAATTAGTATCTTGTGCTTGATTGTTGTGTGATACTCAAAAACGAAATAAAATACCTAACTTCACGATGTCAAACTTGGTTTGATAAAATTTGATGCTATATCCGTTCCTTAATGTTTTACAACGGGGCAAAGATCTACTTTTCTCGTTAAATGTGCACTTCCGAAAGTCGGTGCCGTTTTTGTAGTAGAACTAGCATTCTGGCCGCGACTTCCTTAAGCGTGGAATTTGGTTATATTATACTCCCGTTTACATTGCATTCCTACAAGAACTGTAATCTTTTTCGAGATTAAAATAGTAGCCTATATCCTGTTAAACTATGTAAAAATTTTATCGCAATCAGTTCAGTACTTTTTGAGTTAACTCTATATCATCTATACTGTATTATATTATAACGATGTAAAATTTATTTGTAAGTTTGTAGGTTTACTGTTTGTATGTAGAAAGTAATCACTAAAATTACTGATCCGATTTTAAAATAATTTTCGAGTTAGAAAGCCAATACAGTATATTGGCTTTCAACTCGGAAATAATTTTCCAGGACAGTTATGTGCTATATTATATCACGCTACGATTCACAGGAGCAAAGCAGTAACCATAAATGCGAGTGAAACCGTGAAGGACAGCTACTATTATATAAATATTTATTAAACCCAACATATATATTAGGTTACATGAATAAAGTAAAGTAACACCCTGTAAATATCCCACTGCTGGGCAAAGGCCTCCTCTCCTATTAAGGAGAAGGTTTCAGAGCTTAATCCAGCACATTGCTCCACTGCGGGTTGGCGGATATACATGTGTCAGAGTTTCTCCCAGCACATGCAGGTTTCCTCGCGATGTTTTCCTTCACCGCTACCGGTGGTTCACCGGTTTGAACCCACGATCATCGGTTGAGATTGACGTGTTCTAACCACTAGGCCATCTCGGCTCCTAATACATAATTGTATGTAATATGTTGTTATAATATCATTTTAAGATACTCCTTATAAAAACAAAAACATTTTTAACAAGATCTTGGTCATTCGCGGCGCAACGATTTGACGGGGCATTATAATATAATACACTAGCGGCCCTTCGTGGTTTTACTTGCGTGTATAATAATTGTTCGTTGCTCGTGTGGGTCGTGGCGTGATGTATTATAGTCTATAAACTTCCTCAGTAAATGGGCTATACAATGATAAAATAAGTTTCAAATTAGGTAACTAGTTGCAGAGATTACCCTCTACATACAAACTTACAAACATACAAACAAATTTTACCCATTTATAATATTAGTAAAGACGATGAAATGAAATTAAAATAAAAAGTTAATGTTTCGCAACTTATACAACAATCGATATTCACATAATAAATATTCCGTTTTCAAAGTACCGAGTATTCTTTACGGAAATAAAAAAAAATCTTTTATCCAGTTCACACTCGAATGAGTTAACGGAATGAAAAATATTCCGAAGGAAAAGAATTTGAGGAAGATGACAAATAAACTGCAGAATAAAATCTTATGATTGTTTCTCGCGTTGCTGAAAATGATCTCTTTTTGAATCGTGAGTCGTTTCATTGAATGAAAAAAACGTAAATCATCAATATATCTTTATCATTTAGGATTTTATAATTATGTAAAACTACGTTACATACGTATACATGAGTATACCTTTACGTAAACGTATATTTAACTCTTACCACATTTTATACTCTATGTAAATCATCTGACAAACATTACATAGACATGACTATCAAATAGTTTGATTGTCAGCCAATTGCAGTGACCGCACTGACCATTACATTAACCAGTAGATTGAGTAAAATATTGATAATTATTTTAGTGTAAATAAAAATAACAGTTTTTTTTTTATTTAAATTCAACTCAGTTTCGTTAAAGCAGCCATGTCGTGACGTATGTAGTTACTCCACACCTTAAGGCCGTAGCATAAGGCGAGAATTACACTTAAAAGTTTTGCTCTCAGACTTTCATACAGATTTACTTAAGGTGTATGTCATTTATTTACATCTGTAAAAATGTGCGGTCATCGTTTTATTTTTAACATTTACAACTTACAACGTATCTGTTACTACGTTCCAGAGTTATCATATATAGCTCTCGAAAGTAAAATATACAAAAGTAATCTCGCATAACATTATACTATATACCCTCACTTACTTAAATGGCGATCAAATAAAAAAATATCTTTCAAAATTAGAAGTCCTGAATTGTGTGTTTATAATAAATAAACAAACATATAAATAAAATTATCAGCTTTATATATTAGAGTAGCTTATAAACACATTTTTGTAATAAAAAATAAACTGACTTCAAAAGCAAAATACGCAGTTTAATTTCCTTGAATGACGTACTAATTCCAGTTACTTTTAATTAAAAACTTTTATTTTTGAGTACTTTTGTACTCAACCAATTTTGACAAATAAAAAAAGATATTTTAAAATCGGTAAATCGGAGTTCTAAGACATTCAAAAAACATGACATTAAATTTAGTATACAGCCCACAAAAATAATTTTCGAATATAGATATGAAGAGGTATTGATATAAGCCGAGATGGCCTAATGGTTGGAACACGTCAATTTCAACCGATGAAAAATTTGTGTTTTAATTCATCTTGAGCTCGACAGTAAAGGAAAACATCGTGAGGAAACCTGCATGTGCTGGTAGAAATTCTAACACATGTATATCTGCTAACCCGCAGTGGACCAACGTGATGGATTAGTGATTGGCTCTAAACCTTCTTCTCAATAGCAGTGGAGGTCTTTGCCCAGCAGTGGGATATTTACAGGCTGTTATTTTGCTTTTATTTTACTTTAAATATGAATAAAGGGAATGGCTCTAGGAGTAACAAAAGCATAAGCTATTGTTTGGATTCAAAATATATATGTACGTGTACAAAATTGGATTTTTTTTCATCTATCATAAAAAACATAAAGAATTATTGAGATAATCTTCCTTTTTTGATTCTCGAAAATTTAATATAAAATAAGTCCAAAATGTAATACGAAAATATAGACACGAACAACAGACACGTCTCAAGAATAACACGACACAAGAATAACAGACACGTCTTCTACGTGTATAGACAATGTTTTTTGTCGCTGTGAGATATATGAAAAACTAATCATTAATAATTTAAGTTCTGACCATTGCGGCCAAATGTTTTCTGTTATAGATAATATTTATAAAGACAGACAAAAAATTACATGTAGGCCGATTACAACTAGCAGAATAAATAACTTTAAAGATATTGTGACCGATAAATTATCAAACTTAAATATGAGATTGAGTGATCCAAATAAACTTTATGGTTCCTTTTTTAATTTGCTTATCACCGAATTTAATAAGATTTTTAAAACAAAAACATTTTATAAAAATACTAAATTAAAATTTAGTGATTGGGCAACCGTAGGTATACACAAAAGCAGAGATAAGCTATATGAATTGTACAGTATGAAGCAGCTTAATCAATCCATTAAATTTAAAGAATATGTAAAAAACTATTCCAAAATTTTTAAATCGGTTTGCATGTACGCAAAATCTAAATATATTAAAAACAAAATTTTAAGTTCGGACGATAAAATTAGGGCTACATGGGATGTTATCAATAGTATGTCGGGACAGCGAAAGAATAATAATGAAAGAATTAAACTACAGGTAGATAAAGTAAATATTACTTCGGAAGTAGAAGTGGCAAATGTTTTTGAAAATTTTTTTGCTAAAATACCTAACGAGGTAACATCCCATTTAAACTCATCTACATTAGACGCTACCACATTATTAGAAAATAACGTCGCTCTATGTAGTGTCCGTTTTTCGTTTGAATACGTTAGTCCTTCTGATATTATTAAAACATTTAAATCGTTAAATATTAAAAAATCCAATGATTTATGGGGCATATCAGTCAAATTACTTAGTACTATCATTAATGATATTGCTCCTCATTTAGCTTTAGTTTTTAATACATGTGTAGATTCGGGGTCGTTTCCTGACCTTATGAAAAATAGTAAAATAATACCTCTTTTTAAAACAGGGAATAAGTGCGATCCCAGTAATTACCGGCCAATTTCTATACTCCCATCTTTAAGTAAAATTTTCGAAAAAATTATTTTAAATCAACTTCTAGTACATTTTAAAGCTAATAATATTTTCCATAGTGAACAATACGGGTTTACGAAAGGTCGTTCTACGACTGATGCGGGAGTGGCCCTTCTAAAACATATTTATGATGCTTGGGAAAAGTCACAGAATGCTATCGGAGTGTTTTGTGACTTATCAAAAGCGTTTGATTGTGTTGTACATGAAACGCTATTGAAGAAACTTAATTATTATGGTATTAAAGATAAAGCTCTTGATATAGTTGCTTCATACTTAAGCGGTAGAATTCAACAAGTTACTATTAACGGAACAAAGTCTTCTGGATCTGTTCTCCAAATGGGTGTTCCACAAGGATCAATTTTGGGTCCTTTTTTATTTTTAATTTACATTAATGATTTGCCTTTTTATGTTAACAATATTTGTGATATTGTGTTGTTTGCTGATGATACTTCATTAATATTTAAAGTCGACAGAAAGAAAGATAAGTATGACGACGTAAACAATGCACTATCGCATGTACAGAAATGGTTTACTCTAAACAATTTAGTTTTAAATGCCAAAAAGACGAAATGTGTCGAATTTGCACTACCTAACGTTAATAAACAAAATTTTAATCTTGTTTTGAATAATGAAATACTTAATGTAATTGATAGTACAGTATTCTTGGGCATTACTTTAGATTCAAAACTTCAGTGGAAGCCCCATTTGTCATCCCTTGCAGGAAGACTCAGCTCCGCAGCTTATGCTGTTAGAAAAATTAAAAATTTAACTGATATTGATACTGCTCGTCTAGTATACTTTAGTTACTTTCACAGTGTTATGTCTTATGGTATATTACTTTGGGGTAATGCCACAGACATTGAGACTGTATTTGTCTTACAAAAAAGAGCTATTCGAGCAATATATAGTCTCGGAGCTCGAGACTCCCTTAGGGATGTATTTAAGAAGATAGATATTCTCACGGTTGCGTCACAATACATTTACGTTAATATTTTATATATCTTTCAAAATAGTGATGGTTTTCCTAAGAACAGTGACAGGCATTGTGTAAACACTAGAAGAAAAAATAAACTTTTCATACCAAACTTTCGTCTTCATAAAGTCAGTTCATCGTTTCTGGGATCTGGTATTCGCATCTATAATAAAATCCCGCAAACAGTTTTACATTTGCCACTTAATAAGTTTAAAGCCTACGTTAAAAAATCTTTAATAAATAAAGCATATTATACCATACAAGAATATTTTGACGACAAAGAGGCGTGGATTTGATAAGCGTTGATTTTCTATCCGGATAACATAATTAAAATGTAATAAAAATACATTATGTATAAATTATTTTAAAAGAGTTACTATCGAGTTTCTTGCCGGTTCTTCTCGGTAGAGACTACATTCCGAACCGGTGGTAGCTTTATAAAAATTAAAATATGACATGTAACTTGACGATTCGAAAGTGCTGTTAAAGCCCATTTGAATAAAGTATATTTTGAGTTTGAGTTTGAGTTTGAGTATAATATTGAAATAAACTTGAGGGTTACAAGATATCCCCATCTTGTTCACGTAGTTCTGAACTGTGGGAAATTTCAAAGAAGCCATAGACATCTTATACAGTTGTTATTGAAAAGTGTTGTTTCGAACGAGTGGCTATTACTGTGGCTCTGTCTGCTATAAGAGATCAAAAAGTATTATTAATTCTTACGATATAAGGAATAAGTGTCATATAAACCTTTATGAAATGATATAAACTTTATGATAACCGACATATTGGAAAACGTATCTAAATTTTCATCGTGAATTCTGTTTATACTGCATTTTTAATTGCATTCTGAGCAAGAAGAAATGCATTTGAGATAAAAAATATATCAAATGTTTTCTTTTTTATTATTTTTTTTGTTAACGCAGGGGAAATTTTCGTTATTTATGATACAAATCATTCGTTTTCGCTTAAAAGAAAAAAAAAAGCGTTTCATTGAAAATAAGATTATAGTATAATAAATTATTTACAATTAGAATTGTAATATTTAATGTATCCACTTAGTTAAATCAACAGACAGGTATTAATACATCCGCTAATCGGCACGGAGCAGAGTGGTGGATTAGGATCACCGTTTTAAAAGCATGAGATGCCTTGGCCCAGTAGTTATAAGGTATCACAGTATAATTTAGTATATACAGATGCATTAATTACACTATATAAAATTGTTTAGAAGCATACATTCTTATTTCTCTCTTTCTTAAATCTTTGTAGTCGCATGTTCTAAGATTTATAGTCCACAAATTGCAGTCACGCTAAATTTAGAAGGATATTTCCTAAAAGACTTAAATGTGCGCTTTCGTCTGCAAACTACAAATCTTGTGACCGCTGTATTGTGACATTTATCGAGTTTCCTTTATGACAGCGTTTTCTATGGCGATTTAGAGCGTTCTAAGTTTTAAGCTGTTTCTTTTAGATTTTATATTATTTTCAATATAAGTTTATATACATTCAAAATTATTTTTATTTTCGATTGTTTTACTAGTAAATATTAAAGAGTTCTACTATCCTCCTGCATGATGCATTATCAGATTAACATCAATCCCGCCTCACCAAGCATAATATATTAAAATTGTTAAATCAAACCAAATGAGTATAAACTCGACGGTTTTACTAGTGAACATTAAAGTTTCACTATCCATCTCTTCATCTATCATCAGATCAACTCGATGGAACTAAATTATTGTATTTTTATTGGTGTTATTGATATTGCAAAGTTGTGAGACGACAATTAAAAATTGGTTAAACTTGTTGGCTTCGAATATTTGTTTATTTAGTTCGGGACATACATTACGAGTACTTATATGTAGTTAAAGCTAATAAAGTCACGTTAAAACATTATTAAATTGTAGTATTTCAAGCGGAACTTTAAGCGTTAACAAGGATTAAAGGTTATACAAGTTATTATTAGTTGTTATTATATAGCTTCTTTTTTAAATAATCTAGTTTTATTTTATGAAAGTTAAATATTCTATCAAGAGGCCAGCAAAGCGATACCGATTGGCAGCCGCGATCAAATTTCATTTAGTAAACTTGAAATGAGGACGCAAATATTTGTATCCAATTTATGAATACTCGGTTTGTTTGCGGGTATTATGAAATATTATCAAATCGTTGTTTGAGTTTCGGAATCGAATCAATTTCAATGCCTTTTTTATAATTTATTACATATATGAGTATATACGTTTGTAGAACTTATAGCTGATTTTTTTGTCACTTACTTTTAGAATTTGTTTTAATTAAATTTTTCTCATCTACTGTTTATTTAATTTTTTCTAGTTAACGATTAAGGTATTAACGTTTCTTTCTGTCGTTTCTTCATATGAATAAGCACTTTAAAGTTAAGACATCTGTATGTACTACAAAACGATAGATAAAAAAAAAATAAACGCATCACACTCAACGGCCCCCATTAAGATCTTGTGACCTTGTGTCGGGGGTCCGGAAACACTAACAACACTAACACAAACACCCAGACCACGACAAACATCCATATAGCCAATACATATGTTTGCAGTGAGCGGGGATCGAACCCGCGACCGTTAGCGCTTGAGTCAGTTGCAGTGACCACTGCACCAACGTGTCTGTGATAGATATTTCTGCGAAAATAAAGTAAAGTAGAAAACTAAAACGGTAACACCACAATTGTATGGCTAGGCTACTGTTTTTCTCCGTATTCTGACTTAAAATAAGTATTTATTTTCCGTATTCTGACTTAAAATAAGTATTTATTTCTACGTATTATTTTGAAGTTAAAATAAAATAGTCATTTATCGAAGTTAAAGTCAATAAATGCTAGTTCTATAAATTTCAAACTTGAATCGCACAGATGTTTTACTGTCTAAATAACTAAAATTAATAATTGTAGTTGCTTGCACTAAATTAGTTCTATTCGCGATCAGGCTTCCGAAACACAAATCCATTGGCCATTAATTAACCTAAAATAAGATAAGCTGGTAACGTTTATAATACTAAATGTAGTTAATACTTTGTATCATTTTATTTCGCTCATAATGGATTGTAAAATAAATATGTAATGTATAATATAAATTATAAATAAATTAATTAAGATGAATTTGACGCTGATAGAAATATTATGTCAATCCACATATACTTTATTTTGAGAAAATAGCGTCTAAAGATGTATTTTACCTTTTCTTTATAAATCTGTTTGAAGAAGTAAGTATATATCCATCTTTTCTTGTGATAAAGAGTTTAATTATTTAAAAGCAGATTGGCTTGTAAAGAGTTTCATCTAATAATACGTTTTTCAAATGTGTGAGACTATTGTGAGATTATTGCATATTCTAAAATATGGAGCACACTTCCATGTCCTAAACATTTGATTAAGAAACTTATTTGATTAAGATTTTTTTCAGTACTTATTTAGTTCAGATGACTTAATTTTTTCATAGTGTTAAATATGAATTGCATTATCAGAATACATTAATATATCGATACCTCCCACGTAAGTTATTGTAAGCCACAAAATTGCCGCTGGCGTTTTTACTGAATACTACACGAATTTGCATTGCTTAATGCATTCAAAGTGAAAAAATACCAAAAATCTTCTTTTTTTCAAGGAAAGTTACAACAAAATACGCTTGAAAAAAGGCGTATTTTGTTGTAACTTTCAAACAAAAACGGATTAAAAGTGCTCTACTGTAAAATTGTAATTTTGGGGTTACAACAACTTACGTGGGAGGTATCGATATATAAAGTTGAATTTTTGTGGGTTGACACATTATTACTTATCAGCATCCAATCAGCATTCAAATTATTTTAATTCAAATGAACCAATACCATTTTTTTTAAATGTCTCATATAAAAAAAAAGTGTAGAAATATTAAGGCAATGAACCATAAATTCAGTTCAAACTCTGAAAACATTAATACAAATGTAGTGCAGTACAATTTTGTTATTAATAAATTTATTTATTACATTTAACTTAGACTTTACGGTAATTTTTCAGATGAATGTGGTTATTGTTAATGTAATCGATTAACTCAATGGAAGTACTTTATATCGCGATTGACATGCCATATCCCTCTCTGTATCACTAAACTAATTAATTAATGTCCTAAATTTCATATTGATCGATTGAGGCATTGAAGCGTAAAGCGAGATAAATAAACAAACTCGTTTTTATATTTATAATATTCTTAAGGAATATTTTATAAAATGTTCAATGTACATACATACATATAAATACATACAAATTTCGTTGAAAAAATAATTATTACATGAAAATGTACTACTATTTACTCTTCACAAGTATTATTGAGAAATGACAAGTTACTTATTGTAAATTATACCTAGTTATAGTTTCTAGTATATTACTATGAAAGATATTAGCTGTAGGCCAATTACAGCTCGTGTATGAGTTGGCTTTATCAGGGTAGCACCACATTGTTACATAGATCGCTAGCAAAGCTGCATTTCTTCATTTCATTCGTACAATACAACAATATACAAATACAATAATACATAATTTATTTTCTTAATTATCCTTACAGTATGTACAGATAGTTATATAATTAATTAATTAAAAAAAAACATTTTGCCATTGTTAGGGTTACAATCAAAACAACAAAATTAAAAACTTTTACTTTTTAACAGGTGATGTGAAAACATTTTCAGCGCATTTGTTGCACAAATGTAAACCCTCTTTTTGAAAGCATTTCCGCCAAGGTTGTTTCCGCACCCACGAGGCACTTGTGATTGAAATAGCCTACTGCTTTTATCAAAAAGCTTATAGTATTGGGAAGGCTTTGTTGAACAATAACTACATTATTATATCTATATATTAATACGTGAACCAAAAACTATGTACCCCTTTTTAAAAAACTTGCGCAGACGGAAGATTAAGAAATTTCGCACACTTATAGTTTATATAGAGAAGGAGCGAGGAATGCTCATATTTTTATTATACATAAAAAATGTTAATTACATTAATAAAGAAAAAACAAGTATACACACTACCATGCATTTGACAGATAAACCTACGCACAAAAACTCTTTTGTTAATTGATAAAGTCTGTGGTCAATCTGAGAATTGATTTAAATTAAATCGAAATTCGAACAATGGGTGACCACTAGTACAGATAAATAGAACAGTCAGTAATGTGAATGATTAATTAAATAAAGGCAAATGAAAAGGAGAGAAAAATGACGAGCATAATTTTTGTGTCAAGATTTAAGAAAAAAACTGTTCTAAGTCGTATTTCGTTGTGGAGGATGTAATGTAATAGAATACTCTTTGTAGTTTAATGAATTTTGACGATAACTATATTTATCTGCTTTTAGAGAAGCACACAATTTTATCAGTCTAAAAATATCAGTCAATATATATTGACATTTAAAAAATAAAATAAAATACGCACGAGTATTATATTTAGTTTCCTAAATTATTTAATTCAATTTTAGGGTTCTCCATTGCTGAGTTGAACATTTTGGATGCTAATACCAAACTTTATCACCTAAATTAGAATATTGAACGCCTTAACTACGTATAAAGCCGCCGCTGCTTTAATGTATCGTTTATTTGAAAGGAACCGTTGCGTTTGTAAAAGAAAATATTTATTTTTGTTCTACGCAAACGTTATTTTAAAATAAAAATAACAAAAAATAAAAAGAAAAAATAATCTAATCATTCCTTCTTCGAAATATTTCCAAAATATCGCGGCTAAAATTACATTTTAAAAATAAAAGTTTTATATTGTAAATATAATGTATACATTCTAATCAATTTTCATTCAATGGTTCAAATTGAATGTGAACTCTCGTATTGAGCTAAAAACCAAAATTATGACTAATGTGATCCCACTTATGAGTACATTATATTGGCTGTGTGCGAAATATATAATGAGGACTGTCAAAACTACTGGAAAGACAATATTAATATGGGAAAAAGCAGGCGAAGACAACACGCGCATTCCTACTATTCCTGTTATTTTGATTTAAACACCAAACTATTGTACCGATTTTTATTCAAATTTTGTGGAACCAATAAAAAATAAATAAAACCAATTAAACCGTTTTCGAGTAATCGGTAATGTATGTTACATTAGAAATGTCGTCGACGAATTTAGACACATCATGTTTTCTGGAAGTTAATTAAAAACTACGTAATTTTCGCTTTGACGATATGGCATATAAACAACGTTTTTTTTTTATTTTTTAACTTTAAATAACGTCATGGATCCCTTTAATACTAAACGGTTCGACATAAGATCCATATAATTAAGTTTCATACAATGTTTTATCTGTAAATTGACAATGACTAAATACTACAAAATAGTGGCATAATAAAGTATTTCGATATTATAAAAGTATCAAAATATTTTTTTTTTCCGACTACGGCAACGCTAAGGGAGGGTAATAATTTAATTTACGAATTTTGAGCTATCATTGTTAATTTGTTAAACACAAAAGTTTAACTTTATTGGCTTTATATGTCATTCATTTAGTTAATATATAACTTAATTAATCATCGGTTTTTCCTTTATCAAACACAAAACATATAACGCGGAATATATATAATTGTATATGTATAAATAAATAGAGCTGTATTTCAAAATATATTAACTTACATACTAAATATTCTATTTGCTACAATTTATGAATATAATCAATACCTTTAGTATGTGAACATCATCATAAGTATTACGTGTTTATTTGTTTGTGTCTAATTACAAATTTTGAACCTAGAGTACGTAGTCATAAATACATATATAAGCATAAACATATAAATTTTCTTTGAAATAATAATAGTTCAAAAATTTCAAAAATAGCAGTTTTTAAATTTAAAAAATCAGAACGCATCTTACAGTTGTGGTGACTGCAAAACTGGCAGGTTTTTCATTCAAAGAATTAGCCTTACTATCTAGAGGGGATATGCAAAGTCCCTTTTTTTCTTTTTGGATATTTTTTTTTAATTGCATGTTTTTAAACACTTTATTTGACAAATGTTTTTCAGATTTGATAATATTTAACGCGTTGTACATTAAACTACAAATTGTTAACATTGAAAATGATTGAAAACTAATAAGTATTACTTAAGAATTAGATAAACTCCCCGACTTAGTATGCAAAATAATTATTCAATTATTTGAAAATCATAAGGACATAAACTTTTAGCCAGTATTTCAACCCCTTAATTTTTTATTTTTGCATCAAAAAGTAGCCTATTCCCTTCAAAATTCTATATCTGTAAAATAAAAATCATAATCATGGCTTCACCCTTTAAACCGTCAACGGTAAGCGATAAAAAACATACAAACGCTATTAATTAATATTCTGTTAGATATAAATAAATATCCAATTAAATTGTTGAATCAAAACAAATATACGTAGTAAAAAACAAATAGATTAGCGCAGCTGCACTCCATGGAAATGCGAAAATACAGGCTAATGTTTTCATTTGTTGATAGCAGAGAGGGATTACTTTTAGTCTTGAAATTTGAGTGTATCGCGTAACGAGCTTCACTTATCACGAAAATTGTGTATAGTAGAATTTAATAAAAGACATATTCAGAATCTCATTTACACATATGTACCTATATGATATAATATTGTTAGATTTAGCAATAAACGCTTCACACTCAACATTCCGCACTAAAATTTCATAACCCTTTGACGTTGGCCCGAATAAATACAAAATACAGACAAACAGCCAGAGTACGGCAAACCGTTCGGCTAATATAGACGTTTGCCGTGAGTGGAGATAGAACCCGCGACCGTTAGAGTTTCATTCGGTTGTAACGACCACTGCGTTAACCTGTCAAAATACGACAGAATGAGACATATTTTGGTAGTTTAAATTATGTATGCTTGTTCGGGTCAAAACTTACAATCTATGCTAAATTAGAACTACTTCTTCTTCTCCTATAAAATTAGAAAACTTTACACGTTTTAGTGGTTACATGGTTTAATTCTGATAATAATGCGTCTTAATCATAAGCATAACAGTATAAAATGTAGATTCGCAATTTCGTTTCCTCAAATGAAATATTTATTTCAGTTATTTTAACATAAAACAAAGCTACTAAATTAGTTTTAATGAAAATTCTATGAGACCAATCTGAAAGTATACTCTTCCGAATAAAAAATAATAATTAAAATCGGTTTTTAATTTACAACGTTCTGAAGTAACAAACATTAAAAATATACAAACAGGATTGAGAAATGATCCTTTTTTAAAGTTGGTTGAAATGTATTTAGATATATTGAAATCTACAAAAATAAATGCTGAGTGCATAGTTAATAGTGGGATACCAACGAGCAAACAACGAATGTAGGGTCAAATTATCCTTTATAGCCGTATCAACGTCGCACACTGTGTGTGTTTTACATAATTGAATAAATTGCTGAAAGTGACGTACTAAAAGCTTTATAAAAGGCGACCACGTGATTGCATCGCTCTGTGGTCCGATTTGCGTGAAATGAGCGCTAATAGATTACATTGATTCATACCTGAATTCAATTTAAATATTAATTAATATCAGTTGTAGCATGAAATACATTTACTTTCGTAGGTCTCTGCACCAACGGTTTGCGCGCCAAAGGGATCCTTGTACTAAGCGTATGATGTCTCCTCTATCTTTAAAAGATTGTTTTTTTCAAACTGTAATAGAAAGTCTGTTGATTTTTTACATAGCATGCCGTGTTCTGTCAGACCACTTAATATATAGTAAAATTGAAAAATATGTAAAAAGTAAAAAAATAAGAGGGGGTTCCAAAACAAGAAACGAGTTTTTTTACAACTTTTTTTTTACACTGCCGTAAAAAAACTACAAAGTAAACTATCAAATAATAAAAACCGACCAAGTGTAAGTCGAATAAGCGGAGCGGCTTTTGCGTGACTCTGGATCGCACTTTGCCAATTTTTAACTTCAAATAAAAAAAATTCGTACGTTCACACAACGAGTATCTCTAAAATAAAAATAAAATATTTTCATTGCAGCAAAAGAAAAAATATCAAGGTTCTTTAAAAATACACACACACACAAAGGAGACAGTATTTTTCAATTGAAAGCTTAACAAAAAAAGTTTGCTCTATTTTCATTTATATAAAAATAAAACAATTCCCAGTATAAGAATAGAATGAATGTATTTTTAGAAAAATCGAAAATCGTTTTTTTATATACTAACAGTTGCTCGCGGCTTCGCCCGCGTACGTTTTGGAATTTGATACAAGCAATTAAAAAAAGCTAGTAAAACACCATCCTTCAAGGGATTTTACTACTAAACGTGTAGAATTAATATTTAATTAATGCTGAATTAATTTCACCTTTGATCTTTAAAGAAATTTATTTTCTTCATATACGATAGGAAAACTAAACTACCTCATTACACCTATGTGATTTTGTGCTTTATATTTTATTATTAGCATAAAGAAGAATGAGTATTAAATTGTAAGTAAATATGCCCACAGGATAACATTTTGCATATGAACGTTTTTACCCTTTGCACCCGTTTCGGGGTGAAATATCGAAAAGCTCTTTTTTAATTCATCACTTTGTCTTGATAGAAATATGCTGTGGAAGTTTCAGCTAAATATCTATCAATTGTTCCAGGATTTAATACCTCCTAGCGTCAGTATAAGGGATGATTTTAAAATTCTGGGATACATATATTCAGTTATTCTCCCTAAGTAATGTTTCAGCTGAATTTAAGGATAACCGTAAAAAAAAATTCTCCATACAAACTTTACAACCCCCTTGCACCCCGTTTTCTATTTAACATTTCAGTACTATTATCCAGAAATATGTGTATTAAGTTTTAAGTTAATACGGCCACGGAATAAAAATTTGCATACAAACGTTTTTACCCCTTTTCACCCTCTTAGGTTAATAATCGAAAAACACTTTCTTAGTTGATGCCTTCAACCTAAAAGCCACCTTCTGCCAAAATGTCGAGTTCGTAGCCCCAGTGGTTTAGGCTCTGCATTGATGAATTAGTCAGGACAAATGATTTTATATGTATAGATATATAATTCGATACCTCCCACGTAAGTTATTGTAAGCCACAAAATTGCCGTTAGCGTTTTTACTGAATACTACACGAATTTGCATTGCTTAATGCATTCAAAGTGGAAAAATACCAAAAAATCTTTCTTTTTTTTTCAAGGAAAGATACAACAAAATACGCCTGAAAAAAGGCGTATTTTGTTGTAACTTTCAAACTTAAACGGATTAAAAGTGCTCTACTGTAAAATTGTAATTTTGGGGTTACAACAACTTACGTGGGAGGTATCGATTATTGACCTGGGGTCTTCTTTAATATGCCAACAACAACGAAAAGGTATATTCATTTACACTAATATTGTAAAGATAAAAAAAAAATATTTGTTGGTTTGCATTGAATATTTCCCGAAATTACTAGACCGATTTGAAAAAATAATTATGCGTTTAATAGCCCGTTTATTGAAGTTAAGGTTATAGGCTATATTACATCACGCTAAGACTCAAAGAAACTTAGTCTGAGTTTATCTTAAATAGTCAAACACAGCCCACAATTTTTTTTTGATCTTTTATGTGTAAGCTATTATCACCATAAATAAAAAAGAAAACGATAATTTATTTCAATGCACATTTGGAATATAATAACATATTGATCCTTATATCAAAACAAGGAGATCTCAAACTAACTCTCTTTGTGTTTTACGCCTTCACGTCTAAAACGCAAAAAGATAAAAAAAAAAATAATCTGCTTGAAGTACTAACCCTGCACAGACGAAGTCGCGGGTAACATTATAAATAGTAAGATAATTCTTCCGTCAATAGACGGTGCGGAGTATCGGTAATAAATTAAAGGAATTGTCGTTATAAACAACAAACAACAATCTGTGCAGGACCGCTGTTTTGTCAGCTTGCATCAGTATATACGAGTAAACAGATAAACAAAGCGCCGTTTTGACGTTGCTATTTGCTGTGGATCCAATATTATTAGCGTAGTTTGCTTCTGTTTGATGAATAATTTCCGCTCAGCTTGCGTTAACTTACTGTTGTGCGTCTTTTTTTATTTAGAGTGCATATAATAAATATTTTTGTGTTAAATTATTTATATAAATTAATAATATTTTATTTGTCAATAAGTACAAGCTTTTGACGTACTTCGTTCTGGATCTGGATATTACAAAAAGTTGTTGTGTGTTTGTGACCTAATAATTTAACACTGTGACCTTCATTAAAACTTACGAGAATTATACTTATTTTTTTTTTGTCATTAGAGCGAAAAATGATCATCAAAATGACTTTAGTATTAATGGAGATATTTCGTATTGAAAACAAAAGATATGTGAGAAATGAAACTTTTTCAATTTTTAACTAATTTCAAGATTTAACACAGATAATCTATTCTCAACACATATTTTAACGATAAACAAAAGAGTATATGTGTGCTTGTGTGTGTCAAACACATGGTAGCGTGTGTCATGTTTTTTTTTAATGATTTAATCTAATTTTTATGATTAATTTTGAATAAATATTAGCTTTTGGTATACTTATTCTCTATTTAAACTATAACGGTGCGAAATTTCATACTCCTCCGACCGCGTAATTTTCGTAAAATGGGGTGCAAAGTTTTTGCTTCATGTATTAATTTATAGATATTTTAATTATATACAATAATAATAATAGATATATTTTTAATATACTACTAGCTTCGAAATATTCATTGAGTCGGACAAGAACCAAATTACAATTCATATTTTGATATCAATCCATGAAGTCATGATTTAAATGACTGGAATTCAAAAAATTTATTTAGTTATTTTTTTATTGAATCTATTGTAAATAGTATTTTTCAGGTAAATAAGTCTCCTATAAAGTATAACATAAATTAGTATATTTTTTAATATTTTACAAATTGAATTAAGCTGTAACACAAGTATGCAGGTTTAACCAAAATTATTTTATGAATTTCCAAATTCCCGTGTGCATATAACATATGGTAACTGGTGCAGTAGGGTTGATGCATTAAATTGGTTAGTAATGTACGCTGAGTTAGGCTACATCATGTCAATAAATTATAATGAATTTCACCGAATATTCGCGTAACCTCAGCCTCTGCATGCTAACAAGACCAAAAGTAATATGATTATGTTCATCCAATGAGTTGGTTATTAGCTCAGTTTGGGAGATAGGCTATATTTAATTATAATATAAAGTAATTATAAAATAGTCTATACAAATAAATAAAATTGCAGTCTCTGTTTGTAATTTCAAATGAACAACTTTAAATTAAATGCATATTAAAATGTATCAAAAACTAAATTTTTGTCCGTCTGTTGGTATCTCAGTCTATCTGTCTGTCTGTCTATCTGTTTGTTCTGGCTAATCTCTCAAACGGCTGGACGATTTTGACGGGATTTTCACTCACATATAGCTAATATTATAAGAAGTAACTTAGGTTACATTTATTTTTAAAATTTTATTTATTTAATTTAATTAATAAATGAAAAAAGGTCAATCGAAAACAAATTTGATATCAAAGATATAGTGAACAGTATCCAATTCGAGTACCACAGAAACCACAGCGCATAGCTAGTAATAGAAATAAATTAAAAACTATTTAAAGTTGCGTAAAAGCTAAAAACTACGTTAACTAGGAAATATTTTTTTAAACAAGAAGAGTGATCTAAATTCTACAATTCCAAGCATGAATTATAATTACCAAAAGATATATTTAAAGGTTAGGTCATTAATCCACTCCGGATCGAACGGGTTACTGACTTTTACTCAAAGCAATTGACATTTGACCTTTATAACCTCGAGAACAAACCTGTAATCCTAAGACCAGAATTACATCTGTAATTTTTACTCTTGAAAGTGTCTTGAAATGGCAATAAATATAGACTGTAAAATCTTTGAGTTGTAAAGAAACGACAAACAACTCACGTAAATCTTAATGAAAGACTGAAAGCAGAATTTATAAGTGTAATTATAGCCTAAGAAGATAATTTTCAGTCACAATCATAATTCATTATAGGGTGTTAATCACTATTGAGTGAGTCAGTGTTCAAAGTGTAATATCCAAATCTTTTAACTAAAACTTTATTTTTTATTTTTAATCCCCTTTTAATTAAGCTATTGCCTTTGAAGTGATTTCTATGTTCTTTGTTTTTAAAAAATATAATGGAAAATATTAAGTCTAGACGCAGGTTAAATCGATTTCAGACGATCAGATTTAAAATCCTTTGCACCTGACGCTTCTGCGCCATTTGCGTCATCACACGCAAGATATCCCAGAACCTTTATATCTATAGCTTAAGATAATATTATTATCTATTTGCAGGGCCGGATTATCACTAAGGTAGAGTAGGTGATTGCCTATTAGCCCCGCATCGGCAAGAGAGTACACGGAAAAAATAGTAATAGAAAAAAAAACCTTGTAGTGAAAAATTTAATTTGAAGATTGGTTTTTTAAATGACAATATTACTGTCTTGTTTTTTTATTATTAAATTATATTGTCATATTCATATTATCTTTAAATTTTCAATTTTTTTTTGTGGCAATGGTATGGTGTAAAGGGGCCTGGACATAGTTAGTCCGGCCCTGTCTGTTTCTAGAACTTATCTAAACTGTATCTTATTTAAACGTCGCGAAGGGAATTTATGGATTTAAAACTATTAGGATTACGACAGGGAGACTGCAGAGCTCCCGTTTTACTTTTTACAAGATACTTTTTACAAGATTTTTGCTCGCGGCTTCGCCCGTATTATAGTAGATTTTGTTTAAAATAATGCGCATATATATACAATTATCTAAAATAATGTATCTTTCAAGTGGTGTCAATTTTTAAAGTAGGTTTAGTGGTTCTGAAACTTATTTTAGAGTTCCAGAGTTTACTTTTTGTTTTCTTTTACATACGAAATTCAGTCTTTTTTTCATTAAATTACCATAAACTAACTATACATTAAATTTCAAACGGTCTATTTAAAGCTATTATATTTTTAATGTTGAAATGCATAATCGTATAATCCAAAGGCTATTTTATTATAAAATTATAATTTTCAACACTGAAAAGTTACATTTTCTCTTATGAAAAAATAAAACTCGTTATTTATATTAAATTTGTTTTTTTTTTTCATATTTATAAGAGATTTGGTACATAAATAGCCTAAAGCTTGAAAAAGAACATAGGAGGCTAGTTTTAATCCCGAAAAATTCACGGCTCCTGTGTACTCCGATGTGAAAGGAGAACGACATAACCGAATTCCAGATTTATAACAATAAGCTTTAAAATTTTTTTGATTCATTTTATTCAATATCTTTTGAGTCTTAAAAATCCATTAAATAAGAAAATACAAGTTCTAACAATTAAGTAGATCAGTTTATTCGGGTCAGGACATTTTTATTCAAGGGAATAACAGCGTAAAATACTTAAAATTCTTTAAATATTTTCGTCGTCGCTTTACAAGTGAAGATAAAATTATAACTAAAATTTTATCCCAGAAGTTTTAAACGAAAAATTTTAATTATAGAGATTCAAATTTTAAACCCGGCTTAAAACGGCTCACGTATAACTTTTGAGTAAACATTTCACGGTTATTTCGGATCTAATAAGCTTGAGTGTCATTAATCAATTATATTAAAATAATACGTACTTATTTTAATATTATAAATGTGAAGTTAATTAAAAACGATGTCAATCTGTCTGTTTAATTTTGCACGCTTGAATCACCGAAACAACTTTGATGAATTTTGGTTTGGACCTTGGAAAAGGATATATATAAATAAAACTTGAAGAACTTTGAAATACTGGATGAAAATTTATGTAGATAATCTCTGTAATGAGCAGCGGGACCGATAGTTAAACATTTATTTTCATTAAAAATTGTCTTGTATCATAGTAATGGTCAATAAATAAATAATCAAATATCAAAAAATAAATGTTTTCCACATTATAAAGTCGGTGCCAAGTAGAACATTCGAAGTCGGCACCCAGTCATTTCTTTCTCGTGTTATTGACAATTTTAGAATTTTTTATTTTGAATATTGAGAAAAAAAACATTCATAGTTATGGATATATATAGAAGAGCCATAAGAATGTAATTTTACCAAATAAACGCATTATAAAGAAAACAAACAATGTTATGACGTGTTTTCTGTCTAAATTCTCATGGAAATGGAGCAGCACGGACTAATGTTTTCATTTGTATAATGTGAAAGTGCAGTAATATTATCATGAAAGTATACTAATTTATTTAATATCTTTCGCCAAAATAAAAGGGGTTTAGTACAGCTGTCGACTATTTGCTTTCTAAACACACATCAGATCTTAAAAATAGCTTATGCATAAAATATATTTTCTCTCTGCTTGTGGTTCGTGATTTTAAAACGCTTAATTTAAAATTTAAGCTAATTTTGTGTCTATCTAGTTTAGAGATAACTTGCAGTGAAACATCAGTTGTTAGACTCGTGGCGAACCCAGCAATGAAGCACCATCAGTTATATTTTCGTAAGTAATCTAATTGTAATCTTAAGTAAGTATTACTTAAGATTTTTTAAACTAAATAAAACCGTTTACAAAAACAAAATACCCAATTTCGTTTTCTTAGACGTCGCACTTATACCAGTTATTTCGATTAAAATCACTAAACCGATTTCGATGAAATTTTTACGGAACTTATCTGCCAAATCTATTCAAACAAAAAAAAAACATCAAAAACAGTCAAGAAATGACAAAGTTATAAGGTAACAAAAATTAAAAACCTACGAATTGAGAACATTCTCTTTTTTTGCCAATTGGTTGAAAAACAGTCGTCTGAAAAAATTAAGGGGGATTAAACGTCAACTGTTCATACACAGTATAAAAATAAAATTTATAAAAACTCATTTTGTCCTCAATGAAAGTATAGAGTACATATATATAGTACATTATTTGTTTTATAAAACCAATAATCGTCAGTTATTCTTTCAGTGGTAGTAAGACCGTCACTGGACGGTTTAAAGACGCTGAGGGTGCATTTATTTCTTGATTAACGTAATTTAATGCATATAGCACAATTTTTGTAAAGAGCTGACGCCGGTTTTTACTTAATTCATATAATCATGTACTTTAAAATTTTCAAGTGACTTGAAATAATTTTAACCTAAAATCCATAGGGTAAAAAAATATTCATAAAACATATAACCTTCTTTCAATTTGTAAGTAGAATGACATTTATATTTCCCCTTTTAAACAAACTGTGTGTCGCCTAGCGGTCGCAATTAGACCGTAGATCATTACATTTTCAACCGATTTCAAATTTGACCACAGACTTTATCAAAAAACAAGAATATATATGTGGGTGTGAGTCAAACACATGGTAGTGTGTGTAATGTTTTTTTTAATGACATTTTTCGCAAAATTAAAAAAATATGTATTAGCATTCCTTTCTTCTTCTCTATATAATTTATAACTGTGCGAAGTTTCATACTCTTCCGTCCGTGCAATTCTCGTAAAAAGGGGTGCAAAACTTTTGCTTCACTTATTAATATATATATACTAAAAAAATAAGGTTTAACGTTCAATGATTTATAATTTTATATTATTCTAATTTAATCTTTGGAATAAAATAAAATATATTTGAATGTGAAAATAATAAGTGCCTTCTTAGATTTGTAGCCTAGCCTCTTGTTAAGTAATATTGGTTTTCTTTTAATTAATAAAGAAATGATAAATGATTTATATAAATTCTATGTAAGTTCGTAAAATATATAGCTTATAAGTGTAATTTTATCAAAAGCAGTGACATTCCGGAATTAAACAAAATATGACCACGTGATAGCATTCGATTTGCGCCCTGCGGTCCGCTTGGCGCGGAACGAGATCTAATAGATTACACTGGCTCAAATATAAATCCAACATATCAATAAAATAACACCATATCCAAGCACTCAGCCAAATTTACGCTTACACTTTTACGAGAACGTTATATTTCAGAACACAAAAGTTTATGTATGCCTTCGATATAAAATATTGTGTTTTGTACGAAACGGAAGTAATACTCTTTGTTTTTTTTTATTATAAAAAAATGTAGTCTGTTTTGATATAAAAATTTAAATTATTTATGAAAAAAAAAAAATACAATGAGGTATATCAAAACTTATATTTTTCCGACTCATTCGCAAAAGATAAAAATATCGTGTCACATAAATAAAATAAACAGTCGAATTAAATACTTCGTTTATCGAAATTAAAATAAATATATGTATATATAAGTCAACACTGTGCTGAATTATAGAATTATAAAAAGAAATAAATTATTCATTATAATTTATTCTCCCCAAATATATTTTCTTAATTCGAATTCCAATAAACCTTATTTACGAAATAAGGTTCTATGAAGTGGAACATCAAAGCTATATTGTAAGAATACCTAATATCAATAAATCATTAATTCCAGTAAATAACCTCGCAGTCTCTGCATGTTGACGAGTTTGAAAGCAACATATTGTCGTCGTAAATTTAATGTATCTTAATGTAAGGAATATTATTATTATTATCTTTATCAACCTAAATAATTAAAAGCGAAAGGTCACTCACTCACTCATTACGATATCTCAGAAACTACAAGTGCTAGGAGTTTTAAATTTTGCATGGGGGTTCTTTTACTAAGATGGAAGAATTTTGCAAGATTCGGCCTAGTGGTTAGAACACGTCGACTACAATCGATAATGACGGGTTCTAACAAATTTTTATGTTTTTCTTTTATTCCCTACAAAAAGGGAAATGATTTTTTTTTATATGAGAATATGTTTTTGTTTACAATACTCTAATAAAATAGTTCAGTGTTGAGAAAATAAATCTTGCTTTATTTAAATGGAAAATTTGAAAATCGCAAATATGCACCTGGTTATATGTCTTAATATTAAAAACTCATCATTAACATCAACATTTGATATTTGTCATCTTGAAACTTATGTATTTAGGATAAGTAAGTACCTACGTAATAACAACCATAATTCATGTTTTTCATATAATAGATTATATACTTACGTTTTTAGGTCAAACTTAATGGCTTAAAAAGCATGTTAACTTCGTACCAGTTTTAAAACATTTAAATGTCATAAGTACATCCAAATTTTAGTTTAAATATTTAAAAAAATTAAAAAAATATGTTCGCTTCCATCTGAGATTTTATATGAAATTCTAATAAGTAATTGAGGTAAACTGGGAAATTAAATGAATAACATTAAAGTAATTTTTAACATAACAAAACAAACCTCAGAATTAAAATAGGTCTTCCGGACCCCCGACACAAGGTCACGCGATCTTAATGGGGGCCGTTGAGTGTGATACGTTTATTTATTTAATTTGTTGGTTTGACCCTACCATTTTAGTCCTATTTTTGGTAATTTTGCAAGCAATATATGGTATATTGCTTTGCTCTTATAAGTCCTGCTAGGACTTATAAGAGCAAAGCAATAACCATAAGCCTTAACCAGTATTGCACTGGCGTACATGGGGCTCAAAATATAGGGTATTTCGGACAATTTTGCAGAAGTTTCGGAAATCAGTAATTTCATACATTTTTACTTCAAAGCCAGTTAAAGTACTAAATTACTATATTATTAGTAAATTAATCGGAAATATTAAAAGTCGAAATTAAAATTTTATAAAACAATTTTGTAAAGATAATATTTATTAAGCTTCCTTCTGTCTCTTAAGAAATTGAGTCGCAGTCCGAAGTCGAGTTTTGTGCAGAAACTAATTAGCTACTAAGTTGTCCGGAGACAACGTCTTTCTATATTTGAAGTAAATAAAATAATTGTTTTAATTGTGAAAAGTCTTACTATTATTATACAGGTGAATTTTGAAGTCGACTTGAATTTGATCTACATATATTAGTAACACTATCAGATGGTATAATGAGGCAGGTGTGTTTTTTCAATCGACGGATTCAACTCTTGGGTAGGAAAAATAATTTAAAAATTCGTTTTCATAAATATCAACTTTGTGTCTTTTGCTATTCCCTATAGCTTTCGACTTGGCTATCCAACCCCACTGAAATAACTTATTCTGTATATTCATATCATTTGCTTGGGAGTATTTTTTGAATTTTTATTTCTTTTTACTGTATTCTATTTACCATAAAAATAGACTAATACAATTTTATTGCATCTACGAACTTATCTAGGTATTTCGTTATAAATATTGTGGAACTAAATAATTGCACTTATTTTTCACCCGTAGAAAAAAAGTGCTATATACGAGTATGTAACAATAGGACATTAGCTGATTTTTTTTCCGAAATCCATCAATTTCTTACTGAATAAAGATATATACCCTACATGTCTTTTCACAATCTTTCGCATTTTATAATATTGTTAGAAATAAGATGTAGGTAGACTTTAAAAAAAGATTATAAAACAAAAGTTAACATTTAATTTTATGATTTAACGAATTTACAACCAAAATACGTTCTAGACTAATTTTAATTACAAAAATAAAGAAATTAGCAAAATGAAAGCCAGGCAGAGTTTCCGCGCAGTCTGAAGTTCAACAGCAAAGTGATGCTCGAATGGCTGACGTCTTCCTTTTATAGCGATAGCAAGCTACCGTCATAAAAATTTCTTCTGTCTGCTAACAATATACTATCCTCCGTCCGCCGCTTGACTCGCGTAATATTTGGATAAAAAGTAGCTCATACGTTGTTTGGTGTATAAGCCGTATTATCTTAAAGTTTCATTAAAATCTGATTAGTAGTTTTTATGCGAAATAGAAACAAACATCCATCTATCCAAGCATATGTATGTTCATAAACTTTCGATTATAACAGTAAATTCTGTTAAAATAGTAAAAAAATTAAATATTGTCTATCCACTAATATCTTATAGCTTCACATTTGCCCATAAGCCTTTTTTTTAGTATACAAAATACATCCACGCATAATATGTTGTGCAGCAATCTTCATACGAGAAACGATAACCGCATTTACAATATAAATGTGATCACCAATTATATCGAATTGAGAATTAACCAATAAGGATACATGCGTTTACCGTGTAAACTGGAGAGATTATGGATACCTTGTTTTTACGATACTGCATATTAAAAGCATTTGAATGTAGGTGCTGGCGGTAGGCTGGTTATGTCATGATGCGTTATGACGTAATTATGAGCTGCTAGGACAAACGTTTGTATACAATTGATTCATAAAACCACTAATCAACCACAGAGTGACCCGCGTGAATTATTTGCACCATTTATAATAAGGTTACGCAGTATTTTAAATTGTATTTTTTAATGAAAATGTTAATTTTGAGATATTAACTTCATTTTCTTTATTAGAGCGAAAAATGATCTTCATGCGCGAATAATGCTTATCAAACATTAATTTTGATCCAGTGTTGAGAGATTTATTTCATATCAACAAAACAATCTTTGAAAAATAATATATTGCTGGAATATTTTCTTAAATTGTCTTTATTAATTTTACAAATAAAAGACAATACAATTTTTGTTTGGGCTTAAGTACTTCCTCTATCAAAAGCTCTAAACATAGCTACGCGATTTTATTGATTATGCGTGCGAAAAATACATAAAAAAAATGTATTTTCTCATAGAATACATTCCAAAGTTAAAAAAGTGCCACATACATATAGACCTTACTTAAAAAATAGTTTGAATCGGTTTCAAGCTTTTGGACTGTCACACCGCACGTGGGTATAATTGTTATAGAAATTCAAACAGGAATAGGTAATTTAAACGTTGTGTGTGGACGACGTTAGGTATATATATTATTAGGGAAAACTTTGAAACAGCGTTTTGTGAAAGACGCGTAAATAGGACGACCTATCACCTGCCGGGCACAGCTGACGTGCGAGTTCGGTGCGATTCAAGGTGAGTGTTTACTGTTTATATTCCTATTGCAGGGAACATTTGAGTATTTAGATTTTTAATTATTATTTCATAAATGATTTAAATTAATATTATACTTTCCATTATATTAATTATATGAGTTCGGTTCTTGTACCAATAAATAATGTGGCAAAGTTAAACTAACTGCGGGAATGTTCAAAGAGTGTCCCTCTTTTAAACGAGAAGAGAAATGGTAAGTTTAAAATATAACTATTGTTAGTTAAAATACTTGTACTTTGTTATAATACTTTAAAATATTAAACGAATTTATCGTGTTATATTATTGTAATTACTAGACTTAAAAAATTATTCCACTGATGGGTAAAAATTTAGTCTCTTGTGTAGGGGAATAAAACTCAGATTACTTCACCACACAGCTCTACCTCGGGTTTAAGGGTATACAAGAATCAATCATCAGTCAAGACATATCATTTATTCATTAAGGAATCACAGTTGCACCATACCTCAGTTTAAAACCACAAAGTGTCGAATGATTAAAATAATCGTTTACGCGTATTGCTGTAGCCAACGTCACCATACACTCCACATGCCATATACATATAATCGCATTTTAATAGAGTTGTGGACATTTTAAGGCTGCTACTTGCATACTAGAAATTATTACGTTATACATATTAAATGTAATTTTACTGCATATCTTTGAATATAGTATTTTTTTATTTCAAAATCGATGACATAGTTGCTTACAAGGAATTTCTTTAATTCTAATAGTCTGAGAATTCCTCCTATCTATCTCGTAAAATATAGGTACATACAATACATACAATATATACGATACGATTATATGTGATGAAATATAAAACCCTCTTTCTTATATATAACTGTAAAACGTTACGATAAAATTATGTTAACGTAATTGTCGCCTTTTATGTTCCGAAATAATTTCTTTTTCTACGTTAGTTTTGACAACTTGACACAAAGCGGATAGCAGGAAGGGCGCCTTTGCCAATTCGATAATAGGATTTCCCTTATTGATGTTACTATAAAAGACCGTGAACGAAAGGAAAAGGCGCGATTTTACGTTATTGCTTTCAAACTACACATCAGCGTATAAAATGCGAAAGGTATCATAAAACGTTTCAACTTTTAACGTTATTCTTTACTAATTTTCTTTATGATTCTTGATAAAATTTCTGATGGAACGTAATTGAATTCCTGATTTAATTATAAAAATCTTTTTTGTTTTTTTGGACAAAAAGTATTACACTGCTAAAATTTATTTTTAAATTATTATAAGAAGTTAGTTATTAATTCAAATAATTTATCTTGTGTTACACGATATCCTCGCCAATTGAGTAGCGATTTCAATAATGCTTTACTTTTAATTGAGCTCGAGCATTCTTTCATTCTTTTTAAAGAAAATATTCCGTCTTTAAAGATAGAAAATAAAAAATAAAAATAAATATTTGATGTCGGTTATATATACGAAAAAAATATTATGACAATAAAATTTATAGAGCTAATGTGTGTTGATTTTCTAGAATAATATCGAGATTCAGCTAATGCTGACAGCTATTCTACGTAAAAGGCACAATTAAGAAATAGCTTTATGTAGAGCTAAAAGATTAATTTATAAATTTACGATTCGAACAACATATTTAAGTAAAGTATCATTGTTAAGCATATTTCAGTAAATACTTTTATAATGGAATCTGAATAACTAAAACTATATGTTCATTACATTTTTATCTTCCTTTGAATTGTGTTAATAAATTGTTATTTATAAAGTTTTTCAAATATTTCACTGTCTGTTTTTTTGTACTGTAATATGATGATGTTAGTTGATACTTGATAAAAAGGAACAATCTCAAAAGTAAATTTGATAAAAGTAAACTAAAAGCAGTAAAGCAAAATTAGGCAAAACACTTCGATAACATGTTCATATAAGTATCATGATCTAATATTTGTTTAACAAAAAAACACACTTTAAATTTTAAGTTTACTTTTTACACTTTAAATTTTCAAATATAGTAAGTGATTTATGTACCTAAATTACAATAGTCCTAATGCCAACTGCTTATCACCGTTTATAAAATATAGTTTTTCTCGATGCAGAGCTGTTAATTATTGATTAGTTCTACTGGTGGTGCGCCATCAGCTCCATTTTACCATATGCAGTATAACATATGTTTAGCAATCAATTTACATTTTTGATCGGACTAATTTGAAAGTCATCTTCATCTACCTAGCATTTTTCCCGGTTATACCAGAGTCTGCTCTCTATTCTAGTCGAGATAAATAATAAATAAATAAACGCATCACACTCAACGGCCCCCATTAAGATCTTGTGACCTTGTGTCGCGGGTCCGGAAACATACACAACACTAACTGACAACATCTGTGTAGCCAATACAGACATTTGCCGTATGCGGGGATCGAACCCGCGACCGTTAGCGCTGCGGTCAGTTGCAGTGACCACTGTACCAACGTGTCTGTCACATACATGATATTGACATGTCACTTATTTTTACATAGAGATTGCCATTTGACCTCCGCAACCCCTGAAGACAAGCCAGTAACCATTTCGATTGGAATAATATCCCTACTAAGAGTAATGGTCAGGTGATTTTTATAACAACCGGGAGCGACAGCTTTACGTGCTCTCCACGCACGGCGGGGAGGCCCACAAGGACAAACATCCAGACCTAGAAACAAATATTTATACAAATAATTCTGAATCTGACTAATCGGAAAGTATTTCCCTTTCAATAAAAAAAAAATGAAACCCCTTATTAAATGAGTTCTGAAGACACAAACATAGGCTACAAATTAAAATATCCTCCTCTTATTAAAGTCAGTTAAAAAATATATATTAAAGGTAAATTTATAAAACAATTGTAAAGGAAGTTCGATAATTCCCTTCTATATATATAGCTCTTGGGTGTGATTCAAGTTTAATAGTCACAGTTTGATAGGTTATCGGAGTGAAATGTATCTACATAGCCGCAGTACGTAATTTCAGGTACCGGATATCGTAAGACTCACGAACAACAAAGGTCCTGTTGATTGCCTTGCATAATCAATGTCTACTCTTGGCAGGTGAAGCAGGACTATCAACCATGAGATTGCCTATTTCCTTTAAAGACATATGTACATGTACCGATCGTTTAAGGAATTTTGATAATTAATTGATGATTGTGATAATGTGAAATGGCAATTATACAATTTTTCATCAAAAATCCATTTTTTTTTATAAAAAATTTATGGTATACGTGCTGGTTAACGAAGAGCCCCTAATGTGTTGCTTGGTTAAAATGACATAAGGTATGAAAGGAAATAGAAAGTATGGATTTGGGTAGGGGGTTTGGTTCTCTCACTCACCATAAGGAACTCAGCGATATTGGCTACTTAAAGCCGATCTTCTGTGTGAGAATGAGGTACTGCCTGTATGCGAGCTCTAGTCAGCTATATATGTAGCTAACCTTTGTCACAATGATTGTAATATAAATCAATAAACAGTTAAGATACCATAACTATAAATCAATTTAAAGCCATACTAAGAATTACGAAATTGAATTTTAAATACTGACTCTCGTAAATATTTTGTCTCATATTTATGTGTAAAAAACTACAATGAATTTTATTTTTTTCGATAGAAAGATTGTTCGATAATGACACCGCAGGTGTTACACGTAAATTACAACATCTGCAACGAAATTTACAAAATATATGTAATGCTACCGCCTTTCACGTCGTGACACGTCGTAATATTTTACAATGAAAAAGTAAGGCTTTATTTCATGTTGACCCGAAAATTGACTAATCGCGTGAATCACTCAGCTACCCCCTGACCTCTGAGTTGATGTTATCAGTTTTGCTTGACCGATTGCCATGGGTTAGGCCTGTTGAAAGACACTTTTATGGGCCAATTATTTACAAACCTCCTCACCAATTACGATGGCAAGATATGGTACTATTAATATTATAAATTCTTAATGTATTCTTTGTCAACTTAATATATTATTTATATATACAACGTGATTTTTTTATGTATACACACCATTACATTTTTATTGGAATCGTGCTGTAGAAATATTATTTTGTTTTGTGTACGTTCATTCCATTCATTCGCCACACACACCCTAAATAATTTCTTGTTTTGTTAATGCAAAGGTGCTGTAATTCAACGATGCTTTTAAATTAAAATATATTTTACACAATTTTTTTAAACGCAATTGGTAGATTTTAAATGCTGTCTGAATTTGTGCTCTACTTCCATAGGTTTCAGATGCGCCAATGTTTTTGGAGAAGTTCGAAAGTTTCTAGAACAATCCACTCGAGAATTCGGTACATTCCACGTGAATGTACTTTTGGCTAGAACCACTACGAATACTGGCAACACTTCCAAACAACGGAATGCCATTCACAAACAACATTGCAACAAAACAGTTAGTATAAAGTTTTTAATTAAAATATTGCACTCAAAATATTTCACGGATTATTCCATAAATGCCTTGTTATTATCACTATGGCGGCAAAAATAGCCTTCCGAATATTAAAATACCGGTAAATATCGGCATTGAGACCACAATAGCGTGATAAATTTAATTTAAATAAAATACTACATGTACATTATTTGAATATGCAACATACAATACGTTTTTGAAGAAAATCTATACATTTTTCAACGAAAAATTATTCTTTCAATATTGAAACAAACCTAGTTTTCATAGCCATATATCAGAGCGATATATTTGTGACAGGCTTAGCGCAAACTGAATTGTCGGCTGTATGTTGTTGACAATTTAGTCTGTAGTTTTAACAAGTAACGAATTTGGTATGGTGGCAACGTTGGATTATAAAAAAAAAAAAAAAAAAACAAAATTTACAAAGTTATTTTTAACAAAACCTTTTTGAAAATATAAACTATCGGAAAGTTAAATCGAATGATTATACACACAGTAATATCTTGAACCTGTAGATAGGTGGGAAGCATTTCAACGCCCACTTTCGTTTCACGCTTAATAATGTACATATGTAATACTTAAAACCTATTTAAGTTGTCAAACATAACGTGTGACTTTTATTAATGAGTTTTCTATCATTTTACTTGTAGTTATAGACAAGATTTCAAACAATGTTAAAATTTAAATACTATTACATTTTTTAGTAGGAAGTCAGTTTAAGTTTTAAATTATTTTCCACGCACAAAATACCTGGTGATTAAGTGATACTTATAACCCAAAAGCATACATTTGTAGACTTACAAAGCCTTATTTGTAGACTGTATTTTTTATAAATACTTAAAATGTATAGACTAAAATGAAATCGCCGCATGAGTAATTACATTCAGCTCCTTAATCACGTGTATGATGTGAGCGGAAAATGAAACACAAAAGACCATAACACATTGCAGTGCGATGTACTATATGTGACGAGTTAAACGCAAATTGAATTGTGGGCCATGCGGCCATCGCGTGCTGTCGACAGCCTGCTAATTTGTAGGGAGTAATGCCGGATACTTCAAATTGTAACATATATACGACATTAATCACAATGCAACAATGACGGTATACGGTTCTGTTATTAACAGAATTTAATAAAGCGTTTCCGCTTTGTTTGAGGCTGTGTACGAGTCCCTACAAGTACGGATTCCTGTTCAAGCCCTTAATTGGGTAGTAACTTCTTAACTTTTATATAAACAATTATAAAATAATAAGATAAAAAGCAAATGTGATTACGTAGTAGGTACATTATGAAAAAAATGTAGTAGAAAAAATTAATTTAAACTGAAAGCAAACAACATACAATAACATAATTTATTATAAGGCGAAAATGAAATTTGTTAGATTTACTCCCGAAGTGATATGAAACAAGTCTGTATGTAGATAACTGTCAAAAATAAGGCACTGACAATAAATTATTTCAGGTGCAAAACAATGACAAATAATTTATATACGTTTTTTTGAAAGTCTGAGAGCAGTAGTTATAAGTGTAATTCTTGCCTAAGCTTTATAAATTGAAGAGCGTTAAACAATCTCCGGGTGCATTTATGTACACGTCGAAAGGAAAATTGTGAGGAAATTTGCATATCAGCCAATCCGCAGTGAAAGAGCTTGATAAGTTAATACATCGGGTTTTTTTTTTCTTTTAACACGACAGAAATTATTTCCTCAGTTATGGAACTACCTACGAGCTGGAACAGTTACGAAATTAATACATCCTATTCGAACTTATTTATGTCCTTATCTATAATAACACGGAAATACCTAAGATTTTCTTTCGCTAATGAGTTTTATTTGTTATTTTACTTTTTAATTGTTTTTAAAAAGGAGGACGTTCCCAAGTAGATTCTTTTGTATGATCCGATTATATCTTCGCTAGCTATAAGCTGAATTCAATTATTTTTCACATGTCACTAGCTAGGAAACAAACGGATAATTAAATCATTAAACATTTTTAATAAACAATAACTCTTAAATCAAAATAACTTTAAAGAACAGTTTATATACAGATACCGTCCTTTTATAAACCGTTTAAACGTATTGTCAGTAATAATTAATCAATCTTTATTTTGTTAATATAAATGATCATAATGAAACAAGATTAATTTATCATCAAATTAATCACGCTTTTATTGAATATTATTGATGAATGCTACACAATTTATTTACGATTTAAGCTTTCAACTTGTCAGCGAGAATATTCGTAATGCGAACGGTTTGAAACTAAAATTATTACTAAAATCACAGTTTATTCAACCAAGCTTGGTGGCAAATACCAACGAAGCTTAGAACAATATAACTATTTAAACAATATACAAAGATAAAGTAGTTATCGCACCAGTAAATATTTATTTACACCTATTAAGGACAGGATCTTTTGCTTATCTCTTTCTTACACTTATTTGTTTTTTTTTTTTTTTTTTTTAATTTGGTAACAAGATTTAGTTTTATATTAAAAAAAAAATTAAATAGATTTTTATTATTTTTTTACACGCACACACACATACTCAAAAGTTACCGTCACCGATAATATTTTTCCAAATTTTAATATAATAATGGTTATGTTTGTCTCTCACCGAATGGGTTGAACACAGATTACAAATATTAATACAATAAATGAATTTTTAGAATGAATAAAGGAACAACAAAATTAAAACCTTTTTCCTTATCAAATGTACATAAGAATAGTCTATTAAAACGGTTGGGGATCTCTACTGGGTATAACACAACACTCGTGAAACAAGAATCTTCTCTTCCATTACATATCCAATATCCTTAAACTTTATTAGATATCTTCACTTTACGTCTGTATGTGAGTAGATGTCACTGTCTTTGTATTAAAGTAACCGAATTCAAAAATACATATTTTTGTCCACTAAACGTCTTGCACCTGGTATTTCAGCTGTTTATTTAGACTTATCTTTTTGTGTACAAATGTGTAGTGCATTTTGTATATTAAGAATAGAAAAATAAATCAACTCGATCGCTACCAAAATCTCTCAGAATCTCTCTAGACTAGTTTGAAGATAATAAAAATTTCACTTTTAAGACCATTTCAACGATTTCAACCTACATGATACATTTGTTGCAAATTTGTGAGAAATTGTGTATCCAGCTGATTTCAGACGATTAGAACGAGCATAAGGTAAAAGCAACTTGTTATTTTGATATCATTTAAAGCATAGGAATTTTCAAGCGGATTTGACCAGTAGAAGTTGCTCCGATCCTTTCAAAAATTACAAAGGAGCTGATAACTTTTAAACGCCTGTATTAAATAAACATTAAAAAAACAGCGTTTGTTACTTAATGTTTATTACCTCAAAAGAGTGGACTACTTTCTCATTTTTTTAATCGGTTAAAAAAACAGCAAAATATGTAATACAGTACTTACACAAAGGTAACTTGGAGTTATCTTCGCTCTCTTGGTTTATGTCTAATTGTCTGTAAAACTATTTTTGTGACAGTTCTTATCACGTGCTTACGTTCGTGTAGTTTATATATAAATAAACGATTTAAAATTTAAAAAGACTTTTAGCAAGACGGCTGAAAATTTTATTCATTCTTTAATATTGATAATAATGGATTGCCCACTAGAGGAAATATCGGTTTCACATTTCTATGATACAACTTCTAACAATACAATTCTCATTAAATAAACTCAACCGATTTCGACACGAAACGAGCAAGCCATAATTAGATCAATTCATACATATCAATTCAATACAATAACGTATTGTTTCAGATCGTGTATCAATACCGATTGATTTATTACGAGCATTGGAAACATCGCGTCTGATTGCAGCAAACATTTGTCACTAATGGATGCATCGCTTATTCGGTATTCAACGTTGTTACATACGTACCCCTTACTGAGATAATGAGGATAGTAAGATGTGTAAATCGACACCTGCAATTAAATAAATCTTAGCTCCGTGTTTGTAAATTTACTCGATTTAGAAAATCTGTGTAAGCATTGCAAGTGATTACGATGTTTTAACTTTAACGGTAATTGTTATTTAAATACAGAAGATGAGAACAAAAAAACTTTTCTTTTTTAATTAAAGAAATGATTAGATCTAAATCGCTAAAAATTGGGTTAAGATATTTTTAATTCCGCGTGTCAGCAGTGTTAACATCCCATTGCCGGCCTAAAGTCTTCCTCTTTTATCAAAGAGAAGCATAAGAGCCTTTTCTGTCATGCTGCTCCACAGAAGATTGGTGGATATACATGTGTCAAAATTTCTTTCGACACAAGATAGTTTCCTCGAGATGTTTTCCTTCACCGCTGTGCACGAAATTAAGTTTAACACATTGTGGTTGAAAACTCAAGACGGGCAAGAGTCCGGATTCGAACCTGCGTTCAAAGATTGTTCCATCTTTCATTGCATTTAGGTAGACGTTTTATCCTCGGCTCTGTGAAGGAAATATATTGTAATTCATTTGTCCCCATTTATACGTGAAACGTTAAAATAAATAAGACTTTATTGTGTCGTTGTTAGTATAAGATATGACACATTTTTCTTTACTATTTTATTGAGGACAGCTATAATAACTAATTACTATTTCTTTTGGTCGGAAATGTGATAAAATAATTATTTCTTTCAGACAACTTTTCGTTTGTTGTTACTAATTTTTGTGCGATAGTTTATTAATATAAAACAAAAAATATATATCAGACTTAGGTATTCTACTAACTTCATATCGACTCATCAACTTCATATAAAAACATGAATTCAACAAATCAAAATATACTCTGCTTACGTAGTTTTAAATCGTCAAAATTAAAAAGGAGAAATATTTAAATTAATTAAAAGTTATGAAAAACACCAGTTCTGAATGGAGATTTTACTGAGAAGAAATGGCTCGAACTCGGAAGTCACGCCTTTCAATAAAAACATATGAGTTATAAATACTGATTTGATTCGAAAATGTAATTAACTAATTTCCTATCTCTTAAAGGACTGTCAGCTTTAGTTTAAAATAAATTCAGATCAAATTGGTTTTCTTTCTGATTTCTGAAAAAAGACGCGAAAATAGTCAGATCAGTAAAATACTTTCGCCATATTTTGTCCTAACTGTCCCTTGCGGTTTCACTCGCGTTTATGGTTACTGCTTCAATCCTATAAGTCGTAGCGTGATGTTATATATTCTATAAGCTTCCTCAATAAATAAACCATATAACACAAAAAGAATTTTTAATTTATAACCAGTGGTTCCTGAGATTAGCGCGTTCAAACAAACAAACAAACTAACTGTTTAGCTTAATAATTTTAGTATAGATTTCTTATTTTAGGTAGGCAAAACTATAAGGTTTATTAATAGTTGTACAATGTCAAAATGTGTAGTAGCAATATGGCACAGGAAAGCAAACTACACAATTTAGTTTACATGATTGTATTTACATATTCGCAATTATTTTATTATGTCCCGTTTTATTTATGTCAACTGCAAGCACATTCATAACACAATTCCGGGAAAGCAAACATTCAGAATTTTGTTATAAACACGCCCAAATGAGGTCGTGTCTCAATCATGTTATTGCTACATTTGCTTCGTTACGAATCCGTTGAATATCTCATTCACTGTACAAAATAAACTTAGTGATGAATATGTGAGACGCAAGATTTTCGTGTAATAAGGACCTAAAATACTCCAAGAATTTAATTGGAGGAACTGACATTCGACAAAGACAGAATCGATGAACTATTTTTAGCCGAGTGAATGTTTTCGGAAAGCCACATTTGGTGAATTCTAACTGATGATGAAGATCACAGATGGCCACAAGAAGTATTCAATAACGAGTATTTCACGGGTTGCGGTTCGAAGACTTCAACATGACTGTTAAACAATTTATGCTCATCATATGGTAAAGCGGAGCTGATGGTCCAACAACAGGAGAATTTTATTTTTTTAATTTATTTGTTTTTAAGTTTTTATTCGATATAAAAAATTTATCAGAAAAAGATAAATATTTCTTACGTTTTACTTAATGTGTTTTGTGTTAAATATCGAAGAGGTTTTGTTCTTTCCTTACACTAGCATTGGCAATTAATACTTAATAAAACGTATTTGGGTCGACATATTCATGAAACACGTTCATTTACCACAAATGGTAATAATAATTAAATATTTCAGTAACTTCTCGTGAATACTGAAGTTCATTATTGATTCCTTGCCAATAGTCAGAACTAAGTTAATTAGGTAAATTAACAGAGCAATGGACACGTAGAGATAACTCCCTAAGGATTGAACTGGTTTCCATGTGGACTAACTTTTTCGTGATCGAGCGTATATAATATATCGCATAATCACTTCGTTATATTAATTCCTGTATTATTTTTTCTTGCCGCATGCACCGGCTTTGTCCGTGTTAATAGGGATTTAAGACCACTTATTCGTCCGCTTAGGGGTAAAACTCAAAGTAACTTCGATATACAGGTATATTTATTTCTAACCAGAAGTTACTATATTAAATTCGTGTTTCTCACTTTGAAAATGATGGATTTTCATAGAACCGTTCATTCCTTGTTTGACTAAGTGTTAGAGGTGAAAATTTCCAAAATCCTTTCATAGTGGACACTAAAAACATAAAAGGTATCAACTGTTAAAATTTCAAGTTTATAGCTTGAGCGGTTTGATCTCCACGTTGTTGAAACAGTCAGTCAGTGAGGACAAATAATTATGTATGTATAGATGTAGTCGTTTATATTATGTTTTGATATTTTTCTCTCTTTAGCACTTTCTAAAAATAAATAAATATGTAAATCCTACCTATTGACCTATTGACAACAAAAGCTTTACGCTGTAATAAATACATATCTTTAACAGTTGAATGATTTAGATTTTTTATGTACGACAGTTAACTAAAATTCAATATCAAAGCCGTAATAAAATTTGTATTCTATTGTTAATGTGTTTATGTATTGGTAAAATAATAAAATTGTTATTAAAACGGTGTTTTACGGCGAACAATTCTTACTGTTAAATACAAATCGCAACAATTGAATATGCTCCACGAGGCTGTAAAGTAATTTAATATACGGGCTGATAGTTATGGAAACTGCATTTCGTTATCATTCAAAATGTTAGCTCTCTCTACAACTAGTACATATTCAGATTTATCCATTTCTGGTATTTCTTATCAAAATGATAAACGATATCATATATTTAGGTTTTTAAGCAATTCTTTATTTAAAGTTAATTCCACAAATAAGGAGATTAAAAGCAAAGAGGAAAGGTCATAAAAATGAGCTTTAAAAACAATAAGTATTTTTTCTGATTGCTTTTAAAAATCCATCCGTGGTTCGTTTATAGCGGTATTTTTGTAAAAAATAAAAAGCTCTTAAGTTAATCTTTTAAGTGTAGTCTTCGGTCTAAGAACCATTAGTCACAAAAGTTTAAAAAGTCAAGTTATTAGGCGAGGGCGAAGGGTGTTGAGCGATAAGTAGTACTCAGCTCCAAGTGATTGGTAGACCAGCGAAATATTATAAAATATAATAGTAAAGCATTCATATAGGCAAAATAAAGCATATAATTTAGATTCTATAATTGGCAGCCCATTGGCAATATCCCAAATAAGTAATATATATTACGTTCTGTTGTCTTTATACCAGACTAGTTTCTTGTTCAAGTTTAGTTACTGTTTTGCGCATATGAGTCGTAGCATAATGTAATATAGCCTAAAACCTTACTCCATAAACAGGTTATCCAACACAAAAAAAGAATCGGATTAGAGGTTTTTACCTCCCTCCAAAAAAAAAATTATAAACCAATTGGTAACTTGCAAAAAAGTCACTCTTTATAATATTAGTACAGATTTAGAATGTGTCTTATTCGATATTCCCTCACTTGTTTCACCCTAGAGAGGGTGTAAAAGTAGGGAAGAAGGGAGCGGTGGGTCTACCAAAGGGGGGGGGGAGGGGGGTGACACTCTGACACTTTTTTGTTTAGGTGTCGCTGAGGAATGCGTTTATGCATCCCGCCTGAGGAGATCAGGTGTATATGTGAGACTCCTGGAACCGACTGACCACACTATACACCAAATTCCAGCGGTGCCTTCATCGTCTTAGTTGGACACCATGACGTTAGCTTGCGCATGCTATTGTGACGCCCTGACGGTTGGCTTGGCTAGACAAGCCAACTTCGCCTAAAAAGCGGTCACGGGTATCGAGAGCAGTTTCCCGTTCTGGTGGTGTGTGTAAAATTAGTATCTCCCTTATGGAGGAGGTACAAGGCTCCTGGTCATAGTCTGCGGATACCGCTTCTCGTAACGTAGGCAACCTATTTTTGATTTTTTTTTATTTTTCGTAGACGAAGTCGCGGGTTCACTCGCGTTGATAGTACTGCTTCTCTCCTATGAGTCGTAGCGTGATGTAATATAGCCTATAACCTTCCTCAATAAACGGGCTAACCAACGCAAAAATATTTTTTCAATTCGGTCTAATAATTTCGAAACTATTCAATGGAAATAAATAAATAATCAAATATTCCATTTATATAATTTTAGTGTGGATAAATGGTAATGTTAGATCATTATATTTTTTAGCTGAAGCTATTGAAATAATATATATTAGAATTACAATTTACCTAACCAGGGGTTTATCAGTCATATAAATAAATTTAATACGTTCTAAATAACAGAATGAATAATATGATCTAACATGTCTTAAAAACACGTTGATTTATTATTTTATTTCTTAGAGATAAATAGTATCCCAAATATTTTGCGTCTCTTACATCGTCAGCTTAATAGGTTCGCCTGCAATTTTGACTAAACTAAGTTTAAAGACTTAAAAAAATGCCTGTCTATCTGAATTCATAATTAAGATAATAAAATATGTATCAAAATTGCTTTAAAACCACCGGTCAGCAGATGCTTTTTAATCAAGTCCTAACGCAAAACAGTTTTTACAATTTTCAAATTTACTAATCAAGACGGGCTCATATCATATTTTAATAATATATTGAGATGTTCAATAATAAATGTAATTTTCTTTTACTTGATATAAATATGTTGTCGATTCACTGAGGCAGAGCCTAGCTGTTGAAGCCTTAATTTCACAGGAAATTGGCGTGTATTTATAGTATAGTTGGCTGCTGATAAGCAATAATATGTTAACCCACAAAAAGTCAAATTCGTAGATATTGATGTATTCTGATAATGCGTCCCGTATTTAATGATATTCAAAAATTTTAAACGTATCTAAATTAAATAAGTACGGAAAAAAGATCCTTATTTTATTTTTTTGAATATTGAAGTTCCATATTTTGCTATATACAATAATGTTATATATTAGAAAAACTTACTATTACACAAAACTTTTCACTGCACCAATCCGCTTTTAATTCATTACACCGTTTACGAAATTTGAAAAGAAACGATGGATATATACTTCTTCAAACAAAAAAAAAATTGGTTTGACATCTTTACACGTCATTTTCTCTAAATGAAGTCTATGTGGCTTAACATAGTATTGCTTATCAGCGTCCAGTTGTGTTTCTTACGGCGAGTGAGAGAGCCGGAAGCCTAACCCCTCTCTCATTACTTTCCTTACATCCAATACATCGCTTATCCCTTTTTTAACACTAGAAAGACGGGAAAATGCTTTTACCTAGAAAGACGGCGAGGGGTCATTTGACCGCAAACATTTAACCACAGTTTTAAAAAGAGAGATTAGTCGGAAAACGTAAATGATAAAAAACATTATTGAAATATTTATTGTACACAAATTCTTTAGTATGTTTATAAATCATTATAATTATTATTTACCTACAATTTTGACAAATAAATATTTTTGATTGATTTTGAGTGTCCACATAAAGGTTTTTCGCAAGCGTCACATATTTTGTTTGATTTATTTTTACAACCAGATATAAAGCAGTGTCGTCGTTTCCTTGTATCTGCGCGTTTAGACTGCATTGGTTTAGGTGATTGGACTCGAGTTGAAGAAGTTGATGCTTCTGACATACTACTAAGGTCTAGAGCTAGCTGGAGGATAAAATCCCTTCTGCGTATTTTATTGTTTGTTACCTCTTGATATAAAATCCATGCATTTATAGCAGCAAAGTCTAGTATATTATAAAAAACTTGTACTGGCCATCTTCGGGATGCTGCTTTGACGGTGCATTTCCTAGCCATTTGGTCAACAATGTCAACGCCATATTTAGTCGAATTATAACATGTAACAGTCTCTGATTTTTTCTTGAAAGAATTTACATCTATTTGAATGTTGTCATGTAATGTACTAAGTAACAATACAGTTTTTGACCTTTTAGCTTGATAAACAGTCAGCGAACAGTCTTCAAAACATTTGTTTCAAATAAATTTAGTTTCATATTTGTGACATATGGAGGAATATCACGCCGTATTTTGTTTACTGTACCCACAATAGTTGTTCGTTTGGAAAGTAAGTTTTTAGCTAGCGATACAGAATGATACTTAATGGCTTGTTGTCACTTGATTCACCATCATCACTACTTGAAGAGCTTGATTCAGGAGTATTTGCTTCATCTTCGATAGCATGTTGAATTTCGACATCTTCACCTTCACCGTCTGATTGGTCTTCAGGTAAAGATTGAAAAGTTTCTAATATTTGACGATCGCTAAGCCTAGACTATATATATAGAAAGCTATATAAATATTTTGATTTACCCGCAATACGAAAACGTTTATGTTAGTGCCCGCTGTAGGGGTCATATGACCGGTGCCGTCTTTGTAGGTAAACCGGGTATTAACTCATTATATACTGATGTTATTATAATATGATTATCTGTATATTGAAATTTGAACTATTTTAATAAAAGTCACGAGAGGAAATAGCACAGATGTAAGTTAATGCATAAATATCTAATGTTAAACTTCAAAATGGGTCAAATGACCCCTATCCGTCTTTCTAGTGTTAAGCTAGTATTTGTACTACAAATGTCCATGGGCGGTGATCACGTTACATCAGATGACCCGCTTGCTTGTTTGTCAGCTATTTAAAAAAAAAATCGATACGCTAACTCGTAGACTAGGCAGCAATATATTGCCGTATAAATATTATAAATATTATAAGTCTAATCTATATTAATAAGATACTGCGTGTCTCAAATATTAATAAAATTAATTTGGCACTATTAATAAATATTAATTTACAACTCAAACACGGTAACGTGATATTTAAAGTAGTTTTTAATTTAAATTTAAGAATCTTAAGGATATAAATATAAATTTAGCTTCTCAAGAAACACCGAATAAATCGAGAAACCATTTTCTTCTTTGCTAGCAATTTACTAGGCAAATAGCTTTGGTAGCAGAAATTATGTAATTTGACTAGTTCAGCGATTTCAAGAGAGTTATGAGAAACGATAGTTGAATTAATTGGTAATTACCGACGATATCTACGTGTGGGTAATATTTAATAAAAATGTTTCATGGATTATATGACTTACTCCCACACATTATAAATAATACAAATTAATTACACTTAACAAATCTTAATTATATATTGTGCATGTGAATGTCATTAAAGTCCTGAACTGATTTCGCGATTATTATTCATTGAAATAAAACTATTTTAAATGGATTTAATCGCGAATATTAATTATTTTTTATCATCCCGACGTTTCGAGCACTTTGCAGCGTTCGTGGTCACGGGTAGACCCACACAGTCTACCCGTGACTGTGATTTAAATCCGTTTAAAATAGTTTTATTTTAGATGAGATTTGTTTGTTTGAATGAGAGTATCTTGTGAATCTAAACCATCTAGGGGGTTCACAATTGGACAATTGGACATAATAGGTGGCGTTACTATTAGGAAGAATCACGTCTGCAGAATCCGCTGTAAATGTATAGAAAAAAATAATTCTCCATCGAATTCGAAAAGAAAAAATATTTTGGCGTTATATTGCTTTTTTTTTAATTGTTATATAACGTTATAACCCGTAGGAATGGAATGCGCAAGCAAGGGACTTTTATCCGCTGTCATTTGTCCGTCACGAAATAAAACCGTTGATCGTATGAGGTAGTTCCAATCTGTCATTTATGCATTCTATACGTTCTATTTCGAGTGACAAAGAAGTACCGCGAAAGTTGTTCCTAGTCCACTTGAGCCTTTAACGTCCCACGAGTGCTCATAGATTTAATCGGATGTGAAATTATTTAGTAAATAGCTAATAAGACTATATTTGTGGATGAAGGTGATGTATCTCAAAAATCTAATCTCGAGAAAATTGTGTTTATAGTTTTGCTTAACCATACATAACGCGTTGAATGCGTTTACCCAGAAATAGTATATTTCTTAAATAGACTCAAGTACGTTTTTTTGAGGTTTAAAATTATTTGTACACACATATCACTTTAATTCATGTATGTACCGATAGCCGAGAAGAATTCGAAATGCGACTTACCACTTTCTTCCACTCACGTCTTCAATTACATAATTAATTTTCTGAGAAACGTCAATATCGTCTCGAGGTCATTTTGTTCAGGCCTACTTGAAAACGTGTCAGAAAAATCAATTATAGACAACAGTAAAATGATTATAATTTATATGATAATAATATTTGTTTCTTTGATCGTATCTTATACGCTGTCATACAATTTAATGGATTGCTATAAAGCTTTGTCAAGTAATTGTTTGCATTTGCGAGACGGTTATAGTAACTTAACTTCCAGTAGGTGGCAAGCCTATCGTACCAGTGAAACAAAAAAAATATTTTACACGGCCGACATCACATCCGCCATAACAAAATCTACATTTTACGAACGGAGCCGCAACGGAGCGACAGTTCGTCTATATATATATATATATATATATATATATATATATATATATATATATATATATATATATATATATTAATCAAAGACTGGCTGACATATTTATTGACTGATTGATAAGTGAACGGAACTGAACGGGTTTTAGAAAATTCATCTCTTAATGGGTTTTAAAAATGTTGAAAGTTTGTTACTTATCAAATTTCTAAGTATACGCAAGCGAATTTGCGGGGAACTGCTTGTACGTACAAAAAATTATATTTAAGTCTTTATTACGAAGGATAATATCCTCATAAGATACTGTCATGTCAACGTAGTTACAAGGTGACAGAAGTATTGCCCGCACTCAAGCGGTAAGTGTAAAAGTTTTCTTCACTTATCGATCACTTTGTTTATATTATCTACCTAGTTTAAATTTCGTTCAGTGGTGACAATGGATTTAAATTGTCTACTACGGTGAACCCGGTGATACATACATTTAATAATAATTAGCTTTTTCAGGCAGGCGTTAGTGTCCTGTGTTTCTAGTATTAGGTAAAAAGTAAAAATCACACTTAAAGTTTTGCTCCCAGAATTTCATAAGGATTTACGTAAGTGGTTTATTCATAGCTTTACACCTGAAAGAATTTACTGTCAGTACCTACTTTTTGACATACATACACTTCTTTCGAAACCACTTACTATATAACTATGACTAAATTATACAGTTGTTTCATATCAATTACGAAAGCAAAACTTTCAGGTGTAATTCTCATGTAATAATAACAAAGATAAAGAAGAGAAGAAAAAAAGTAAAGTCATTATTAAAACCGAAGTAGCTAGTAATATATATAACAAAAAAAGTAAATCCAAAGAGATCCATAAAAAATATCATCCCACGAGCCATAGTATGAACTGCCGTCTTAAAGAAATCTCTGGAGTGTGCCAAACTTATTCTCATTTATCTTACTTGCATCTTTCAAGGATGGCAGGCCGGTAATTTGTTATTATTAGCACAGTTGGGAAAACTATTCAATTTTCTCACTAGATTAAAATGTTATTATTTCACTTTTGCCAACTATGTAGAATTTAGATATAAACATTTTGCTTTACATTTGTAAGTTTTACTTTCGTAACTGATATCAAACAAATCTCATAGTGACCTTACGTAAGCTGTGAGTTTCAATAAGTCACTAACTTTAAGTTATTTCACGTGGAAAAGCGATAGGAAAGAATTTATGTAAATCTTATGTAAGTCCGCAAGTAAAACTTATAAGTGTAATTCTCCTTACATTTCAATGAATATATTCGTATTTTATTAAGTTCTGTTATATATTTATGTAAAAGTAGTACTTTTTTTATGTTACAATTATTTATTTGAAAATAAAGTTTCTTAGGGTTCCGTAAGGGTCCGTAATGGTGCCAATGAGAATCTATTACTAAGCTTTCTCTGTCCGTCTGTATGTCTGTCTGTCAGCAGACTATATCTCATGAACCGTAAAATGTAAATAGTTGAAATTTACACAACATGTGCATTTTTATTGCCGCTATAACAACAATTAATAAAACCGGTTAAGTGCAAATCGGACTTGCTTAGAAAGAGTTATTTATCGCGTTAATTATGAGCGATTATATTGATTCATTTATTAATAATCTATTCATTTATTCATATCTATTTAAAAGTTATACAATGTCAATCTTTTACAATGGAACAGAGCCATTCAGGTGTGGGTCCGCCTCGCGCTTGACCTGTTTTACAATAATTCATAATATATCATTATTTTGATAAAGTTTTAACTAGTGAGAGGTAGAAGTTTGTTGTTTCACTGCGGATTAACGGATCTCCGAGTTTGTAGGTAAACAAGACAACATTGAGACACGTGTAGATTTGCTAGCGATGTTTTCTTTCAACGTCGAGAACTAGGTACGTTTTAATTTCAACTTTTTCTTTTGAAAACTGTCTTGTTTACCCGGGACTGTCGCCCTTAACGTTACTATTTATACAGCTATAATAACTATTTATTTATATCAATCTGACAACAATGTTAATATTCAGAACTGGGATAAGTAATAAAGTTCAAAGTGACTCTTGTTTTATTTCACTTATATAAAACTTTATTTGAAGAATGTTCTTGCTTAATTTTTTAGAAATTATTATTATTTATCACTCATTACAAATGTTTGACAGAAAATATGAGATTTAAGATAATAACTAAGATTATACGATTCAATATCTTTCTAAAGGCGGATTTATATTTGACCGACGTGTGGTGTCATGGCGCATCACAACAGAATCGGTATCATCTATTTTGTATGTCAACGTTTACATTTATGTGTTGTAATATGTCGTGGTGGCTTCTGATGTGTCGCATCCGAACCGATCCTAGTTCGCGTCAGATGAGCGGGTTATAGGGATGCTGACATGGTATATGGATTCAAAATATTGTCGTGATGCGTTAGAACTCGACATAATAATGTAAACGTTAGCTATCACGTCATTGCAAGACACGTATCATCACGTCAGTCAATTATAAATCCGCTTTTATCACAATAATACTTGATTTATCAAACAGATATATAATATCTAATTATAATAATTAGTCAAGATATAAATCGACAATAATGAATTAAAAAGAGGTCTAAAACAAATAACAACATAGAGATATATGTGTGCATTATTTGTATTAAAGATTGTATAAAAAATTAAAAACAGCCACAGAAATCTTTTTCTTTTATATGGGATTTTTACGGCGATCTATCTGTCCCAATTTTCACTTCCATTTGGACTTTAAAGCCTCGAAAGAGATACAAAGATAATGCTAAAGTCGATCAACCAGTACAATGCGAAACTTCTTAATTATATTTCCAGCTACAGCTCACAACGTTTCTGATATTTTCTAGATAATTTTACTTCTATTTATAAAGTAATGATGTACGCATTACCGGTAAACGAAAAGAGAAAAGAAATATTTTTATATTGTGCAACATAAACCTATTCGAAGGAGTGTCACCCTTATATCTACTTCCTAAAGGTGTTCATATCGCGGTGAAAAATAGAGGGTCGGCGTATTACCTTGGACAAATAGCGAACATTTTCATCGAACAAAAGCATCGAGGGGTTCAAAACGGTGGAATCTGAAATAGACAATAAGAGTTGTATTATTGAGTAGAGAGAGTGAGAGAGAGAGAGAGATATTATAGTATATATGATTATATTAAATACATTATAATCTATGATCATTTTTAATAAAATGTACTTTTCAAATAATTCCTTAAAATTTTTAAATAGATTTAGTGGCCTCGGAGTTTACGTACAAAATTCACACTTCCTATATTCTATAAGTGTAAATTCACTGTATTAGAGTGATCTTAATCTATTAATCTATTATTCTATAGTCTTAGCCTTCTGGTGTCTAAATCTAATGCAATCATTCAATTTAATCGTTTTATTTAAACTGACAAATATTATCATCGGTTTATATTTTATCCTTTTTATATTTTTTTAGATATTTGTAATACCATTGATATCCACAATACAAACATTTATAGTTAAATATGAATAAGTCCTTCTTCATATTGTAATATCTAAACGGATTTGGATGGAATTTAAAATGTAAATAACTTATGTTTTCAATTAAGATATCGTACGCCTTTTATTAAAGTAACCAAAGCCATTAAACATTACATTTCTGGCCAGAAAACGAAAAAGCTCTTACGTTTGGAAATTTACCCGTTTATTTAGACTTTAATGTCACAAAATATTGATAGAATTTTTTTTTTCATTAAGATTATGAACCACTGAATTATGTGAAACTAAATTTTAATTACTAATTTAGCTATCTCGTTTTACACTGATATTTAATTTTAATTTTCAATTTCATTAATTCGCTTTAATACTAAAAATCCGCAGGGGCAGAGATTAATAACAAAAAAATCGAATACATTTTATCAAAAAATAACATACAAATGTTTAATATATAGTAATATTTAACGCTATTCATATTTTATGGCAAAACATTCTTGGCACAATATTCACATAAATGTGGAAAAGCCAATGTACGTCAAAGGTTAATTGATGGTCTTGGGATTCGAATACGATGTTTCGGAAATTATATTTCCTGAATGGGATCGCTGCTAACGCCGTATTTTTCCCCTTCGAATGTATGAGATGTCTATCTTATAGGTAGTACATTGATATTACAGAGAGAGCGTTAGTTGATTGCTTAATGTATGTATCAATGAAAGTGCCTTTATTATTTTTACAAACAAAACACGACCTAAAACCCTAAGTGTGTTGCTTTCATAAAACATTTATCACGGAAAACATTTTTACTTGTATTGCGAAGATTTATTAGCTACGAAAAGTAAATAATGAACATGGGCGGTAATAAAGCGTTAGCAAAATGAAACACGTACTGAACTTCTCGAAGAAATTAATTTTAGTATTCGAGTAAGACATTATCATACGTGTAAGTCTCTAACTTGCCGCAATACAATTATATTATATGTCCTCAGCCTTTGAACACACCAACTATACAACTTGTACCACCGCAGGCCTTAAACACACGTCCTTAGAGGCATGTAATGTAAAGAGCTTACGATAGAACCTCAGTTGAAATACGGCATATACGTGAAATGCCTCGCTTGTAATCTCGTAATGTACCTAACGCAATTGTTAGTAACTATACTTAAATGAAATTCGGTTGTCGCGGCTGAATAATTACATGGCTCTAATTGAGTGATCGTTAATTGGAATTAAGATTTTTTTAATTACCGTATAATAATTAGTCAATGCTTAACTTTTTTTTACGGTCACAAAATAATTTAATAGTATTTGTATATTGCTTATATATACATGGATTTAATAAAAAAATGTTTTTTCAACATTGAGTTCTTTCTTTACGAAAATATGACGCGAATAATTGGAGATTATTAGATAGCCCAATTTATAGAACCCGTGAATCCTAATCAAAGAACTTGGTTCAAATCGAGTACTAATTTTTCAACTTTGTTTATAAGTCACTTCGTGCTCGGCGGCGATGAAAATCATTAAGCGGTAACCTACACGTGTTGCGAGAAATTTTGGAAAATATATAAAAGCAAGCTGTATGATGAATTTAGTTATCCTTTTCCAGAAAGAAAAAGAAAAAATTATAGTATTCTATCAATACTGATTATTTTAAACAAGCACTAGGTGCGGCTTCGTTAGCGTTTGGTTTTCATTTTGACCGACCGTCTAAATCTGATTTTTTTGCCTGGTCCTTCCGACATGTGCGCCACTTGAAGTTTATTGTACTATTCGTAAACTTTCGCGCAAATGTATATTATTAAGTTGACAAAGTTTTATCGCAATTGGGCGAACGATATGACAACGTATAAGTCACGAACGATCAAACAAATAAATATATGTATATATATATTTAATGCACTTTTAGCAAATGTGTGTGTTCAAAAAGATTTTACATTAAAAAACTTAGCCACGAAACATCGTTAAGTTTGCTTAAATATTTTTTTTACTTTTACATAGAGATAAAAAAAAAACTAAACGTTTCTAACACTGTTTCGACTAAATTGGACCTTTTTAAAGTATTTTATGTATTTCGTAGATAAAGTTGTTTTTCTACGTTCTTCCGTTGAAACATCTTCTGACAGTACTTCAGCTAGAACTTGTTCAAAGAGTCATTAACTTTCTTTCGGGTTAGATTTCTTTAAAAACATTTTAATGAGTGATTAAGTTCCTTAATAATTAAGACTTTCACAAAAACAAAAAAATGCTTTTAGCGTTATAAGGTAGAATTTTATTTTGGCGCTACTTTGTGATAAAATAATTATATAAAAATGTAACTTTAAGTTAATTATTTTTTTGTTTAAAGGTTCCCTCCTATTGGTTCCATAGAATTTTCATTAAAATTGCTTCAATGGGTTTTAAAATTAAAATAACTGGCAATAATATAGTTCTCGTAAGTCTTCAAGTAAACAAAATCAAAATATACTTTATTAAAGTAGGCTTTTACAAACACTTTTGAATGGTCAATACAGAAACCAAAAATTAATTTAATGATTTTACTGATTTTTACCGGTTCGGAATGTGGATTCTACCGAGAAGAACCGGCAAGAAACTCGATAGTCTGTTTTAAACGAAATTACGTATTTTACTTTTAAAGTGATGTTCCCTTATTTAAAAAGCCTTGTTTTCTAATACAGAAATAATGTAATCACAAAAAAATTAAGCTTTCAGATATCAATAAATGGAAATGAAATAAAAGGTTTTCCTCATTCTTTTTATAATTTTGTATTAGATACATATTGAATTAAATTTGCAAAATATTATAATTCCCTATCTCAGCATGTCTGCCACCATTTCAATAGACCTTTTATTTTTATTTCATAGTATTTTCCCGATTATTTGACTGATTTCAAAAAATAAGCAGGCGCCTTGTTCCTCAGGATCTTTTTGGTTAATCCCTGTTTTGCTTGAATTTTAAAATTAAAGTAACTGGAAATAGTATGTAATTATATGTATGTATGTACATTTAAGTTAACGAAATTACGTATTTTTCTCTACAAGCCGTTTATTTACTACTTTGCTTACCACTTGGCTTCAATCAGGGAAGGTGAGCTAGTATTAAAAACCACTTAGACTAAAACATTTTCTCACCCAGTGTGTCGTTACCAGATGCTTGTACTGACAACCAGGCTTTACATTTGCTATATAGAGGTCCAAAGAGACAGACAATCTGACCCAGAAACCAAAATTTCTATAAACAAAAATATCTACCTTAAGTGGAGTATTTATTACCAGTACAGCCGTAATATTTCATAATAAGAACGGTAATTATTAGTTAAAACTTTAATTGTAAATGTTAATATGATATTAATATTAAAACGTTTATTCGAATATGATATTGATTTAATGGAATCACCGTTAAGGTCCATTTGTATAAAAAATAATCCCAAAATGAATGACCAGCTATTTATGTAATGTTTTGTTTTGAAAGTCATTGGTAATATTTGTTGAGAGTCTCACAATAAAAGTTAAGCGTTAATGAATATAGCTTTGTTATTGTGTAAATTTTCCTGTTACGCGCTAAAAGGTAGCGAATATACCCCGATTTTCATTAACGTCAAATTTTATACTTGGTAGGACTTTGTCCATTGTACGCGTTGATGATAAATTAATTACCTACTTATTAAAAATCTTATAAAATTAAATATATAAAATTTTCGAGTATCCTTTAATCCTACTTCCGTGATAATATTTAAAATATGGATGTTTTTATCTTGCTTTTTCACGAGCACTTTCACAGATCTTTCGTATTTTCCTCTGTAGAATAATAAATAGGAACCAATAACATTTTATATCTATAGATATGTTGACGTTAAAAATCCGTACTTAATTCTAACTTTGACAAGCTCTTAGATTGACTTGTTGGCTGAAAGGTACTCTCGCCAATCTTACTCAGTCGCTAACTGGTTGTTAGGCAACCACGTCCAAAGCGGTCGGTATTCTAGGGATATACATGAATTTATAAAATATCTATGATTATATAACATTATCGGTATATACAAACAACAATAAAAATACTCCATTTTAAAAATACACGTATATATTATCTGTTAGTATGTGAATTTAATTAAAATGAATTTGTTTTTATTCAATATTTTCTTATTAACTTTAACAAGGAGTTTTAAAATAATTTAGACAATTGAAATATCTGCAGTATATTCTACAAATTGTTTTCGTATTTCTTATGTAAATTACATTCGAGTATAATATGTAATTATTTTCCGTTGAATCATTGTTGTCGTAATAAAATCGCTATCTGTATATTTAATAACAATCAATTTTCTTTTCAAACGAATCGGTAAACCAATTTGCTGTTTTATTGGCCTTCTCCACCATCGTATCTGATTTATAATAATCAAATTATAATATTCATCAACACATTAATCGGTTCATATTACATTGTGTAAGTAAATAATGATACTTATACATATATCGTTACTAATTGATAAGGTCGTATTATAGTACAAAAGTAATTGCTTTTTTAACAGACTTTAATAAAGGAGGTTCTAAATTGGTAGCGTATTTTTTAAATGTTTTTTTTTTTAGAAATCCGTCCCTTCTTAACCGATTTTGATAATTTTATTTGAAAGGTTTATACTTATAGATCAGTCAGGAAGTTTTTAATTAAAATCTGTTCAATAGTTTGCTTTATGAAACAAAATTATTGGAATTACATAGGTTGTCATCCAAGCAAATTAAATTACGTTTTTTTTAAACTATTTTTATTACTATTTCGATACGTACATTATATATTACAAATGTGTGATGTACAATATTATCAATCAATCGATCAAAAGAATAGAATTGTTAAATGAAAAGGTTGTAATATATGTAAAACAATTAAATGACCGTTATAACACGATAAAATAAAAAAAAAATATTTGGCCGTCGTAACAAGTAATCTCGCATGTATAAGTCGGGCAAAGGTTTTTGCGGATAGGGAACATTGGCTGGACCAGAGCGGGATAACTAACATCCGGGCGCCCTGCCAAAATCTATTTCAACTTTCCCCCTCTTTATTTACAAGGCTTACTGAACGACAATCCCCTGTTCCCGTACTTATTCTACACCGGCGTTCGGATAATCGATACACTATATACGTGGAACGTAAAAGTTTTAAAATTCCAATTAATTTCAATTTTATAGAGGTTAAAACATTACCTAAGCGAAGTTTTTAATTCGTTGAAATTCAACGTTTAAAAGTACGATGTCTGTACAAATTAATTTATATTATTTGATTCAAAGGTACAATTATGGTTTTATTAATTAAAAGCTTATTTAAAAAAAAAAAAAGAAAAATTTCATAATATGCTCAAAATATTGTTGCGTCATATTTTAAAAGTGGTTTTAAAATTAGTACATAATGCGATGGAATAGTGTAAGACGATAAAATTGAATAATGTAGTGTAATTCACCACAGAACGTCAAAGGCGGTGATGTGAGATATCAAATTATAAGAGGTTGTTTGCGCACGCGCGTTTGGCATCCCAACCCGCAGCGTCCAGTCTGCTCGACGCTTGTGCTTGTGCCGAACGAGCCTGCGCTATGCCTCGTTTGAAAGTCAACTCGAATGCCAAGTTGACATTTTAAACTGTAAACTGTTTTTTTTTTGGAATGCGAAAAAAATTGTGCCAGTTTGAAGTTTTTATTTAAAAAAAAAATTGTGACATATAACTGTTACAGTGAACTTTTAAAGTACTTAGTGACTTGGAAAAGTGCTGTGACTTATTTTGACTTTGGTATTGTTGAAAAAAGTTTATTATTTATTACTTTTGGGAAAGAGTAACCATTTTTAATATTATATATAATTTAATTGACATTTTAAAAAGTCAATTAGTAATTTATTAACATCTTATATGCATATCACTTTCAAAGAAAGTTTGTATATTTAATTATAAATTAAAAGATGCTCTTATAGCAACATATTTTCATATAAGTATCGTCTTATAATATAATATTTCGATAAATTAATTATTATAATTAGAAATTAATTAAAATAAATTAATTACATCATTATTACATAGGTATGAAATTAAATTCAGCTCTTGTTAAGGAGCGTGTTGATATTCAGAGAGAGTTCAGCATTTACGAGTTTTGTACTTCAATGGCTTAAACTTTCTATATGAAGGGAAACGCAATTGTTTTAATTTATGCGGCAACTTTATTATAAATTACATATTGCTTGAAATATAGTTTTATAAATTTTAATAATGATATTCTTTTACTTCTTATGAAATTATCGAAAAAAACTAAATTGTAAAGAAAGGTCACGTCAGCCCACGCGGGTAAAAAGAAGAAGGTTCGTAGTGAATGCTTAACATAAATGTTAATTGTACCTACGACCATTTTATTGTATTTTATATTGGCACAATTTTATGTTGATTTGATATATACTTCATCCAAATAATATCCTCCGTGTGGAAAGTGAGAATTTAAGAAGGTTTCGAAAATAATTCAAATCAGTTAAAAAAATTCCTACTATGTCAGAATTTTTAACGACAGCACACTTAATTTATTGAGTGAGAAATAGGTTATATTTACGATATATTTACGATTTATTTCAATTACCTGCCAATTTTAAGTTCAAATTTAATCAACAGCTATTTTTAGTCGCAAATAACCTATTTCATAAAAAAATTCAATTTAAATTAAGAATTAATTGCTATACTCTGTTAAATAGATTGACTACCACCCAGCGCAGCGGTAGCGACACGTGCACGATATATTAAACGCTCTCGGCTCTTATATTTTCAAATTAATAAACGGCCAATAGAATTTATATAATAGTCGAGCTCCTGTGACCGCAGTTTCGTTTCAAAGGACGTAACGCAAATAGTAATCGTTTTTTTACGATACGCTGGTAATCTTTTTCGTTAGAAAAACTATCGTTCATCCCAGATTTATCGTCGCGTTTCATAAAAAAACCATTTCACGGCTTTATCATGACGTACACACATAATAAATCAATATATTTTTTAAAATGTTTTTCCAATCCATCGACGGCTGAAAAGGCGTACATGTTAGTTTTTTTGTTGATGAAATATTAATACATTTCATTTTAATATTAAATACATTTCATACTGATTTTAATTATAATGATAAGTGTCATTTCGAATTCACATATTATGCCTGAATGTCTAGTTAAGAACCCAACTAGTTGAATCTATAACTACTGGTATAATTCTCCTAAAGTCTGTCTCGATTAATTAAGTCAATAAGAGATCTGGAACACGTAGATTATAACTTATGTTTAGAGCTTGAACATTAAGGTCAGATTTGTATTGATTATACAGATAGCTTGAGATTTTTAGTCTTTTTTCGCACCTCAAAGAGCACCTTGATCCATTGATTCCGGTTATTATCATAACCTATTTTCTAATTTTAAAAGATTGTTTTATTGACAGTGTACATTTGTGTGTTAACTAGACGGAAAGTTATTCCATTCATTGGGTATATTTTTTCGTGTCAAAAAGCAAGTACGAATTTCATCGAGTGTTGAACTGTAGTTGTCGAGAACATTTATTACCTATTGGTAATATGAATATTATTGTAATTCCTGGATATGCGCAGTTGTCAGACACTCTTTCACGCTTCAGAGATCAAGTTGAACTCAAACTTGTTTAGTGCGATGAACACTTGTATCCTATTGACAAAATGATTATCCGTGTAAATGGTTGTGTTTTAATTGGGATCTGTTTCATGCTCGTGGAGAGCAAGTTAAGTTGTCGGGCATGGTTGTTGTCACAAACATCTACTAACCATCTTATCATTATTTTAGGTGTAGAAAAAGAGTTGTTTTCGTCAGCCACTGTATCGTGCTTTGAAAAATATGTTAAATTGTTTAACACATTAAAGAAGATTAATGTAATACCTAGATGTGTTTTTTTTAGTTTTCGATTATTGTGCTTCAAAAAACAACTTGCCAGGCTCAGAGACTAGTACAGACGTCTGCCATTGCTAAAAAGATAATTCTAGTTTCTGAATGTGTGTTGTTTTCGCTAGCCACTCGTTTGTGCCCTGAAGAACAAGTTAAGCCGTCGGACTTGTTTGTTGTCACAAACATCTGCTAATAGTTAGTAAAAAGATTATTCTAGCTCCTGGATGTATGTTGTTTTCATGACCCAGTATTTCTTGCTTCAAAGAACAACTTAAGCCATCGGGCTTGGTTGTTGTCACAAATATCACTTCTCTGTCTTTAGGAAGATTCCTATTATTCTTGAATGTTTTTTTTTTTACAGTTTTAATCTCTTTTTGTGCTTCGTAGAGCGATCGCTTGGCATTTGAGTCATCATTAACATTTATTTATTTTTTTACATTTTCAGAATTTGCTTTATTCTTGTTGGCTTTTTTTGTTTCAGAGAATAAGTTAAGTAATTTAACTTTCGTAAAAAAGCAAGCTAAATTAAATTACATTTTAAGCATGTGGATTAACACAAAGTATTAAATGAAATAGTTAAATTACAACTACAGGATTTCGTGTTTACTTCGAACATCTGTAACTTATTTTTAATGGATTATTCTACTGTTGTGACGTGGGGTCTTACTATAACAGCTTACGTTATCTTTAAAATATATTTTTTTTTTATATTCAAAAATGAAAGCATTAGATTTAGGTAAACGCTGTAGGAGAATACAGGCTGACAAATAGTACCTTATGTAGGAACTATTAAGCAGTCTGCTTCCTTGATTTATTTTTTTTCTGTTTTGAAGTTAAAAAGAAATTGTATAATTTCAAGCGCTAAAGATATTATTATAGGTCTAATAATAGATGTTCTTTGATTACAATGATTAATTCCTCTTACAATGTTCTAAATAATAAATACTTTGTTTACGAAATTTAATTTTTTTTCAAAGATAGAAGGTGTATGACAATGTTTGTTTCAACAATATGTTACAAGAAAGGGTAAACGTATTAATACTTATTTTAATAAAAGGTATAGTAATTTATAATAATACAAATAAAATAGAACATTTAAATAGAGAAAGGATTCATTATTTCAGAAGTTTGTTTAATTATGTCACATAGCCCGTTTTTTTAATCATACAATTTAAACGTTGCGCTAAAACTAAAAGACGCAAAGCAAGAATCCTAAGTGTCAACCTATTTGAGAAAAAGTATTGCCGACAATTAAGGCGAATAAAACCGCGAACCAAAGGTAATTTATTTTGAATTATTTATATTATTCAAATAACTAATTTAACAAGACCCTATACAGTTAAGATATTCTAAATTCCTTACGTATTTTTAGACCAGTCTACCCTTATCACTCAGCTATCACCAAGCGAAATTAGAAAGTAATTTTAAATAGAATGCTTCAAATATACATATATCTAGCGATTAATTAAAATAACAGTTAACAGTAAAATAGATAAATATAATGATCGTTATTTCTTAACATAAGTTTTTCTTAATATCACTTTAGGTAGTTAAGTAAGAATGCATTGTGTCTAAGGCGAGAATTACATTTGTCAGTTTTACTCTTGTAATTGACATAAACAACTCCGTTACCTAGAAACAGTTATCTAAGAAGCCAAAAGCAAAAGCCAAAAGCCAATTAAGCCAAAAATAATGGTATTGACAATTGTTAATTCTTTCAGGAGTAAATAAGTGACAAACAACTTATGTAAATTTTATGAAAGCCGAGAGCAAAACTTATAAGTATAACTCGATTTAGAGAAATGGTTGACAGTTTTGTTTACTGCAAATAAATAAGCAATGTATCTCGGAAAATTATTTTAAGCCTTTTAAATCTATCCTAATATTATAAAGCTGAAGAGTTTGTTTGTTTGAACGCGCTTATCTTAGGAACTACTTGTTCAAATTGAACACAACAATTGGCTATATTACATCACGCTACGACTCAAGGAAGCGAAACAGTAACCATAGACGCGAGTGAAACCGGAAGGCACAGCTAGTTGTTTATAATTGTCAATATTTTAGTAACGACTTTTTGACTTACTTTTATTAATTCTTTCATTGGTCACGAAAATTGTTATATAATGATTTTATTATTTTTTTCTGTCGGTGATTTTTAATTATAACATAAGTTTAAACGTGTTTTTTTTTATCTGGGCTTGGATAGTCAAATCTGAAACTATAAGGAATAGGGAAAATACTTAAAAGAGATTAAATTTGATTAAAACTAAAACTGGAACATTAGTTTTTTTAATTAGTATTCCTTGCATATTTTTGTACCACTTGGAAGTGTTACTTATAAATATCAACTTCTGGCAAGTAATAGTGTACGGCAAACTAAATGAGAAGGCTTATTTTCTACAAAGTGCTTTAAAATTCACACATTAATGAAAGCATAAGTAGCCAATTACACTATCTTCTGTGAGAGTGAGGTACATCGGTCGAAGCAAGTCCGTATACAAGCTGTAAATCAGTGGGCTACAGCTAGCCTGTACCTACTGCCTCATTTATGAAATATTATTATACAACTATTTAAGCTAAAAGCATTTTCACGTTCAGTTTAGGTGCAGATGGTTGTAATACTTAGGGTTCGTGAGAGCCTAGACTTTGCTTGCTATAACACTAAAATGTCAAACATATTAGGAGAGCTAATATAACCTTTGGTACTCCTAAGTAAAGGTCAATTTACAATTGTTGTCACAAGCCCCACTTAGGGGCCACGTACTCGATAAAGGCCTCGTGTCACGTATCGAAATTTAATACGTAAAAGTTTAAAAATATTTTCAAACAAAGTTATTATATAAGTTATCACGTTGTATTTCTTAGAAACGCGATATTCTTAGAAACGTTTTCAAGAATTGAAGTTTTTCGCATCTATTTTATTCTAGGAATATGAAAAAGATTGATGAGTCTTCATTTCATACGTTCTTCTTATTTCTAAACAGAAAATAGAACAAAAATATACAGTCTATTTTCATCTTGTTGATTACATGAATAGAAATATAATAGAAATAAAATACGTATATATATTTGTAAAGTTGGAATTGTGTTATACTAAGTTAATCTCGTGTGACGAGGGTTTAACGAAAGGTTTACTTACTATATACATACGTGTTAAAGTAAACTTTACGACTGCTAATTTCTAGTTGTTTAGGCTATTATTGAAAAAAAAAATTATGATTGCAATGAGATTACGAGTACAGTACTTTATTATAATTATTATAAATTACTTCTTTAATTGATTATCCTGTAAAATTAAATTGTCACTTAGAAATACTTCCTTTTCAAGTTTCGTATACAAAATTGATTGAAACAAGTAATGACTAATAAGAGCAGTGATAATTTTATTCTGTTAAGTTTTTTATAAAAATAAAGGGAAAACGATCACACTGGTCACCTGATGTTAAACGATCACCGCCGCCCATTGACGTTTGTAGCACTATAGGAGTTACAAATGTTTTGTCAGCTTAAAAAGAAATGAAGGGGAATAGGAAGTAAATAAAGAAATGGTTGAGCGCGTGAGGCTTTCAAACTAAGGATCGCGTAGGTGTTATATTACGTCCTGTGGTACTATTTTTAAATCATATGAGTAGGTAGGTTAGGTTAGGTTAACATGGAACGGTGATTGTGTTTTTTTCTTTCGAATCCTCGTCACTGTGGCACATGCTATTAATCAAATGAGTATTAAATTCGCTCTGAACTTTTGTTATAATTTTAAATATCTTTTAATAAACCTTAAAAATACGAAGTCATTATTCAAAATCATACTTTATTTAAGTAGACCTTCATAAGCACTTTTCAATTGTCAAAACAAAAATTTAAAATATTTTAATAAATGAAACTACCGCCTATTCGAAATGTAGACTCTACAGAAAACAACCGCTAAGAAATTTGATGGTTAATCTCTTAAAATTTTGTCAATACATATATTTAGGAGTTATATATATATTAAGTAACCTATGAAATCGAGCAGATAATCAATAAAATCATTAATCATGCACGGTGTACTATAATTTCCCTATTACGAACTCTTTAATGTAAACTTTAATTTATTATTTAAGAACTGTATAATACTTATTGTGAGATTTTATTATAAAAACGAACCTACCTCGCCCCAAGAAGAAACATGGAGCTTGCGAAATAGAAATTCCTATCATATAGACGGATGAACATTTATTTATTAAACAGTCATTCAAACAATCAAAGTTGTTATGTAGTTAGCTGTGCTAACACGCAAACCCTTTATAGACAAACACTTTCGTATTTTATATCTGAATATTAATTTATCTGTCAACATACGCTCAAACTTTCTTCTATGCAGAAATCACAAATGAAATAATTCATTCAACTAGGTGACCCTTGCACCATTAGCAATTAGTTATTTGATAATTATAATCATTAATTTTCAAATATTTACTTAATTTTCGGTATTAGAGCGAAAAAAAAATAATTTAGACGCAGTATTAACGAAGATATTTCATACCAACGAAAGATCACCTTTAAAAAATAATGTATACAAATCATTTGAAATTAAAAAGCAACATTTCGTATAATTATAATTCAAACCATATAATTAACTTCAGTAACAACGAAGAAAGAAGATTCGACAATAATTAAAAAATGAACCGAGAAGTTTCAGTTCTTTTAATTACGTGGCACTGTCCGCGTAATTAGCAACTGTCTTGTAGGGCTTTGGACTTCTATCTGGAGCAAACGAGTCTTTGTTTTATGTTTTAATGAACAAGATAGGTTCAAAGGAGAGACAGTTTCATAAAATAGAGGATATATCAAATGAAATGATGCGAAGATCTTTTTGAATATCTGTGTAATGATTATATATGTTTGGGTGTTTTTAGTTGTGTTGATTCTATTTTTTTGAATTTAATTCCATTTAAAAGCATTTCATTAAATATTATATTAAGCACTAAGAATAAAAATGTGATTTAAAAAATAAATTATTGTTTCTTTAGCGTTAATAATACAGATGCTATTAAATTAATTATAATTAAATATTACCAAAGATTAATAAAAAAATACTGAATAAAATACTTTAAGATTTATTATTAGATATCTGATATTACCGCGCCGCATCATTCGTTTTGATTTATTTCCTCATCGTGAGATTGACAAGATTTATTAATTACTTAAGTCACCAACATTTTGTTATACAATAAATTATTTGAATCGTATTAAATAACCTTCATTACTTTAATTATAAAAACTATTTCTTTGCTCGTCTTTTATGAGTTGCCATACCGTTCATCCGATCGAATAATAGTTAATATGAAAATGTTTAGACGCTATTTTCTCAAAATGAAGTCGTGTGGCTTGACATAGTATTGCCTGTCAGCGTCCATATTAATTTGAATCAATGGAAAAACCGTTGAATAAACGTTTTAAAGCTTTAACATTATACTATAGTAATTTGTTGGAAATTGTATTTGTTTTTAATACACGCGCTGAAACGATTTGTACGCTGCAGGTTATTTCACCAGATCCAAAGGATTAAGGCCAAGTGCAAAGCGTAGTAAGGTAAATATTTGAAGTCGGAGAAAACTTTTAAAACCGATAATAGGATTTTACGGTGAAATGTTTCCCGCTACCTTCGTTACTTAACGCGGCTCAGCTTAGATTTCCGGCACAATCCACTCTGATTGCACAAACGCTTTTCCGAAATGTTGAAATTTTTCTACGTCCGTACTGTCATCACAAGGTGCCGTTATTACAAATAAAACTTTGAAATGTACGGGCTCTTTTTGATTTTATAGTAGACGGAAATTGATTTTCCTTTATTTAGCTGTAAATTAAAAATTATGTTGTATTTTTGAATTTGTTTATAGGTGTGTCTTTCACAATTTGTATATGTCTTTGTAGTAGCGAAATTGTTCATTCTTTAGTATTGTATATATATAAAACGAATGAGCATGTTTGTTTGATTGAAATAACAGAATATCGATTTTTCTTTAAGGTTGAATATGTTCTGAAAATTGTATACATTTTTAAATCGACTATAGTTTCTTTGATATTAATGTTTATATACGTTTAATGATTCTTTAAATAAACATAATATATTTTATTTAGAGTTGTGTTTCCAAGAAAAAGCATTAAACGGGGATATCTCTTACATAATCTTTTTCATGTTCAATCTATACTAATAATAAAATTCTAGAGGGTCGATGTCTGTACGTGGAAGATATATGAAAAAAAATCTTACTGGGGGCCTTTACCAACGCAATAGAACCCAAAACAAAGATTTTTAGAATTCTTATCTGTTTGTCTGTTTGTCTGTTTGTCTGTTTGTCTGTTTGTCTGTTTATCTGTGCGTTTGTGCACGCTAATCTCAGAAACGGCTTATCCGATTTAGATGCGGTTTTCACTAATATATTGTGGTAAGCTTCACTTAACATTTAGGGTTTGTTTCATGTCAATCGGTTCATAAATAAAAAAGTTATGTCAATTTAAGGGTTCACGTCGAACATTATTTTGTACTTTTCACTAAATGCATGAAAGTACATACATATATACAGTACTTATATCAAAAAATACATTTTTAAATTTTTGTCTGTCAGTCTGTCTGCCTATCTGTTTGTTCCGACTAATCTTTAAAACGGCTGAACCAATTTTGATGGTACTTTTACTTGCAGTTAGCAAATGTTATAAGGAGTGACTTAGGCTTACTTCTATTTTAGATATTTTTAATCTATACATATGAAAAAAATTCTAACGGGTCGCTGTCTGTACATAGAAGATATATGAAAAAAACAAATTATTTGGGCCTTTACATACGCAATAGAACCCAAAACAATAATTGTTAGAATTTTTGTCTGTTTGTCTGTTTATCAGTGCGTTTGCGCCCGCTAATCTCAGAAACGGCTTATACGATTTAGATGCGGTTTTCATGATTATATTGCAGTAAGGTTCACTTAACATTTGGTGTTTATTTAATTCAATCGATTCATAAAAAAAGTTATGTCAATTTAAGGGTTCACGTCGAACAGTATTTTATGCTTTACACTAAATGCATAAAAGTATATACATTACTTACATCAAAAAATCAATTTTTTAATTTTTTGTCTGTCAGTCTGTTCGTTACGACTAATCTCTGAAACAGCTGAATCAAATTTGATGGGACTTTCACAAGCAATTAGGGAATGTCCATTAATCACGTGAGGTCCAGAAAGGGAGAGGAGATGGAAGAAGAAATTCACGAAATATTACAAAGTCTAAAAAGTTCTTCAAAACATGACGTATTTAATGGCTAATATTATAAGGATTAACTTTAGCTACTTTTTTTAATATGTTTATTTTAATGAATAAGTAAAATAGAGAATTACGCGATAACAAAATATTGTAGAAACCAATAAAATAGTGAACAATTTCCGATTTAAGAAGGGAAGGTATAAAAATAAATAAAATTGATGTGTCTGTTTGTAATTTTAAATAAATGCATATTAAAGTATACACGGTACTTACAACAAAATTACCAATCTTAAAATTTTTGTCTGTCTTTCTGTCACTCAATTTTTTTCGGCTAATGTCTGAAACAGCTGGACCGATTTTGACGAAACTTTCACTGCTGAAAGCTAATGTAATAAGGAACAAAATTGAAACCAATGAAAAAGTGAACAACATCTAATTCGAATATGGAAGATATATGTATATTATATAAATATAATTTTAATTATTAATTAAATAATTTGGAAAATAATATATTTACTGGGTAATTTTTTTACTGGATATGATAGACCAAATCCGAAACTATAAACAATAGCGAAAAATAATTAAAGAAGTAACAGAGCCGATTTTTATAAAAACTAAAACTATTTCATTAGTTTTTTGAAAAATAAATTCTCCTAGCCAGAAACGAACACGTTGATTTTGGAAAAAATTAACATTCTGTATGATTGCATCATCTAATACTGTCCCATATTATAAGAATCAACTTCAGAGAGGTATTATTATATAGTTAACTGCAACAAAAAGAAAGGGCAAATTTTTTACAGAATTCTATCAAATTCATATATTAATTAAATCTTTTGTAATTCTTCCAAAAAACGATCATACCTAAAAGTGAAATTTTTAAATTATAACGGGATGTTGTAACACTAATAGCGGGTGAGTACAATAGCCGAGTCCTGTGAAATGTAGATTTTCAATAAATTGATTCATCTTTTTAGGAATTATCTAAACCTACTTAGGTAACGGAGTAGGTGACGGGGACCAAAACATACGTCACATTGTATTTACTTTGTATAGCTCACATAGAAAAAATAGACAAACATAAAAGAAGTTACTGTGAGTTATTCATTTTATATATTTTTGATATTCTTTACACTCTTCCTTACTTTAGTAGGTGACTAGCATTTTGATGCAAATAAACGAATCGTTCGAAGTAATGCAGACTTTTTTTCTAAACTTACCGGGAGCCGTGATTTAACCCACATATTTGATATGTATATTTAATATATATATAGAATCGATTACTTAACTTCTAATTCATGTATAAATTTAATGTTATTTTGTTAAAAAATAAATCTTTTCCTAAAACTTTCCAAAAGTTGATTCTTACAAGTGACACTATTAGGTAGGTGGTGCAGTAATACAGAATGTATTTTTTTTTAATTAGTGAGTTCAATTCCAGGTCAGGAGAATCATGAAATTAAAAAAACTTATGATGCAGTTTTAGATTTCTTAAAATCGGACACGAGACTCCTTTAAGTATTTTTCGCGATTCCTTAAAGTTCCGGATATGGCCTATCAAGCCCAGTTAAAAAAGTCACCCGATATATAATACAAGGAAAACCTCGGCGAGAATATACTGGTATACAGTCGAAATTTTAAAGACTAAACACAAAACACTTTTCTTCAACATTTATAGTGAAAACCGTGGAGGAATATCTGAATTAGAGTCTGCTTATAAATACAACCAGAAAATTCCCAAAGTAAGAAGCTCCTTTCTTGAGCAGCATCGCAGACTATTATAACCTTGCTTTGCAGGAGACATGCCAAGCATTCTGTAATCCACGCGAACGAAGTCGCGGGCACAGCTAGTTTTATAATAAATCTTAACACGAAGAGAGATGTTAATAATCATATTTTCGATCGATGAAACGCCTTATTATTTGGACGATTATTGTTGAAAACGGTGACAGGCATGTAACTATACTATATATCTACATCTGCAATGTTTTAAGCAAGGTAGAGCTAGTTCGACCGTGACAGTACCTCACTTTCGCAGAAGCTCGTGAAGTAGCTAACGTAGCTGCATTTCGTACGGTGGGTTAGAGTACTGGTCATCTAAGCACCTCCCCTCTTCTTCTTTTTGGTTCATCCCGATTTATTTTTAAGCTGTCAATGATATTTTGGCTCCTATGATGCTACGAATGTCCATTGACAGCGGTTATCACTTAACGTCCGGTGTCTCGCCTGGTCGTTTGTCATTTACTTTTATAAAAAAATCATACTTTACTTCTACAAGTTGAGGTTGAAACTCAGCGATTTCGCGGACGACATATTTGGTTAAAAGGTAGCACTTGGGTTGTATACAATCTTTTATTCATATTATGATTACGTTACTGCTTCCGCAAAGAGCCTCATTTTCATTAGGTAACGGAAGCGTATTGCCGGGAAAACGAAATAAATGCTATTTGTTTACTTCTTCGTCCGTATTAAGGAAGTATTGTAATTACAAAAAGTTTTTTTGCTCAGGTTACAAAGAAAACAATAATTTTGACCTGCTCCAAAATTTATTTTGATTAGTTACGTCGTAATATCAAATGACTCGGAAACCATTTAACATTGTGTCGAAATGTGGTATTAAATCTATTTTTTGGCAAAAGTTTGTAAGTTTAGATTTACCGTAATTTTTTTTTAAATAAACGCATCACACTTAACGGCCCCCATTAAGATCGCGTGATCTTGTGTCGGGCGTCCGGAAGCACTCACAACACTAACACAAACACCCAGACCACGACAAACATCCGTATGGCCAATACAGACATTTGTCGTGAGCGGGGATCGAACCCGCGACCGTTAGCGCTTGAGCCAGTTGCAGTGACCACTACGCCAACGTGTCTGTCAAATTGACATAAAACAACTCTTTTAACTGATAAATGTTACCTAGGTAACCTTATGAAAACTGTTGCTGTCAAAAATAAAGGTACTGACAGGAAATTCCTTCAGACCTAAGGCAATAAAAACAGCTTTCATTTAAATCTATATGAATGTCTGAGAGTAAAACTTATAAGTGTCATTCTTGCCTTACATATAGATAATATGCTTAGGTATACCCACACCAAGCCATGTGGCGTCTAGATAAGATTTATTAAATTATGGTACCTAGAATAAGGCAAATAAACTACATTAGTAATCATAAATATTAGTATTACGTGTAGCGTCAGTCATACCTTGCATTCTCATTGTGCTGCTAACAAAAGGCTCCCTGTACATTTAATGATAGGGTCCGTGTATTATCAGGGATGAAATAATATAGTACAAAAGTTAAATAAGTCTCATAGTATTATGTTCATTTATATACCAAAAAAAATTATCGCGCTTCATTTATGTATAGTTAGTTATAATATAAAACATGTACTTTTCAACTAAACATTCAAACTAAAAATAGGTACGGATAATACAATAAAATTCGTAATAATATACCGATTTTTTTCACAAATATTTTTATTATATTATTTAACTCAATTCATACATAAACAGTTAACCTGTTTCTTCTTAAATACGTATTTCATTCGATTTGTTAAGTTTCAAGGTCATGATAATTTTATTTAATTTTGGCAGTGTAACGTAGTTGCAAGTGCCAAACAGCATCAGTAATTTAGCGCCTTATTTTTTGCCCTAAGGCTTTTTTGCACACAGTCCAATGTTCCTTTTTTTGTACTTAGAGAAAGTTTCCGCCATCGACTTTTAATCAAAGTATGTCAAGAGGATCTGGCTAATTTTGATACAAGAATGTGAATACGTATGTTTTTATTATATCTATATTTCAGGAAATTTGGAATGTTTATAACATTACCTAACATTCGCAATGAAATGTTGACATATTTTAAGTGTTTACCTTTATTGTTTAATTTTAAACGTCATACCAAAAATTTCCAAGGAATTAATGAAGATGAATTATTAAGATAAAAATGTATTACTTTTTTTGTATTATATTTTACACTGTCTTTCAGTAAGTACGTATGATTTTACAATTATATCTATATACATACTCATTCGCTATGACAAATCAACATTGTGAAAAATATATTTTTTTAATAACAAAATAATAAAGTATGATGATATTTCGTATTTTCATAGCGAGCGCGTATATATATATATATATATATATATATATATATATATATATATATATATATATATATATATATATATATATATATATATTAAAAACTTAAATGAAGAACAATTTTTTCGCTCAAAAATATTATCCAGTTCAAACGAACCCACCGCGCCGGTTGTTTTTAGAACGTCTAGATACCTAATCTACAACGATTGCTTTAATAGCAATTTGTCGTTATCTGTGGATAGATTCTATCCTCAATTTAGCAAATAATCCAAATAACCCATAAATTATATTTTGTACAAATTTAAAACTTATATTCAATATCAACGCATATTTTTCACTTTACCGAACGATTTTTTAATTTTTTTCTACCATATGAACCTTGTTCTGTTGTTGACAAGTACAATAAAAAAGAATTAGTCAAATTAGTGTAGTTGTTCTAGTTTGATGCGCATACATTCGGCAATAGTTTTTTATATATAGATCAGGGGTCATCAAGTGGCCGACCGTGGCCTTGATCCGGACTGCAGGCCTATTTATAAATAAATATAGAAGCCCCGAACATATAACAGAAACTATCTAATATATCAAGCCACGCGGATTTCATTTCAAGAAAATAGCATCTAAAGATGTCAAACTTATTCTTAATAAAGTTGTTTGAAGAAATATATACTGGATCTTTACTTTTCTATTTTGATAAAAGTTATAATTAATTAAAAGAAGATTGTTTTCATAAAAAGTTTTTATGTAATGATAAGATTTTAAATAATCTTAAACACGTAACGCACTATCAAAATACATCAATATCTCCGAATTCAACTTTATGTGGGTTGACACATTAATGCATATCAGCATCCAACTGGTGTTACGTGAACTAGTAAATATGATCCAACTCCAAACTTCAGACAATGTTTTCATGTTTAAGCGTATTATTTGATTTTAACAAACTAAATATATGTGATAGTGTAAAGGCTGGTAAGGGCGGGGATGGGGGAATTAAGCAACGGACCGTGGCGGTCATATTATTTAAAATAACGGACCCTATGAAACTAATTGTTGACCCCTGATATACGTAAATTAAAGGAATCATTAAAATCGTTTGACAAAAGGCAATGTGTATACCGTAATACACGAATCAAAACTTTTCTTTACTTGAGTACATTCTTTGTGAAGATCGTTTCATTTAAAAGATACTAAAAAAAATTATAACATCATGCATAAATAGTGAAAAGCTTATTCCATTATATATAGGATTATTGAAAACGATTCCGTACCCTTTGATGCTATTTTGAATTTTACCTAATTATATTATTTGTTGTTAAGCTTCTATTTCATATCTATCCTTATAATATATTGTAGAGTATTTTTAGTATGTTATAAAACTCTTCGTATAATTAAGACACCATAAAATATTATTTCAAATATTATTCTTCCAAACGTATAACTACCGATGGTTTTTTTAGTAAAATCATTATACGGTAACTTTAATTTGAATGAGAAAATCTTACCTTCGCTCTCGTTAGCAAAACTAAAGTCTAAACTCAATTATCATCTCTTTGAAATGAATTTCCTTAACGGTCAACGATTTTGCGTGACAATAAAAGAAAATCATAGTACAAAATATCAGATAAGAGGCTTCGCTTTCGTGAGTTTCCTTTGAAATGTCTATCTTTGTACGAAATGCGGAGAAAATTCGCTAAATCTCTTATCCGTCGAATGAGATCTAAAAGAAATCTCTATGCAAAAATTTAAGTTTCGAAGCGAAGCTTGACTATAACGCAACGGAGTTTTCATATTATTCTTCAAAGAACTTGAAAAAATAGAAATGCTATAGGTTTGATTCGAGACTCTTACTTTATTACATACTAGCTGTCTGTTTCACTCGCGTTCATGGTTACCGCTCCTATGAGTCGTAGCATGATGTAATAAAGCCTATAACCTTCCTCGATAAATAAACTATCAAACACAAAAATAATAATTTTTAAATTTGAACCGGTAGTTCCTAAACTTAGTTCGTCAAACAAACAAACTCTTCAGCTTTATAATATTAGTATAGATTCGAAAAACAACCGTACATTTATTTACCGAAAATATTGACGTAAATTTCTAATTAGGTACTGTCTAATGTCTAAGAATCGTAAAATCCTTGCATGCAGAATTTTTTTAATATCAATATTTTTTGTTAAGAAGTAGAAGAAGTGTAGTAGAAGTACTGTAGAAGGACTCAAATAAAAAGTTACGCTTATAAAAATTATCCCTAAAGTAAATTCAAAGAGCGTTGGTATATTTTCCAGTGAAACACAATTATAATACCATAAAAAAAATGAACTTCTCACCTAAGGAAATCGGCTTTTAATAATTTCCGTGAACAAGTAGCAATATATTTTTCTTTGCAGCAATTCAATGAACCAAATGAAAATTAAAAATGAATATTTTTTAACATTTTAAAATCGACTTGCACCACTAGTGACACTAGATTATTATAGTACTTTTTTTACAGCGTCAATCGTCAATGTAATAAGGAAAAATCAAAACCTTTAGAATAAAATTCAGGCGACTTTCAGGTTATTTATCTGATTAATTATTATTCTTTTTCTTATTACGTGACCTTTACTTGTCGATTATTAAGCTATCCAACTAAATATATACACATAAGCCGATGTGTCGCCTCTTTGCCTGTAAATTAGGCGAACACATTGCCGTGCATTATTTAGAATAGAAAAATAATGGAGTCGTGGCATTAAATAAATTGATTTTAGTGGTGTTTTTTATAGCTTACACAAGGGCTATAATCTCCGAAACCAAGGTAATTTTACTACAAGAATTTTTTGTCATATGACTGGTTATGACGTAGACTATATATGCCTCTTCCAGGCAATCGTTTACTTTCTGTACATAGCTCTCCTAGTTTTTTTTTCGTATTGTAAAAGTAAAAATGATATTTGAATATATTACAAAAAAGAGAAACTTTACTATTAACAAATCCTAATAATTTATTGTATAAATCATGTCCGCGCGGTATGGTGGCAAGAATATTAGCGGCGTTTCTCCTTTGAATTTGCTATTCTCTGGGCGAAAAATGCGCCAGCCCTTCTGTCACAGCGAAGGCAATAAAAATTGAGAATCCAAACTAACATAAGAATGTGATTCTGTTTGTTTATTTTACGCTTCAACTTAACTGACCGATATTTAATTTTGCACGCACATTATCTAGGGTACAATGTGCACGCAAAATTTATATGATACGTAGTATAATTTATTAATTAATAGAAAATTATCATATGTTTACAGAAAAGCGACGTTTGCCTAAACATTTCATATTTTATATTCATATTAATCGTTAACATTTTCGCGTTAACTTACATTCGGCATCAGTTTTCATGCTGATCCATCAATTAAAGTAAATTAAGCTATCAAAAGGTTAATTTGATCATAACATTAATCATTTTCGAATAATTTTGATGAATGTATTTATTTTCATTCAGTAATATATAATTTAAGAGAAATTAATCTATAGGTGTGTTATTTTAAAATGAATTTTAAAAAATATAAAAATAATTGTATTTTTGATAAAATTAATAGTAATAATTCAAATCAAATTCGGAGATATTGCTGTATTTTGATACTGCATCATCTATTTCACATTATTCAAATAAATTTGAAGTCATATAAACTAAAAAAGTACAGAAAAAAAATCTTAATTAATTGTTTCGAATTTCAAGTGCGTTCCATATTTTGCAATTTATACAATAATCTTAAAATTTTGAAAAACTTTTTTTAGATAGTAAATTAAATATATCAATCTGCTTTAAAATAATTATATTTTTCATCTAAAAATAAAGGAAAAGGTGGATATATATGTACTTCTTCAGACATATTTATTAAGAATAGGTTTGACATCTTTAGGCGCCATTTTCTTAAAATGAAGTCCGTGTAGGCTTGACACAGTATTGCTTATCAGCGTCCAATTGTAGTGACGAATTTCAGACATGAATATCGTCTCCTCCTATCGTTGGGAGTCAACTCCGAAACCTGTGTATTTTCAAAGTAAATACATCTCATGTTTGACAGTCAACATCGTGATAATATCTGCATATATCGAGCAAAATTTTGAAACTTGTATATTCGTCAAGCCGCAGTAGACCAGGGGAATGGATTAAGATATCCATTACCTACATGTATCTCTTTGTCTCATCACTATACTGTGGTATACTGTATTTGGAAATAGTGAGAATTAATTAAATTAATAATAAGTACTATTCCTAAAATATTGTTTATTATTTAGTTTTTTAACCCACTTTCAAAAAAGGAGGAGGTCCTTAATTCGTCTGGGATTTTTTTTTCTAATGTAACATATATTTAATCAAACACGGCTGGACCGATTTGATGTTTTTTTGTTTAAAAAGTTTTTACTCTTCGATCGATCCCATTGAATTTGCAATAAAATCGGTCCAGTATTATGATTTTAAAATCAAAATAACTGGATTAAGTTCTTTATCCAACTAACCGAAATTACGTACATATTTTGCTATTGAAATCGGTTCCCCGTTTTTTAAAACGGTCTTGTTTATTGTCTTTACTACAAGCCGAAAAGAAAGCCAAGAACGGAAGGAAATTGTAATATTTTATTCTACATTTACAACAGTATAATAAATAAACTATTCTTTCATTTTCTATATTTGCATAAAACTCAACGTTCTTAAAAATATACGACAGAGTTCTTTTTCCGGTTTGCACAATCAGGTTACGAATAAGCTGTAAAGGCGACATGGCTGATCAAAAGAATTGCGAGCCTGCGCGAATATTTATCACCTCCAAGCCCCGAGCTCAATAGCACTATTCAGGCTTTTTTATTGGCGCTTGGAAAACGCCTTAGCGAAATAGGTTGAAGCTTGCGCTTCTTTGTAAAATTGTACCGGCCTTGGTATCTTGTCTTCAAGTAGTCAATGACAATATTTCTTAGACAGATAAAAACAGTTTACTGCCAACCAGTATACTTTTTAGGGTTCCGTACCTTAAAAGGAAAAACGGAACCCTTATAGGATCACTTTGTTGTCCGTCTGTCTGTCTGTCTGTCTGTCTGTCTGTCTGTCTGTCTGTCTGTCTGTCTGTCGGGATGTCAACCCTTTTTTCTCAGAAATGCATGGACGTATCATGTTGAAATTAATATCATATACTCAAGTCTACGATGACATGCGGCCGTGAAAATATTAAAGTTCTAAGTCAACGCAATCAAAAGATAATGGAAAATATGTCGAATATTTTGACCATTTTTGCGTTTTCGCAAGGGAATCAAAACCTATAGGGTACTTCCCATTGACCTAGCAAGACGAAATTTGGCAAGAAGTAAGATCTTATGGTACGAATAAAGTGAAAAATCTGAAAACTGTAAATTTCTGTATGTATGTGTGTCTGTTTGTAAGTTTGTCTTTCAACTTTTTTCTCAGGAACGCGTGAAGGTAACAAATTTTTATCAATGTCAAGTATTCAGAGCTATAATCACTAAGAGCTGTGAAAAAATCAGACTTCTAAGTTAACACAGTCGAAAGATACGGTCATTTATGTCGCATATTTTAAGTATTTTAGCGTTTTTAACGTTTTCACAAGGGAATCAAAACCTAAAGGGTACTTCCCATTAACCTAGCATCATGAAATTTGGCCATGGTCTTGTAGTATAAATAATGGAAAAAATCCGAAATCTGTAAATTTCTGTTCGTGTGTCTGTCAGTCTGTACGTCTGTCTTTCAACCTTTTTCTCAGGAACGCGTAAATGTATCAAGTTGTAAATTATATCAAATATTCAGAGCTGCATTCCCTTGAAGCTGTTAACAAAACCTAAATTATAAATCAATACGTATCCAATTAATTAAAAACGCATTATTTTTGGAAAATAAACTAAGTTTGTGTGTGAGATAATAGAGCGTATCAAGCGGAAAATAATATAATCTTAGAATTAAAATTTTATGTACTTAAAACAAATTAACATAGAAGTTGATCACGGTCAAAAAACAATTTTACAATCAATGAGGAGAAATTTGTATCAAAACGAAAATATAGGGGCAGCAAACCTTTATGAACAACGCAATGCAATCTATATGCCGCAGCTAACAAAATTATAGCGCGATTCAGCGTACAGTCAGCGCCATCTCTGGACAATATTATGACATTACGTAGATAAAATTCTCGATTAATGTTACTAGAGGTAACATCATTTTAAAATTTAAAATTTTAGTTAAAACTGTCCAAATATTTTAAGTACAAATAACAATTAATTTCGCAATAAGCAAACAGCCTATTGACAAATAAATATTTAATCTTATTGTTTTCATGAAAAAGTTAGTTAAAATTATTCTAAATATGAAAATAAAGAAATAAAAAATATTATTAAACGCGCTAAAAATAATAAAATAAACTATTCCTTTTAAAGTTTTATCATCAATTATCGTTAATTTTATCGTCATTACATAATTTACATTAAATATAAAAGCTTCACACGATTTGATTTAAGTACTCGTATTAACTTAGTTCGAAAATTTAAAAATTAAATTCAATCAAATTGAGTAAATTAATTTACTTCTTACTACAGTGTAGATAATACATGCAAGTTTTCTGGTTATTAGTAATATAAGTTTTTTTTTATAAAAAAACAATTAGTTTTATTCGAATTAGGGACTACTTATTTTCGTCTTGGCAATACTAATATATACTTTGATTGATAATGTAAATCTAAATATTTTACGAACGTAGTGTAGTGGAAGTGGAGTGTAGTAGAATATAAATAAAAATAAAACAAGAATAAAATAAAATGTAATTATGTATATAATAATTGATTATTTTTAACCGACTTCGAAAAAGGAGGAGGTTTTATGTTCGGCTGTATGTATTTTTTTATATTTTTACACGGATTTTTCCGTCATTTGTGAACCGATTTTCAATTTTTTTTTGTTTTAAAGGGTATACTTCCAATTTGGTCCCATTGTCATGAAGTCAGGATCTGATGATGGATGGAATGATGTAGAAATCGAGGGTAATCTTCAAATATTATAGGCACACCTTTACCGATTTAGGTATTTTTGACAGTAACTCATGCATTTGCTCACGAAAAGCTACATTTGATGAGGTGGAGCTGATGATGAAGATTACAAATGGGTACTGGAACCACTTAATAACGAGTATTTTACGTGTTGCGATTCGATTGCTTCAATATGATTGCTAAGCAATTTATTCTCGACACAATGTATACGGTGAAGTGGAGCTGATGATGCGATACCAAGAGAACTGCCATTGAAAAACATGATATTAGTCTACCCTTGACCACGAACGCTGCAAAGTGTTCGAAATGTCGGGATGATAAAAATAAATAATATACGCGATTTAAATCCGTTTAAAACAGTTTTATTTCAATGAATAATAATCGCGAAAATCTAAGACAACGATAAGGTACACAAGGTAATTAAAAAGCGGAAAAATCTTCAAGATTTAATTTTCGTAATTGACCAACTATTTTTATATATATACCTATTATTTCTAGCCAATATGGCTAAAGCGGCTACAAATGGTTTGAGTTTATGGAGGGCTGAGACGTCGCGTCCGTTGGTGAACCCTTTGATGACTAATTTTTATCGCAAATGTGCACTTTAGGTCTAAGTAAGAACCCTCTGTACGGAACCCTCGGTGCGCGAGTCCTACTCGCACTTGACCAGTTATTTTCTTCTGATGATGTTATCGAAAGTACTATAAAGTTATTCGTATAGTGGTGTTGATTAAATGTATTTTCCTCATGTGTTTCTAGAAATAATTATACGTATATAGAATATACATTATACATATGTCAAAATTAGGTGATATCTAACTTTTAGGACCTAATATTATTTGTATATCGTTAACAATATACTACATTTTGCCGTTTCCTCTTATCAAGGAGAAAATAAGAAGATAATCCAAGACAACGCTACTCCATTGGAGAGTGGTAGATACCATAGTATCATATTACATATGTGTTGTAAATTAATAATTTAATATTACAAGACAAAATAGCTGTAGACTTTATTAATTATTTTTATTTTAATATTCGACATCTTAAACAATTATTAAATACAATACTAATTTCTATAATTGTATAGATAATACGTCTATAACTATTACGTGTGTATTTTTGTTTAGTAAGTAACAGCCTGTTAATATCCCACTGCTGGGCAAAGGCCTCCTCTCCTATTAAGGAGAAGGTTTAGAGCTTAATCCACCATGCTGCTCCACTGCGGGTTGGCGGATATACATGTGTCAGAATTTCTCCCGGCACATGCAGGTTTCCTCACAGTGTTTTCCTTCACCGCCCAGCTCGAGATGAATTTAAACACAAATTTAGCACTTGAAAAATCAGTGGTGCTAGCCGGGGCTTGAACCCGCGATCATCGGTTGAGATCGACGTGTTCTAACCACTTGGCCATCTCGGCTCTTAATCTTAATCAGCAATAATTCCAGAAGCCGGTAAGCCAATAGGCTTGAACTTGCGTTCTGTAAACAGCAATAGCTCATGCGGTATCCATGGCAGCAGCTTGTTCCGCATGATTGGCTACAGCCAAACATCTGTAGCCAAGCGTGCGGGGACAAGACGATTAATATAGATATGATTTAATTCTTATTAATAATATAAATACGAAAGTCAAGTACAAAACTCCTATTTTTGTCTGTCTGTTTATTACATTTTCACCATTTAACTGATTTCGATATAGGTATAAATTGGATCTTCAAAGGACAAAGGCTACTTCATGTCGCAATAGATCCCGAAAGTGAAATAAGGGGATAAACGATTTTATGTAGTCAAAGACGCGGGGTTAGCACATAGCACATAGTTAACTGATAATGTTCAATTTCAACTTCATGGTTTTGTTTAATAATTAGAATTATTACCAAGAGTGAAGTTGTAAAAAAATTACTTTCTTCTTTTGTTACAACATTAGTAAATAAAACTTATAGTATTACTACATACTATATAGAAACACAAACTATATATTATTTTGGAATGGCGTAACAATAAAAAATTAATCATATAAAATTTTCTGTATAATCATATGCAATCTCAAAAGTCGTCTTTGAAATTATACTTTCAGTGCAGTAAAGGTACCGGGAGCTCGTTGCGGTGAAATAAGATCTAAATTCCACGTGGAATTTAAGTTTAGAGATGTAGTTTCCAGAGAACGTGATGAGTCAGTGAGGATTTTCACATTTATTTAGATTAGCCTTCCCTCGGAACGAATGCAGTTTTATTCGATTTATTACCTGGAGATATTTCTTTATTCATCAATTCATAGAAGTGAGAAAGCATTGAATTGCAAATGTGAAGGAAAAGAGAATTCATACAATGAAACGTTAAGAATTGAACGCAAAGTCAGAGAAATGTATAACGTGAAGGATTTGTTTTGACGACTTTTTTACTCAAAGACGAAGTTAAATATATTTTATACCATTAAATAGAAAGAAATCATACATAACTATAGTTTTGAAATGAATACTTAATTATGTCCTTTAATATTGCATTGAAATTAATTTTAGGTACGCCATTTTGAAGATGATTTTACGCTCTAACGACGAAAATTAAAGAATTGTCTTAAAATTGATGTTTTCACTGTAAATACAGTTTAAATGTATTACGTAATTAATTACTAAATGTGCGAAATATTTGTACTAGTATTACAATATTTCTCAAAATATCAAATAATTTCCTACGAAAATACGTTGAAAATGGTATTATTTTGTTTGTGGCACATGCATCAATCACCAAACTATTCTACAGTGTAAATTGAAACATGCATCATCGTCATATAGATTCATTAACCGACACATATGCATGTATGTATGTTGTACGTTGTTAAAGTCTACTTTGATTACTTTCATACAACGAGACAGGAAAAAAATATTAAAAAAGCTCCGTTAAGCCTTCCAATGTTTTAAGATTAACATTTCTATGATATGATATGACACAAAAAAAATCGTATTCTCGATATTGTTTTGTCACATATTCAAAAGAAAATTCTTTAAGCTGGCACGAAAACCTCTTACGGTACACATAAGCCTCAGTAACTTTTTCAATTTAGTATTTTTATTACATTGAAAAAACTTCGTACATAAGTCGTTCTTTGTCGAGGACTTCTTTTTTCGTTGAATCAACAAACAGGTAAGGATTAAAAGCGACACCGTTGATCAAAGGAATTACGACACGGCGAATATTTATCGCGCCTGAACCCCAAGCTTCAATAGCACTATTCAAGTCTTTATAGGCGCTTCGTAAAACGTCTCGGTGAAATAAGTTTGTTCTTAAATCTCTTTGCAAATTTATATCGGCTCAGTCCCTTTTGCGTATTCTGTAGTCAATTGAGGGCGCATAAATTCCGGAGACTACGAGAAGTTTTTCCTGCTCGGTAAAACTATTTACCGTTATATTCTTGCAGTTTCACCTGATTCGGTTTTAAGCGGAACGATTTTAGCTCGTCGCATTTAAAATGGAAAGTATATACAGAGTACATTTTACTACTAAAGACACGTTTAAACAAAATATTATAACGATCTAATAATTATATTATTTGTAGTAACTTTACTAACGAGACTAATTTTGTATGGGCTGTTTAAAATAATTACAAAGTATAGTATCGATTCTGCTTTTTAGCTAACTATAAATTTACAACAAAATTGCTTTATACCTGCTTAAATTTCAATTTTGTATTTATTAGATATGTGAATTAAATGAAATGCGAAATAATTGACTGTGAATTAAATTCGAAATAATATAAGTACAATATTAAACACTAAAGGGTAGGATTATCGACAATATTATTGACACTAGCGACCCTTCTCAACAGATTCTCGTATTTAAACCGGCCTGAGATCCGGCTCTTCTAAATATTGATATTTTAGATACTCTACGTATAAATCGTAACTCGGCTATGCCATAGAATCTTGTAAGCCGGGCTTGTTCTATAAACAATGGGCATTCATGCGAACGTAGCTTCGAATGAGAAACTTTGTGTCGTGATGGAATGTTCCTGGGTATTGGACACTAAGTGCTACACTAATTGCAGTAATTAATAAGTCTTACTTAACTTCGACTTTAAAATGAGTGCAGTTTCGTACGAAATTGTGCTTTTATTATTTTTACTTTTTTACATGCTGGAGCTAAATTAAAACTTATTATTTATTTTAAAAATTGTTTGTAGTTAAAGTAATGAATTAAAAACGAAAAAGTCAAAACTACTCTCTAAAAAACATCGTAGAAAATATCAGATATTTTTAACCCTTAAGAAATCCAGTGTACAGAAGATTATATCTGTAAAAACTGTGCTCATACGCGCGAAATATCACTGGATTAATGTTATAATTGGATTATAATTATTTACATTTGTACTACTTCGATATAACATACACGTAAAATACCATTAAAATAGATAATTTAATGCTAACACAAAACGTATTTCATTATATTTGTTTATTCATAAAAAATATACCACTTAACTACAAAATGTTAATAAAAGCTACGTTCAACACGTGTTTAAAAATGAAACATTGCTTAAAATCTTATTCAAACTGTTTTACTGCGAGGAAAATCATGAAAAACTTTTTATTAAATACAGTTTCATATTTGACAGCTAAAATGGATTTTAAACATCTATTACATTTACTTAAACACATGTTATAGACATAATTAATGTCTAAAGTATAGTTAAACCCGAAACTGTCCATAGGCGCGTATTTGTAGTAGGTACGGAATTTTATAAATATTATGTTTATTTTGTAGTAAGGCAGTTATTTCTTTACTACAAAAGATTTAAACATATACACGTGTTTATAAAAATCTGTACAAAAAATCCGCGTCTAAGGACAGTTTTGAATTAAACATACTTTAAATATAGATTAATATACGTTTAAGTAGGCTTAATAGATGTCTAAAACCTATTTTAGCTGTCAAATGTAACGTGTAACATTATTGATAAGTTTTTTTTTATGATTTTACAATTAAAAAAGCAATTTAGATAATATTTTAAGTAATGTTTAATTTTTAAACACTGTTTAGCTAGACATGCGTTGAACATGGTTTTATTGCGTCTCTTGTAGTATGGCAGTTTGTGTTTGATGAGTGCGATTTGTGTGTGTGTCTTCGTGCGTGCGTGCTTGCGTGTGCGCGACATGTGTACTGTACATTTATTTGATAATTTAAAAAGGTCCTCAATTTTCTTACACGATACTGTTAAAAGGAATTTAAGGTTTTACACCTAATTCCAAAATTATTATCCCTATAGCTAACGATATCAAATAAATATTTTTTTTGAGACAGGTTGTACATTTTAATAAACAGTTGAAGTATAAACGTAAATATTTACTAACTATTACATTCGTTGGGTCAATAATGAGACAGAAAGTTTTTATACTACAATAGCCATTCATTTTCATATTAATACAAAATGTCCAGTATTGGATCGTAAGTTACAATAACAACACAAAAAATATGAGTGTTCAGCGCTTGTAACTTACCTCATAATTTCAATATTATTTATGGTTTGGTCAGTTAAGTTATTATTTTATGTTTCCGAATAAAAAACAATAAAATTCGTTACAATTTATTATGTTTTAAAGTTGACTTAATTATTTACTCTTAGTTTATTACGGGATCACAAATTCAGAGATATTGCTATATTTTGATAATTCATCACCTATTTAACATTATTCAAAAGAAATTCAAGCAATGTGAACAAAATAAAGCACCGAAGTTTGGAATCTCAAGTCTGTTACATATTTTTCAATTTATACAATAATGCCATATATTTAAAAAAGTAATTATTACATTAATCTTTTTATGATAGCTATCTGCTTATAATTCATTATACCATTTATCAAAATAGAAAACAAACACATTTATTGTGAATAGTTTTGACATCTATGGACGCCATTTTCTTAAAATGAAGTCCATGTGGCTTGACATAATATTACTTATCAGCGTCCAAGTATTGCTCTAAAATTTTATAAATATTTAAATAAGTTGCCTTATTTTTGACACTCGTAAGATTACCTAGGTAACTATTACCGGATTACAGAGTTGGTTTATATCAATTACAATAGTAAAACATATAAGTGTGTATCCTCTAAGAAATAATTTTACGAGTTTTGTAAAACTTTTCTCTAAGCCGAACTTTTAAGGAAAAAAAAAAATAATCAAAGATTCCATACATTATAAACAGAATATGAAAATTAAAAACCAAATTTTAAAATATTGTAAACAAAATAATATCATTATTTCTTCAAAAATATACAACATCAAAGCATTTTTTATGATAATATAAAGGTGAATTACATTTTTTCATATTTTTAGCTCTATCTCGATAGCAAATAAAATTTATTTTATATTTAACTCAATTTATTAAAAAATCTTTTGAGATGTATAAATAAAGCCTTTTTGTTTGATACGCTATTTGATCGTATTATCTTATTTAAATGTCAACCCTTTGATTGAGCTCTGAAAATAAATACGACTTTGTTATAAAAATGTATAGATTTCATAAATAAATTACGTAATTTCGTTCACTTTGATGATATACTTATTTCAGTGATTTTTATTTTAAACCCAAAGGATTAAGCGAATCTAAAGTTTACCCTTTCAAATAAAATTGGAATTTTCAAAACAAAAATTCAGATATGACGATGTTCTTAGGAAACAAACATTAAAAAGAAACATAAACTACGAATCGATAACCTACGCCTTATTGAAGTTGATAGAAAAATAATTTGAAGGTTTTAAATTTCAGACTCGACTTCACTAATGTATAAAATTACAAAATATTTTAAAATGCTATAAAATAAATAAGCGGGCTTATCAAATATTTATACTACATTTTTTCAATAAACGTGACCTCAAAATTATAGGGATTTTAGCTTTTAATTATATTTATTTTTTATAGCAGAATGTATAATCTTTCAAAAGGAATATTAAATCAGTGTAATAAAATCATAAAACCAATTTACTTATTGTAAATGAATTAATATATTCCGATATATTAATATAAAATTACCACTTGCCTTTTTCCATGTATTATATTTCATTGTTTATTAAAATTTTCAAAATTTTATAATTTGAGAAACTAATACAAGTTTAAAGTTTAAAACACCTAATTTAGGTTGTATAAATTCTTATTTATTTATTTATAAAGGGTTAACAACAAGGCACAAAATCGATACATAGATATAAAAAAGACAGAATAAAACATTTATAAAAAGGCACCTTAATTATATACATTTAAATAAGATAATACGATCAAATAGCGTATCAAACAAAAAGGCTTTATTTATACATCTCAAAAGATTTTTTAATAAATTGAGTTAAATACTACATTTTTATCATATCAACGAAATTTATTATCTATAAAGTGACAGAATAATATAAAATAAAATTATAGTGAATTACATTAAAATTAAATAAACCTAAATTAATAATATAAGTCATTATTAAAGCGTTCATTTAATATTAGATCCAACAAAAAAAAAAAACAGAACGTTTAAAGTACTATTACCGACTGTTCTTGGAGTTTATGCTTATTTTTACTTAAACACTGTTTAGGTTTCTTATTTACTATGTAAAAGAGGAAAACTTTCTTACAGCGTATAAAATTCGTTCAAATTGCCTATTTCGCAGAAAGGAGCAATTGTCTCTTGAAGAACAGCGGTCGAATGGACGCTCGTATAAATATTTACTTTAGTTTTCGTTATATGAGAAAGTATGAGATGAGGGAAGAGAGTATTTACATTAGTCACTTAGTAACAAACACATTTTGTTAACAATATACAAACTGTTATAAGATATTGCCGGTGAAAAGGTCACGTTGGGCTTAGCCAAAGGTCGCGAGTGCCATTCGTAAGCATGTCTCAATTTCTGAGTACTTATTATAATCTCGTTTGCGAGGGTAAAGGTTAATATTGTGGGAAAGTCTGCCTTTTGCAGAAGAAATTTAAACAAATATTCATCTACCCAAAATTTTGTCTACATCACACTGTATTTATAAAAAAGTCGCTGTAGAACTTTTGGTTTATTTTAATTAAATTTTTAGTCGAAGGCTAGTCTTACTAACTGTCCGTCTGTCAGCTGACATAACTTTGTATTGCCTGATGATTCGACGAAGTTGCATTCGTCGTGGCCATGAGCTGACTTACTATGTATCATAACTCGATAAAAAGGTAGATAGAGAGTTAAATTTTTTACATATTTTGTAATTATATCGCCACTGGAACAAATAATAATAAAATCCGGTCCAACGCAAGTCGTACTTGCACACGAGACTCACTTATTACATATGTTTAACCCCCTACGCAAAAAGAGGGGTGTTATAAGTTTGACCGGTAATGTGTGTCTGTGGCACCGTAGCTTCTAAATGCACCATCGGGGTTTGAATCCGTGATCATCGGATGAAATCAACGTGTTCTAACCACTAGGCCAACTCGGCTCATATATTTGTTGATATAGTGAAGCTTTTATCTGAGAGTTTAAATTTCAAATCTTTTAAATGTAATCAGGGAATATACGAGTACATAAAAAAATCCCCGAAAAACTTTGAACCTCCTTTTCTAAAATCAGTCAAATATTATATATAGATATCAAATGGATGGAACATGATCAGACAATATGTGGTCGCCATTATTCACTCCATATTCTATCGTTTCCGAAAATCGTTTGAATTTGATTTATTGCACAGGAGCAGTTTATTTTCTATGGGTAAGGGAAATAGGCCTACCCTTTGCTTCTTTTCAAAGTGACATTTATAAGTTACTTATTTATAGATTGCGTGGTTTTCTTGCTGGAGCAAAATAAAAATGGACTGAACAATAGCTTTTGGAAGGCATCAGTGAATAGAGTATTTTCTAGGCACAATTCACCTTCGACGCCTTCTACTTATTATTAAAGGAAATTGTCTCATAAAATACTGTTTTATGAACTCGTATTTTCTTAATAGAAAATTTTAATAGCATGTCATATGTCCAATAACTTAGATTCTGATAAGAAATTTTTCCTTCACATCTAGCTCGTATAGAAACTCAACTCACGATTGTTATTGTATGTATAATAATTTACATCCCTCAAGTGCGTACAAAACGATCCAACTCTTCATTTCTGATAAGCAAATCTACATTTCGAACGTCCTACCGGCTTCTGTCTTTTCTGCCGTGTATAATTTAGATATATCGAGCAAGAGTATATATCTAGGCAGACACGCTTTGCCATATGGTGCATTATCGTCACTATATCATCCATTTTCATCTGGTTTTATTACAGTCAAGCGCTATAGATACAGAAAAAAAAAGATTGGACAAACTAAATTATTACGAGTATTTTTCTTTGTTAGAAGAGTAAGTTCATTTCTTTAGCACATACTAACATTATAAAAAGTATCTTTATTTTGTATACCTGAGGGACTTCTCTCCGGTACGTGCAAAAAGACTATTAATCTTTGTAATGCGTTGTAATGAGCAACATTTGTCCTTTATTCACTTAATTGTTACGGTTGGTTGGATGTCAATGACTTTCCACCATATCTTTGAAATGTATTTGACAACATCATATAAATACAAAAACATAATCATATTGTACAACTATGTCATACTTTGTGAAATATTAGTGACACTATATAATATTATTTTTTATCTCTCCATTCATTATATATTTAGTTCAATTTATTATACAGAATAAGATAAAATTATAATATTATGTATATTATATAATAGTATGTATTTAAACGCAGTATTTAATGCATTTGATTTAATTGTAGTTTTGTATTGTTGGATCTGTAGCAGTTTATTTTTATTATTTTTTATCCCATCACTTGGATTTTGAAAATTTTTATAACTGTTTGGACTTCGTATCTTCTGCAAAGTACGTGACATTGGCAGAATATTACAAGCATTAATAGCACGGATGCACGCCACATTATAAGATGAAAAAATAATATTAATAATGGTTGCTCTTTCGACATATTTCGTAGCTCAGAAAATTTTATATGAAATAGTAAAACTCGTCACTAAAGCCAGATTTAAATTCAGTCACTGAAGCTGCTGCTTCTGAGAGTCTCTATAATAACTACCTAAAATTTAATATTTTTGTGGCAGTATCATGTATGATGTTTGGATGCAATTCGCATTACCTACTTAGTAATAGGTTTAAACACTAAAATAGGTAAAATCTTTTGAGTCAAAGACGTCACGTCCGAGAAAAGCAAACAGTGAAGGTAAAAGTAGTGATTACTTATTCACTCTCTTCTCACTTTCAACTCGCTTTCGCGAAAGTGACTTGATGCAAAACCGATTTAGAACTCTTTGTTAATATTCTGCTACCGAGGAAAAAATGTGTTGACGATGGGTCGATTCTGAAAAGTTGTTTTAAGAAGTTAAGCTTTATTACCGCTTTTTCAAACTATGGAACTATTTAAAACATTTTAAGTACCCACGACTCAAGACAAAAGACCTTGATTAATCTAAAAAAAAAATTGTTATAATAACTCAATTATTCGTGTATTCCACAGTGTGAATAAAAAGAACAACAAGAGATAAAATTTGCCAATTATAAACTATACATAAAAGTGTATAAATAATAAGTTGATAGTGATATCTACATAATATAGACTGCATTGGATCTTACAAAGTGATAAAAATGTTTTTGTCTATTACATAACGGAGTGATAAAGATAACTGTGAACAGTGTTCAGAAAATACATTAAACTAATTGAGTAATGATGTGAAGAACTGGCAGTGATGTGGCTTCCGGCGCTTTTGTACCTCTTCGGACACTTGGGTATGTACCTTTATTCATTTTAAAATTCTAATATATAATTTGACACATACTTTTTTAAGAACTATTACAATAAAATCATTATAAATCAATAATAAATCTTATCAGTTAAGACACAACTTTGAGTATTAATATAAACAAATAATTTTATTAAAAATAACTTGTGGGTGGACACATTATCAGCATCCATATAATTATATGTAATAGCTTAATTTAATATGGTCATGTTTGACATTCAGTAAAAAAAAAATGTTAATCTATAATCTATTTTTAATTTGACCACAAACTCCAATCTAATCCAATTATGTATAACTGTTGCAATACTAAAAGCCATCAACCAAATAATTATTAAATAATACTATGTTCTGATACTTAATTTCAGATTTTTTAAAATAAAAACGCCTTCATTAACTGTCAAACTACACTGACTTTTTACGTAATTAGCCTCTTCGTTCAACTATACTCTTTTTCGTAATACAAAATCTATGTATATGTCTCAGAATCTGTTCCTACACTTGTAGGTTTTCTCACTGTAATTTATTTCACCACTGAGCATGAAATGAATTTTAACACATGCATTTGGTAAACTTCAACTGAATTCATGTTTAGTTACAAAGCGTGCCAAAGACATATGCTACATATATGTACCTAAGTATGTATTTATACTAAATATATATGTATAAATAAACCCAAGTATGATACACATCTCGCTGCTTTTCAAGAATATCGATGCAACTAAAAATGATAAATTTTAGGGAGTGGGGTTTTTAAATGTCTTTATTAATGTGTTGGTGCATACTTGCAAAATTTAAACAATCCCTTGATGTTATAACTTTATAGATTTAAATATAATTCATAATCGCAACTCTTTTCATGATAAAACATGAAAGATTTTTTTGACATACTTAGTTCTATTTGTTAGAATTTTCAGTTTCTAATCTAATACAGGTAAAAATAGCGAGTAAAGAGAAGCATACAGCTTGTTTTTATCCAAATATATTTAAAGGTGTAATAACGAGTAATCAACAACAGACTAAGCTACATTAAAGACTGTCTTATCCTTCCTTAACGTGAAGAGCTTACGTCCTTAGTTCATTAAAATCACGCTTCTAAAGTGAAACCACTTAGGATTAGCGTTCGCAACGTAGACATCTTGAAAAAGATTTGTCTCGGAGGTACCTCTAAATATAAATAAGATATATTTTTTCTGTAACGCTTAAGAAAAATACATTTTATTTCGAAAAAATGAATATTTGGTGTACATTTTGACGGATTTTATGTAGTCGTCTTCTTGGAAGAAAATATTATCTCGAAGTAGGTCTAAAAATAGAATTATATAAATGATGGAAATGATTAATAGAAAAAAAAATCTTTAGCAAGGCTGTATAAAATATGTATTTGATCGCGAAAATATTATTTGTATTACAATCATTAGTAACTATTTATACTTTTATTTATATCTTTAACAAATTTTAAAGATATAAGTAAATCAATAGTAAATCTAAAATAAAGGGAAAGAGTAATGAACAACCCACACTTTATTCCACTTAACTTTTTTGAGCATAAATCAATTTGGTTTTACGTTTCTAAGTCCACAACATTGATTTAAGGGGGTAAAAACTAATTGATGATGGATATAATACAGAATGGCAGAAAAGCATCGACTTAATGAATAAGATGTGCACCTAATTTGATCGACATTGAAAATGTATTTGATCACCACGTAGACTAGCATTGAGAGCACAACATCAGTCTGAAATCTATAACCTACAACTAGTCCATGGTACAATGACATTCCTACCAGAGTTAAAGTAAAAAACAGTTAAAGTAATGTAAAGTAAAAGTAAAGACAAAGACTTCACTCGATGAGACGGGGATGTGTGACGAGACTGGACATTGTACGAAACGAATATATCCATGGTAGTCCTCCTGTAACGTGATGGACCAGCATGACAAAACTCTTATCAGAGAAAGGACTGCTCGACACGACAACCAAAGGCACATTATCCTTGTGTGTAAAGTGGGAATTAACGCGGAAGAAGAAGATATATATATTTTATTTTTATTATCATAATGTTTTGCACCATTCAGTAAGGTATATGTTAATTTATATATTATATGTTTGGAACATATAATATATAAATAAAGATATTTTCTTTTCTTTACTCGTCTACACCGAAGTGAATTATTGTTTCAATCTATTTAAAAATTATTTTATATATTGTGTTAAAATCTCACTTAGTATAATGAAAACTTTATACTTAAGAGCAAAAATGGCTACATCCATATACGTTTTTAGGACTAATGCACACCAAATTCTTGCCGCAAAAATAAACGTGACGCAACATGGTTTCCTAAAGGCACTTTCATATCGACTACATTACATAATTTTGGTACAAAAGTCAACTGTCAGAACGTAACATTTTGTGATACTGTCAGTTTAACGTAATTACGAGAACTCTTCTGATTTTTGTGACGCTAAAGCGTTGGTTGCGAAGCGTGGTTTTTCATGTATTTGCGTTTTTTAAGCGCTTTTATATATCGCTTTGAACCGTATGTAGTGTGAAGCACCCAAAGCGAGACGTAATTAAAAGGTATTATAGCAAATGTTCTATTGCAAAATAAATTATATGCACACATAAAGCATGACACGTGTGGTAAACGAGGCCGTGTAATTATAGAAATAAAATATTTCTCAAAATTACTAATTATGGTAAACGATAATATTGAATGAAATATGAATATATTTCTTGATAAATTTCAACAAATTTCGACACAATGATAATTTTAATTGGTAAATCATAACGATTTCTAGGTAATATGTTTGCACCCAAATAATTAAGGAAACAAAGTTTGATGTAAAAAATATAGCAACAGTTAAAATCGATTCACAAAAAGAGGGTAAAAGTTGACAAAAAATTGCCTCTACAATGAAATCCACTGCTTAAGTAATTTATTTAGATAGAAATAACGGCGTGGGTAGTCGTTTAGTTTAGATTTATTTTTCACATGGGCTAGGTCGTTTGTGTTGGCCACCGCCACGCTTCTTTGGTCCGTGTAATTCAGAAAACAACCATATGAATTTATATGACGCTGTTTTCTATGCTTAATATTTCTCGTATAAAAAGGTAAAATTTCTTTATAAGTTTGTATATAATCTCTGAAACTATTAATCTGATTTGAAAAATTCTTTTTGCTTTCGATAGCCCGTTTATTAAGGGGGTTATAGGCTATATTACATCAAGCAGTAACCATTAATGCGAAACCGCGAAGGGCAGCTTGATTGTAATGTGATTGAGCGCGAACAAAAGGATTTTACTTATACTTACATACTTGCTCGTAATTAATTGCTCGTTGTTTGCCATGCGTTAATATAGAATTTTTTGTACCAGAATGGCGTCTAAACCTTAATTTTTTTATCTGATCAGTACAACACGCTCGCCACTTATTACACTTTAGCTGTAGATTGCCTATAACCCTCTCACGAGTGCAAACAATTATTAGACAAAGTTTTATCGCAAACAGATGAACGGCATAACATAGAAAATTATAAACAAAGATTAATTTTTATATTTTAGATTACAAAAAAATTATAAGCACCGTGGTAATAACGTGGTATACCTCTTAAGTGGGAAATTCGCAGGCATTCAATTTTAAGGTCGACTTAATACAATAAATAATTATTTTATGTTAAAATAATTTACTAATATTAAAATGATTGAAATTAATACATTAAAATGATGAAAATTTAACGAAGCTAAGTGCTAAAAAATTTTTATAAAATTTTCATATTTTACGACTGGAACATAAAGTTGATGGATTAAACGTTTTATTGCAAAGTTTTCAGAGTACCTACTTCAAATTTTGTTATTAAAAAAAATCCCATAATATTTGTAGATATCACTCATATAACGTGCTATAGTTTTATATCGTGACAAAGGTCGCTTACCCTATTATGAGACCATTCGCAGTTAACTGGATTAGTTCCTTTGCGGTTTGACGGTTAAGGATATGGTTAGCAAATAGTCTTATGTAAGTAGCAGGAAGGACTACATAATAACATTTGAATGAAGGATAATAAGCCTTATTCTGAATTGAAAATTGAATTCTATCTTAATAAAACTTTATATGAGTGTAGTTATATATTACCACATACAACGGCTGGAATCGAGAATATACCGTAGATGAAATAACTGAAACCTAAAATGTTGGTTTCATTTACTTAATGCTTATTTTCTGGTTCTTTTGGCCCATTTCATCTATACTAATATTATAAATCTGAAGAGTCTGTTTGTTCTATTGTTTGCTTGAACGCGCTAATATCAGGAACTACTGGTTCGATTTGAAAAATTCTTTCAGTGTCAGATAGCCCATTTATCGAGGAAGGCTATAGGCTATATATTATCACGCTAAGAACAAAAGGAGCGAAGCACCTATGAAGAATGTTTCAAAATCGGGGGATATTTCTCTATTGAGAGAGCTTACGCTGCGTGCGCTGGGTCAACGATTAAAGATTCGCAAAAATCATGTAGTAAAACAGAATTGTTCCCCTTTAAAACTTAAAAAAAAAAGTCCGCGACAGCATATGTCTATCTTTTAAGGTTAGTTTACTATAATCTTTTTTATGCTAACCAAATTTGTTCTAAGATAACGCATTATTAGCCCAAAGTAACTATTCCACGCGAACGAAGTCGCGGGCGGAAGCTAGTAAGTTACATAAAATACACAATAACGATCAACAACATATTAGTTTTTCCTTATTTCTAATTTCTTCCCAGGCTTGCTTGTACGAGATAACTTGCGAACTACACGAACTATTGATAAATCATCAATAACCCAACATAAGATAGTATTTTCTTATGAGTTATACTAACAAGTTTCGAACAAGTATGGAAAAGTCATTAAGACTGTTTATCTATATGTCACGACAAATGTAAAAGGTCAAGCGAAGATATTTTTTTTTATTTATTTATTTGCTAAATAAGATAGGACGGACGGAATCGAATTAACCTAAGTGGTAGGAAAACATTTTCTGAGTTAAAGTTTCTTATGTTTTAACAAATAATGGTATTAAAAATAATATATTTACTAATATTATTAAAAGGTAGTTTTATCTCTTTTTGAAAGGTTTATCGTTTTTTTATTATGTGTAAATTATTTGTTTTAAGTTTACAAACAATTAGGTTACATTTCTTATAATCTAGATCAAAATTTAAAAAAAATCGATTGTGCTCTTAATAAAATATAGAAACCTTTTAAATCAAAATGAAAAACATTTTAACCAAAGGAAGTATATTAAGCAATTATTTACAAGAAAATAACCGTACATCCATATCAAAAGCGAGTGAAGAAGGGGGCAGAGCATTTCGCAATAAATATGTTGTTATCAACGCTATCCACTCACCGGAAAATGTGACGGGCGACGGCAGCGGTGCATGACGCAAGAGGGCACTTATCAGAGAGAGCTCGATCGACTTCCCGCTAGGAAAAGCTTTGAAGATACCCATTACTATCAGAAAATATGATCAAAATTTAATACATTTTAAAATGATCATAACAAAATACCTAGAAGAGAAATTCTACCTAGTATAGTATCAGTTTATAAATATTACATTGCTGAAAAGAGGCTTCCTCTACTTCCAAGAAGAAGATTAGAGGCTTATATTCTCTTCTGCTCCACGACAAATAAAATAATTATACATGCATCAGGTATTCTCCACCCAAGATATTTACAAGATATTTTCTTTGTACGACGAGACAAGATGACATAAATCTAGCACCTGAAACTCACAACTAGGATCTAAGTCCGTTACCATAGTTTAAAATTACGTGTTTTATCTACAGGCTCACATCGACTTGCTTACTTATAGCTATACTATACTTAATTTAGACGTCCTCAAACATCGAAAGCGTTGCATGATAGACTTTTGACAAATGAGATCACTATCGATACGTCATAGTGTCACCGCTGTCAAAGATATAAGATATATTATTACATTACTAGTATTATATTATGATGAGGACGAATAATGTGACAGATAGTAATTGCGAGCATTAACTTAATTGTCCATAAACGTTTACTTGTTTACAAGCTAATAAGGTAATAAACGAGAAGACTGTTTACTTTTAACAAGCTTATAAGATAGGTGTACATAGTAAGTTTATACTATGTACACTTCCTCTTATCTTGTAGAGAAATATAACACGTTGGTTTAGTTATATTATGGATTGGCTCCAAACAAGAAAAACTCCTAAACCACACAAACCAAATTTTGTATACGTATTTAATTATGATAGCGTGTTCTAAGTGCTATCATGACATGGCCGCTGTATCTAGGACTATGTCTCGACGAGAGAACTCCTCAACGGCTTACAATCTAAACACGAAATTTTATATACGCTTTCCATTATAATAGCCCATTATAAGTGCCACCTTGACACGGCTACTGTATAGGTTGATGCTCTACGATAGGTCTCCTCAATAGTCAAAAGCACTGAAACAAAACTTTTTATACACTTTAAGTTTTAAATATCGCGATAATATTGCTGATGCATACAGCGAAGACTCCCGAAGAGGAAACTCCACGATATTCAATTACACAGACACGAAGTTTTGTCTATCCATTTATAGAGTAATCTATAGTCTGGCAAAAATTTAATAGTGCTCCTAAAGTCAAGAAGAAAAATAGAGGCTTATAAGGGTCAAGTCACTAAGTCTGTTCTTTGAAAAGCTAGAGTGTAGTCATTTAATTCGTAATCTAACCGTGCAATATTGACAAGTTATTGCATATAATAATAATATATAATGATTATAATATATAATAATATAAAATGATTTATTAATCATTTTATGAACCAAATCTTTCTTTAAATGTCTACCAAATCTTTCTTTAAATCTTCTAAAACGAAGAGAATAGAATTTGAAGTAAATGTGTGAAAGAACCAATATACTAAACCGATTTCGATGAAATAGGTATGCGGCCAATCTGAAAGTATAACCTTTAGAATCGGTGAAAAAAAGACGAAGTTTTCAGGTAACAAATATTAACACAAAAACAGACATTACGAATCAACTGAAAATTATTTTTTACTTACACTATTTACTTTTTGCATTAGTTTATTTATTTTTCTCAAATAGGTAGATTAGATAATTTGTTATGACCCTGTAAAAAGGTCTTCTCGAAAATATTTGTCATAGTCGGTTGAAAAAATTCTTATGGCTGCGTGAAATTATGAGAGGTCGAAACCTGCATATGAAATCAGGCGCTAAATTTGACCTGTCTTAGATATATCATAAATCTTTATCTTGTATTATAAGTTAAGTTTATATAAATTATATAAAACGACGTTGCAATCTAGTAACAGATATGTACGTAGTAAGTAGTTACATAAGCTGTGAATGTCAAAAGTAATGCGCTGACCGTAAATTCTTTCAAGTGTAAAGCAATGCCAAACGACTTATGTAAATCTTTATCAAAGTCTGAGAGCAATACTTATAAGTGTAATTCTCGCCTTACCAGTATCGAATGCAGAATAGAAGCGCACCCTTTTCTAATCAATACAGAGAAATCATCCATGTGTGCATCTGTAAATATTACTAATGCCCTACAACGCCAAGACAGCCCTAGCAATACTCACCCTGAGCGCATTGTTGTACTGAACGCCCTAGTCACCATTGAATACTAGCTATGCCTCATGGTTTCACTCACGTTTATGGTTACTTCTTCACTCCTGTGAGTCGTAGCGATATATAATATAACCTTCCTGAGAGACTAACCAACGCAAAATGATATTTTCAAATCAGATCTCTTTATAATATTAGTATAGACGTAAAAATTGATGAAGATCGGCGTAATATTCTTGAAAATCGTTATTTCAACTAGCTTCATATAAATTCGGAATCTGGGCATGAGTTCCTCTTCAACCTTTATAATTGTGAAAAGAGAAATGTTTTTACTATAAAGTGTATCAAAAGGCTACAATAAAATATACGTATAGCGTGAGGATTACTTTTAAAAGCCATTCGTCAGCATATCTTCAAAGAAATAGTGACGGGATGCGGTGACGGTAATAGTAATAAGAGCAAATGGAACTTGGGTTTCGTGTTGAAAGGGATTAGTGACCGACTGTAACGCCCTCACACACACAAAAGAATCGAACACAATAGCCGCTTTCAAAATTGAACCCTTTCATCATTTAACAGAGTTGATTTTTCTGTGCCTCGAAAAATAAAGATGTAGCCTTCTGATACGCGATTCGGAAATGTTCAAGATAGTTTGGTCACGATAGGGTTCGGTCTTTTTAGTTTCTTTGAATCACGTTCATATATTTTGCGTGTAGCGCCTATTAATGTAATAGGAGCATTAATGAAATTGGTAAATACGAAGGTACAGCAGCAAAGCTGGTATATATATTTTGTAAAATGTTCTATTGTTTGTTTGACTGTATCTTCTGCGCTATCATACCGTTTATCAAATTGCGATAAAAAATTTTCAACCTATAGTTTGCACTAACGAGATGTTTATAGGTATAGGAAATTCAATTCGTACTCGGTGTCAAGCATGTCATACAGACCAGATATAAAAAATAGTGATAATAAAAATTTTATAAAATTGACTTATAGATGGTATGACAAAAGCCATGAGCTAAAGCTATAAATTATATATTATATAGCATATATTTAGCAATAATATTTGATTTAACTAAATATATTCTACAAATTTTTAGTGTAAGTCACGTAAAACAAAATTTTAAAATGCAAATAAATTTCTTTAAAAGCACTATTAAGCGTCGCTTTGCAAAGTCGTTTAGTTTCAACACCTGTTCAAATAAACTGTTATTTTATGAAAAGTATTTATAAGTTAAACCAGCTAAATATGCAAAAATGTTTTCATTTGACGTAGTGTTTAATATAAAAAATGTAATATATTTGTTGTCAGGATTAAGAAACAAATATTAAATAATAGAAATAGTAGATTGCTTTTTTTAAACAAATAAAATTGTAAGTACAGACAGGCTATTGAAACCATTATTGCTAGAAAAATTGAAGGATTAATATCAGAAAATTGAGCAAAACATCTGTTAAAATATTTTTTATAACAAAAAGTGTTCAACCATAAACAGATGAATGTAGTGTAGTCGTTTAAATTTTACATTGTTGTATTTTTATTAACAAAATTATTACTCCGAAGCAAACCAGTCTTAAGTTCTAAAATATGTAGTAGGTAAAGAGATTAAAGCATTTTATATAACGCTAAAGTTAAAAATAAAGTTCCGTCGTGTCAACAAGACATTAGTATTCCTTGGCATAAATCGCACGTGCGTGTGGAGACTTTTTACCCACCAGGTGTTTTTATGCTCGTTAAAATATAACACTGTTGATTCTTCATTATAATGTAGCCTAGTTTTACTACCAACAGACCTACTGAGTACTTAAGCAACGGAGTGTGAAACTTAGCATTTAAATTAAAGAAATGGCCTTACTAGGTTAACGTTGGGTCATCTAAAATACTTCTTGTTTAAATCATTTTTTATGCTTTTTTAACTTGAATCGGGGTTGTTTTAAACACGCTAAACACTTATAAAAATACTATTTTTTATCCGTAATTATTTCAACTCTTATTACTGCTATGTAGTTATTACTGTTGCAACGTTATGAAATGTCACTAAAGTTATTACTGTTTTAACGAAAATAAATAACTTATATACAGCCCAAAAACGTATAAATGTAGGAATAATAAAAGTATTTTTATATCCTTCACTTTCACTGCTTTGCACTACAACTTTCATTATATTAACGTCAAGTGCTTTATTAATGGTAATAAAAGTATTCGAAGCGCTTCATTCATTGACATGTATAAAAGCAAGCGCTCGCACAAAAGTGTTTTACCTACTTTTACGTTTGTGGACTAATTTTATGACTACTCTTCATCGTGCCCTTTTATACGGTTCGGGTTTTTATTCGTAAATATTGCTAGTAATAGGTTAATGAGCTGGTCGGTTTGAATTAAATTACTAACAAATCCTTTAAACTTTATATACAAAATACGTAATTGTATATAATACGTAACTATACACAATATTACTTTTTCCAACTCATGAAATATTATTTAGATTGCTTTACGTTTTAAAAATAAATTCAATTTTATGTTTGAACGTCGTAAATTTGGTTTTAATAAAATAATATTGTAATAATTGTAATTGTTTTATCTCGGTTGTGTCGACAAAAATAACATCTTATAACCCATTTTTGCCGTAATATTTACGTAAAGGCTTCAGGAGGCTTGAGTAACAGGCAATAACAAACAGCACTTTATGATATATACACACATTTTCTCTATCAAAATATTTGCATGAAACTTTAAGATATTTTATGTTCGACATATGTAAATTAGCCTTATATTTTAGTCTATGTGATACCCCCTGAGGCGAGAATTACATTTTTATTCTCGTAGCTGATATAAAAAATCTCTGTAACCTAGTAAAAGATACGGAGTAAATAGTTACGAAAGCCATGAAATGTCAAAAATGAGCCACTGAGTAACTGGTACATGCTTTCAGGTGTAAAGCAATGATAACTATCTTATGTAATTTTTTATGAAAGCCTGAGAACAAACTTATAAGTGATGTCTTTTTCTCGATTTCGAGCTTGTTTCTTTTATAATCTGTGCCCTACTTAAAATTTTAGCTATCTCCATAAAAATTAAAATCAATAGTTTTGTTTAAATCCGTTTGTCCAAAAATCTGTGGAGTTTAAACGTCTAGTCTCAATTATGGACGCTATAGTTTAGTTAGTAAAGCTGTAATAGGCATAAATTACAATTAACTTTCGAAAATGAAATTTGAATCAAAGATTAAATAGCTTTTACGCGAAAATAAGCAACTCCGAATAAATTTATAATTCCTGTCCATCAAACAACACTTGAGTAAATTACAAAATTAAAAACACGACATTTATAAGATGATTTGAGTAATATAAAAAATTAAAAATTGGACTGCCTAATAACAAGACCTCGCTCGACAAAATCGATGAGGCCATTCAGGCTACAGGTAGTTAAAATTAAACGTGCATATAAATACGCCTTCCATCTAAGTCAGTCGGGTAAATACTTAATATAAAACTATCTTTATTATAGTACTAGTCGTGCCCACGATTTCACGTGCATAAATTTGAGGAAAAATTGTATTTATAGAATGTTTACCTTACCTAATCAAATAGAATACCAATGGTCACTATCTCATTGGTTTCAATTTTGTGTTTGTATAACACTCTTCTTTATTTGTTAGTAAAAAAAATTAATAATAGTTATATTCTTATAATATTAGCTACCCGTGAATGAAAGTACCTTTTAAAATCAGTCTAGCTGTTTTAGAGATTAGACGGAACAAACAGATAGGCAGACAGACAAACAAAACATTTTAAAAATTGTGTATTTAATATAAGTGCCGTATATGTTTTCATAAGCGTTAAGGCAAAACCTATTAATTTGAAATTATAAACAGACACTTAAATTTTAATTATTCGTATATAGATTAGGAACAACATGAAAACTTTCATTGCTGTTATATTTGTATAATAAATAAAAGTAAATAAATTCCGCCTTTTCATAACGTCCTTCTGCTCCTTTATAAAAAAGCGTCATATTAACGACGCTATTCAGATTTCAATATAAAATGTGTTTAGTATACGCTAACGTATACTATGTTTAATAATAGAGGTATACTCGATACCTTTATCCCAGAAGGGATGTGGAGAGCCTATCGATCACTTCAACGGGATATTTATATCTGTCGACTTAGTGTCCCTACTTTCAGTTGCCCTCGTTACTGACACTGTGTTGCAGTGTTTTATATTTTTTATACGCTCGTTAAGTTTTAATTGCATATCTTTGTATTGTGTCTAGTTAAAATATATATATGGATACATATAAGAAATAAAGTGTCACCTCAAAAATTATCATTATCACAATACGTAAATAAAACGCATAAAACGCATCACAATCTACGGGCCCCCATTAAGATCGCGAGACCTTGAGTCGGGGGTCCGGAAACACTCACAACACTAACACAAACGACCACGACGAACATCCGTATGGCCAATACAGACATTTGCCGTGAGCGGGGATCGAACCCGCGACCGTTAGCTCTTGAGTCAGTTGCAGTGACCATTGCGCCAACGTGTCTGTCAAATGAATATATATAAATATTTCGATTTCGTAGATATTTATGTATTGTGATAATTCGTCATGTATTTAACATTATTAAAAAGAAATTCAAGTCATTTAAAGTATATGAATTCGGAAAAAAGTTTCTTAATTTAATGTTTCGAATATTGAATTGCGTTCCACATTTTACAATATGCAATAATCCCATGTATTTGAGAACCTTATTATTACATAAAACCTTTTATTATTCATATCTGCTTGTGATTAATTATACCTTTTATCAAAATAGAAAAAATTCTAACAAATTTATTAGAAATAATTTTGACGGCATTTTCTCAAAACGTAATCAGTGTGGCTTTACACAGTTTTGCTTACCAGGGTCACATAAAAACAGATTAATAAATAGTAAAAAAACAGTATAAAATTACAGGTCATGTAAAGTATAAACATAAAGTCAAATTAGACGTTAGAAAAAATTGTAGTTGATAAATGGCTTTGAAATATATGTTTAATTTTTTATACATCATCCATTTAGCGGTTAAAAATATATAGTAAATATTAAAAACAAAAGAATAAAGGATGTTTGGCAGATGGTTTACTATATTACGCAGGCAAATATACTCACTATTTAGTAGTTGTTAACTTCAAAAGCTTTAATAATTAATGTTTTTCGAAATAATATTATTTTTGTTATTAAAAAAATCCGGAATTTATCCTTCAAATATTACAATTATTTGAATTCTTAATTTATTACAAATTACAATTATATAATTTGTATTCTTATTTCCTTGCAAATTACAATCAACTTATCTTATTTCCTTATGAATTACAATTAAATATTTATATTCTTATTTATTTAAGAAAACGAATAAATTAACTACAAAATCACGAACTCAAACATCAAACATTCAAGTTGTACTAATTGTTTAACACGCTGTTACGTTCCCATAATCCTCGCTAAAACATGCTATTGATTCAGTACTTGCAACCAACCAAAATTGAATTTGATGGAAACACCCGCGCAGAGAGCTTTCCATTCTATTTCCAAATTGATGCCCGCGAGTTTGCACACGACTCCACATAGCGCTATCGCTGCGGATGATATATGTACCGTTAATTTTATTTACATTATCGTTTTAGATAATATTTTAAGTTTATGACTTTGTGTTAATGTAAATTGTGTTTTAAAATAATACCTATAATAAATTTCAATAAAATTTTCAGCATAATACCTATTTATATATGGATGCTGATAAGCAATAATGTCTCAACCCGCAAAAAGTCAAATTTAGAGATATTGATGTATCCTTCTAATGCGTCACCTATTTAACGTTTTAAAAAATAATTTCAATTTATCCGAACCAAATAAGTACGAAAAAAAGTTTCTTAATTTAACGCCTCAAATTTCAAGTGCGTTTCATATTTTGCAATTTATACAATGATCTAAAATATTTGAAAAACTTATTGTTAGATAACATAATAAATATATTATTCTGCTTTTAATTTATTATACTTTTAATCAAAATATAAAAGAAAAGATGGATATATACGTCTTCAAACAAATTGATTAAAAGTAGGTTTGACATCTTTAGACGCTATTTTCTCAAAATTAAATCTGTGTGGGTTCACTCAGTATTGCTTATCAGCGTTCATATATGAATGTAGCTTATTTTGATCGCAATAGTTTTTAATATTTAAACCAATTTTATATTACCAAAATAGCGCCATGTATGATGAAATTAATTTCATGAAATTTAATTGCACATTCATGTAGCTTGTTCCATTAAAATAATAGTAATTCTCTTGAAACCAACGTGGCCCTGATTCTGTATGACAATCATAACATAAACTGTACATTTCATGTTTCATTTCATAACTTTCGTCTTTTCTGTATACATCTGTTATCTAGAAAAACCATGGAAAATGGCGATTAAATTTTGTTTACTCTGTTGTAAAGTTGAGTGTTTTTTCTCGTTACAATTTTGTTATAGAGAATCAGGATCACTATCCATATGGCGCCATCAACATCGAATCAAATCGCCTTATAATAAAAAAAAATCAATATTATTAAATATTAATAATAATTTTGAGTGGTGTTCACAATTTATCGACATTTAAAACCTTGCAGATCCCAATCATATTATAAAACGATCGGAATTTTATAAAAATTGGAAAGGGTATTCTGGGAACGAAAGAATCTTTGATATCGCAGTAATAGTTACAGATATTACCATACATACAGATATTATGAATGTGAGAAAACAATTTAACCACTTTAGCACAAGAAAACACTATTGAGAAAATAAATCTCTCATGTTAGCCTCAAAATGTTCGATTTCCATCAATAATATTGAAATATTTTCCAAGGTTGGATTGTGGAATTCGCCTACATTAAGTTTTACTACTTTGTAGATTTACTTCGACAAAATATGTCTTGGGTTTACGTCGTTTCCAATAAACCGTGATTTAGTCTCACGTAACTTCTGCGCCGAAACCTAACGAATCAATAGTCTAAGAATAGAGTCGTAATTTAGTAGATATTTTATACGTTAACGAAAATTGTGACAAAAATATTATGGAAGGAAAAATATCTGTGGCACTGGTTTGTTAAAGTTAATAGACAAAATGTCTCATATATATATATATATATATATATATATATATATATAACTCAATATTCGTTTGTTCGTATTTTATGCGCTGCCAAACCGTTTGTCCGAATGCAATAAGGATTTGGCAACTCATTGCTAATGCGAGATATGTAGAATATAAGTTTCAGATGATTGTCCAGTATAAGAAAATTTCATTAACGTGAACAAAGACGTGAGCAAAAGCCAGTATGGTTATAAATAAACTTAACTTTAACAAAGTAGGCCTTCAGAAGTTTCAATACCATTTTATAAGTTTTCTATGTCAGCTACTCAGTTATATTGGGTTGCCGTATTATGTTTTCAAAATAATGATTTACGTAAGAATAAATCTTTCAAACAACTCGCTTTTAAAACTTAAAATGTGTTTGTTAAAAAAAACCTCATTCAAATCACTCCAAACGTTAAAAGTGATAAAAGCAATTTAATGTAGCAAAATGGTAATTTAAAAACTCGATACAAATATAACGAAACACCGCGAGTATCAAAGTGAGAGAAAGTTAAAAAACCATACCGAAGGTTTTGCAATTAAAAACACATTAAAGCGTTCGCATTTTTCAGGGCGAGTGAAATAAACGTCATCAAGTTACAACTGCATAATATGAGCACGGAGACACGAAACAAAAACTACTTACCATTGTTACTCGTTTTTGTTTTTAGGTCGAGTATTCCTGTCTTTATGAAACGTGGAAAAGTTGCGAACTGTGCCACCCAGTAGATATGTAGGCTTAGAATGTCAGTGTCACTTTCCGCTCCGATCATCCTTTTCTTATTATTCGAATTAGTCGTAATGATCAAGTTATAATCAAGGTTAAATGAAATCTGTAGCCCGAGTATTACAATTGAAATATATTATTCGATGTATCTTAGAGTGAGTTTTTTTAAATAAATCCAGCGTACTGCGGGGTAATAGCGTTATACTATCGCTAACACAAATTGCTATATTCGCATAGTTGATTTATGATTTTTGTATATTGTCTATAACGCCTTTTTCAAATATCAAAATATGGCATATTTAAAAAGCAATAATTTATCATAATTAGTTCCTGACCAGAGCTAATAACATCTCGAATCGACATTTTCTACAACTAACAAAACGTCACCGATTCATTGTCGATGTAAAGCGTCATTAAAGGCTGATACAGACAAGGAACGATGTTCCGGATACTTTTTTGTCTGTCATTATAGAACATTCAGAACGGTATCGCTTATTGCATACGAATAACTAAAAGTACATACGTCGTAAAACTTCCGAACAACGGAATTATTTTGTGACACAAAAAGTCCTTCGGCCATAGTCCTTCGTCTGCACACACCATAAGACTGTCGAGCGTGCTAAATATTTCATTATACAATTGCTGTAACAATTTCTTCTTCTTCTTATCATATTTTTTGATATATAATATTGCATAAATATTTTCAAGCTGACAGCAATAAGTCGCGGACGTGACCTTGAGCGTACAAATAAACGAGAATTTGGATCCCTTGAGATCGACACATTCGAACACAATTTATGTCACGATACACAAATTATTATGTCACGCCAATTAGTTGCGATTGTCCAATAATATGTTTCACGCTTCAGTTACTATTCATTACATTTTCATGTCGCTATTTTTTAACGAACACTTTTTTAAAATTTCTATAAGAATATTCAAATATTTTGTAAAAGAAACAAGAGGCACTATAATATATTATTTACGTAATTGCGTTTATGTGGACGACACACTCAAGTTATTTCGATTGTAAAACCTAATTAGTAAATCAATTTTGTGGGACTAATCTGAAAGTACACCCTTTCAAATAAAAATAAATTTTTAAAATTGGCGCAATGACGTAGTTCTTACGTGACACACATTGAAAAAACACTTCGAATTGAGAACATCCTCCTTGATGACATCGTAAAGAAATAGAAGATATATTATAAAGAACATAATAAATGAAATAAATAAACTTGTTGTTGACGAGAACAAAAAAAAACATAATAAGATCTTCACGTCCAGATATTTCATAGAACAAGATAAAGAAGAAAAACTACTTAAAGCAAAGTAAATAAGCGCTGCTAATGTCTTTTGTAAGGATTAACTTTATAAGAGCTGACAAAACAGTGACTTAAACACAGATATTTATACGCTAGATGGCACTACAATTTATTAATAGTGGTTACGAGAATAACTTATAAAATTTTTATAATTCGTGTTTATATGTATGTCATTATATGTTTTACTAGCTGTCCTTTGCAGTTTTACTCGCGTTTATTCTTATTGTTAATACTTTTTGTGCTTCTATGGTTCCTGCTGCAGTTAAGAAGAAAAGAGCTCATGAAATGCCTGGACCAATTTTGATAGAACTTGTCTAAGAACTATTGCTGAACCACTTTTTCAAATAAAAAAACGCATCTAAATCGGTTTATCCTTTTAGGAGCTACGGTGTCACAGACAGAAAACAAACAAACACAATTTTTTTGCGTCGAGGGTTAAAAATACGAGTAGGTATATCTTCTTATTTTCCAGATTACGAACACTTTCTACTTCATAAAGTAAAATAACTAATGTTAAGGAAAATTCGTTAAGAAATAACTTATTAACGTATAGTTTGTCGTATATTAAAGAAGAGTAGTATTTGTATCCACATCTGTAATTTAATAGCAACAGTTAAATAAAGTTTGATATTTCTCTCTCACGGACAAAGTTACGTCAACTATTTTCTCATATCACGTGATATTACTAGCCGTTGCCCGCGGCTTTGCCTGCTATTACTCAAATTTTAGTGGTCTAAAACAATCTTCGCATTATTACCTTTCTAATGAAACTAGGGCACAACGGTTGGATGATTTCACAGTCTATAACGGGCATACATAATAGAACTAACTTTTGTGTTTTATATATAATATAGATCTAAATACGTACATATGTATTTTATGTATGTAACGTTAAGCGGAGTGGAAAGGATCGTCAATCCTTGAAATTTATCGATAGCCCAAGTAATGCTCCAACAATTTTGCTGTACTTTTAGTTACAGAATTCAATAATTCTGATGAATGAATGATTTGAATCATATAATAGTAACATAATATATTATTACTAGCTGTGTTTCTAACGATCTCCTTATACTATAACTTCGCGAAGTTATTGGAAACGAGGATAATGAGAAGTTTGATATATAGCGATCTATCAAAAAAATCGGTATTTATGCCTTTTGCGTCTCCGTATCATTCGCGTCTGTGGGCACTGTTTTTGTCATGTAGATTTTAAGTTATGTGGTTTATAACTTTCTTTAATAAACAAATTTTCTATTATAAATATTATGTAGTTTCACTTGCGATTATATTAATCGATTAACCTTAAAACAATTTGTATTATTACAATATTGTAGTAGTTTTGTTTATGATCTTAAAGACAGAATTTTAGACCTTATTTTATTTCCTGAGATACTAAAACCAAGAACTCAATACAAATTTACGATTAATTAACTTTGAGCTGCTTCTTCCCCTTTGAGGTTAGCATGGGTATGTATTTGGATAACTATGTTAAATACGATTAATTCAGTGCTAGCTTGCTTCATTTTGCATAGAGAAACAGTTTTTGGTTCTCCCCTGAGAACTAAATTATCTACATATGTATGATATTATATTAAAACTTACAGATAAGCTAGCTAGTTAAAATCAGAAATGTCTATGAATAACTAAAATGACTCAAAAATAATGGTAACAAATTATCCCAAACTCGAGGTAGTTTGTCTGGAAAAATACTGTGGATGCCGATAAGCAATAATGTGTCAACCCACAAAAAGTCAAATTAGAGATATTGATGTATTCTGATAATGCATTTCTTGTATAACATTATACAAATTTTTTTAAGTCATTTAAACTAATAAATACTGAAAAAAGTTTCTTAATCTGAGGTTCAGAATATCAAAATATGTTCCATATTTTGAAGTATGCAATAATCTAGCCTATCTCTTAGTAATTCGTTATACTTTTTATCGAAATAGAAAAGATAAGATGGATATATACTTCTTCAAACAGATTTGTTAAGAATAGGTTCGACATCTTTAGAGGCCATTTTCTCAAAATGAAGTCCTTATGGTTTGACACAGTATTGTTTATCAGCGTCCATGTCTCAGTCGCGACTTTACATCCTGTAATATGTTTCAAGCTTAAAATTGAAGAAAAGACAAACGACCGACCTCATTATTCAACGCAATCGATAAACTTTTACGACTGATTTAATTTTGTACAAAAAAAAACGTATTATGGCCGTTTTATTACGTCGTTAATATCCATCAAAGCGAGTAATCAAGCGATAAAACTAAAATGTGCTGATAAAGATACTTATACACAACTGCCCCTCAAAGGGGTGTTCTGTTTTATAAATAAGCAAATATTTTTTCACTTTAAGTACTTAAGCCAAATTTAGACATGTTTGGTGTTGCTGATGCTTTTATTATGAACCGAAGTAATATAAGAATTAGTGATATTGTAATGTTAATATAGGTATGATATGCTCAGAAAGCACGCCTATTAACTCTGGAGTACCCCAAGGCTCAATACTATCGTCCACACTATTTATTTATTCTACATATTAATGACATGTTCCAAACCAGCTGTATTCGTAGCTATGCGGATTTTATTTATACTAGCATACATCAATATTATAACTCTAACCCCTCTAATTGATGAATAATAAGATTGACAACTATCTACGTAAAATTTCTACTGAAGATATTTTTTATGAAATTTAATTTTAATGATGCTGTACCTAGCTAGCTATCCATAAACGCAATTAAATATAAGAATTGGCGGTATCCTAATGTTAATATCGGTATGATATGCTCAGAAACCATGCCTCGTAACACTGGAGTACCCCAAGGCTCGATGCTATCGCCTACACTGTTTATTCTACATATTAACGACATGTTGCAAACCAGCTATATTCGTAGTAAATTATTTATACTTAGTATAAATAAATTAAAGCATTATTAATTAGCAATAGCAATAGCAAATATTAGTACCTATTAAAGATATTTTTATAAAATATAAACTGATGCTCAAAATATATTTTTGGGGTTATTTTTGTATACCTCTCTATAGGCTATTATAAGGTTAAAATTACAAAGTAATTGAATGAGAAGAATGGCTTTGAAAAAACAATTACTTTACGTAAATGAAATATAGATAGAATGAACTACAGTCAATTTCGCATCCGCATCTTTGATAGAGGATCTATCAACACACTATCAGACGCGAACGAGAAATTAAAAAGTTAAACTAAATTCCAGTACTTTACTTTAGGGCCGATACAAAACAGCATATTCATTAAAATCGTTTTAATAATTAATAACTACATTACTACGAACCTTTATTTAACCGCTTTTTTAAAGCGACGAATTTAAATTATTAATAATCAATTTATACAAGTTTAAATGCTTTTCAGAGTTCCAATTGTGTTACCGCTAAAATTAACATATTTATGATTCATATATTAATTATTTAAATAGCTACTTTTGCCAAAACGAATAACTTGTTAATTAAAATAATTTTAAACGACTAACTTTATTATTGGTTGTATAAATGGTAACAAAATGTTTAAATGTATTATGATGATAAAATTTATATTTCAATAATAAAATTAAATGTAATTTTAATGGTTATGTAGGTACATGGAATATCTTAAAATAAATTTCTTCTTGTTTCTGTTTCTTTCAAGGAAATTATTATTAAAAGGAAATGTAATTTATTATAAAATAAAATGTGATTTTCGTATCGCGATATTACAATAAATTATCATAATTATTTAAATGTAAGCAAAACGTTCTTATTTTGGTTTTGAAATGATTCTTGATTTTTTAATAAATATAAAAATATGAAATATCTCGTATTAAATAAGAAGTATTTAAAAATTATTAAAACACAGATTTATCTATTTCTGTTCCATATTACGTTTTAATATCTTTGATGTTTAAGAAATGATATTCAGTTAAAAAGTAATAGTAGTTAAAGTTATTTTTTTATTCGTAAGATACACCATCGGAATACACACAATCACATTTATAATACATATTTTAGTATTCTTATTCTGAGTGGTATGCCATTACAGGCTAATACAACACTTGTTACAAACAACACATTTTTTTTTTTTAAATTTACAATTGAAGTAAAACTAATACAGACACGATAAAATTATAAAAACTAAATAATTAAAAACAATAGAGAAAAAATAAGAGAGAATTTTTTTTAATAAAGATTAAAATTAAAAACAAATCTTAAAAAAAAAACTCACAATTATTTAAATTTATAAGAAAAAATATTTTATTAACTACTAACTAAATAACTGAAATAATAATACGTATTTGTAATACCAGTCACAACTTCCAATACTTAATTCCTGTGTTTAAATATAAGGTAATTTTAAATAACTCGTAATAAGTTATTGAAATAAATAAAATTTATTGAAATAAATAAAAGGGTTTATTTATGGATTCCTAATATTATTATTAGGAACTGTGACTTGAGATTGAGATTGAGATTAAAAAATATTGGTTGTCCAAGGCTTCCGTATTCAATGAGTGTCAAGGGTATCATATAACTATTCATAAGTTGTCTGTCTGCCCGATATGTAAAGACCTATTTATATAGTTTTAATAGTAATAGCTAACCCGGTTAGAATTTTAACGTAAAATACTTTAATATGCCGAATATTACATCGAATAATAAAAACATCGAAGCAAAAGTCGGGTAACCTGCGTTGCGCAAATCTGTCTGGCTTTGTACCGGCTTATTTCATAAAGCGCTATTTTGCATGCCTCTCGTACTTTCAACAGCTGTTTTGTGCTCCTTGAATATGATATCTTAGTAATGTCATTTTTCATCTTAACTTAAAATAATTCATATATGTTAATTATGTTTTATAAACACATACATATATACGCTCATGGATTTTAACACCCAAAATGTCGTTCACTTTGGACGACGTTGCCTAGCAATCAGCTAATGGCAAACTTAGACACAGAGTATCTCCAGACAAGATGCAAATTGATGAATGAATGTAAATGGAGTACAGATTTTTTTACGTTATATAGTATTACCGTAAGATATCTGGACGCTGGTAAGCAATACTATGTCAAGTCACGCGGACTTCATTTTGAGGTAATGGTCAGTGAGAGTCAGAGTGAGAAGATGTCAAATCTATTCGTAATAAATTTGTTTAAAGAAATAATATATCCATCTTTTTTTTTTATAACAATTATAACTAAATGAAAATCAGATTGATATAAAAAAAGGTTTTATCTAAAATTAGGTTTTTTTAATATATGAGCTTATTGCATATTTTAAAATATGGGACACAGTTCATCATTCGAAACATTAAATTAAAAAACTTTTTTCTGTACTTATTTAGTTTAGATGACTTGATATATTTTAGAATAATGTTAACGTTAACACACTCTTAGAATACATTAATGTCTCAGAATTAGACTTCATCTATCTATAGTTGTAAAAAACATCGAAATTTAAAACAGATTTTATTCGATGCATAAAATTTACTTAGTCGCAAAACCACTGAGCCAAGTAACAGTCTTGATAAAGATAATGTAACAAAGGCTGTAAAATCATGTTATCTCATTTACTCGGTTTCTTAACCCGCATCAAAGTACCTGTCGGATTAATAATAGCCTAAACGTAAGATTGCCCTTAATTTTAACTGCCTACTTTTATATCTGGTTGATTTTTTATGACTCTAAGCGCGATTCGCAAAGTATAAATGTAGCAGACTAATTATGATGAGCTATCGCTATCACAAAATGGTACATTCTGATAGTTGACTCCTGAAATCATCTACCAATATTAATTGCGTTGTGACAGCGATAGCTGTCCATAATTAGCCTGCAGGTTAAGTTGATATTGGCACATGTGTTTTAGCGATTAATAAAAAGGTTATACTTATGTATGTTTTAAAAACAATTATAGTTTTTTTGTAGTTTATTACTAGCCATTTTAAAGCATAAATAACGCTGTGTTATATTTATTTTTGGATCCAATCGGATCAGTACTTTCAGGGCCTGCATAACCTCTACATACAATTAAAGTTTAAGTCTTTATAATATTAGTATTGATTTCTGATTTTTATCTTTGTTTTATGACGAATGCCATCAAATATATATTTAAAAATGTAAATTTATTTGTTACGTTATATAATAATTGTATATATCTTTCATCTCTTGAAGATATTTGATATGATTAATGATACGGTATTGACGTGATCTATTGAACGAGAGTTTCGGGGTTTAACTAGCCGCATAGTACCTTGAAGGTTTAAGTACCTAATTGCTATATACTACATAATATAACATATAAGCTCTGCATGTGCTGTCGATGATAACATAACGAAAACAACATAAAGAGTCGATGGTTTACATAAAAATAATTGTAAAATGAAAATTCGAAAATATTTATTAGAGGCAATAATTTCAATATTTATAAGAATATTTTAACCAAATTAATATTAATAATGCCAAAGTTTTGAGTGCGAGTTTGTATTTGTTACTTTAAGGCTATTGCAGCCTAACATATTAGAATGAAATTTGGATAGGATATTACTTATTTCATAGATTTATTATTTCATCTTTTATTATTTTTTTAGCTGGTAGCGCGTTCGTGGCTTCTTTGGCTGCAATTGTCCTTGGCTCCATGGGCGATGGTGATCACTTAACATTATGTGTCCCGTCCGCTCATTTGCCAACTGTTCTTTGTATAAAAACATTAACAGAATATTAATGAAATCATAATTATAACATAAAGTCTGATGATGTGGCATAGAAATAAAATGACTTAATATACATTACGTAAAATAAAACTACAACAGTAGGGGCATATGAACTGAACTTGAGCCTGACGTTATTTCATATCGGAGATACTTTCGCAGCCAAGTGCCGATGTTTATGTTTCCAATTAAAAATATCCTAAGCATACTGAAAATATCACACAAAAACTCTTGAAAAAAATATACGATTTCGTCAGTAAACCAAAACCATTGTAGATTTTATGTTTAAAGTTTTGTGATTGTAAAACTACTCGACATGCTTATTCAGAAATTGTTTTTCCAAAAAACTTATATTGATATAAATTGCGTCTAAGATTAGCTCACATAAAGACAAACAGGAATCTAAGATAATTCCCGGACCGAATTCAACAAAAAACGACCATTCGTAATCCAGAACGTCCATTCGATTCGCATTTGGAGACAGTTATTTCTAAATTATCTTTTACTCCCACGAATATATCCAAATCGTTCCTTTAATACAAAATAAATTGAATTCACGTCATCGTTTTGTAATTTCTAACTAAAAAAGTTAGTGATATTGGCAGACGTCAAGATGATGAACGACGTTCCCTAGACTGGATTCATGAATTCACCCTTGGACCGATCGAAAACCTATTTGGAAACGGTCAATGTCAGGAACTTATAAGGGCTATTGATACGGTAAATTGCTTTTCGTAAATTAGGACGACTGCTTTTAAAATGACGGATACTGAAATTTAATTTCGTAATACATTAAAAGTTATAATATTATATACTGATTTTTTTGTTATGGATTTAAGTTGGATAAAGGATATTAATTACTTTAATTATTTTTATTTATCTATTTACGTTATCAATATGTGAAAATGGTGATGCTTTTTTTTTGTGATTATCGATATAGCGGCCTATTTTATTATAAAGAAAGATAAATAATACTCACAATACAACAAACATTGCATAATAGATGTTACAGGATAACATAAATTAATCCCATAAAAGCAATCAAGTAAAATGAGTGGATATTTTTCAAATAACATCTAAAATTATTTAAACAAAAACCTGACGCTTACAATGGATTCGAACAATGAAATAAAAAGATGAATTTAATTTATAAGCGAGACATTCTTAAGGGCCCATTTAATAAATAAGGACATTTCAGCGGTATCTCCTGCCGCGGAATTCGTAATACCTCAGATTATATGCCTTCTCCCTCGAATAAGATACAACCAATTTCAATTTATTCACGTTTGTTTGCCGTTTTGGTATTTAAATCGAGTTTTTTAATACAATTTATTTCAATAAAATACTAAATATCCCACTAAAATATTGAAACTTTATATAATTTTAAAGTCTAATAATTTATATCTAGATATCACATATTCTTAGAAAGTACGTGCGAGAGTACTTGTCGAAATAAATATACTACTTATAGCTAAGTGAAATATTGAAAGCGTAATAATAAATCAAATATAAAGATCACATAATTTCTTTGAAAGTATACATCAACGTACATTAAGTTTTCCTCTAGATAAGGTCAAAGGTTACAAATTATATCGCTATTAAAATATATTGGTACGTGCCAAGGTTGGTAAAGATAAATTTCAGAATGATAAAATGAATTCTAAAAATAAATTTTTTGAAGATTTCAGACACCGCTTTCTCTATTTTATACAAAAAATAAAAACACGATATCGTCTAGATTACAGGCTAGGCTTTAAGTGTCTCCCGGAATAGTGCAAGGATTTTAGGATATAGGTGGAATAAAGAAACATATACAAACTATAATTCTAATACTTACATACATATTATAAATGCGTTAGTTTCTGACGAGGTATAAATGGACGAATGGATGAAAGTTTGGTTCTCTTTCACGCAAAAACTACTGAACAGTATTCGATGAAACTTTAAATGAACATACCTTATATATCAAATTAACTAGCTGTCCCTTGCGGTTTCACTCGCGTTTATGGTTACTACTGCTATGAGTCGTAGCGTGATGTAATATAGCCTATAGGCTATAACCTTCCTCAATAAATAAACTATCTAACACAGAAGAAAAGAATTTTTCAATTCGAACCAATAGTTCCTGAGATTAGCGAGTTCTAACAAACAAACAAAATCTTCAGCTTTATACTCGTAATATTAATATAGATGCATAGGCCGTTTATCAATATTGTTATATTATCGCGGGCAGAGTCGCGAATAGATGCTAGTTTTACAATCTACACTTATAAATGGACGCTGATAAGCAATATTGTGTCAACCCACACAGACGTCATTTTGAGAAAATGGCGTTTGAACATGTCGAAGCTATTCTTAATAAATTAGTTTGAAGATGTATATATTCATCATTTCTTTTCTATTTTGATAAAATGTATATTGAATCAAAAGTAGATAGATTTAGTTAATATGTTATCTAATAATAAGTTTTTAAATATTTGAGAATATTTTATAAATTGCATAATATGCAACGCACCTCAAATTCGAAACATTGAGTTAAGAAACTTTTTTCCATACTTATTCAGTTTAGATGACTTCAATCTTTTTTTAATAATGTTAATAGATGACGTAGTATCAAAATACATCAATATCACCAAATTTGACTTTTTGTGGGTTGACATATTATTGCTTATCAGCATCCAAATATTAACTCTGATAACATAATGTACTCCTTTATGGACTGTTCAAAAAATCTAGTAAAATACACAACATTTTACAGAAAAGTATCGAGGTAAAAATCCTACCTGCTCGCTAAATAGCTTAAAGAAATAAGATAGTATAACAAATAAGGCTACGGCTCACTATATCCAGTAACAAATAAAACATAAAAATAAGATAGCTTATTTACCAGCTTTGTGTTTGCCATCTTCTTACACACTTTGACATTGCAAGCATTTTGAAAAATTTGCTCGAGAATTAAAGGAGATGGCCAAGCTTCACAGTAAAAACTAAGCCTGAAGTGAAAATAGGAGAAACATACTTTATTTAGCTCATTTAAATCTTTATTACTATAATGAGGCGGTCTTCGCATCTTCGTCTGCGTCAAAACTTTATTCTTTATTTCGTTTACCCTTTCATGTTTTATTTTTGCAGAAAATGTAGCTTATTTACTGCTACCAAGTTCTAATCTATATCTGTACCAAAATTCATTAGAATTCAATGAATCGTATAGGCGTTAAAACGCAATAAACAAACAGACAGACAGAATAACTTTTGCATTTATAGTATTCGTATGGATAGTATGAATTACCGTGAATATTTATTTATATTTCTTTAGAATTTCAAGTTTTGTCGCAATTAGTGTTTAAATATTATATGAGATAAACGCCACTAAGGGACTGCGCGAAGGTCGTTAGAAATTTTAATTTTTAAATATTAAAAATGTGCCTTCTTTGTTTTGTATTCTTTCTATAGCAAATAAAACTATAAAATGACATATAATTTTGAAAACACTTTTTAATTATCTTGTTCATTATACATTTATATCAATATAATGATATATTAGTAAAGTAGTAGTAAAGTAACAGCCTGTAAATATCCCACTGCTGGGCAAAGGCCTCCTCTCCTATTAACGAGAAGGTTTAAAGCTTAATCCACCACGCTGCTCCACTGCGGGTTGGCGGATATACATGTGACAGAATTTCTCCCGGCACATGCAGGTTTCCTCACGATGTTTTCCTTCACCGCCGAGCTCGAGATGAATTTAAACACAAATTTAGTACTTGAAAAATCAGCGGTGCTAGCCGGGGTTTGAACCCACGATCATCGATAAAGATTGTCATGTTCTAACCACTAGGCTATCTCGGCTCTCGATATATTAACAATGCTAATATTTAAAGTTATTAGTAGTTACCTACAAATTCTTTAAGACATTGAACATGTTTCATAATTTAAGCTTCCTAAATCTGTAATCGCACGCCTATTATTATTAACTAGTAATTCCTTTTTGTTTCATTAGCGTTTATGGTTACTGCTTCGCTCCTATGAGACGTAGCGTGATGTAATATAGCCTATAACCTTCTTTTCTAAGTGTAAAAACCTCATACATAAATAGCAATAAAGGTTTTTTTATCTATGTGCGAGTTTTTTACACTTGTTTTGGTTTTTATTTAATACATTTAAATATATGAAATAGTCAATATACTTTACGTCCATGCTATCCAAGTCACGTAATTATCAAAAAGTCGAACAACAAATAAATAATCTGACTATTTCGTAATCACAGACGTTGATCACTAAAGTATTTTATAGTTTTTTTTTTATATATATATTTAAACACTAAATAAGAATTTTCTGATATATTTAATATATATTACCTCCATACCTTCCAAGTCACGAAGTCCACGAAAAGTCGAACTACAAATAAATAATATGACCTCTTCGTTATCATAGACCTTGATCACTGACGCTTCTCTGTAGTAACAAACCAAATAATCAGCTTGACGATATAAACCTGATTTCTCAACAAAGGGAACTCATCCACAAACGACTACCCATATAGAGGCTTGTTCCCTCCGTCGCGAATATTGTAGACATGATGAAAATCCATTGTTGTCTCCTCCACTCCGTCCTGAAGGCTGCAATTTTTCACAAATGCAATTTAAAATTTCTTTTGCAACATGTTGACACTCTTTTTAAGTGTTCTACGCTTTGAATCTTTAAACGGTACTTACAGTTGTTTGTTGTTAAATGTAGTGTTACTCGAGAGTGTCATAAAAACTGTGTCGTTATAAATAATGAATATTATTTTTGAGTTTGTTTTGTATAACTGTGCGGAAATAAATAAAAATTGGTAAAATGTAAGCTACGTTCGCGCACTGACGACGTGTTATGGTCTCTTTAGTATACTAGCTGCCCCTTGCAGTTTCACAGACATTTATGGTTATTATTTCGCTCATATAATTCACAGCGTGATGAAATATAGCCCATAACTTTTTCCAGTTAATGGTTTTTCTAATGCAAAAAGATTTTTTCAACTCGGATCAGTAATTTTAAAGATTACCGCTTACATACAAAGTTACAAACAAATTTTATATCTTTATAATATTAGTATAGATGATACTAGTAGTACCCGGCATGTGATGCAATACAACCTAAATTATATACATTTTTTGGGCCAGGAAACCTCGTGGGCGTCCACGAAACATCCTAACAAAATTTTATCACAATCCATTCCATTCGGAACATATAGAAGACAAGTATAATACTGATTTTTATTTATATAGATAAATGGTTACAGTTCAAAAGTTTTGTTTTTGGTTAAGGTTTATAAGGTAGGATGCACGGTCGTATCAATGGGCGAACGGACAGACGTCGTAAACTTAGTAATAGTATCCTGTTGGCACCTTTTGAAAAGGGAATTTCAAAGACCACGCTTTAAACGTCGTCGGATAATAATATTTTTAGAAGTTTTATTTATTTTTAAAGAGTACTAAAATGTTACCTCACTCATATGCACATTTATTAAAATTTTAATATGTTAAAAATACATTGACGTATCCTACCGGTCCCGTGAGGAGCAGTGTGCGTGAAATATTTCAACATGAATGAGTTTGCGGTTTTTCTGCGTATTCCCCCTCGCATAACATTATTTTCATATTGATCAATCTTCGATATAAAATGTTAATACATATTTCTCTCGGCATTTATTTCCTTTACTTTGGTCACATCAATTATAATCGTAACGTTGATATTCATATGACTGATATTTAATTATACAAATTGTAATAAAATGGTAACGGGTAACGACGGCCCTATTATGTACAGACATTACATGTACAGACACGAAATATACTTTTAAAAGATTAATCCCAACGATAATATTATACACATAGTGATATATTTAATATGTCTTATCGAGATTAATTATTAGATTAGTTTTTATGTTTATACACATCTGTTGTGGTCACAAGTAGACCGGCATAACGACTAGAGCACGAGTGTTCTTCTCTCCCCCTAAGATACAATCCTGGGCAAGGATTTCCTCTCTTATTAAGGAAAAGATTTAAATCTTTATCTACCGCGCTGTTCTACTGCGGGTTGGCAGATATACGTGTGTCAGAATATCTCCCAGCAATTACAAATTTCGTCACGATTTTTTGCTTCGCCATCGAGCATTAGATGAATTTAAACAAAAAATTACCATTTGAAAACTAAGCGGTACTAATCGGAGTTTGAAACTCAGATCGCAGATTGATATCGACGTGTTCTAGCCACTAGGTTCTTGTCTTAGCTGCCGGCTTGTACATTCTTAGTCATTCATTCAAGCCTTACTTATTTTTATTGCACCAAATAAACCGAGGTAAAGCGAGACGGTACTTTCGTTGTTTAAAAAGATATTTTAAATAATTTCCCATGCGCAAAAATGTACATCCTTATATCCCACGAATACATGAAAAGTACGTCCAAACGAAATCGCTATTAAGGCTCTTTAATTAAATATTTACAGAACATTACCAGATGGTTATTTATATACTCGTACGTGTTACAGCTATAAAATATATCATTCTGTTGACAGGCCTGTCCGCGGGCGGCAGTGACACGACGGATCCTGACGCGATTTTCGCGGTGAACAACGGCACTGCGGCCACCGACACGATGGTACAACCGCATTTCGACAACTCAACTAAACGAGAATACACTGCGGCCGTCGGTCAACCTGCATACTTACACTGCAGGGTGAAAAATCTTGGTGATAGATCGGTAAGTTATAATTTTTCAACGATGCATTTGTTAAGTGATCTCGTAACTTTAATAAAACAACGAAAATACTAATACGAAAGATATATGCATGCTGATAAGCAATAATGCGTCAACCCACAAAAAGTCAAATTCTGAGATATTGGTGTATTATGATACTGTATTCAACATTATCTAAAAAAAAGTTCAAGTCATACAAATACAGAAAATAAGTACGGAAAAAAGTGACTTAATTAATCGTTACGAATTTTGCAATTTAAACAATAATCTGAAATATTTGAAAAACTTTTTATTAGATAATATATTGAATATATCAATCAGCTTTTAATTCATTATTATTTTTATCAAAAAAGAAAAAAAGATGACGCCATTTTCTCAAAATGAAGTCCGTGTCGTTTGACACAGTATTGCTTATCAGCGTCCATATAAAGATAGAGAAATAACAATAATACGAAAGCTGTGTGTGTCAAAATTAGGTCACTGATAGTAATTTTTTTCAGATGTAAATAACTTACGTAAACCTTTATGAAAGTCTTAGAGCCAAACTAAGTGTTATTGTAGCCTAATGATCACTGCAACTGACTATAGCGTTAATTGACGCGATTTCAATCGTCGCTTAGACTAATATTTGAATTGCATATGGATGTTTTTCGTATTTTGGGTATGGCACAGAAACCCACTTTGATAAGGGATGTTGAGTGTATGTGTGAAATAAGTCTATTTAGTCTAAGAAAATGATTAATGCTACTCGAATCAAAAATACTCAAATTGTTTTACTTATAATTAACAAATTATCATAAATCTAAACATAACACAAAGTTGTTATATTTATAAAACAAGCTGAAGTAGCAAAACGAGGATAACTTTATTTTAAATATATTCCGTGAATAGATTTTTTAGTACAATAATTTTGAATAAACTATAAACGGGCATTTTACTTTTTTAATCTAAAATTAAAATCACAATTTTTACTCACGTAAATCTTTAGTGTTTTTTTTATTTAATTGATTTTTTTTCCAAAGTTCATGAAACTATTAAAAAGAAAATTAAATCGCAACACCATTTAAGTAAAAAATATAATATGAGAACCTTCTTTTTAAAAATATTCAGATCTCATAAATTAATATTTTATAAATCGATTTATAATAAAGTTTGTTCACGCATTTGAATCGAATACGGCGGCATATACGGAATACGGAGGCAAATTTATTAAGTAGATAGTAACTTCAATGGAGTTATATATAGGTTATATATTTATTTTGCTTTAATCGCTAATAAGAAATTCAATAAAAAATTTCAAACATAAATAGAGCAAAATGTTAAACATGCAAAAAAATAATGAAATCAGGTCACACATTTCGTACTTTTCCTTTCAGCTGTGAATAAAATAAATCTAAGTAATATATACATATATAATAGCAGAAGTCGTGTACTTAATGCCTTTCAGACAAACTTAATATAATCTAGATTCTCGGAGATATTCAATGAATGCTTTAATATTTCTACTTCATTATTTATTCGTTTAAGGTACGCCTTTAAAAATTCAGTGGCCTTTTCATCAAGGCTTCGAATTTTCTAAAAGGCGCGCCAAGAACATAATCTTTACTATTTGACTGAGGGATCCAAATAAGATGGTTTTAATATATTCTATTTCTTTATGAATAGACTTTTTTACCGAATAAATTAAAATTTTTATCACTTTTGTACAGATCGGTGACAGCGTTTTAATATCCTAATGCTGGTTGGCGAGTCCTACTCCTGTATTAGTCATCTATTTAGAATACGAGTTTCTCGACACATCTTTTCTCGAATATGGATGATATGCTTTATATGTTACAGTATATTTATATGTTACAGTTTACGCCCAACCCCTCACGATATTTATCGAATGATTTTGAAACCAAATGCAGGTAATATTCAAAAATAAAGCCTGGATTCACTAGGTCGTATAGACTCGATTATTTTTAAATCTTAATTTTGTAAATCATTGCAGTATATGACCCGTTCTACGAAAACTAGTCGGTTTTCAATATTTCGAGTTCCTTAACCACGGCTCGTTCTATAGAAAAATAGTCGGTTTTCAAGATTTCGAGTTCCTTAACCACCGCTCCTTCTATAGAAAAATAGTCGGGTTTCAATTTTCGAGTTCCTTAACCACGGTTCGTTCTATAGAAAAATAGTCGGGTTTCAATTTTCGAGTTCCTTAACCACGGCTCGTTCTATAGAAAAATAGTCGGTTTTCAATATTTCTTTTATTTAACAACAAGTTATATGTGATGGCTCAGTTGTAAAACAAAACTTTTAAAAATAAGAACCAAAATACGTAACTTTGTTTACTTGAATGACACAATTATTCTAATGATAAAAATCTAGGGGACCAGTAAGAGAGCATACCCTTTTAAACAAAAAACAAAAGGATTAACCAAATTGGTCAAGCCGTTATTGAGTGATTGGTAAAGATACATAAAATAAGATAAAGTCGTCGACGAATTGAGAATCTCCTCTTTTTTGAAAGTTTGTTAAAAAGGGCTTGTGACCTGTGCAGATGAGGAATTTTGCCCATTCGGCCTTTGTCCACTATAAAACAAAATAGTTGTTCGCGTAACTTTTCACGCGGTACTTAGTCCTTCGTGTGCGTTTTGCGATACAATTCTATACGTTCTACTCGTATTTCGTCAGACAAAAATATACTCCGAATACTTCCTTGTATGCACAGGCCAATAATATTTTATTTATCGCTATACTAAAAATAATTTCGATATAGCATTCACCTAATTTATAACTAACGCCAATAATTGTTATCGTAAATAACGATATTTTATATTGAGAGTTCGGTTTAAAAATTTGTCTTCAAATAAGGTAGACTGTAGCCTAATAAAACACCTCTCAAAGTTTGCATGGACTGCAATACCGAATGTCAGTTTTTTGACATTTAAAAATTTCGAATCTGTAGCAGTCAAAACATAGCAGTGTAAATAGTGTTACCGCACGAATTTGTCACTTCGCGCCAATGGAAAGGCTAACCTTTAAATTGAATTGACACTGGTCGAAGCTTTCTATTTTTGTAGGTATATTTTAAAAAATGTTAAAAGGTAACGAGCATATTTTACGAACATAAGTTGTTATCAGTAAATTTTCATGTTACCAGTATTTTGCATATTGTTTTGTTTATCATAACAAAATCAAATTAATACGAACGAAGCAAAAGCTATTTAGACTTTTTTTTTAAATATAAAATATTCTATTTTTTTTAATAATTATATATATGTATGTATATGCTAATTACTTCTTACAGTAAGAACAAATTTCTGTAGCATTATCAATAATACGAACCAACGAAAATAAAAAAAAAACAAACATTATATCTTCAATCCTTTTTGATGCTAACTTTTTAATCTGAAAAAAGTAATTTGCGGGGACGAAAGTCTCCAAATGTATGGAAAAAATAGAAAATTCCAACAACCGATGTTCAAGTTTTGTATAAAAGAACTTCATTCGACGCTCGAACTCTTTCCGTAATTGTTAAACAGTCGAAAGTTCGGAGCCTTAGTTTGTTTGCTTCGAGTGTTGGAAATGGAAAACGCCTCGGAGAAATAATTAAAAAACTCTCGAGAATCTTGGAGATTTTTTTAACAATTCAAACAGATATTTGAATTTTGTAGCTTCCATTATTTATTGATCATTATTATCCGTTTAAACATTGATCTGTGGTTTCTTTTATTTATTTATTAAAAATCTTGTGTTTTTGTTTTTATAAACTGATTTTAAAATGCTATTTACATTAGATTGTCTGCATACTAGTAAAGATTATTTAAAATCTTTCTAATAAGCAAAGTTATAACTTTAAACGTCAATTAAAAAAATTACAGATATTATTAAAGCGGCAGATTAAAAAAAATCATGTTATAAAAATAATTGTATTGATGCGATTGATACTAAACTTCGCGGAACAATCTATGGTAGCTGACGTAGTTGCATCAAAACCGCTCTAGCCCAGAAATTCGTGAGGAACATACAATATACATAGATGAATAAATAAAATCTAAAGTTAAATCAGAGTTTACTAATAAATCATATAAATGTATAATAAATATATGATGAATGAATCATATAATGTAATATATCATATAAATGTAACACCAACGACACCGATCAGTTGTATAAATTAAAAAGAACAACGCTATGTTGTTGATCGTGACACGTTTTATGTTATAAAACATAATAATAACAAATAAAAATAAAAAGCATCACCCTCAACAAAACATAATTAAGTCATTGAACAAAAAAAGAAACAATAAATGATAAATCAATGCTTTTTGGAATATTTTTCGAAAGACAACAACATTCGGTAAATCGAATATCGAATAAAACACACATCCAGTTTATGATTCCACCTAAATCTCCGATTCTCGTCTTAATTGAGTTTCGGTTTGACCTACATTTGACATTTGCGATCGTCGTTGAACCTGCGGTTGTAATTACTAGTTCATTAAATATTGCAAGTTCCGCATTCCACGGTATGTTACAGTGTCTATATGTCGACTACATCATACATTTTATCATTTCATTCAATATTGTTTAACAATGTAACTATAAAATCTAAAAAATTAATAGTTATAATAATTTAAACACGAATTCTATAAGACTACTAAATAGCATTTTCTCTTCTGAATTAATGACTTCTAATTTTTTTTAACTGATTAGGTATAAGCTTTACAAAAACGCAATTATTGAAGTTATTCATCGAATTATTATGGATTTATATATAAAACATAGCGTTTCATTAAATTTTAGTCTTTATGCATTTTTACGAATATAAAAATTGTCTATTACTTTCTCCTAACTAAACCACTTGACCGATTTTGATGAATATACATATAGGGTCCAAACCCTGCAGGAAAAGATGGGTTACGTTAAAAAACCGTAGAGATACATAGCTCGAGTTATATTGCTTGCCCGGATGAACAGAGTATGTCAAAATACAAGATTTTTTAGAAGAGCAATTTTAAACATTGATTTCGTATTTTCCCGTTGCTTTAAATTAATATTAGAGACCTATCTTATGTATGATATAATATATATCTTTGGCCGCGTCCTTCAAATATTGTCTTGATTTTTTTATTTCTTGAATTTATGTAGACATCTAAATAATGCTACCCTTTTGCATAAATTATTATTATACGTATTATTAAACGTAGTAGACTAAAAATTAATAGTATTTACTGAATTAGGATATTTTAGTTATTGCTCCGAATTATTTATATATACATTTTTGGAATTATAAACATATGTATGTATTTTCTCTACAGTGATTTGTATTTGTATATTATGGTATATTCTTCATTCTTTATTTTGAAAATATTATAAGCAATTTTATAGTTAAAGACAAATTAAAAATAATATTGTGATGTAAAAAATATATGTATTCCTTATAAACGTTACAAAGACTTTTAAATTCACGCGTAAAACTGAGAATAACAATATTGACCAACTGTGAACAGTAAAAAGTGCGCAAAGAATGAAAATAATACCCTGCTTCCCTACTTATTTAGTCACCGATTATTATAAGACCCAGATCATTAGAAAGCCTACAAATTTCTTATTATGACTGTGTTTTTAAGTAAGATTATCCTGTTCATCCAAGCAAGCTTACTCTTACTTCAATCTTACTTAAGATTGTAGTAGGTACATAACCACGCCATTTTTTATAGTCTTTTAATACACACCGCATTGAAGATTTACGACGAGTAAAAGAAAAAATATATTTTTTGTATAAAATTAAATACAATAATGTTCAAGCGTTTAATTTTTAGATTGGTTTTACGCTTTCTTTATAAATCGAAATCCATACTAGCAAATTAATACATATGCATTAGCTAATTAAAAGAGATACTTTTTACATGGCTAACTACGCTGTTTATTTAATATGTCACTGAACTTATGTTTCCTCATGACCTACTCTTCAATCCGCCTTATTTGTAGTATATATTATTTGTTAAAAATATTATTAATACCTGTATTTCATAGTTTTCTGTACTCTTACGTAAATATTTCATAATACATAATTTTAATTTTCATATTGTCTTCTTTTAGGAATGATTTATACGATAACTTTTATTAAATTCTTGATTTGTGTTTATGCTAGTGTTTGCAATTATTTATATAACTATTATATAAACATTTTAAATGATTTTATAATAACGTACATAATTTAAATTTTAACAATAATAAGAAAATTAGTATTGCAAAACAGGCGTCTATAACATTTTTGAATTTTCTTATGTAATTATTTTTTTTTATATTCAGTACTAAAACAAAACATCAATTTATTGCATTACATCGTCTATCGTTCTGTCGCCTGTCGTATTATGACTGAATTCAATACTATTTACTATTCGAGACTGTTTACGTGATTTAGACCACAATACCTTAGGAGGTGTACGCACTCGACCTTTCTAATCTGAAACCTGTAACCGATTCTGTAAATCAGCTTAGAATAAATAGTTACTAAATATACTGCAGTTATATTTGATGAAAATTATTGGTTCTGGCGATGACTCCGCAGTTATTTATGTTTATATCAACAACAAAGTTTAGTAATGCTTTAAAATTTTTACGTTTTGAAACTCCTAATGACACAACTTTATTTAGTTAATAAGTATTATATTATATCCAGAATTCAAAAGATTTTTAACCAATTTAAAAAAGGAGTAAATTTTCACTTCGTTGGAGATTTTTTTCGTATGTTCCCCGATTATTCGAAGACGGCTAGACCGATTTAGTCGATTCCTAATATTTGGTCGGTTGATTTGAAAATCAAAATAACTGAAATAAATATACCGGTCAAGTAAACGAAATAAGCTTTTAAGTGGGTTAAGAAATTTTAAATAATACTCCTATTACCCAGTTTTGACATTTTTCGTTCTTTAAAAAAATAGTAAAATAAATTTCATTCAAACGATTTTCGCGAATTTAATATTAGTATTAGGTATCCTTAAGCACAGGTGCTTTTATAAATTACGTCTTAAGCACTTTCCGTTTCTAGACGTGTAATGAGTCTTTTGGCTTATATTAAATTTAATTTATAGCTTTTAATCATTCGTGGCTAAACAATATAATGTATAAAAGCCATTGAAGTAAATGTTGCGTATTAAATTTTATGTGTCGCCTTAATAGCAGACGGTTTTTGAACGAACATTGAGAGGACATTGGCATCTTGTTATATTAAATTTTACATAAGACTTTGTTCACGTATGTATGCATTCTGTATATTAAGTAAATGAAAATTGAGTCAGATTTTTATTTCGGTAGTTTTCCATTGAAATTTCGTAAAACTTTATTGAAATGAATCTCTATATTATATGGACATTGATAAGCAACACTGTGTCAAGTCACACGGACATAATTTTGAAAAAAGGTCATCTAAAGGTGTCAAAATTATTCTTAAGAAATTTGTTCGAAAAAGTACATATCCATCTTTTCTTTTCTATTTTCATAAAAGGCATAATTAATTAAAAGCACGTTGGTATAATGAAAATTTCTATCTAATAATAAGTTTTCCAAATAGATTAGATTATTGCATATTGCAAAATATTGAGCACATTTCAATATTTGAGACTAATTTGAAATTAAGAAAATTTTTCCGTAATTAGACTATATGACGTAATTTTTTTTTAATATTATTAAATACATGACGCATTATCAAAATACGCCAATATCTTCAAATTGAGCTTTGGGTTGACACATTATTGCTTATCAGCATCCAAATGTAATGTTTGCGTTAAGATTTATATGGGTCATTTCTCATTGCTTTTCACCTGAACGCATTTACTGTCTTATTTTTTATATTCACAGCTTTCGTAAATACTTACGACTTATCTATAACTAAGTTACAGAGTTGTTTTATATCGCTCTCGAGAGTTAACTTCAAAACGTAACTCTCATCTAAAACTGAATATCTTAATCTAAACAGACAAAGTCACTGATGAAATAAATGAATGTAATAATAGTGTTTTAAGACATAAATACCAACCTAGATAGGGGTAGAAACAGCACAGACCTAATTAGCAGTAAGTTCGTGTAAAGTTATCTGGTGAATTCAAACAAATAGTTTGAAACGAACACGTGTACACCGCGAGTTTCCTTAAGTATAAATTCACAAACAAAGTTCTGTCAACGTATTCGTTGTTGAGTATTGTTTGATGCTTTATTTTAACGTATAAAGGTTTAACTGACTTCAAAAGAGTTGTTTTATTTAGGTATTATTTTGAATTTGAATTGATTAATTGTTTGTGATATATTCAGTATTGTGACGATACCTTAACTAATGCGATATAAAATCGGGTTTGGTTTTATAATTGGATGCTGATAAGCAATAATGTGTCAACCCGCAAAAAGTCAAATTTGGAGATATTGATGTATTTTGATACTACGTCACCTATTTAACATTATCCAAAAAAATTTCAAGTAATGTAAACTAATTAAGTATGAAAAAAAGTTTCTTAACTCAAGTCTTCAGGTGCGTTCTATAATTTGCAATTTATAAAATAATTTCAAACATTTACAAACTTATCACTAGATAACATATTAAATAAATCTATCTGCTTTTGTTTCATTATACATTTTATCAAAATAGAAAAGAAAAGATGAATGTATACGTCTTCAAACAAATTTATTAAGAATCGGTTTGTCATCTTTAGACGCCATTTTTTCAAAACGAAGTCCGTGTGGCTTGACACAGTATTGCTTATCAGCGTCCAATTAGCCTTAATAATTAATAAACCCATTTTGATGAAAATATTATACTTTTTAATGGCCGTATGTTCAAAGAGATTAAGAGTAAGCGAAACGTAAATCACATTTGTATACAATACCTATATAAGTATACGTACATATATGCAAACCAAGACACTACGTATTCCCTAATATTATAAAACTAGCTGTCTCTTGTGGTTTCTCTCACGTTTATGGTTACTCTTTTGTTCCTATGAGCATGTGTTGTAATATAGCCTATAACCTTCATCAATTAATAAACTATCTAACACAAAAATAATTTTTCAATTCGAACCAGCAGTTCCGGAGACTTACGCGTTCAAACAAACAAAAAACAAAAAACTCTTCAGCTTTATAATATTAGTATAAAATAAAATAAAGTAAAGTAATAGCCTGTTAATATCCCACTGCTGGGCAAACGCCTCCTCTCCTATTAAGGAGAAGGTTTTAGAGCTTAATCCACCACGCTGCTCCACTGTGGGTGTGGGACACGTGTCAGAATTTCTCCTGGCACTTGCATGTTTTCTCACGATATTTTCCTTCACCGTCGAGCTCGAGATAAATTTGAACACAAATTTAGCACTTGAAAATTCAGTGGTGCTAGCCGGGATTTGAACCCGCGATCATCGGTTGAGATCGATTTGTTCTAACCACTAGGCCATCTCGGCTCTTATTAGTATAGATTATCATAATTATATATATAATATTAGTAAAGAAATCAGGTTTCTGACTTCCACTATATCCCATGCACGTGTCTACGTGCACTCAAATATCGACAAAATAATTATATAACTAACCACCCCTCACAATTTCAAACTTACAAAAAAAATACCTTTTTATAATAAGACTATAGATATTTTTTTAATATATTAAATTAACTTCTTAAGGTAAAATAGTTTTTTTTTTATATTTCCAGTATTTTTGTAGATCCAGTATAACTTGTATAAGTTACGTAAAAAAATACTAGAAATATATAAATAAAATTATAATACTGCGTATATTCTCGTTATTAAAAAAATCCTTAAAAAAAATATTTATTAATCTAAACGAAGAATAAATACAAGGAAACTATAATGATATAATTCAAGACAAACGGAAACTGCGTCATATTTTTGGCGACACAGTTGACCCGAAGTCGAAATAAACAAACTCCGTCTATACCACAGAGTATTGTTTAAATAGCGAAAATACTGAAATTAACTTCACCATTTTAAAGCAAGGACAAATAAAAATGAATTTCAAATGTTGAATGTACAGGAAATAAAAACAATGACACTAAAAACAATTCGGTATAAAAGTTGGCCGCAAACACAGTCATAACTTTCATACACAGTAGCCGTAAAAATCGGGTGAAGGCGGCAAAGTCTCTATTTGTTGCTTATCACACGACGTTAAACATTGTTGTTATAAGGACTTGTACACAACAATGGCAATTGTTGTTAAATGTTTCGTTTTAATCGGATCGGATTACCTTTGCACAATGAGGATATATTTCATTTCATGTCAGCAACAACTTCGCTATCTTTTGTTAAACGGATTGAAATAAAAATATAAATGCTCGTTATATGAATACTTCCACGATATTATGTTTAAATACTTATATTGCGTAATTTTTAAGCTTGAAATTATATGCCGTATTATTTACTTAAGCATATATAAAATTCAAACTTGATTATATTATTATCAGATTATGTTTAATCTCTCAACACGCGGTTAAGATTAATGCAACCATAACGTTTATCGCTAGTGATTTACTGAGTTGCGTTCCTTATTTTAGAAGTTCATGAGATGACGATCAAAATATAACACTGGAATAGGATCTAAACAATAGGCCTTTAAAAATATCATTAGAATAAAAGACTTAATTGAGCCTGAAAAGATACCTGAATTTTTCATTTCCGAATTAAGCCTCATATATTTTGTTTAATTTGGGTAATTAATAAATAATGAATATAATAATAAATACTGTTAATATGATTATTATTAAATATGACTTGAGTTTTCAAATTGTTTTTTTGTTTGAAAGGATAAACTTTCAGATTGGCACTATAAAATTTGAAGATACAATTAGAATTAGAATAAGTAATTTGCTCTCGAAAGCGTTATAAAACAACTACAACAACATAGAAGGAAATACGTCGTAAACAGTTACGAAAGCTGTGAATGTTAAAAATAAGGCACTGTCAGTAAATTCTTTCAGGTGTAAAGTAATGAGAAATAACTTATGTAAATCTTTATGAAAGTCTAAGAGCGTATATTATAAGTATAATTCTCGCCTTATAATTTATTTGTCTTTCATACTAACAGAAGGTTTAGATATTATGAGCTTGTCCACATTCTCATCAGAAGCCGCTTTGTTTTATTATTCATTATCCCTGACTTATGATAAAAAACTAGAATGTATGTAGGTAATTTATTAAAGAATAAAGAAATTAGTATAGCATAATTTAATTGTGAGCAGTATTGTTAGAACGAATAAAATTTTGTAATTCTCTGACTTCCGATCGAATTTCCACGAATATAACAAAAGTTTATTTTACAAACTTCTCAAATTGTCCCAAGAAATTATTATTTCAACAAATTCACAGATCCATTTTCTTCCTCGACTCCAACAGTTTTCGCGTCACTTTCTCACGGAGATACCGTATCTTTAGTCAAATATCGCGAGAAAAGAAATACCTTCACTAACTTACAGGAATAAAAAAAGGTTTCACCGATATCACGTCAAGTAAAATTGTTCTTATAAAAGTTGCCACTTTCGTCAGTGAAGTATTCCGAGCTCATATTTTTGTTATACTTCCTTAACCTTTGTATCGAGTAAGATTAGACGAATAGTCTCATGCCATAAATAATGGTCTCAATGAAAAGGGGAAAATACTATTAGCCACCGTCAATTTATAGAACGTGACTTTTCGAACGTTTGTTACAGTCGGTGTGTGGGATTTGATTTTCAGTAAGTGCTATAGGAAATGTCGCGTGAGCGTTCGCCTGGCTGGAATAAAGTATAGAGAATTGGGTCGAGGCTTGCAGAATAGTACATTTGGAACAAAGCCAACCAAAGCTGTGGCGATTTGTTTATTTTATTTTATAAAAATATTGCATGACCATTTCTCCTAGTCAATAATGTGTTGTTCCATTTATAAGAGATGAGAATCGACAGTTATTGAGAACAGAGCTTCAGTTTCCATCGCGATGTTTGTTTTGGTACCGCTTGGTCAGGAGAAACATTTGTTTTCAACTTCACTATGAAAAAATTTATACCTTTAAGAAACACTGGCCGTTTTATAAACTCTAAATTTTGACTCACAATTAGACGTTGATAAGCAATAATATGTCAAGCCACGCGGACTTCGTTTCAAGAAAATGACGTCTAAAAGCTAGAGAAATATCTAGTCATAACTTTATGAAATATACGAGATTATTAAATATTGTAAGATATGGAACAAACTTAAATATTCGAAACTCTAAATAAAGATATTTTTTCCGTATTTATTAAATTCTGATTGCTTGAAAAAGTTTAGGATAATGTTAAATATTTGTAGCATTATCAGAATACATCAACATCTCAGATATTGACTTTTTGTGGGCTGACACATTATTGCTTATCAGGATCCAATCGTAACGGTATTTTTTGTAAAGACACCCTTTAACAATTTGTTACAGGCATAATAAAAGTACTACTTTAATAATGCTCGTATCAATCATACCAATTTAGCGAGATTTAAGTGTAAGATTTGTTAAAAAAATTGCCTACCTTGATGATCGAGTTGTGAAAAATTCAGATAATAAATAGCCTGAAAAACGGCAATACGTACGGAAACGTCGACGAATTTCCCCTGAGATAAATTACAGTATCGTATGTTTTTCTTTTAGGAGAATCTTTTTTTTTATCTAAATGTAGCGCACTTTTCAGGTTTCCGTTTTTCGGAATTAAACTACTATATATTAAACATATTTTTTTTGCGTCTTACAAAAGCTAAATGTATTTTTAACTCATTAAACAACACGAAATATGAAAGTACGTAATTTTATTTACTTTTAAAACATACTTATTCTAGTTATTTTGATTTAACAACTAAACTATTCAATCGATTTTGATAAAATTTCTATTGGACTTTCAAAAAAAGAATTAACAATATCGTTCAAGCCGTTTTCGAGTAATCGGTGTGTACATATAACAAAATAAGATCTTTTTTCGTTGTAGAAAAGAAGAGTTTATAAAAGGATTGATGTTTTAAGCAACTTAAGAAAATAAGGTTATGTATTCGACGCGAAGTATGTATGTTCGTATGTATTGACATGAGATCATCATGTTCTAACTACAAAAAACTAATAACCTCCATTAAATTTTCCCATGATTTAAAAAGTGTGTTTTATCCTTAAACTCACAATATACTCGTACCTATTAAATTAATATCCGATTGAGTAAAAGTTTCTCGAATCACAAATAAATAATACATCTGTATACCAATAATAATAAAATATCCCTTTGAATTTTATAAAGAAGTAAATACATTTTATACATGTATTTGTCAGCCTAAGGTTATTACGAATGCTAAGAAAACTAACATTTTCTTATATCTCGTAAAGAATTAATTAGAGCGTGGTTAGCGTTGCCAAAAAATTGAGAACACTTTTACGATTCGAATGAAAAGTGGTAGAGTAAAAAATCTTATTTGTAGGTGTAATTAATGTAACATAGTTTCTTTCAAATTATTCACTAGTTGGTTCAAGCGATTTTTATGTATTTTTTTGAAAACGTGATAGGTTCCGTTCAAAATTTTATCCCGTCTTTCACCCCATCCAGTTTTATTTTCACAACATTCTCTAATGTAAAATCTATATCTACACCAAAACTCATCAAAATTGTTTTTGTAGTTTAAACGTAAGAAACAAACAGGCAGACAGACAGAGATACTATCACATAAATAAAATTCAATGTATTAAGATTTACGCCGTTGCTTCTTCATATATTTTGTTATCTCAATAAAAATTGGTTTAAGGGTTTAGTTAACAACGCAAAAGACACACAATTTTCGTATAGTTTAATGAGACTACTTTAAACAAAACATAAACTATCGAAATATAATAATTACGTCAATAAATATCAAATATAAAATAGTAATCAACCAACTTAAAAAGTAGAAAGTTCTCAATCCAAAGTCGGTTGCTTTTTTTTAAAGTCTTAATTATTGTAATTCATTATGTTTTATGACAACAAATGATCATGTCTACTACAAAATATTTACCGCATGAACGTTTAAACCTCTTAGCTAAAGTTTTACAAGTAATAAACGTACCCTGTGTCTGGTTTCTCTCTGGGCAGATGAATACTGCTACGTTGGAAACTACAAGACCTAGTTTTAACAAAGCCCCCATTCTACTGTCCCTATATCGTAGAGTACATTACGTAGAGCTCTGCGAGAAAACCGCATGTTAATTGATTTTCGAGTTTAAATTGAATATAGATTGAAGTGCATTTAATATTGACAGTCGGAATATTTTATGTATTGCTGATGATGTTTGTCTCTCACTACCTTTTGCGTTTTCGCTATTTACATTTCGATATATCTGAGAAAAAAGGATAGTATACTTCCGGTTTCAAAGATTATTTATTACGAAATATTGCGCTTTTGAATTTTACAGAAATGAGGTTTATTTTTAGCACATATTACAAAATAAGTACCACCCGATTTTAGTTATTTTATAAATCTTAAAATTTTATAATAGCAAGATGTAAAAATAATAGCGTTTTAATTAAGTTTTCATTGAAACTTAATTTTATAAACAGCTTTATGTATGTATTTCGAAAATTGTATAAGAATATTCCTATTACCTCGCATTTAATAATTTCGCTATTAAAAACATTAAAAAAAAGTCAGATAATTATAATATAATTACATTTTACTGGAAACAATTTTATTACTTAAAGAAAATCTCATTTCGCGAGCGTATTAACACATTTAGCGATAATTACTGTTTAATTATAAACCAAAAACAATTATAATAAATTCTCGTAATGTTTTCATTTCCGTGTCAACTTATACTATTTTATTATACTAATATAAGTAAGGCGTGCCATTATACTCGTAACACGAAACACAGCGTGTGGTATTTACACCGATCGTTTCATTTTATTTTCAAAATTATTTCTTTTCATATTAAGCACTTGTATTAAAAGTAGTTGATATGCAATGTAGTACTCGTAAAATAATCAGTTTGTCCATAAATTTTAACTATAAATGTCACAACGTGTGCAATTAAAAATTATGTCACATGCACGTAACATAATGGTGCGTCTAGATTAAATAACATGTTATAAAACTATTGCTATATAACAAATCCATTAAATTAAGAATTGTTATTAACATTGTAGTTCCAATAATTTACTATTTATATTAATACAAATCATCCATACCAATAAAACATGACATAACTTTGTTTTGTTACACAAGCTATTTGCAGCATATCACAAAACGTAATTAAAGTTTCAAAACTGAGACATTTTAAGTATTTTTAAGAATGTGCGGTCGTAATTTTTTATGTGATATATTTTTGCCAATAAGTCGCTTGACTGAAAACAATTTTAGCCCCTTCATTTTTTTCAATTACCAAAATAAATAAAAACACATCAATATCGATGAATTACTTATATTAGTACAAATACAATATAAAATAAAATCAGCCAAGTGCGTGTCGGGCCACGCACAATGTAGGGTTCCGTAGTTGTCAGAATTGTCAAGATCGGTCAAGCAATCTTCGAGTACCTATTTTCGTAAAAAAGTTTACGACGAACTGGGAATTTCCTTTTTTAAGTCAGTTTATACAATATACATACGTACTTACAATTTTAAACCTTTTATTATTATAAAATTATTTTTAATTTCTCTTTGAGAAGAGAATAAGAATTTTGAACTTTATATGTTCGTCGATTATTTATTATTTTAACACTTGTAAAATATACTTAGCGCCGATAATTTTCCTTCCTGATTAGCGCCTATGAAATCTATGGAAATTTGGTTGAAAACTTCATAAGCGCGATTCAGAATCACTCGCGACATGTTTTATTGAGACATTGTTTTATACCTTATTTTATTTTAATTTAAACTTATTAAATATTCATTTATTTATTCATTTAAATTCATATATTAATTTAAAATTATTAATATTTACATAATGTGATGCTTTAAAAACTGAAATATTTATTTTTACTTAGATCATCTATATCTATATATATAACTCGATAACCATAAGAACCCACATAGCCGTGATAATTTTCCTTTTAAATTCATTATATGTACCACTATCGTGAATTTTTTCATATTTTTAGACGTAGCAGTTTAGTGGGTAGAGGGGGGGGACACTTGACTCTAAGAAAAATTGACACTTCAAAGCTTAATATTTCGGAAAAAGTTTGTCGTTCGGAAAAATGGTTTTCCCATACCTATAACATTTTTAAAAGACCTATCTAACGATACCCCACAACATGGGATAAATTAGAAAAAAAAATTGTTGGTCTCTCTTAACACATAGGGAAGACACCCTGAAAAAATAATATTTTTAAGATTTTATTGTATGACTTTCTCGGCGTAATTCATATATATACTCATACCGAATTACAGCTTTCTGGTATTAAGGGTTTCGGAGCAAAGCCGCGGACAGACAGACAGACAGACAGACAGACAGACAGACAGACAGACAGACAGACAGACAGACAGACAGACAGACAGACAGACAGACGGGCATGGCGAAACTATAAGGGTTCCGTTTTTTACTACGGAACCCTAAAAAAGGAAAATTTGGAAGGAGTTTGTAAATAAGATATCAACGAGGTAATTTTTCTATACATTTTGTTTTTAAAATCATAAATCGTTATCTTATACATTAACTGGATGCTGATAAGCAATAATATGTCAACCCACAAAAACTCAAGTTCGGAGATATTGATGTATTTTGATACTACATCACCTATTTAACATCATTCAAAAAAATTGTAGTCATATAAATTAAATAAGTATGGAAAAAAGTTTCTTAATGAATTGGTTCGAATTTCAAGTGCGTTTCATTTTTTGCTATTAATACAATAATCTCAAATATTTATATAACTTTTTATTAGATAATATATTAAATGTATCGGTCTGATTTAAATTTATTACACGTTTTATCAAAAAATAAAATAAAAGATGGATATATACTTCTCCAAACATATTTGTTAAGAATAGGTTTGACATCTTTAAACGCCATTTTCTCAAAATGAAGTCCGTGTGGCTTGACACAGTATTGCTTATCAGCGTCCAACTGTACTACGTCTTGTTCACTCGACTATACTATGCACGAATTCGGACTTAACTCTCATTAAGACATTTAGACTTAGGTAAATCAACCCATACCAGCTTGTGAGTTTAATCATATACTTACTAACTTCTTGAAAAATGGTTTTACCAAGATTCGTACGTCATACAAATAGTACTAAATCTTTTTGAGTAATACTTAAAAAAATAAGCAATTTCAGTTTTTTAAATGGTAACACTATAAAAGATATATAAAGGCTCTCCTGATACCACCGTTATTGTCTAAATCATTTGTTTATTCTTAACAAAATTCGTTTAAAAATAACAGTGATTTTTCACTCTAACCCCTGGTCATTATTTGTTCAGCATCTTTGAGTAATGATATAATTTAGGAAATCGTCTGGTTAAATTGGAACACTTGCGCTAACCAATTTTAATCTTTGTTACATTTTTCATTCCAACAATTTATGAGAGTTTACAAATATTAAGGTTTTTTGTTGTTTTATAGTAAGAAATAACCGCGCTATGACTAATGTGTCTTGCCGACGGTCGCAGGTTCCATTCTCATTACCGGAGATATCTACAATTATACAAATATTCGTTTATAACTTTGGATGTTTGTTCTTGAAAGTCGATAGTTGTTATTGAAATAATAATAGTTAGGTATCTTCGAATTAATTAGAGAAATTATTCTAATATAAAGGGCTACTGGCTTACCCTTAAGGGTCGCCAAGATCAGTTGGTAATTGCTCTGTATAAACATGAGTAGTATATTTGTACCATTCAGACTAGAATAATAAGTATACGCAGGTAAAAAAAATGTTGGAAAATGGTTGGAAGTAGAAATGGTAAAGGGAAAAATAACTAATTTAATGATAAGTTCAGTCACAAATGCTGTGGTGTCAACATCCTAGCATTGACTCGGTGGAGTGTTCTCATAGAAATTTTCGCGTTGACAAAAAGTGTCCAAAGTTACCGTTACAAGTTCAATGTTGGTATATCAGTGTGACTTATCATGCGTGACTTGAGGCTGTAAATTCCACTTCAAATATATTTGTTGGGGTATGAATTTAGGTAATATGTTGATTTCACACATATTGTCGTGTCACGAGATTTCAAAATAACGTATGAAATAAAACTTTTCTAAAGCATCATGATACTACACAAAACACTAGTTTCTAATTGTTTTTCTAGTTGTTTATAAAAACATAACATTTAATGAAAACGTGATATTTTTATATTACTTTAAACGTTCGTTTGAGTTAATATTTTGTATAAAAAATACTTTTACCGCCGCCTTTTTTCACGTTTCAGTTCAACAATTCACACATAAAAAAATATAAACGAATACAAAAATATTCACATGTTACAAAAATACAACGGCCAACGAAATTTGTGTATGCAAAGCTATCTAAACAGCATAAATTTGTAAGAGTTATCATATTCACATCACGTACACTATTGTTAAACTATTTAATTGGCGCTTCATGCACCTACATTTCTGTTTTTTTTTATACATATATAAAAATAATAAAAACACATGTAGAATAACAGGCAGGATTTTTTGTTCTTATTTATGACACTTTCCCGTGCTCAGAAATGCAACGTGAGAGATTTGTTAAGGTTTGTTTTCTCTGGATGGTGGACTGTCACATAGCGGATGGAATATGACGGACGTAAAATCTAAATATATTCATAAGGATCTATTAAATATACACTTGACGGTGTCCAAAAATACTCTCTAGAAAACCCACGCCATTCGTTCTATTTATTACATGACGTAAAAGTATCGTTAATTAATGCTACAAAAATAAAATTAAACGAATTTAAACGATTGCAAGCAGATTGAGGTCGTTTGTTAAATTTTTAAATATGTTTACCTACTCAATAAATTCGAATTCCGAACCCGTTTAAAGGATTAATGTAATCCTGAAAAATCATAGTAAATTCTGCGTTTAACGCTATAAAGCGACCGCTGAATAAAAATTATCCGAAAACTAAGAATTGGATATATACGTAAAAAAACTAATGTATAATAAAAATCAATAATAATTGCATAATAATAATAAAATATAGATAATGTTTAATAAAAATTTTATACCTACTTCGTTTCGTATATTCAATATAAAAATAAACAAGCATAACGAGTTTAAAAGTATACACATCTATTAGGATATTGTGATAATTATATTCACCTTTATGTAACGCTCACGGCTCAGGCATTGCAGTCTGGCGCGCTTGGCTAGCACTGCATTTAATTGAGGGCCTGCCCCCACATTGTTTCGCCCTGACGCCTGCTCTTAAGCTCGGTGAAAGGAAACTGCTACACCGAGGAAAATTTCCCGTGTCGGAGGGTGGCAGTCTTTTATTTGGAAATTACATTTAGAACCGTCAGACTGGAAAGTGCTGTATTAAAGTCTGTTCAGTTTGCTGATATTAGTTACAAAAATGTATTCGTGTGTCGCACATGCTAAAAGAACCCGTTCCCTATTATGTTTGCTCCTTGTGTTATTAGTATTTACAATATAATTTCATAAACCCGTAGAAAATTTCGTAGCATTGCTACGGTTGTAGCACTTCGTAGCACTGCTACGTAAGATATTTACGATTTTATATATTTTTTTATTTGTATTTGACAAACTATTGCAACGGCACAGTTACATATAATTTGGTTTTTTTTTAGACATGATTACAATTTATGAGAAAGATACGTATGCCAAGATATTATTCAAAATATACATTTTACACGATAAGTCTACAATGTTTAGACTAAGTACACTTAAGAGGAGGGATCCACTCGGAGGAAGCGAGGAAATCCAAAGATCCCAGGAAATGCGGTATAAAGTTACGTCACTTGTACGAGAAGAGACTTAAATGTATGGCATGGAGAATACGCTGCTGGTTTGTTTGTTTGTTTGTGGTAGCGTTCGATAACAAGTTCCTGTCTGAAACTTAACTACATTAGGAGTTAAGTGATCAGTTTTGAGACTTTCGCCCATTAATTGTAAGCTTGTAAATGACACTTGCAATGTTTGCAGGAATAATACTAATTCTTTAGTAATGGACTAAGAGTTCTGGCCGTCCAAAACCACGTTTTCTTAATAAGACTTATTTTAAGGCAGGAATCACACTTGTAAGTTTTACTTCCATAATTGATATAAAATATAAATTTAGTTTAATATATTATTATATTTGCACTTTTGTTATTTATTAGATAACAAATAATATAGATAGCAAATATATCTAGATACACTATCATATTTATAAATAATTCGTTTCGTATTTATTTTGTATGAGTAATTGTGGAGCTCTCATAACGAAAAGTAAATAAAATATTTGTAAATATATTTGAAGTTCATGTTTTTTTTTTTATATTTATCTGAAGTCTCAAAACAAATATAACGTCACGGACGTTTTCTTTGTTATTTTATAATACGTTTTAATTTTCTATTTCAACATTATTTTCTCCACAGATACAAATATTAAACGTTATAACTGTAACCTAGATCCTAATTACGATACGAATAGTAACTGATTGTCTTTATTCCCATTTCAAGTAGCCAAAGTACTCGTAACACAACGCGTACAAACAAAATAATATAATGTATATTTTGTACAAAGAATAAATTAGCGATAAAACCGTATAAATTACGAATGTTCATTGTAATTGGGTAAACAATAAAATGCTACAATGCAATTAAAACACTCGTTTGGCAAAACAGGCCGTAATCCGAACCGGCGAAGATTTATTTTTACGATACCGTAACAAATTCCTCTCAATGTTTCGTTTCAATCGCTGAACATTCTTTGTTTAAATATCTGTCAAAAGTCCTTGTAAAGGTTATTCATAATGAAACGAATTTTGGTAAAATATTAGCTTTCTTTTATTAATGCTTTAGAGAAACGATTTTGGAAATCTTTTTTTTTATGCTTGTTATGTTCGTGATCTTATAGCCGCTACTTTGTTAACGTAAACGTTTGATAAAGATGTACAAATTTTCCTTATTCTTGTAAATGTTTTCATTTATCGGGACGAAAACGTTTTAAACAAAAAAAGAACAACAACAATATTTAAAAAAAATGATAAATACTTTTTATATTCAGGGTAATTCATTACATAACAAATCATTGCCTAGTGAAATTGTGGTAAAAATTAAAATAGTATTTTAAAAGTTGAAGAGTTATGCACCTAGTAGAGTTTTATCGAAATACGTCAAATAATTTACGTATAAAATATAGACATTGTGTAGCTTAAGTATTGCTAATAATAAATAATTAAGTAGAGTAGAAGTCTGTAAAAAGCTCTTTGCTGAACGGATAAATTGAAAACCTCAATGGTACTTTAAAGTACTTACTCGAATTAGCTTCGACCTTCGATTAAGATCCACTTATTTTATTTTTTGCGGCAACGTGATTCTTATATTATTTTTACTCACTGTTTCAGTTACAAAATATATTTTATGCAAAGTTGGTATATAACTGTGTACTTACTTATACATGAGTATTTTAATCTAAGAACAACTAAAACTATCTTAAAATTTTACGTAAGATAAAATTAGAAATTTATAGTTAAATATTTTTTTTATTAATAGTAGTGGAATATAATTCAAAAATATCAACTTCCCTAATACTCATTCACTGGAAATTAATATTTTATAGTAAAATCCATTTAAATTGATTTCTATAAGCACTTCCTAATAGTTATCATCAATTTTACCAGTGCTCGAAACATTACGAATGAAAATTTTAATGAAAATAAATTACTACATTCATAAAAAGATACAAAATCAAGATAGCTTAGTGAATAGCCATTTTAAGTGCTATCTTGTGGATAAATTCATCGCTTTCTCAGCAATGACGTAATCGTTATTAAGCACCCTGGATTTTTCTTGTGAAATCCTGATACATGTGTTCCTTGGTAATTCGCAGTGAAGAAAAACGTTGAATTAAACTTCGAACTACTGAATAGAGAAAGAGATCAGTGAATTGATTCGATAGACAGGTTGGCGCAGTGGTCACTACAATTGGCCGAAGCGCTGACGGTCGCGGTTCGAACCCTGCTCACGGCAAATGTCTGCATTGGCTATATGGACATTTGCCGTGGTCTGGGTGTTTATGTTTGTGTTGTCTATGTTTCCGGACCCCCAAAAACAGGATCATAAGATACTAATAGGAGCTGTTGAGCGTTATACGTTTATTTTATTGTTTTGGGGTATTTACGGAATGTAATATTCTTAGAAATTTAATATTCCACATGTTCGCAGGTGTCGTGGATACGGAAACGTGATCTCCACATCCTCACAGTGGGTGTGCACACATACAGCAGCGATGCTCGATTCGCCGCTTTGCACACCGACGGCTCTGATGAATGGACGCTGAGGGTTGCGCACGCACAACCGAGGGACTCTGGTGCTTATGAGTGCCAAGTGTCGACTGAGCCGAAAATCAGTTTGTCCTTCTGGCTTACTGTTGTAGGTATGTATTAGAAATTATTAATTATTAATATAAATTATTAATTGATTATATTTATTAATAATTTGAAGGATACGCAATTGTATTAGTATGGTATCACTTCATAAATTTCAAGTAGATTGAACCAGTAGAAATTGCTCAAAACCTTTCAACCTCTAGAAAAGAGCCTTGAAACGCACTAATATATTTTCATAAATCTAAGAATCATCTTTCAAACAAAAAAACGCATTAAAATTGAACCATTCGTTAGGGTATAAACTCACTGTAAATAGAGATTCCAAAGTTAATTAGCAAACTTATTGTTCGACTGTTCACGTTGACGTGCATAAGTTTTATGGTAGAGAAAATACATCTCTATCTATCGCGAAACGATATTGGCGTTGTATAATGTCCATACTAAATCTTTAAACGAAAACTTTAACGTAAACAATTTGTAAACTCACACTCAAGGTTCAGTACCTTTACCTGTTTGTTGCCTGTATCGTATCTGTTCTCTGAGGTTACAGTAAACAAAATTTGAGGAACAAATCATCAGTGAAGTTCTATGTTAATCAAAATAAGCAGCTTAGAGAAGAGCGAAAAATATGGCATATTTTTTTATGGATAACGTTTTGAATCCATAATGTATAATCGTAAATGATCAATTTTTTACTTCGTGTACTTAAAATTTATTATTTTTTCAAAATTGTATCTGTGTAAAATCCGGCAATTTTTTTCGCTCTCCTTTAAAGTTGATAATTTTGACGTTCAAATTGTTAGTTCGTTGTCAGTCATGTCGAAATGTAGGCTTAATCTAAAATGTACGTGTAATGTGTGTGTGTGTACACACATCTACACGTTCGCGCGTTGTGAGGCGGGCTGTGGTTAGGCTGATTTTTGTGTAGCCTTTGTCCTTTCAAGGGTTCGCTTTATTATCTTACCTCATTAAAATTGTTTGGTGTTTTATTTACGTTTGAGTAATAGATGCGAATCACACTTGTAAGTTTACTCCTGTACATAAACGACTCTGTAAGCTAGTCATAGATATGTCGTAAGTAGTTACGGAAGCGGTGAATATCAAAAATAAGGCACTAATGTTAAATTCTTTCGTTGAAAAGCAATAAGTTATAACTAACGTAAATCTTTATAAAAGATTGAGAACAAAACTTATAAGTGTGATTCTCGACATAGAAAATGTAGTTTTATATTTACATTCCAGTAACTAAATGTCATAAATATCAATACAAATTAGATTTTTTTTATAAATTAACACTATATGTGAGCTAATTAGGTAGTAAACATTAAAGAATATCATCAAGCTAGCCAACACAAAAAAAAATTTAAATCGTATCAGAAGTTACTCTTTATAATATTGGTATAGAAAAGTCCACCGTGAACTGAGTGATCTATTAACATACTACTCCACTGACCACTGAACCGAATGCCCTAAAATTAAGCACACAGATAATTATTATGGGGTAGGTATACGCTTAGATTTTTCAAAATTCAACCCCTTTCCTAAACGAGTGACGCGGGAGTTCAAAGTTTGTATAGAAAAATTAAACATGTTGCTAGCGAAGCCGCGAGTAAATGCGAGTTAAGAATATAAAAATACTTACACGTAGGGGTAAAATAAAACCGTTTTTAAATTTAAACTTGAATCATTTTACGAATAAAGAAATATAAGGTCTTCAATATAAAAGAACAAATCGATTGACAACTTCAGTTATATCATAAGTGCCATAGTTCGTGTCGTTAAATGAAAAAGCTTTTAGATAATATCGGATATCGGTATGGCACCAGTGTTTCGGTCCCAGTACACCGTTATCGATATTGCAATCAAAAACGGTCTAACGCGTGCAAAAATTGACATACAAAGAAATATTTTCAAATATCGTACGCATTCCATAGGCGTATTTGATTCTTTTTTTTTCAAAAAATATTTCATCTACACCTAGTTTTATATATATTTAGTTTATTTATTGACATCTTGTTTAGCGCAACAGTCATGTAACTGGTTAGATCGCAAAGTGGGTTCGAACCCCGGCCATAACAAATATTTGTATAGGCCATACAGATGTTTACCTTGGTCAGTTTGTGTTACGTGTATTATATTTTTCCAAACTCAGTATCACATTCAGTGGAATACTTGGTGCGGTTTACTGTGAGAAGTTTAATATATCTGATTAAGTTTTGTTCAAATAAAAACATCAAGTATATAAAACTCTCCGTGGAAAGTCTAGGGTAACACTGTTTTCGACGTTTTTAAAAGGAGAAGGTTCTATATTAATTATATTTATTAATTACGTCTGAACTAAGTCATTTCTTAACCGATTAAATTTTTTTAATTATCCTTTTTTGTACCCTTTTGTATGTACACTTTCAGATTGGTCATATAACAATTTTATCGACACCGGTTCAGCAATGTAGTTTTAAAATCGTAATGGTATAAATGTGTCGTCCATATAAACGAAATCGCATATTTTGCATATAAAGTCTTTTTTAATCTTAATTAAATAAAGTTATATATTATTATAATTTTTAACCACAACTTAGTTCCCAATTTTGACAAGGGGTTAGAGAAATATAGCCAGTTTAAATACGCAACACGAATTATATATCTATAAACAGTTCACTACTTGCTTACAAAGTAGTACGCACTTCTTAGTTTACTACTTATAATTGGATGCTGATAAGCAATAATGTGTCAACTCACAAAAAGTCAAATTTGAAGATATAGATGTATTTTGAGACTACGTCACCTATTTGACATTATCCAAAAAAAAATTCAAGTCATCTAAACTAAATAAGCATTGGAAAAAGTGATTTAACGCAATGTTTCGCAATTCAGGTGCGTTCCATATTTTGCAATTTATAAAATAATCTCAAATATTTAAGATAATATTTAGATAAATCTATCTGCTTTTGATTCATTATACATTTTATCAAAATAGAAAAGAAAAGATGAATATATGTATATATTCATCTTCGAACAAATGTATCAAGAATAGGTTTGACATCTGTAGACGCCATTTTCTCAAAACGAAGTCCGTGTGGCTTGACACAGTATTGCTTATCAGCGTCCATATAAGCATTCTGCTTGAATATATAAACCATAATGCCTAGATGCAATTCAATTTTTTTTGTATTATGTAAATGAAATCAAAACGACAGAAGCCAAAGCGCCTTTGTCACTGCAAAAAGCGTCTGTGCCAATTCAAATGATTTTATTTTCTTTTATACAACGTCAAGAGCTCAAAATTCTGACTATTCAATTAAAATTGTTTGGTTTATATTTGGAACTAGCTCTCTCTTGCAATTTCACTCACGTTTATGGTTACTGCTCCGCTCCTATGAGTCGTAGCGTGATGAAATATAGCCTACAGCCTTCCTCAATAAATAAACTATCTAACACAGAAGAAAAGAATTTTTCAATTCGAACCGGTAGTTCCTGAGATTAGCGCATTCAAACAAACAAACCAACTTATGGAAATAATCCCAAAACTCAAAATATACTTTAAAGCTAAGCTCTTTCGAATCGTTAATTTACAAATTTGTGATGTCAGTTCCACGTGAAACTACCACCGGCTCGGAATGTAAAGAAATTCAGTAGTTACCTTGTATATAAAGATGTTATAGCTTGAATTTTTATTGATTTTTTTCGCATAGAGATTTTATGTATCACCAATTTATAGTAGTGAATAAAAAATAAATAAAAAATGCTATAAGAATATGTAAAACTTTATAAAGTCCAACACTTTACCGGGACTTTTAAAATATTTATTTATACAGCGGCAATTAAGATACAAACTCTATGCAAATTACAACTCTCTATCTATTAAGGTTCATGAGATACAGCCCGCTGAGAGACGATCTGATGCATGGACGGAAGAACGGACAGACGAACAAAGAGCAAAGGCTCAGTAATAGAGTCCCGCTGGTATTATACAACGTCATATGAGTACGAAACCGTAAAAACACATTTTATGTAAACATTGGCGATATGTGTCATTTGAAAAACAAGCTAATATTTTAGCTCAACACTGATCATCAATAAATACTCAAAAAAAAATTACAAGAAATAGTCAAAATATGTGTTGCACGTATTATTGAATATGGTTGGTATTTACAGTATTTTAATTGCAGTTTCAAAGGCCGAGATCTTATCAGGCCCGGAGCTGTTTGTGCGAGCTGGCTCCGATATTAATTTGACGTGCATCGCGAGGCACGCACCGGATCCGCCGAGGTATTTATTTGTTGAATATTTCATGTACACGTAGATAATACACGTTTTGGATCTGAAATTGTAAAATCTATTGAAACGAAATTAGCATAGCATATCAATGTAGGTACTGTTTGTGTTGTACAATTTGTTATTGGGAATAAATTATTTCATTTCTGAATTTTATATAAGATTTTTGTTGCTTTATATTTTCAAAAACAAATAAACAATTACTAAATATTATTTTAATATATTAAATTCAAAAGTTATTTTTTAAATTTAATTCGATTTTGGTTTATAAAGTGGTATATAAATTTCCTATAAAGTAGAAATCAACCAACTTGTTAATTGCCAACTCATCATAGTTCTAATCTTCATAAATTTCTATAAAATTTAACACTTACCTCGTGGTTAGAAGGAAATCTGAGTAAATAAAAAACAGTTCTGCCCCCAGCTTCATATACTGGTACCGTGGAGCTAACGTCGTGAACTACGCCCAGCGCGGCGGCATTAGCGTGGAGACCGAGCAGCGCACGCGAACCAGCCGGCTCCTGATCGCACGAGCGTCACCCAGAGACTCTGGAAACTATACGTGTGCTCCAAGTAGTTCGGGTAAGAGTTAAAGCAAATAAAACAAATTGAAAATTAAATCTTCGTTCTATTCTTAACGTTGGCAAATATTTTAGCTAATGACTTATATTAGATCATTATTATGATATATTAGAAATATATATTAATTTCAATAAATGAAAAAAAAGTCTTAAAAAATTATATTATATTTTAATCGATCCAATTTTATAAACATAATCGCAATTTAAAATATACTTAAGGCGGAATGAACAAGATATCATATCTAAACACTCAAAGAAATATTTAATCCCACTTAAAATTCGCCCGCAGCCTCTCTTCACCGCAAGACAAAATACTCGTAAATTACAATTCAGTACTTAAATTTGCATCGAGATTTCGAGGTTAAACCACTCTAGAATCACTACTCTTCAAGGATGAGACAGATATTTTAATTAAATTTTATACAGTGAAATAAAGACAGTATAAACGCAATATTTTAAACTACATAAAACTAGCTGTCCGTCCTAGCTTCGCACGGGTGTGCTAAATTAAAACCTATAACAATATGACCATGTCATTTTTAAACCAGTTTTCCGTGCAATGATTCAAACAATTTAATTCCAAAATAACATTTTCTTAACAATTACCAATACAACAAAAAAGGATTAACCACATATGTGTGTATGCTGAAGTAATGCGCTTACATGCATTACGCTATTGATTTTTACTTACACAGGCACAATATATAATACACACTTAATATTTATACGAGTATGCACAAATGAACAGCTCTGTATATGCTCTATGATAAAGCAAAACAATTTAACGGTAAATTCAACGCTTTTCAAAACAAGCCTAACACTAATTAGTAAATCCTACAAACATAAACAGCTTATTACGTAATTGGTCAACAGCTATTATTAAAATAATATCATGTTGTATTAAAATATATATATATATATCGGAGGAAGACGTCAAGTTGATAGTTATTTTAATTATATCACGAGTTATTAATTATTTACTAAAACACAATTTGTTAAAAATAATGTTAAATTTATTTCATTTTGTTTGCGTGTAAATTCTATTTAAATTTGAATTAAATGTTCTTTATTCTGTGGATTGCATTGACCAATCAGAGCAGAGCGTAAGACTCGAGCGGGGTCGAGGCGGATCTTGACAACAATGGTGAATCGCGGGAATGTGAGAATAGTTGTAGATCGAAATCGATAAATTAGTGTATTGATGTAAGACAGTTGTGATGGAGATATTGGTGTTGTGAGATTAGTGTCACGAACCCGCTGCTCGTATAAAATAGTTACAATTCATATTATAAATTATTAATCGTGACATAATTATTTTGTCTTTCTATTCAAAAGTGACCTCCTCAACATTGTAAAACTATAATAAAATTGTGTGAAATAGTAATACGTTGTTTTGTGCTCGCATTTCCTCATGACGCCCACTAGAACTTTCCTAATTACTGATGATGTCGATGAGAATGGTGTTTCTTCGACATATATATATATCTAACTATGGGCTTGTGTTCGGTAATACTACCAGAGTAAAAAGTGTACATATGTATTTTGATTATTTAATAGACATAATCAGCCCGAATTTCAATCAAATCCAAAAGTAAAAAAAATATATATGTATATATATTAGTGAGCAAAAGATACAAAAAATTAATCTTAAATTAATGAAATCATTTTTTTTAACAGATTCCGCATCTGTGGTTGTACATGTCCTCAACGGTGAACGACCGGCGGCCATGCAGAGCAACGCTCTCCGGAACACTCCAACCAACACTCTCATCTTAATAATACTTATACTAAGACTTCAGAAACTCGATGATTTCATGCACACTTTTATGTTAGTATATACGTCCTTCTTAAAATTTAAAATAAAATTCATTAATGATAATCATATTAGACTCATATCTAGATGACCTGAAAATTGAGACTTGTAAAGGCATAAGATGCGTTTAAAAATTAAATTAGTTATGAAAAAAAACGAATTACTATAATATTTACCGTCTGATTAAATTAGAATGTATCTTGGAAACTGATTGGTGTTGTCATTAAAAATACGTTTACTATTATTTTAGCGATTTTATTTTATTTTCTTACTTTTTGTTTTATATTTTTTACGAGAAAAATATTTCTATAAATCAACGTTTGCTTTATAATGGTTTGTATTTAATTAAAAATATATATGATAACAATGTTTTATTAAATGCTATAAAATCAAAATTAATCCAGAAGTATCGTTTAGTAAAACGAATAAAATTAGAATAAGTGGTAGCGTAGTTCAGTAAGTTCTTATCATAAATGTAAAACAGGTTATTTACAATATTTTGTTGAACAAAATTACATTAACATATTGAATATTAAACCGCGCCTTCATAAAAACGGCTAGATCGAGTATGAGTGAATAAAATTTCATATCGTTTGTAAATATAGGGTGTATACGCTTTACTTTTCTAATATTCATTATATATAAATAAAAAACTAGGAAAAAGCAAGTCGGATTTGTATAATAATGATTCGTCATTATTGATATTCAAACCACACTTGAAAGGTTTTTATCATTTATTAGGATAACAACATTAATAACATAATTATGTTCAGTGAAAATTACAACAAAATACGTATTTTCGTTCAAAAAATATCAGCACTTTAAAAGTTGGACAAATGGACGGGCTGACAGCGTAGATTAGTAATTACAATTCCGATATTCGAGTGTGTTTCTGAAGAGAATCGAAAGGGGCGGAAAATATCAAAAAGCTTTATTTTCAATGTTCTTTTATTCGCTTCGTTATTATGATGATAATGTTTTGTTTCAAATGCGCTGCTTCAACAGTATTAAATGTCATATTTTTAAGTATCCTGTGGATTATTAGAATAATATAACGTTAAAATCATAATAAAAAGTATACGCAACATGATCACACACTGTAAATTGTTCAACTTACAACTTTATTCATGACAAATCAATTTTATTATTGTCTAGATCAATGTAAGTCTCAACGCGAAATCTAATCGTTGAAGATATCTGTAAATATTGGTATAATACTCATGTCAGTGAAGTAACTGATAGTATAATTAATAGACCGTCTGGGTACACAAACTCTAAATCGAGGGCATAGGGACGTTTAGACGTTCTATCTTAACGAAATAATATCAAAATTTGTTCAGCGATTTAGGTACGAAAACGTAAAAAAAAACATACAGAGAGACAAACAAACGGACAAACAGATAAACAAAGAAACAGACAGACAGATACACAGACGACAGTCCACTTCGTATTTATAATATTAATATGGATTTAATCGAAATCGTCCTTGAATCTCAAAATGTTTCATATTATGCGATTGCAACAATTCATCTGCTTTATATATTTATGTCATGTATATTATTATGTTTTTGTCCATTGTGCTATATTAATCGCTTAGTCGAAAAAACTATAACCTTTTTGAACTTTTTGTCACAAAGGCGCTATCTCATCGGGAATCTAACAATCTAAGATTATTTTTCAAGCATTACGTTACAATATTGCTTTACCGACTGACGAGCAAGCGCCTAAAATGTATAATAACCATCTAAATTTAATTTAAGCATTCGCCAGATGAAGTAGTCATACTAGTTGGTGTGCTTTTATTTCACACATTATATCACGGATGTTACAAAATATATCATCACAGGTTGCGTATTGAATTAGTTATTTTCATTCAATGTTCTTCATTGTAATGCTCAAATCTAAAGTATTACATTACAGACGAATGTTTTCAATGAGGGAGCACCCTAAGATAATTCGATGTGCAATGTCCAATCACATTCATACTGTTGACACTATTATATCTGCAGACAATCTACAGTTGGCCCCAAAAAGATATGTAACTCACATAGGTTTTGATAACTTATTGAATTGATTCACAATAAAAACTTTAATTAATGTAAAAATAAAAGAGTATCTAGATGGCCCTTATAAAATATGAAACTCAAACGAAGATTTTTTATAATATAATTATATCTATTAGAAGTCAGTCTTGTTAAAAGACACCCTGACACATTTATGTTTATTAAATCAGATTAGATTATGAATAAAGCTCCACATTCTTCTCCTTAACACGAAATTTACCTTTGGCCAGCTGTGTGACATTTATCGGGCGTAACTTTAGATAAATTAAACTCATATTGAGCTACATAAATTTGCTATCAAATCCGTAACAAAGAATATACTTACACTGATGATATTTATCAATATCTATTGAGAATATACTAATTGTTTATAAATAAAAATTTTGGAGGCTGACTGTACATAATATGACAGTCACGTAGCTGTCAACGTGGTTCTCGTGCAATATTGTCGAAATATATTACGTTAACGATGTAAATATGAAGCATGCATACATAATAAGAGTGGAAATTAAATCAGAGCAGTAATTGATAACGTCATCAATATTGCATAACTCGTTGATGACGCAGTGCTATTAATTACGATGTTGACAGAGTCTAATGAAGTTCACATTTACTACAAATTTTGTATCGAATTTAGATTATCGATTTAGGTCATTAATACATAACAAGCATTGCTTTTAAATAAAAATGAAAAACAATCAAACATTTCAAATACAAAGCTTATAAACACTTCACTTGCAGCATTTTATCATAACATGATTTCATTGTAACATAAACAATTGTTTTATTATTGTGTAAAAATATAATTGTAAATATGCCTCTGTAAATTATATGCAATATCGTAGATTAAAAATTATTAATAACATTTTAAAATGTCTGTAATACATCACGAATGCGTAAAAGTTCCATTAAAACGATTATTATGAAATACTATGTATAATTTAGCTCGAAACTGTGAATAAATTTTGTAAATAAAGATGTTTTACGTGTTATCTCGGCGTTTTTTATTTATTACCTTCAATCCTTTATTATACAATTTAAAATGTTCAGAAGTAATTTAAAATTATGTTATTATATCAAATAATGATAATTCAATTGGTTTTTAAAGACTGAGTTTGTATATATTGTTTGAACAATAGGAAATTTATTTTTTATTGATTTCTTACTGAATTTGGTATACGCGTATATACATCTATATAAATACAAAACAATGTTTGTATGTTTCCTCTGTCCTCTATGTGTGCGTCGAAACCATTGATCTAATTGTGATGAAATTTGGATAGAGTGTTCTAGAGACACCCACGAGTGTTACTATCACAAAATATCTATATACTTTAGTTAACATGGCAACCCATGCCGAGTTCAGCTAGTGTGTATATTTTAATGGATGATAAAATTGTATCCGCGACTTCGTCTGCACAGTATTATTTATTCCTATTTTATAATTATTATTTTACCCTAATTCACCTTACATCGTCTTTCTCGCATTAAAAAGTAGCTTGTGTCCTTTCTCAGGTTTTAGATGACCTCTGTACCAAATTCCATTCAAATCGATTCAATAGTTTATACATGATATCGTAATACACAATACGAGTTACTTTCGCATTTACAATATAAGTAAGGATAGGCCAACGCTTGGCGTCAATCAAGCTGGTGGTAAACAATGATGACATTAAGTTTGGTATGCGCGTGCCTACAAAATGCCCACCCATACTACCCTTTATCATGTCCTGAATCATACGTAATTTAATAAGTCAAGACTTATACATGTCAAGAATTATAAAGTATAAACACGTCGTCGTCTTGTTCTATACTTCTCCACTATCAATTAAGCTTAGTAAAAAGGAATGTTGGTCGTAAAAAAAAGATGGTGAAGTACGTAACATCAGAGACTCACCAAGCGGCACTAGTAATACAAGCCTTCATTATCCTTTTGTTTCGCCTTTCAATAAATAGATTATAATATGCTGAGAGGTGTTTCGAAACAGGAAAACTTGGTAATCCTAGAAGCCTGAAGTAATTACATTATTTTGAAACTTTAATGAAAGTATTAATTTATTATAAATTCTACAGTCACAGTACATTCTTAGTCTAGCAAAAACTTGAATATATTTTCAATCGACTTCAAAAAGAAGAATTTTGTAGAAATCTGTTCAGTAATTTAGTTTTAAAATCGAATTTACTAGTATAAGCGTGTCGTAAAAGTAAACTTAATTTAGTATTTTGCTTACGAAGTCGGTTTCGTTTTTTTTTATTATTTATATTCGTTTTGTCAATACTGGTGTAGTTTATAGAAAATTCGAAATAAGTCATATTAGGTGGTACGAAGTTCACTAAGTCATCTAGTCTCATTTATAAATGTAAAAGTTCATTAAATTCAGTAACCGAATTGCTTGGTACAAACCGATTACGATCCTGAACAAACAAAATACAAAACCCTTTTACTTCTACATTGCGACACGTATTATTTAAATTCAAACAATCGATAAATTACTTATTTCGTTGTTGACACAACTTTAATTTGTCCAGAAAGACAAATTCTATTAACATTTTCATCAAAATGAACCTTAGTGCCTTTGTCCTTTAAATATAAAAAAACTTTATTATTTTCACAAAGGATTTTTAAAGCGCGCTACTTTAAAAATTAGCCTTTAATTAAAATCTGCTAAAAGTTTGTGTCATTACTGTCGCCCTTTGTGAATGTGACTTTTTGGGTCATTCCCGCCTCTTATCTTTGCGTAAATTTGCAAATGAAAAATGTAACAATCCTTTATTTTAAGGGTCCTTTCTGATATGTCACATGCAATCATTTTGATATCACCCTACGTTATTAGAGTTGGGAAAAATGAAACCCATTACTTGGGAAGCGTAAAATTACAATGCCTTTTACGTATGTAGCTAGAATTTTGTTTTGGAAATGGATTAAATGTTATAATAATTACGCGATAGCATATCTACTGAATATTGTTTTTATTATTTAATTCATAAGAAAAATGTATTCGAAATTCCATTTCTGGAAAAATTCTTTCAATTCTTCTACCATTCTGGCTATAGCTTAATCCACTACGGTACTCCACTGCAGATTGGAGGATAATAAGTACCTACATTGTTATCGCTTAATTGATTAGTCGCTTTCTCGGAAGTTTTGTTATATGTAACACGTGTATTGATATATGGCAGAGGTCTGGCTGAAATAACCATTTGTGGTCGCTGCTAGTTTGCCAGCCGTTCTTGTATAAAAAAAAAAATGAACCACCATATAACAATATCTTATTTGATGCTTTGTTTAAGAGTATTCTTTAATTTTCTGTAAATATTAGCTCTTTACCTTATTTAATGTTCTTGTGAGCCTTCGATGTAAATTAGGCTCGGTTTTGTTATCAGATGCATACTATATTCTACTTACGAAACTCTATGTAAATGTAAAATTTAAATAAACAGTAATTTCTCTTTGTTTAAATTTGAACAAAACAACAATTTAGTACAAAATTCTAACGTAAACGCATCTTTAGTGTCAAAATATGATAAATTGTCTTTAGTTAGTCGAGTTGGTATTAAGCCAACATTGTATGTTTCTCAACGGTAAACATCTTGTAATATCCTTTGAAATACAAACTTCACTTCCTTGACATTGTTAAGGAAGAAGATTATATCACTTAGAGATATTAGGGATTGGAGTTATGATATCCACGAGTATATCCTTTTAGTGTACGAATATCTATATCAATCACCAAACTATCGCTGTAACTGTGTAATTTTGTAAATTTATTTACATATAAACTTCTTTACGTTACATATGTAATTGAAGATAGGAATAAAATTAGCTAATCCTGGACTATGACATTTTTCCTCGAGCTATAATAAAATAAATCGCTTGAATGATCCAATAGTATGAAAACATAATTTCTATCCTAAAACCTTCGACTATTGCCGCACGTGTTCACTCTTCAACGAGTTTTAAACGTAATACAAAAATATATTTGTATTCAATAAAATAAAAAATATATTTATAGCCAATATTTATTCTTTAAAATAGGACCAATTATATTGAAGGTAAAGATTTGTTAAACCACGATGTTATACAGGTCGTTACTCCACTTATTGGATATATGACCTTTGTTTAAAAAAACATTCGTATTTTCCCGTGACATTTTCCTCCGCATAGACCTCGAGATGAATTGTAAACAAAAATTTAATTGGGTAAAATAGCCCCTCAATCGGAACTGACCCGTCTGAATCTGGCAGGCGACCCATTTTTCAAACACGAATTAAGGACTTGAAATACTCATCAATTTGCCTGAATTTGATACGGAGGTCTTCCGTTACTTGTTTATCCACTGGACTCCGCTTTTGAAAGCAAAGCCAGCGTACAAATTAGATAAAGGTCACCGAGCTATTTTAACAAGTGTACAAGACAGAAGGGTAGAATTGAACTCAATGTTCTTTAAACTTTGTCATCATCAGTTTTAAGATAAGCAATAAAATAAAAAGCCAGACGATAAAAAAGGCCTGACGTTGAAAGGGATTTTCTGGCGACGGACTTGACGACCGCCGAAACGACCGACGATTGCCTTAAAACTAAGCTGACCCATTGACCTCACTCTTAGATCCGCGAGTGATCTACTCTAATCTTCTTACTTATTAGTTACTCTTAAGTACGTTATACATTAATTCTGGCGTAATTTCAGTCGAATGCACAAAAGTTGTCCTTGGTACAACTAATTTTCAATGAATAGATTGGAGAAGATTATAAAAATATTTTATAATCTTTTTGATATCATTGTAACAAAATAACGCTTCATACTAATATTATACAAACAAACACAAATACCCAGACTACCACAGACATCCGTATGGTCTATACAGATGTTAGTCACGAGCGAACCCACCACCTACGTATTGCAGTCACTTGCAGTGATCACTATGCTCATCTTCGTCACTCATTGATGATTAATATAAAACATTGACTAAACTGATGCCAGAATAATTGCAAAAAGTCTTCAACTAAGCCTGTTCAATATTGAGTTCAAGTAAAATATACAAAAAGTTGTGTCACGTAAAATAAATGCGTTTCTTGCTTTGCAGCGTTGCGACACAAATCATCTTCATAAACGCTGGAACGCATTTAGATCAGAACGTGTCTGAAATATACCGAACGAGCCAATTCCGATGCGATATGATATTTTATATTGCGAAATTCACACCGTGTATTATTTGTACTTTGTACAGTACAAACGATCAATTCTTGATAACACCAGTTTCATAGCTATTATTTGTTAAATAAAAGAGTTTGAGGATTTACGAGTAATAAAAGTGGTCGCCTAACGGTCGAAATTCGAGCGTAGTTTATTAAATTTTCAACCAATTTTAAGATTGACCACTGATAGTCTATTCTCAATTTGACCGCAGACGTTAACGGTAAACAAAAGTGTATATATCCATGTGTGTGTCAAATACATGGTAGTGTGCGTAATATTTCTTTAAATTGATTTAATGTATTTTTATGCAAAATTAAAAACATATTAGAATTTCTTTCTCCTTCTCTATATAAACTACTATACTGATTTGTTTATTGTCAGTCTCTGGTCAAATTGAGATGATATTATCTGCGGTCAATCTTGAAATCGCTTAACAATTTAATGAACTACGGTAGAATTCCGACGCTTTACGGTTACTTGTAAATATAATAATAATAAAAACAATGTAATATTATGTAAAAATAATCGAAACCAATCAAAGTACTAACGCCGCGAAAACGAAGTTGCGGGCAGCAGCTGGTAGAATATAAAAATTAACATGTTTTTTTTTAATCTGCCGAGATACTCGTCGCTCGTTAGCGAAGTGGATCTCTCTTTCCAACTATTAAGACAAGTGAGTGTTAGATGGTATAAACAAAACTTTCTAGTTTTTTATTGTATTTTATTACTATTCATCAGAACATAAAAAATGTATCTCTTTAATATATTGTTTTCAATAGTGAAAGTCTATATAATTTAAAAGTGGTATATTTTTCATTAATAATTAGCTGTATCCCGCGATATTTTTTCCTCAAATTAACGCGGCGATCTGAGTAATTTAAGAAAAATATATTAATATAACGTTTACCTTCCCAACTTGAATTATTGTTCAATATTTCATTGGTATCAATTTTGTGTTTTCTTAACCCTCATAATTGTAATAAATATTTTTTATCCTCCTTATAACATTAACTATCTGTGAGTGAAAGTCCCATCAAAATTGGTCTAGCCGTTTCAGAGATTAGGCTGAACTAACAGGTAAAAATTTTAAAAAATTGTGTTTTTGATGTAAGTACCATTTATATTTTCATGTGCATTTATTTAAAAGCTATTAATTTAAAATAACAAACAGAGACTTCATTTTTATTTATTTGTATACATAATGAATGGTGACTATTTCTTGTAATTAGAAAATAAATAAATTTTAAATATACAAATACTCAGATTAAATTAAGATATTACTTTTAACTAATCAAGGACAGGACCGGTTAAGAATTACGTACATATACACATATGTATAAATGACTGTTACTTACATTATATTCACATTCGTATTTAGAAAACGAAATCTATTATAGTTAAAATATTTGCAACAACAATTTATGTAGTAGGTACCGAATATTCTAAAGATGGACTACACTTTAACATCACGATAAAAAAATTATGATATTTTGAAAATATAATATATTTTGTTACTATTTATATAAAAAAATAACTTTTTATATAATGAATATTATACGATTCACAACACTTTGTAATTTTACTCGTGAAGTATTATCAATTTCGGCAAAAATATTCGCTCCTAAACAATTTCTTAGGCGCAGTTTATTTACGCTATGAAGGCTTCAGTATCCTCATTTTATAACTTCATTGAGTTGTAAAAATCTCTCAACGGAATTATTTTTTCTCAAATATATTATGCGTAGCTAAAAATTTCTTCTTTAAGTTACATACAACTTAATTTTGTATCAATTTGATATTTAAAATACCCGTTATTAAACAAAATTGAAATGATATTATTTAAATATTTTACACTTTTTTTTGTAAAATTATAAATAATTATTTCATTTTAATTAAATTATATGAAAAATAACTGTAATTAAATTTAATAAGCAAGCAAAGAGATGAAAACGTTTGATCAAAATGTCATTATGTTCTCTTGATAAAAAAATACCAAACAGTCGTTAATGAAAGGATGCGAGATTAAGGCCCGCTGTGTTGTAGTTTTTTTTATATAATTTAATATAAAATTAAATATTTTCTATATATAGTAATTTGAATAGGAATCAAATCAGTGTTAAATAAAAATGAAACCTGCGTCGCGTTTAGGATTATACATTTTAAGCTTTCGCGATTTATATTATTCATATTTATATGCCGCCGATTTGTGTTTGAACCTATCCGCTATGATATGTTTAGTTTGGCCAATATAAGAACTGCCACAATTACAATTTATCTTGTATACACCCGGTGTTTAAAAAGAAATAATACCTTCATTCATCCATTATAATAACGGTAATGACAATGTTAATATTCTGAGGGTAGGCGAAGAAAACTCGCGCACTCGGCGTCGAAGGGCGCGCGGTACACCAGTCTGCTCGTGACCACGACAGATGCAACATCGGCTAAACACAGCGCAATAAAAGAGGTATTACTACCATTAGTTTTTGCGATAAGATACGCGATAGTTATATGAAAAATGAAGCATTTAGGATCTATTTGAATATACAGCCGGACATACAAAACTTTCAAATTCATAATAGCCCTTGTTTAAACAATATACCTAAATGAATTGAACTTAAAATATATGCTCCTCAATTTTCTTTTACTGCTGAATCTGTAATATCTTTAGTATAAGATTAAGCCTTTATCGTAATAATGTTCTCCTAATGTCTTAACAGCGTCTCAGCGATAATTTTCAGATATGAGAACCCTTATTATGTCTATATAATCTACTCGGAAAGTCTAAAATTGATGTGCTTATCTTTAATCTTACATTGAAATCTATCTTTAGGTGAAATCTAAACTTTATCAAAATGTGAATTGACGTTGAAAATTAAAAGAAAATCAACAAGATATTGAAGAAAAGGTATCTTTAACATCCAATTCACAACAAAAGACCTGTTAATATTATAATAACGAAAGTAGTTATTGTTTTTAATACAGTATTTTTTGTACTTTTTTATCTTTATAAATATTTATATATCTTTGTTAAAGATATTTTTTTTATTTAACACGTTATCTTAAAATATAAGGTTCGAAATAATAATTATAAAACATTTAAAAAGTTACATTTTAACGATTCTGTTAATTATCAAATGCGAGGTCCTCATAATTACAGCACGTTCGTCTAAAATTCAAGTGTTTCATGACAATTTCGTAGTCTATAAAATCTTGAAACTAGATTAATAAAATTTTATTTTAATAAAAGCAAAACTATCACTGGTGCATTTTTGACAAGTGATAGCTAAAATACATAAAACCGACGTCGAGCCGAGACGTGTTTCGACGCCGCACTGTGAAAAGTAACGGCGTCGTAAAAACCACGACGCGCCGTGGCATCGTGACGTTTTGTTTAATTTTAGCGATATCGCGTTTTGATAATGACGTTGGAGTGCGATTATGTTTTTATGGCCGTGTTTTTCGTTAGGGAACTGTTTATCGAGAAAAGTTAAGTAAGTATTCTCTATGACAATCATCACGTAAACGAATGTGTAAGAAGCTTGTTTAAATGGGTAATTGTTTTTTTTTTTAGTTTAAGTACAAAAATGAGAAATCAACTGCCAAAAAGCATTGCGTTTTTTTCATGTTTTTCGTGATTTATATATACTTTTGTTAGCTAGAAAAAGCGCAGAGAGCGTCGATTTGACTTCATTACTGTATTACACAGTCGCGCTCTTTCGTTGGCGCTCATGATAATAATAATAATAATCTGTATCATTTAGGAAGTCCACACACATTTCATTAGACTAAAAACATAGATAATATTCATATATGTATAACAAAAGTAAAACTATCGTCTGTACCTGTGCTATAAGAAGAATAAACTTATGTTATAGAAACCTACTCCTTCCATAATCTAAATACATACATTTCTTAAAATAGAAGACCAAAGGCCGAAAACGTAACCACAATGACAAACATAACCAACCCAATAGACATTATCACACACGCTTTAATAAAATAAAACAAAATAACATGCGTAATTCAGATCCAGTTTTGGCAATAAATTTTATCAAAATTGTCCTAATAAAGTCTAGATGTGTTAACAAACACATATTTAGTGACTCATATGAGCGAATTCATAAATTCGCACTTAGCCGATTTTCGGATGACTGTAACTATAACCTTTTTTAAGGGAATCCATCCCTGCACCCCACAGCTGGTAAAGTTTAAGCATAAATATGTGTAACAGCTAAATTTAAAATGGTCAAGTCTAATACATGGTAGAGTGTGTAGTAAAAAGTAAAATAAAATAAACGCATCACACTCAACGGCCCCCATTAATCGCGTGACCTTGTGTCGGGGGTCCGGAACCACTCACAACACTAACACAAACACCCAGACCACGAAAAACATCCATATGACCGATACATACGTTTGCCGTGAGCTGGGATCGAACCCGCGACCGTTAGCGCTTGAGTCAGTTGCAATGACCACTGTGCCAGCGTGTCTGTCAAAGTAAAGTAAAGTAACAACCTTTAAATGTCCCACAGCTGGGCAGAGGCCTCCTCATCCACCTCTAATGTGTTTAATTTTTTTTATCGATTTAACATACTTTTAAGCTATAGCAGCAATATAATTAAAGAAAATTATTTTATTCTGCACTCCTTCTTTATATAAATAATTGTGCGAAAATTCATAATCCTCCGTCCGCGCCATTTTTTTTAAAAAGGGGTACAAAGGTTTTGCCTTATTAATATACAGAATATCGTAATCTAATATCTTGTCTCATTGTCATCATTGTCATTGTCTCATATCTAGTGAGTAACGCTCAAGCCTACTGTCAATTCAGACATGAATTTAGATAAACTGCTACCAGTGATTTAATTTTAGTATCTGTTATCAGCGTTAGTTTCCATTCAATCATGCGATAGTATTTTCGGTCGTACCTAATCACGGTCAAAGTACAAACATGACAATCGTTTTTATTTTGAAATTTTATTTACAGTTTGATTGAATCGAAAAATTAATATCATATATGTGTAAAGTTTTTTACTACATTTTGTTGTAAAGTTCAGCTTTTCAATATTGAGGAGGGACGTTTATTAGTCTGAGCTGAAAAGTATTGGAAGTTGAAATGAAAATTGTTGAGGAGTAGTTGATTTAATAAGAACATCTATAAAATTGACATTTCTTTCTTTTATTTCAACTGCACAGAAATAAATTCAATTCTTGTACGTTACTTGTAAAGTGAAGTTGAAAGTTATCAGCTATTTTCTAGTTGTTGAAAGAATTTGATCAATTTCTATTGGTTTCATCGACTTAAAATTTACTAAACTATGGATGAATGAATATTAAAATAATTTATTTGCGAAGTCTTGACCAGATGCTGCAGCATTATCTGGAATTAGCAGAAGACACAACTCTCCACGAACTAATCACAGAAGAACCGCGTTTGAGCTCGTTGAAATGGTCTCAAGATTGACGTTTTTTTAGTCATTTAAAGTTCTAATTATTTTTAAATCATATCGTAAAAACCTTTGTGTATATGGTTTAAAGCTTTGAACATTTATGTACGTTCAAACGTAAATTCTGTGATAGAGTCTCTGTAAAATTTTCAAATCTTAAAATTTTAGTAAAATATTTTATACAAATAAAATTAATCTTGTAAACGGTACAATAGTGTGCTTATTTAATTTGATTTACGAGTCGCTTATAATTTCCACTTTAGTACTGGAAGCTGTAAATACTACATTCTCGTTAAATGTGACCAACTTACCGCCGCTTCGCGTCGCCGTAACTCGCTGTCATTGTAAGTCTGAGATAATAAGATTCTTTGGAGGATTCTTATAAATATTTAAAGAGCATTGCATTTTTTAAAGCATAATAAATAGCGCAAAGTTTTTTTTTGAGTGCCTAAGGGTAGCCCTAGAAAAAGTGTCGAACCTTTTAAATATTCAATGAATTATTTACGGAAGTGCTAGTTGCTCAATAGATAAAAATAGATATAAACAAAAAGATCCTAATCGTCCTAAGTGTCGACAAGCAATTACGGTACACCCTCGCTTAATCGACTTTTTATACAGAAATAGTAACGAATCCATTAAATATGCAACGAATTACACAGAAAGAATAATAATGTAGTATCAAAATAGCTACGATTAAAAGGGTTTCGTTATCCTAAGTGTCTATAAGCAATTGCGTGATACTTTCTATTAATCGACTTTACACGGAAATGTTCAGAGGATCTTTTATAACACATTTTTATTTTCTAACAACATTAGAGACGCCATAAACTTAATGACAAAATACAAACTGATCGTCTTTAAGGGCGTTAAACGTTTGAGAGGTAAGTTACAGTTTTATTACAGTTTCTTTACACCAAAGATATATTATTTTCTATGCATATTATTTTTTGTGTATACAAAAAAAAAACTTAAATAAAATATGTAAAATATAAATAATTATATGTTTTATCATAGGGTTAACTGAAGAAGATATTGTGATAATTTTAAACGAATTACACGGGTAACAATGAAATTAATATTCAAGCTTGTATCAATTTATTAGTCATACACAATTCATTCAATATACGATATTACAAACGCCTATAGCGCTGTACATGCAAATCTTCACGCATATTGCACAATTATTGTGCATTTGCTACCAGTATTTCCCCGGGCACCCGTAAATCATCAACAGTTGCTAATTAGCGGGAATGTCGGCTAGGCACAATTATAACATTATGGTCTCAGGGATGACGTGAAAAAGATATCGTTTATAGCACGAGAAATGAGAATGATAAATCTTTTCTCATTATATATTTTTTTAAGATTTACACCGTAACTTAAAAGCAGCCCACGGGTATAATAAACACATTATGCCCCGTTTAGATACACATACGAATAATTCTTTAGATAACTCGCCGCATAATTTACCCACGAATGTGACTGAGTAAGCCTCAATTCATATGTATTCGGGGTATTCGGTCATTACAGCTACACTTCTAAAATTACATATGTGCCTAGTGTGAGTTAAAAAAACAGTGCCATCTCGCGTTCCTTTTTAACGCAAAATTAGTAAACATAGCGAATAAAAGTGAGGAGCAAAACCGCGTGTGATTGGCAAATTCTTATATTTATTAAGTGCAAGCGACGATTTTGATACGATCAAATAGTTAAAATTAGTATATTTTACGCAAAATCCTATCAAGTATTTATCGAAAAAAATCGCACTAAGTATACTGAAGACTTTATGGTGAATATCGAACTACGATGAATAATTCGTTAACATACTCATCTGTTTGCTTATCCGTCTGTATTGGACTTTATAAGCATTCCATTACACACTCAACTTGCACGAATGAACACTATCTGTTGTATTGTTCGTATCACTTGTCTAACCAGAAATCATTTTGCTTTATAGCGACCTCCTAAAAATGAGGATGTGCTCAATTCATCAGGGAACTTTTTTAATTTATGCTATCGATTACTCCGTTGATTGAAATGAATTTGATTTTTTTTTTGTTTGAAAGATCCTCGCTTCGTATCGCTAGTACCTTATCTATCGCAACCAGCAATATAAACTCCTTAACTTTATATCATATGATCATTATATTAAACTGAAATATAACTAGTAGCTAGTTTATATATTAACGAATATACAATTAAGATTTGAAACGGAACTGGTAGCGTTATGTGATTGAAGGTATTTTAAAATTGAAAAATGATTACTGATTCAAATTTGCTTTGTACAAAAATCAGAAATCAACTGTCAGAATTTAGCATTTTGTGATAGTGATAGCGAAATTACCCTGCAAAATAAATAATGATCAAAATATCACAATAAATCTCTCTTAATGTTTCATTACCAAAGCAAAGTAAAAAAACCTTTGAATTTAAATGCTATTCAAAGTATATGAGAAGATTTCAAATGGAGAATCAAAATATTTGAAACGATCAAAAACCAACATGTAACCACAATCAAATAGTATATATAACTTGAAATATATCGCAAATAGAAAATAAATAAGCGTTGACTAAAATACTTGTTCGCTTCTTATATACATGGTAGGATCGATGAAAGCCGGCTCCTGTATTTGATCAGACCCTTGTAATCGAATACAATTTACGCCTCGAAATATATTGGCCCGTACTATTTTTCTTTAATCAAATTTCAAATTACATAAAGCACATTTTAGTCTTACCTATAAATATATTTTCTTTTTCTACAGATAAATAAATATTCGTTAAAGCAAGTTTGTATTTGTGAACGTTTAAAAAAAAACGATAGAGCCAAAACAATATTCTGTGTCTATAGCATACTAGTGCCAAAATTCTTTTAGGTACTTTGTATATAAATAATATTTCAATTATTATTAAATTCGCGTGTAAAACCTTCATTAATATACTAATCAAAGATTAATTACATGCGTCCTAAAATAATTTAATCTAAAAATTAAATGTACATTACCTAATTAGGATTCTAAAAATAAACCTAAACACTACAAAACGCTTTCACGTTTATCCTTGCCGATAAGAATATATTTCAAAAAGGTTTATTTAAGCTATCAAAGCTTTAGTACGCTCATTTTATACCTTCATTGTATTATAAAAATCTCTTAAGAGAATGAAATTTTCCTCGAAATGCGTCTTGGCAGATAAAGAAAAAATACATTTTTTGGGGTCCAATATTTTTCTAATAATTTCAGTTTAACTAATGGTAATCTTCAAAGATTAATTATAAGAGCTATATTTTTTTTTAGAAAAGGGTGACATTAATATGTGAATAATATCATAATATACATAATATACATATATATACAAATGAAATAATATCTTTTCACTTTTTACGTGTAACGAAAAATATACGATAAGAAGCTCAGGACGACAAGGTTATTCTAGAAAAAATATATTTAAATCTGTTTAATTTCAACTGATTTAAAAAGAAGGAAGTTCTCAATTCGTATGTAGTGTGTTTTTTTTATTACTAAGAATTCCAACATTTCTTAACCGATTTAATTTTTTATTTAGTTCTAGGGTTTACTTTCAGTTTCGTCCGATACAAAAATAATAAGTATTTAATTCAATTCTATTCTATATTCTGTAGCTTTTAGTTGTGCAAATTATGCACATATTATTTCGCCAAATCACGTGGAGTGTAGAAAACACGATGAAGATTGTTCGGTGGGGTCGAGAATCTAACCTTAATTAAATTTAGAAAACACCTTAAAATATAATAAAATTCTGTGAATTTTGTTATAAGTCCTTAACCTAAAACAACACATATAAATACTTATAATTTAATTAAGACAATCACACACTTTATTTACAACTTAATTTTATTACTTTTTGTATAATAACATAAAAACGGACACATAGGACTAAACACAAACATCAATAAACAGTTAACATTTATAGGGCGAGGGACTTTAGAAGAAAGGACGTCATAGAGGGTATGAAGAAGTCTAGGACAATTAAATAAGATGTGAGATGGGGAACCTTCGTCTAAGACGCATTCACAAAGCAAGTGTGGAATAAGTATATCATTCAAGTAAACTAAATGACGTATTTTGCTTTGAAGTCGGTTGCCTTCTAAAAAAAAGTCTTAATTGGATGCTGATAAGCAATAATGTGTCAACCCACATAATGTCAAATTCGGAGATGTTGATGTAATTTGATCCTGCGTCACCTAATTAACATTATTCAAAACAATTTCAAGTCATCTAAACTAAATAAAAACGGAAAAAAGTTTCTTAAATTAATGTTTCGAATTTCAAGTGCGTTCCATATTTATATCAATCTGCCTTTAATTAATTACCTTTTATGAAAATAAATAAGGAAAGATGGATATATACGACTTCAAACAGATTTATTAAGACTAAGTTTAACATCTTTTGACGCCATTATCTCAAAATGAAGCTTGACACAGTATTGCTTATCGGCGTTCAATTAATCTATTTCTTTGTTTATTTTGTTATTTACATATTTTTTATAAAATTCCAATTTAAATAATGTGAAATTACAGGTTTCCTTTTAATATGTTTTATATCAGTCAAAAGTATTACTCAAAATTAAAAGCATTTATGTATAAATTGCAGTTTAATTTTTATTGCAATTTTAATCTGCAACGTTTGCTTATTGTATTAATATCATTAATTTTGATAAACATTTTGACATGAACAAATGAGAGCCCAATTGTCGGCATATTAAAAAACTACAAATATTGTCCCTCATTAATTTAATACGTAAATATATTAATATAATGTCCCATATTTATTTTTTAAATTATTTCTACTAGTTAAAATACACCTAAGTCAACTAAAACAAAACTACACACATATATATATTTAATTATGTGTATTTATTTTAATTTTAATATTAGGGGAGAGGTGGCATGAAGAGGACAAGTTTTGAAAGGGACAAATGGAATTAGTCCCGATTAGAACGCAGTATTAGATTTTTGATTTTTATTATCTGACAACACTTAAAAAGTAATTCGTAGTTTTAGTAAATAATAGTTTAGTATATAATAGCATAAATTTGTTTGATAATATTTTTTATTGTAACGTTATTTTTGAAAATGCATGTTAGTCTTGAAAGGGACAACTCAAACGGTCTTGAAAGGGGCGTCTCTTTTATGACTATCTCTTTGAAGATTTGATTGTTGATGCGATGTATCTGGTAATTTGGCTTTAAATTGCTAATTTTAATTGAATATTTGAATTACTTAATGTTATATGTCCCAAATTTCTAATTTTAAGAAAATTAAATTCAAAATGTTGTTTCAAAATATTTTCCTGAAGTATTGTGTATTTATTAAACAGCCTCACAAGTGATTTATTTGTTTAAAATTATTTGTCTACACGTAACATTTTTATTCATGCATAGAACAGCGATAATATAATAATAACGATAAGAGACAGAATAGACCCAAAAAATCGAAGAAGCCGACAAGAAAGTGTTTAAAAAGTAAATGACTTTAAGATCTGTAGCAAATACCTATTATTATATGCGATCTAGGAAGACTTGTCAACAAAACAAAACAAAATGATGCTCAAGATTTTTAATATTGTCCAAATATTGGAAATCGTCGAATTTTCAGTATAAATCATGATACACGTGACACCTCTTAGAGAATTTTAAAAGTTCTCTAAGAGGTTTCGCGGCCTCATAACTATTAAGCTCAGAAAATTAGAATACTAGTATTAATATAAAATTAGGATTTTATCCAGTAAAATGGCATGAAAATCAAACAGCAAGACTGGTTAAAAAATAAAATAAAATAATTGTAGTACTGTAAACAAAAAAATTCGACTAGTATCGATACTAGATTGGTTTTGTGATGTAAACTTCGTCAAAAAAGGCTAGTGAAAAATGGGGAGTAAAATGAGTCTTTATTTTATAATACATATTAAGCTTGGTCTGGCTAGGTGTATAATTTAATTAATATTTGATAATATATCTGTATTTAACAGTGAGAATTTGATTTAACTTTACATGCCCCTTTCATGAATAACTATGGAACATAATGGGACAAAACGACAAATTTTTTATTGGATTATCATGCTGAATTGATAGAAGTAAAAGTGGGTTTTAATTTTTTTTTTTTTTAATATAAATAGATATATTTGAAACGTAAATGAAAGTTTTTACTTAATCTCTCATAGGTTCCCCAATATCTACACTTAAAGAATTTTGTCCCTTTCATGGCACCTCTCCCCTATGAAATATTTCACTTACCCATTTTATTTTGGTATAAAAATAAAAAAAATTATCTACATTAAAATCATAAATACCTTTTTCATAACAATATTTAAATGAAGTAACGTAATATTTAAAACACCCCATTTTATCTAGAGAACATTTTCATTTTTGATATTTAATTAAAATTTAGGTTACGTTTATTGCTCTTAAAATGCCAGCAAAGAGAGAATACATAAATTTAAAAATTAAATAGAAAAATATTTTTAATAAATCAGAAAATAAAACATTTTTTGTTTGTCATGTCGTAATTACATTACCATTGAATATATGTTAATTGAGAAATATTGCCCGATGGTACTTTGTGCAAGTAAAATAAAAATAAATAAAACGCTGCATTCTAAATACAGTACAAAACTCACCAATTTATTATAAGCTTTTATTTAGATTCACCTGTCCCGTTGTCTGTCTGAAATCAAATTCCGAATGAGCTAAAATTTTGCACTTACATATGTATGTATATGTACATCGCGTGACGATACAATATTATGATAATCAGGTCATGGAGCTGATCTGATGATAGAGCTAGAAGTTCATAGAAACTCCTTCATAAAACGACATAGCCCCATCGAGTTTCGGCTCGTATGATTAATCTTGATGAGTACTTTGCCTCTAGATGATATCTAGGGTCTGATGATGGAGCTGGAAAGCGGCCGTGGAAACTCCGTTGTAAAACGACATAGCCCCTTCGAGTTTGGGCTCGTACGATTTGTTTTGATAAGTAATGGCATCCAGGGCCTTATGATGGAGCTGGAAGGTGGCCATAGGAACTCCGTTATAGAATGATATAGCCCCAGTGAGTTTGAGCTCGAATAAATCGTCTTGACGAGTCCTTTGGTTCTAAATAATAACCAGGGTAATATTATAAAATAATAAAATTCACTGTGAGTTCTCAAACCGCTCACATACGTGTGCACACATAATTGCTACACATATTATTATAGTATAATGAGTAGTAGTATGGTATTACACATAAGCACAAAAATATTAAAAATAGTTTATTCCAATAAATTTATTATTTAACATTATAACCGATTTTTTAAATTAAAATACATTATGATACATTTTGACGGCAAGGGAGAAATCGGACAAAATGTACCTATAAAATAGTATATTTCTTATATGAATTAAATTTTAAACTTTTTAGATCCTTTCATTAAAAATGTATATTTTTATCAGCTTTTATTTTTTGTTCTGAGGCTTTCGTAACGTCGACACCCGACTCACGCTTGGCTGACTTTTCTTTTTTTTGTAATATCTGACGTAATAACATACATTCTTTTAAAAATTCTAAATGGATACCTTATTGAGGTTTAAAAACCATTAGAAGATACACCCCTTAACATAGAACAAACGAATGAAAAATGTAGTACTTAAAAAGTGACAACCTTTTGGCGCTGTTTGGGTACAGAACCCTAATAAAAATTATAGAAAAGTTACCATTAACGCAACCCTTTCTCGCCGTGGAATTGTATCATTAAAATGTAATCTGCCGTTAATCTACGATTAACATAAAAGACCAGGGATGATATATTCCTTTATACAAAAAATAATGTCATTAATTGGACACGTGTATTCATATAGACATTATTTCGACGCGTATGTTTACAAGGGTTCGCAGATTAAAATATTCGAGATTTTCATTTACTTTCGAGGACTGGTTTCGTGTTTAAATTCAACTCGTACTCAGCGTTGCAGCAAAACGTTATAAGCAAACATAAAATTGAACCGAGTGTTGGTTAACAGATTTCTTTTTTTTTGCAAACACACTGCATACTGAAGCAGTGTGATAGATTATGTTATCCATCTTCTAGTATACTAAGAAGTCCTTTAAAAAAATAACGTTCTTTAAAATCAATGCAGGTAAGTTTATTTACTTGGATGAAATACTTATTACAATTATTTTAATTTAAAAACTAAACTGAGCTTATTTTAATGAAAATTCTACGATACTAATGGTAAAACATACCCTTTCAAACAAAATAAATTCGAATAATCCTACAAATCTACATAACAAAGTGCCTCACTAGTTTAGGATGATTTCATCATTTTGCAAGTCGTTTAAATAACAATAATCTAGCAAAAGGATGTCTCTAAAAATCACCATATTGACAGAACGGACTCGATCAAAATTGCATAAAGTATGATGGTAGAACCGCTCCAAAGATTTCGTTGTCACTAATGCATATCGTGAAATCAAAAAGCGATTCGACATCGACCATCAAATGCATTGTCATTGTAATGTGAATATAATATTCAGTCATATTATACCGTTTTGTGTCTGGACGTAATTGTAAAATCAATGAGTTAACCGTTTTGTGGTTCGCCGAAACTTAATTTGAAATTGAATTATGTAGTCGGATAGGATATTATAATTTAAATTTGAACCTCATAAAAGTTTTTAATGATTTTTGCAAATGTAATAATTGTGTCATCATTTATTAGTCATCAATTAGTTTCATATTGTTTTATTGACTTGTTTTTTTTATATGAACTAGCAGCCCCTTGCGGCTTCACTCGCGCTTAACATAGGACTTTCATACAAACTTCCGACCCAGTGAACGTCGACGTCCTAAAAAATCCCCACGAAAAATTTGAAACTCACTAATACTTGTAGCTTCTGAGATTTCGTGATGATTGAGTATGTGACGTTTTTATATAATATGTAGCTTATATTTATTACATTCACACGTTTAAGTCAATAATTGTGTTCGTATAACGTTTATTTAAATATATAAATATTATCTGAAATGTTGTGATGGTAGTTTTTTTCCATCACCTCCGAGTATTAAAAAACATAAATAATCTTAATTACAAATAAATTATGATAAATACTAAGATTATAAAGAGTTAAAATTTGTAAGTAGGGGGTAATTAATACCTGAAACTACTAATTTTTTCTGCTTTGGATAATTCGTTTCGAAAATTTCGAAAAGCACAGCAGTAACCATAAACGCGAGTGAAACCCCCCAGAAATATTTATATAAATGAAATATTTTAACAGCACGTTTTACAAAAAAAGTATTTATAAAAACTTGTGTATAACGAAGCAATGGTAATTTGTATTACAAACTCTTTTAATCAATAATTAAAATTAAGTTACCAGAAGGTCAGTAATCTTCGAATATTTGTCTTGAAAATATTTTTCTTGCACTTAAAAATAAAAATATAAAGACAAGCCATGTCGTCTCGAATAACTGTTCCAGTTTCAAATTAATTATTATTAAAACAGGAATATTTTCCGAAGTGGAAGATTTGTTTTTTGCGAACGAATAATTTTAGCTAATTTTTTTTTCTATTATTCATATCCGTATTTTCATCATATCCGTACGTATCATATACGTAACGAAAATACATCAGGTTTATAAAAACCTCGTTCACCATAACATATGTTATGCTGTTACCTTTCAGTCTTAGAACAAAATTAATTTTAACAATACTTTCAAAATAATTCGTAGAACGTATTTTTTAAATGAAAATTATTATAATTAGTTAATTAAAATACACAAGACGAACAAAAACACGCCACAATTTTTTGGATATATTTTTATAACTTTAAAACAAAAAAATCATTCAATTCATTCAAAATAGTCTTTTTCAATAAAACTTTTACCGATTTACTTGTTAAGATAAGCTAGACAATAATTTTGTATCTAAAATGTCGCTTGTCCTTTAATAGTTACGCAAAGTTTAAGTAAATGTCTCGTCGTTACAAGTTTATTATCTTTTGTAGGTTGAGAAACTTCTGTGTAAGTCCACATTGACACTAAGGCCATCAACAGAACTTGAAGCAATCTTGGAAAGTATGGATTAGGTGCTAGAGTTGACTTGACGTAATGGACATTGCCAAAAATGTATTAGGACTGAAGTGGATTATTTATTTACAGACGGAAACACACTTCTTCTAGAAATTTTATTTTGTATTAGATTATGTCATCCAATTTTTTTTTCACTTAATTTTTATATGTATACTAGAAGGTGGTTGCGGCTTCGCTGAAATAAAGTTTGGAATTTCATTGACATGTTTTGGAAAAGTGGTAAAGTCACCAACTATTTAGCATCGATAAACTTTTTAAAGGATCATAGTCTTTTTACGCTTAATTATTTTCAGTCATTGTCTCACTTCCAAAGAAATGAGCAATTCTATTCAAAATTCTATATATATATTTCTTTTTATATAATTATTTCTTTGATTTCCTAGGAACTACTAAACCAATCTAGACGATTTAAGTCGTATTTCATTAAAGCTATACTTTGGAAAATATATTTTTTATCTTAAAATATATAGGTACATGATCTAGAATCTACTTTAGTTTTGGAAAATTAAGCGCCATGACAAGAATGTCTTAAAAATCGCGTATTTATCGAAAACAAAATGCACTTGATATCTCGTACCACGTCCTAGTCTCTTTCCCATCCTTTCAAGCATTACCTGATTAATTGGTGGTCTGTAAGTTGTAAAATCTTTACATTAAAACATTAAACATCTCGTAAATATATAAGTAGATGCAGTCTCATAATGTGAAATTGTAAGCTTCCAGAGATCGTCTCAAAATTGTTTTTTTTTTTTTTTAACTATTTTTATTTAATACAAGGTTGTACAGAATGTACACTTTTCTTCCGCCAAATGTAGCTGTTATCCGTGCTACACATAAATCCTTATTTATTATGTTTTTTGTATTAAATGAAATAAACATGTAATTATTTGCTTTAAGCAGTATAAAAAAATAATTGTTCTGAATTTAAACACCAGCAAAATTTTGTTCCTACAGAACTGTAATACCCTAATTGGATGATTTAAAAATTCTTTGATACAGATATCTATTTATTAACAATAAGAAATATTTATGCTAAGTTTTAAGCTAGTGATAAAAAAATATATAAAATAATGTTTCTCCATAGAAACTTCACAACCCCATTGCATCCCAACGGGAAATTATTACGTTTCGTATTTAACAGTTAGGTAATTATTACTAGTAACAAGTATCTGTGTTAAGTTTAAGGTAAATATAACCACGAAATAAAATTTTACATACAAAAGTTTTACCCCTTTTCACCCCTGTAGAGGTAGAATTTTAAAAAATCACTTCTCAGGTGTCTACTTTATGCATAGCACATAGGGTGTGTTTAAATTTCAAGTCTTTACGATCAGCGATTTAGGCTGTGCGTTGATCATTCATTCAAGACAAATTATTTTATATATAAAAAAAACACGACTGTCTGAACTATTAACGCAAAGTCAAAACCACTGAACGATTTGGGTTGTTTTGGCATACAATTAACGATGTTCAAAATTGAACGCTGATAAGCAATAATGTGTCAACCCACAAAAAGTGATATTCTTAGATATTGGTGCATTTTGATACTGGATCACCTATTTAACATTATTAAAAAAATTGAAGTCTATAAACTAAATAAGGACGGAAAAAAGTTTCTTGATTAATTGGTTCGAATTTCAAGTGCGTCACATATTTTGCAATTTATGCAATAATCTCAAACATTTGAAGAACTTTTTATTAGATAATATATAAAATGTATCACTCTGATTTTAATTCATTATACCTTTTATCAAGAAATAAAAGATAAAATTGATATATACTTCTTTAGACGTATGTGTTAAGAATAGGTTTGACATCTTTAGACGCCATTTTCTCAAAATGAAGTCCGTCAGGGTTGACACAGTATTGTCATTACAGTATCAGCGTCCAATTAATATAGAGAAATAACTCTCATCTCAAGCAAAGACCCGGGCAAGAGCCAGTAAAATATAAAATCCGATTAAAATTCCTACTTTTCTGCAAAACGTAGTAAGTATTCCAACGATACTAATTCTTATTCATCGTGACAAACTTATTGTCGTTTCCACCAGTAATTCTCCTTTAACATAAAATTCTTCAAAGTTTTCTACTAAATTTTTAAAAGCCGTTCTGATTTCTAATTCAACTCTTTACTAGTTTGCTTTTAGAAAGTTTTTAAAATGGCTCTCCGATTTATGACGGCAAACGTATTTCATTTTAATGTATTTTTTATATCATTACGATTTCAAATGTTCAAAATAAATTGAAATAAACATACTTCCGTTATATTATTAAATACTAATTACCCTAATTCGTACATGCAATCATTGTCTATGAAGTAGTATATAAATTCTCAATAAATGTCTTATAGAACGCACAATATTAACTGGATGGTGATAAGCCATAAAAAGTCAATTTCGGATATGTTGGTGTAGGTATTTTGATACCGTCATGTATTTAACATTATTAAAAACAATCAAGTCATCTACACTACATAAGTACGGAAAAAATCTTTCGAATTTTGAAATTTAATGTTTCGAATATTGAATTGCGTTCAATTTTTTTTTGAATTTTGAAAACTTTATATATAATAAACTGCTTTTAATTCAATATATCTTTTATCAAAATAGAAAAGAGAAGATAGATATATATGTTTTCAAACAAATTTGTTATGAATAGGTTTGATGTCTTTAGACGCCATTTTCTCAAAATGAAGTCCGCGTGGCTTGACACAGTATTGCTTATCAGCGTCCAATTAGTAGTTCAATATTTAAACAAATTGTTTGATTTCATAATATTAGTATAAATTATTTTCTCAGATAAAAAAGTAATACACATTTTTTGCAGATTCTGAAGAGCCGCCAACCACTCAATAACGGCGTGCGAACTTATCGCCTCTAGATGCCGCGAGGCAGTTTGAGAGCAAACTTCATCAACTGTTCAAACAGCGCTATAGGTGTATTTCTTACACGCTGAAAGATTTAAAACAATATCAAGTTTTATATTATAACTTGACTTTGCTCGCGGTTCTACTCGCATTGATTTTTGGTAATTGGATGATGAAAAAACAAAAGACACTTGAATTATGTTAATGGTTCTGTTCTTATGACTCGTAACATTATATAATTTGTAAACTTGGTCAATACTTCTAGTATACACTTATCAAAAGCAAAATAATATCTGACTGGTAGGTCATGAGTTTAGCATATTAAAAACAACACCCTCTTTATATATCAGTAGAATTTTTCAAATTCAAAATAATATAATGTAAATCTGAAATATTAATTTTATATTAACGCATTAATCAAGCTAATTATTCGGTAATCATAATAATTTACACTATCTTTACATTTCTATAAAATAACCGCCCGAGACCAGAGTTTCTTGCGACTCTACAATTTCTCTCTTGAGATGTAGGATTAATGCAAGGAACTGCAATTTATATCTTGGCTTCTTTACTTCTTACAACACATTTTGCTAAGAAAATAAACTTTGTAGTTGGAGTTTAAACGTCCGCTGAGGTTTCTGTGCGAAAGGGCTATGAATAAATTTCGTGTTCCTGTTAAAATTATTACAAAATTTAGCAAAATATAATCTTTCTTTGATCAATCTATAGCAATATTAAAGTAAAATATGTATATAGGAATGTAGGTTATCTTTTACATTGAAAGTAAGCAAAAAACTGCATGTGTATTTTATTCTATTGAAATTGTTATTCTAAACAGAAATTTGGCAATTAGCTTCATCAGCATGAATCTCAGTCAACTTGTATTGACTCAGTGTCGGTACAATAATATGCAAATTCGGTTGCTGCATTGTATACGACATAGCGGGTAAATAGAATTTAAAAAAAAAAGTTTGTGAATTTGTAACGTTTTATTTAAAGAGCCATATTTCGTAAAAAAAATTATAATAATTTTTATTAGATTACTCAAACACGTCTTCTTTATAGCGACTATTATCTACATATGTGAAACATTGTACACATTATAATATTTTTTTTTTCTTCATCATTATTTAATCTCGTCACATTTTCATTAAATAGAAACTTTAAAAAACGGACCAAATTACGATTTAAATTTCTTAGATAGGCACTTTAATTAATAATTATTATCTGCGTCATGATATATTTCACCAGTCCAATTGTCACGCTTATCCCTCGAATGAGATACATAGATAACAATCGTTTGAAAAGGATATCGGTAAATTCGATTTTGAACGAAGTAAATGCGAAGCTTAACGGCTTTGCGCTAACGATCGCGGTTTCGATTCGCGGTGATGACAATTATTGCGTAGCTCGTATGGGTACATTTTGTGGTATGTTTCTTTTACGCTTTTATACTTTTTAGGGTATTTTGTTAAAAACTGTGTAAATTATATACTATTATTTATAATAGTTACATCCAATGTATGTCAAAAACAAGAAAATAAATATAATATATATCAGTGTACGTATTATATATTATATAATACGTACACTGATATCGCCCCAAATCGTCTTTTCGTCGTTACTCGGTAAGTTGCTAGTGCGAACATTTAGCCTTATATTTCTTTATAATTAGGATCATATAATCAAATATATAATATATATTTAAGGTTGTTGTTTTATTTATATCCGCATCTATTATGTAATAGACCCATATATGCTTATAAACATTTTTGTAAAATCATTTTCAATCTGCAACACTCTTAAGACATAATTTTATTGTATTTATCTGTTTTATGTTACATATTCAACATACTATATAGCCTTAGCCTATCAAAACTTATAGCTACATAGCTCGATGTGACATCGCGTTGTAGCTCTTACAATGTCGTCAAACGTTGCGACGTCGCATCATGGTACGATGTACGATGTGGTTAGTATTATCTTTTACTTTTTAAATCAAATAAATAATAATGTGACGTGTCACCATGATTTTGTTTTTTTGTCCCTTAGTTCATTTAAAAATATGTATACTTCAGGTCATTTTATTTCAGGTTGCTAGGATATAAAATCACTGATCTGGGTCTTTCCTTTTTATCTATATTAGAGGTAAAATTTGTAAGTTTATAAACTACTGATCTGATAAAAAAAAAAAAAAAACTTTTTTCAGTGGATTGCACGTTTGTTAAGGAAGATTATAGACAATATTACATCTCGCTATGACTCATAGGAGCGAAGTATTAGTTATTATTGTATAATATATCCTAAACTATTAATGTCGTTTTTGCGTAACTAATCCTAAGTAATAAGAATAATAAAAACGTTTTTTTTTAAGACGTTCGGTTACAACATTAACTTTACTCAAGTTGTAATAGAATAGATAGGAGTAACACTCGTTTTAGATAAAGTACGACGAGGTTCAACAACACCAGCACAAAGCAAACGCGCCGGGTGCCAAGATTGTGTAGCGTGAGAATATATGACTAATATAAATTTCACTAGATTCTTTGAGATATTCTTAAGTAAAATTCTTTTTTGATATTTCAATTAGACATTCTAAAATTTATTTTAAAAAAATCTTTATAATTAGATTGATCTGAAAGGATGTAAAACCTTAATAGGTTCTTAAATCGACTTTGTACACGATCAAGTCAAGAAAACGATGGTGATCATTAATGACCAAAGCTGACGAAGTAATCTTGAATACTAAAAAGTTACAATCGCGTCTCTAAGTCACATAGAATAATTATTTACATATATACATATATAAAATTGAAGTATCTCTTTATAACTTTATTTTAATTAATAAATAAAAAAAAACGAAAACAAAATTGAAACCAATGAAATAATGAACAATATCCGATTCAAGTAGGAAAGGCAAACATTATTTTAATATAACTTTTCCTCAAATTAACGCGGTCGAAACGGCGCGGTACATCTAGTTTATATATAACGTGTAAGCGTAATTAAGGTAACAGAATCTTGACTATTCATTCGAAGTAATTGTCGAAAATCTATAATCTATAACAACGTTTAAAATTAATATCAGTAAACATCGCTCGCCTCTCCATCATACCTCCAGCCTTATCTTAAACAATACATTCCTCAATCACATTACATAACGCGTACAGCCGCCAACAGCGCTGTGTATGCAAATATTCAACCATATTGCACAATCGTACTGCATTTACTACCTCCAGTATTTCCCGGGGCATCAGTTAATCATCAAAGTTGCAAATTGATACAAAGATTTATGTAGCATAGTTTATATTATAATTACATATGACATATTATGCGTTTCGATCTATTGATGAAAATAAAAATATCGTATATGTAAATTTGTATTGTTTTTTTTCCTTATCTATTTGTTTTACCTTGGTTTATATGCATTTTTTATCGTCTTAGTTGGACGTCACAGGATCGCTTGCGCATGCTACCGTAACGTCCCGACGGTTGGCCCGCCTAGACAAGCCGTCTTCGCCTAAAGAGTGCTCACAAGCACTGAGGGCACTCTCGCGCGATGATGGTGTATAGAAGAATTAGTATCTCCCTTATGGAGGAGGAAGAAGGTGCGCATAACGCCTTCATCTTCCTCCCGGTCGTCGTCTGCGGATCGGATCAGCGAGAGCGTCCGCTTCTAGTTAACTTTTCGCTGCCTCCTTCAGCGACATGACAGACTCGCTAGAGGAGACCATGGCCGAGGCCAGAACTACTTGTTTTTCAGCTATTTTATATACATAAAAAAACAGTAATAATTTTTACCGTATAAAATTTTTCGGTAATACAAAAGACAAAAGTCATTAGGGTGCAGCTTATATAATAGATATATGATAATCTGGATCTTTCACAGTACATACCGTCTACTGAATCAAATGCAGTTTTAATAGTAATGAAGGAAATGTATTGAATTTTAATATTCATTTTTGCAATCTGCTTTGACAAAATATATTTTATTAAATGGAAATATGTATAAATATAATATTTTAAGTTTATGTTTTTTTTATTGAAAATAAATTTATATACAACCGGTCCTTATTAAAATATTCACTCTTTACAAAATTTGCTTTACTAACGAGTACTCTGCCATTATCCGTTAAAGAGCTCCATTTTTATCAAATCTCCATTAAATTCTAATACGATAATCTTCATAAAGTAACCTTTGCCACAAAAAAGGTAATATTAAAATCGGTTGACAATATATAAATATAAAACACTGTCCGATGGCTCACTAAAACTCTCAGTATGGCTAGATCAATTTGGCTAATTTTGATCTTGAAATATTTGTGTAAATTCAAGGAAGGTATAAACGGTGAGAAAAATAAAAATAAGTAACGATTAATACTGAAAACGAAAAATATTTTTTCCAATATAAACTGTTTTGTCACTTATTTGTCAAATATTTAGCTTCAGTGTAAGGTCCGATCTCCTTGGTATGTTTTTGGAATACAAAATTCAGAAATAAAATGGTGTGTTGCATTAATGTAGATAAGAATGTTGTATTCTGTTTATACCACATTTTACACAAATATAAATATGTACGTGACATGAAGTTTACCGGGTCATCTAGTTGATAATAATAACATAAAAAGACAAATAAAATCATCAGAATTAAGCCCTCAATGCTAACAGTCAGACAATTTAATTTCGTCTGCTTTTAGGCAATGGGGCTAGCTAATAACTTACATCATAAAATTATAAAAATTGTAATATTAATGTAAATAGGTTTACGAAAATAAGCTATTCTTCAAAATGATTACAGAAAACCCTAAAAACTTACCGGAAAATTACGGCATACGATTATTCGGGCATACGATTATTTATAAAATTTTTAGTACATTCATGATTAAAGTGGGCGAACAAAACTAAAGGATCCGTCTGATCCAATTAACCAATCGCTAACCAGATAAAAATCACATATTTAAACAACAATAAAGACATGTCGTTACTGTACAAATTTACTGAGTTGTAGCAGGATCTTGTTGATAGAAACCACATTCCGAATCAGAGAAACCTTTGCATAGAAGAATTAACGAGCCCAGACAGATGGTAAACAAAAAAAAAGACATTTAAGAAAATAAAATAAATAATCCTTATCATCATTTAAAGGCATTTATAGACGTGATGTATTTACGATGCGTATAAGGACGTATTCGTACTCTCGTAATATAAAAACGTACGCTTTTATAACACATGTCTACCTGGTATAAGTTTATATACGGTTACAAAATTACTTGGGAGAGGCTGCACCGATTGGTTAATTCCGTTTTTTTATTTAAAGTATATTCTCACCGATTCTTCCCATAGAATTTTCATTTTAATAAATTTAGTAGTTTTGATTTTAAAATCAAATTAAGTGAAATAAGTTTGTCGTTCAAGTAAACAAAATTACATTAATATAGATTAAAATTTATAGGTGCGTTTATACACCAACTGTTTTATCAACGCGAAGGCTCCCATTTTTACGCGTGTTATGCGCGCGTGTACGCGTACAATCATATACGCGAGTATACTATTTTCAGGTACTTATCACATGATTTGGTGATGCGAGCAAGCACTTAAGCATAAGTGGTTAAAGACGTAAGTGCACTAAAACGAACGATGTTGAAAACGGGGAAGTAAAACGCGCATGTAAGTGTGAACTAATACGCGCCGAAATCACCCCCGATGTGTTACAACCCTAAGGCAATAATAATAAGGACCTCGAGTTTCTAGCAAACATATAAGTAATTAATGATTTATCTGGCCATTATTTATCGAACTAATAGCTTTCGCAGACAAAGCTTTATAGAAATAGCGTTATATGAACCCGACTTTTTTAATCTATCTGTTAAATAAATAATACGAAAATTAATATCAAAGGAGGATTGTCATAATTTTACAAACAGTAATAATAATAGGTAGTTTGTATATATAATAATTGTTATTTAATAACGATTTATTATTGTTAAACTGTTACATGCTATATTATATATTATGTATAGGAATGTATAATTATGCATAGCAACCAGCTAGGGACCGAGCACGACCGATGAGAACTTAATACATATTATATTAATATACTGTATATTTTTTACATACATACATACATTTATATATTATTAAACTGTAAAAGTCAATATAGATTGACTGCATTTTATACGAGAGTAATTTAATATTACGTATATCAATTGTCCAATTCGAATATTGAAATCAAACAAAAATGACAAGAAAATAAATGACATCAGAAAAACAATACAACGATAAAGAAAAAACTTATATTTTCCAAACGAGAAACTGACTGGGCTAAAATGTTTGTGACACAGGTCTCTATTTTAATTGTCAAATAAGTCTGCATATTGACATTATCACTACTTCACACAACGATATCTATATAATACCTTTAAACAAACAAGTCTTGTATTCATATAACCCCAGATACGGCTCTAACGATTTGGTGTTTCGGGGGCGATAAATCGATTTAGCTAGGTTGCATTTTTAGAAAACTTCGTCTTATCCGTGTTTCAAGCAATGAAAAGCTGTTTATATATTTTTTATTAACTACTAAATCTTGGTTAGCCAGCTATCTACTAATATTATACATCAAAAGATCTGTTTTTACAATGCATAACATATCAAATCAACGCATGCGGTGTGAAACTTCATGTTTACACGTAAAATTATTGAAATTGAACGTCATGAAATGGTTTCTATACAACGTATTTCATAAGTTGGTTGTTATGAAACTAAAAATATATTACTTCTTAACATTTTATTAAAATGTCTTCTTATAATTTTTACATTATTTCTTAAATCCTACGTTCTGCACTAGCAATTTAAATAACGAAAATGTCGTGCATACTTTCCGTTCGTTCTTTCTTCTCAATATGTTGTTTACAGATTCAATATAATACGAGGTTACGTAGTTGTTATTTAATCACGACCCTTGTAATTGAATACAGTTTGCGCCTTCAGGTGTATTGGCCCCGGACTGTATTTCTTTAATTAAGTTTTAGATTACAAAGACTGTCCTTAATACCTCTATTACCACCCAATAATAGTGGAGCGTTGGTTTTCACTGAAGGGAAGTAAAATTATTCCTTCATTTAAACAGTCACTTAGATAACTGAATAACAAAGCTACTACATTGAATTTATCTCTAGTATATAAAAATCATGTTTGTTTGTTTATTATGTGCTATATGCAGCACATAATGGACAAATGTTGACCAAGTTTTATCGCAATCCGACGAATTGCAAACTATATTCCGTTGACATAAAAAAGGACATATTATTTAAGTATTGAATAAATTTATTAGGTTAAAATCATTCAAACACTTTTTCACTATATTAAAGCCCTGAATAAAATCTATCGGACCTATTTTAGTACATTTAGCCGTAATTTATATCGACCTAAATTTAGGTTGGTTCTTTTCTTTCTTCTTTATTTTGTTTTGTGGTATAGGTTGGTTCTTACGATTTAAGTAATTAGTTTAAATAAGCTACTGTCAAAGATAATGTCAACATGTGGCAATTTTGATAAAGATAATTTATACACAATTAGCCCATAGATAAAAATAAAAAAAAATCAAAATTGGTGGAAAAATTGGTAAACCAACATAAAAAAGAACATACAGCCGAACACAGAATCACCTACTTTTTCGAAATCTAACCAATTTAATATCTAATAGGGTAGTGAAAAAAAAATAAAATTGATTGGCTATGGATTTCTAAAATACGAGAAAGAATATCTGTTTTTTTTCTTCGTTGTACTGCTGGCAATCTTTTAAACTGCAATTCTTTGCCACCCACCAACTGTAAATTGAAAAAAGTGCAATCCGTAAATTGGAATGCAAATCGCACAACCGTTCTGTTCTCCTCGATACATCTGACGGGTTAATCCAAGTGTGCTGTAGCCGACGATAAATATTAAATGGACCAATAGTTGCAAGTTTAAATTTGGAAACTATCGCCTTTCGAAATAGACGTATAAAAACAAGATAAGGTATTTAAAAAGAATGCAGTCTGAACTACACAAAAATGAGTAGGCTCTCACTTGATCAGTGACTTTTTTTAATTTCATTGTATTATATATTTATATTTTTATTGTATTATTCCAAATTTGGTTAATTATTTTTACTTTAGAGGGGTATACTTTTCAATTCATCTTATAGATTTTCATCGAAATCGGTTTAGTAGTTTTGTTTCAAAATCGGAATAATTGAAATAAGTAGGTCATTCACGTAAACGAAATTACACATTACTAATATATTTCATTATTTTATAAATATAAATCCAACAGGGAACCTCACAATTAACACTAATCTAACCTCTTATTTAAAAAATACATAGACCCGAATATCTTACCTTAATTTGGAGCAGTTGGACGAAAATAAGATAAATTCATGTTTACAAGAGCCAAACCTCATTTTGTAAGGCTATACATAAATAAAGAACTATTACAGTAATAGTAGTACTCTGCGTAACATTTGACTGCGACAGACACGTAGTGTTGTGTAGTGAGAGCGTTACAAAACTTTAAATTATGCTCTGTATTTTAACCAAAAACAAGCGACGGAGTTATTAGTGCAGACATTTTGCATGATATTTGTGACACGGCGAGTAATGAAACTCAATATTTCACAGACAAAAAAAAATATTATAATATGAGTAATAATCGTAAAATATGTCTATTTTATTTACTTCAAAGTAACCTCAACTGATTACACGCATGAGTAATATCACGCTGTCATTAAAACGTTTTAATAGCAAATGAAAGACGCTAATGAACTGAAAAATGTATACGCCGCCATTTTTATTTTACAACAAAAACCCAAACATAAACAATAAAGAATGTTTTATCTAAAAAATAAATCTTAACGCTGTACCTGTTTCTTCTACATTCAGCCCAGCAAATATGTCTGAATTTATGAGGAGGACAAGCTAACACATAAATTCGTCTAGCTTAACCGAATATGTCAGTCTTAGATATTACGAATGCCTTTAAAATTCGTGTGCATTCCACTTCAATGTGCAGAGGTTTTATTTTGTAATGTAACTGACACTGTTTGTTTGTTCTGAATATGAATTGTAGTTTTTCGTTGCTTGTATGACACGTTTACATGAAAAAAGTCAAGAAAACTAATACAGAGTAGGAACGTTTAAGAGATAAAAATGGATCTTTTATAATATTTATACAGTATACAATATGTACGTATAAATATTTGAAAAAGTGTTTTTGCGTAAGAAAACCCGTTTTTGACGAAATATATAACATTATCAATCAGTTAAATCTTTGTCAAAGTTTGTGCTCGAAATTATTATATTTCTGCAATTGCCCAAAATCAACAAAAGTAAAATACGTTCTATGGGATTATCTATCATCGGGGCCTAATTTACGTAACATGAACTATTGCCAATGTGTGTCAAATAAAAAATGTAATTATGATAAAGATAAAAGTATCTTAATTCTTGTATATAGCCAACATATACCACGTGAGTTATTGAAATAAACACATTATAACATACAAATAAAGTATTAAACTTTAAACTACTAGTGCAAACTACAGATAATATTAGTGACCCATCGAAGATAATACTAGCACGGGCTCAATGTAGTTTTAACGACATCATCACATTACAAATCTTTGAAATCCTCAGATTTTCTCTACTATAATATGCATATATTTTACATATAAATCTTCCGCTTAAATCACTCTGTTTCTTAATGCTTTAAATTTTCTCACGTAGTTTAAAAGATCTAAACGTACAGAAGGTTAACGACTTTCTATAAAATAAATATCTACAAATTAGCCAGTGTAACGATTACCACTTAAAAATAAACTTCTCGAAGAAAAGTATGTCGAGTAAGATAAAAAGAGCAAAACGTTCTGTATATTATGCAGAAGCAGCACTTTCCATAGAGCTATAACATTTTAAATAAATGCTGGATAAATGTGCTGTGAAAATGGATGAAACAACGTTACCGGAGTTTGCGAAACGAAATAATATTTTTACTATTAATTTGTTCGAATAAATGTTTTCGATTATTTTTGATACACTATTATAAATATGGAGTGGCGATGATATTTTTGACTGTTTTATTGATAAAATTATTTTTTTATTTCATACAATTTTTTTTTATTCACACTTTGGATTTATGTTCAAACATATTTTTTTACATTAAAACTGATAGATTACTTACTAAATATATAATTACTGTCTCTTGTAGTTGTACTAGCGTCTATGGTAACTGCTTTACTCCTATGAGTCGTAGCGTAATGTAATATAGCCTACAGCCTTCTTCAATAAATAAACTATCTAACACGAAAACAATTTTTCAGTTCGAACCAGTAGTTTCTGAGATTATCGAATTCAAACAAACAAACAAACACTTCAGCTTTATAATATTAGTAAAGATTATTTATTTATATAGTAATCGACAGACACGTTGGCGCTGTGGTTACTGCATCTGACTGTAGAGCTAACGGTCGTGTGTTCGATGTGTCGTCGTCCAGACCCCCGACACAAGGTCACAAGATCTTAATGGGGGCCGTTGAGTGAGATGAGTTTATTTATTTATTATCGTGTTTTCAATTGTGTATACTGTCGTTTTAGTAAACTACACACTAATATAGAAAATCAGTCAAATGTTTATGTTTTGTTAAATAAAATTCCTAGATAATCCTTATTCGATCACTAAAAATGCTTTAATTATTCAACGACACAAAGAGCCGAAACCTATTTTATGAGCAGCAACGGAGCACAACAATTTATGCAAACAACGTGCAAATAAAAAAATATCCTCGAGGGTAAAAAATATAACAATAGAACATCAAAGCATGGAAAAGTGCTTGTATTTTAAAGGATTTTCGTGCCAACAGTCTGACTGGAACGCATAAATCGTGGAATGGAGAGTGTTTCTTTGGGAAACGCGGGCTCGGCTACTCTTCATACTAGGACTCATTCATCACACACCTTTAAAATGTACATTGTGTTTTACCTTTGTTGTATCAGAACTGCTCTTTGTTGGATTGTTTATCGTCTTCAACGAAAATGGTCCTATTCATGTCAAATTCCACCCTTGAAAATACACTTTTGATAATCTAGTGTCTTTTGTCGTTGTTTGCAAAATCTCATAAAACACATTTTTAATTAATGAATAAAGGAGTTGGTCTTTTTATAAATATTTGTATACATAAGACTACGTCTTGAGCAAATTATTGTTAAAATAATAGGAAAGCATTTTTATAAACGAAATAGACTCTTATTTCTCACGAAAATAATTTCTTAACAACATTTTATAACACAACAACTTAAAAAAATTTATGAAATAATCATAATACGGCAAACATTTTGCATTAAAATATTATTTGGTCTCTAAAACCAACAGAGCGAAGATTTTCAGACATTTTTAATAATGAAAAAGTTTTAAGACGAAATGCCGTATGCTCGTATTAAAACTTTGCAATCTTCCGGAAGGCGTTTCGGAATGGAAATTACGATTTACCGAGTACAAACAGCAGAAAGAGTTTGTGGAAATATGTTTTATATTACAGATCTCTTTTATTGTTATCTTGAAAAAGCTTCCTTTTTGATACAAAGAATAGGAAAAAGTTATAACAATGCTTGGTCTATTGTATTTTATCGTAATGTTTTTACAATTAGTTTTGACAATTAGATTGCGTAAACCACGAAACGCTTTTATGTAAACTTCAATATTACGGAGTTGAAGGTAAAGCTCTTGATCTTATTGCTTCATACTTGACTAGGAGAATTCAACATGTTTTTATAAATGGAATAAAGTCTTCTGGATCAGAGCTAAAAATGGGTGTTCCACAGGGATCAATTCTGGGTCCATTTCTATTTTTAATATACATCAATGATCTACCTTTTTATGTAAAAAGTATTTGTGACATTGTATTGTTTGCTGATGATACTTCACTTATTTTCAAAGTTAATAGAAATAAAGTTGATTATGACGATGTAAGCAATGCATTATCACGGATACATGGTTGGTTTACCGCTAATAATCTAGTTTTAAATACTAAAAAAACTAAATGTCTAGTGTTTACATTACCTAATGTAAAACAACAAACTTATAATTTAATATTAAATGGTGAGATCCTTGATGTTAGCGATACAACAGTATTTTTGGGAATTACCTTGGATATGAAGCTTCAGTGGAATTCCCATTTGGCATCTCTTACGGGAAGACTCAGCTCCGCAGCATACGCGGTTAGGAAAGTTCGTCAACTAACCGACGTTGATACAGCTCGATTGGTATATTTTGGTTATTTTCATAGCCTCATGTCTTATGGATTGATGTTATGGGGTAACGCTACAGATATTAATACTGTATTCATTTTGCAAAAGAGAGCTGTTCGTGGTATTTATAATCTAGGAGCTCGAGATTCCCTTCGAGATGTTTTTAATAAAGTTGGTATACTTACGGTTGCATCGCAGTACATTTACAATAATATTATGTATATTCACAACAACATTGATTCTTTTGATAAAAACAGTAACAGGCATTGTATTAACACGAGAAGAAAGGATAAACTTATAACGCCAAAGTTTCGACTCCGCAAAGTCAATGTTACCTTCTTGGGGCAAGGTATTCGTTTTTATAATAAAATTCCGCAAAAAGTGTTACAGTTTACGAAAAATAAATTTAAAGTACATATTAAAAAATCCTTAGTAGCTAAAGCATATTATTCTGTTCAAGATTATATAGATGATAAACATGCTTGGATTTAGTATAAGCTGGATTCACACAGGGTATTTAATATATTTGTAACTCATAAATGTATGTACCCATCGTAAAACTTTTAAAAAGAGTAACTATCGAGTTTCTTGCCGGTTCTTCTCGGTAGAATCTACATTCCGAACCGGTGGTAAATTAATTAATTAATTAGTGTTTAGTTTTCTTTTGTTTTTGTATTGACGATTCAAAAGTGCTTGTAAAAGCCTACTTGAATAAAGCATATTTTGATTTTGATTTTGATTTTTGACTTATACTTACTTATTAAATATTGAATAAATACTTCTAGTACAATAAATAATTAAATCTATAGTACAAAGACCTTAAGATTAAGAAACTTAAGATAATTTTATTTGCAAACTGTCTGACATTGAAAATACCAATTCGAAATAATATAAGTTGTATTAATGTATACAATATTTACTTTCTGAAGTATCGTATATACTTATTGCAATTGTTAAACAATTTTATTTATATATACGGAAAGGAAAAATAATTAGATTTATTAGCATAAACTGTCCAGAAATAATATTAATTAAATAAAGATATATTCGATCTCGAAAATTAATTGTTAAGTTAAATAAACTATAAAAAATATAAACAAAAAATAAAATAATAGAAAAGAAAAAGAAACATTAAAAATAAAAATTTAGTCTAAATAGCTATAGATGTTACAATGAAGCAAGGTGTCCAAAATACTGGCTCTTTAAGTGCCCAGATTGATGACCACATAGTTTATTCCAATTAATAATGATTTATATCGAATAAATAAATCCAGTAATAGTATTAATTAAATATAGGTATTTAATTAATACTATTACTGGAATAAATAAATTAAATAAATTAAAGTTATTTAAATTAACAATTAATAAATTCGTTCAGACGCTAATCGTCGAATACCGGTCACTACCAAAAATTAATTTGCTTAATTTCGTGGTTTATTTTCTACCATTTTCAATTGACATAAGGTTTAATACATATAAAATATATACATATAAAGTATCATTTTTTGATAACAATAATGTTTGACAGTGAAGTTAACTTGTTGACTGATATGCCTCGAACGATATGGAGCTGGTATGGAGAGTTGTTCAGTGAAAAACAGTTACATGATACTGTTTTTATTTGTTAACGTTGAGAAATTTACAAAAGATACTGGGTTTCTGGGAGAACCTGTGTAATGTTGAATTTTCGACGTGATGCTGACCCATTTTGTGGTAATTACGTCAATCAAAGCAGATTTCATCGTAAGAGGCAAAAGCCATTTTTCCCACAGCCTGAATGGTATAGATGAAACGAAAAACTGAAATGGAACGCGTTAGTAACACGATATTTTTCGCGTAAACTATAAAAAGCTGTATATTTTTTTACATCGAATTCGAAATGCAACTCATACGTTTTCTGGGAATAGGTTTTGGGTATTCGGGCAACGGTCATTTTTTATCTAGACAGGTCCTCTGGGATTGTTTTTGCCCGTGATTCTTTCTGTGTTGCCAAGTAATATTTGTCTTCATGCAGTTTTATTCTGGTAACATTTTCGATTTCATTAATATTATTTTGTGTTTTTGATATTGAATGTTGTGTTGTCTTGTTATAGTAGTATAACCTAAAGGTGACTTTTATTTCAACTTTGCCCTTTGTCCCTTGAGGTTCTCGAGTTCGATTACGTCTGGTGATATTGTTAGATTCATAATAGGATTAAATCAATGTTCTAATTCTAAACAGCGTATTATTTATCTAATGTAAATTGAAATGATTGAGTATTTGGAGAATTTTCCCGAACTATTAAACTATTTTTTTATAATGTAACCGTAACAGTCTGTAAATGTCCCAATGCTGGACAAAGTTCTCGTCTCCTAATAAGGAGAAAACTATTTTTTCATTTTATGAAAAATACCGCCACGCTGGATCAGTATGTAATCTGCCAAAAAGTGTCGACAAGAAATTCGATAGATTAAAATAAATGCACATAGTCATAAAATTATTGTATTACTATTTTTCATATAATTAAAAAAAATAGAGGATAATATACTGTAACGTATATTTTTCGTTGTTTATTTGTTCCATTTTGAAGACAATTTACTCGGTACACATCAAGCCTGAATTAATTAGGCTATCTGAGACGTTAATGACTATCATCAAGACCTAACGATGTAACCGTGTCACTCAAGCCGATAAGATGAAATTACAAGCACAGTGGACGTATCAACTTAGAAATCAAGGCTGAAGAGGAATTACAAATACATACACATATGCTACCTTCCACATAAGTTGGTGTAAGCCACAAAAATGCTGTTAGCGTATTTACCGAGTACTACACAAATTTGCTTTGTTTAATGCATTCAAAGTGAAAAAATGCCAAAAATCTTTTTTTTTTTCTAGGATTTTTCGACGACGTATTTTGTTGTAACTTTCAAAAGAAAACGAACTTAAAGTGCTCTCCCATAAAATTGTAGTTTTGAGGTTACAACAACCTAGGTGGGAGGTAAAATTTATATGCTTGAAGTCAGTCCAATGTGCATGGCTAAATGTTATAACGTTGCTGTTATGGTAGCCATATATGTAAATGACTAGCTGGTGCACGCGACTTCGACTGCGAAAAATTACAATTTGTTTGACAAAATTAGCCTAAATTACTCCTTCTTAAAAATTCTGTATCGGTCCAACAAATGGATGGACAGACAGACAAAAAATTAAAAATTATTTATTCGTTGTAAGTACCGTGTATATTTTCATATGCATGTATTGAAAAGCTTTCAATTTGAGATAACAAATAGACACTTCCATTTTATTTATGTGTATGGATATGGATTGTTTTCATTGACTTGACAAGGACCAGAGGACTGACACAAAATTACACTACAGTACTTCTACTACTACTAGCTCATCAGTATAGACGTCTGTGAATTCGTCTACATCTGCCATGACGCCCGTTATGGCGTATATAAAGACATATTGCTAATCATCTAAAAATATAATATACTAAAGTAGTGGAAATGAATTAAATATTTCAATAATATCAGGATCTATCAGTTCGATTTGTATTTTTGCAATAAATAACCCATTTATTAAGGAGAAATTATTTATAGGCCATATAATAAGCTACGATTCATAGAGGTGGCCTAATTGCGCTAAAATATCGCTTTCAAATCATGCTATATTTATTTATTTATTTCATGAATCTCCAAAAAAATATTTACTACATATTTACAAATTTATATACCAATTTGGCACACAGCTAGAAAATATTGTAATTACGGGAAAACCCAAAAATGTACATGTGTATTTTTGACTAAACTTTATGTACAATTGTTAATTTTGAATTTTTTTTATTTAGCAGCGATCCAAAAATTCTGGCATAAATAATCAAAATCGCAAAAATGTAAATGTAAACAATTGAAAATCAATATAAACTACAAGTTTTTGTGTAATTAAATTGATCCAGTTCTTTTAGAGAGCTCTCCAAAACTTATATTTGGCTATAAAATTTTTTTGACAGATAAAAAAAAATCCAATTTTGTACATGTAGATATTTTGACCCCAAAACTTCACCATATGCTTTTTTTACTCCTAGCGCTATTCCCGTTCTTCATATTCGTATCTAAAATTTATTTTTGATACGAATATGAAGAACGGGAATTTGGGTTGTGTCCCAAATTCAGGGTCATAATTGAAAGAGAATATGTTTTAACCGTTGATTAATGTATAAAAACGCCTCCTTTTATTGTCAAAAATCAAATGTCAACTGTCAGCTGATATCAGCACAAATGGATGCTGATAAGCAATAATGTGTCAACCCACAAAAAGTCAAATTTGTAGATATTGATGTATTTTGATACTACGTTACCTATATAACACTATTCAAAAAATTCAAGTCATCTTAAATAAATAAGTATGGAAAAAAGTTTCTTAACTCAATGTTTCGAATTTCAGATGCGTTCCATATTTTGCAATTTATAAAATAATATCAAATATTTAAAAACTTATTATGAGATAACATATTAAATAAACCTATCTACTTTTGATTCATTATACATTTTATCAAAATAGAAAAGAAAAAATGAATATAACGACTTCAAACAAATTTATTATGAATAGGTTTGACATCTTTAGAAGCCATTTTCTCAAAACGAAGTCCGTGTGGCTTGACACAATATTGCTTATCAGCGTCCAAATATTCGCCTGGGGGCTATTAACAGCTCAAGTCAAAGTATCCTATTTTTAATAGTATTTTATATTTAGACGCTGATAAGCGATACTATGTTAAACCATACGGACTTCATTTTGAGGAAATGGCGCCTAAATGTGGCAAACCTATTCTTAATAAATTTATTTGAAGACGGATATATCCATCTTTTCTTTTCTATTTTGATAAAAGGTATAAGAAAATAAAAGCCGACTGCTATAATAAAAAGTTTCATCTAATAATTAGTTTTTGAATTGAATCAGATTATTATATATTGCAAAATATGGAACACACTTCAATATTTGAAACATTAAATTGAGAAACTTTCCATACATATTTCGTTTAGATGACTTCATTTTTTTGATAATGGTAAATACGTGACGCTTCGTCAAAATACATCAATATATCCAAATTTGACTTTTATGGGTTGACACATTATTACTAAAGTAATCAAATCAAAATCAAATAAAAAAATACTTTATTCAAGTAGGCTCTTACGAGCACTTTTGAATCGTCATACATGAAAATAACAAAAAAAAACATAAATAATGAAGCTACCACCGGTTCGGAACGTAGATTCTACCGAGAAGAACCGGCAAGAAACATGATAATTAGTCGATAATAAGGGTAAGTAAGTATATAATAACGGTTTAGTAAGCCTCGACATGAAACAATACGAAAATACAATAATAGGAATAACCGAAAAACACAGTTAGTCCACAATAAAAACGGATAAAATAGCGATAAACAGCTCTTTATAATAAATTGTAAAAATAACAACCACGGAACATATTTCAAAGTGATGAGCGTTACACATACTTAATAAACCTTTGTTTCGACATGTCTCTCAAAGTTCAGAGCAGTCTTTGGAATTACATTCTACGATAGATGCAAACCATGGTTGTTTGTGATGCATTATTCAACAGAATCTCAACTATAGTCAGTAAGCACACAGATAAGTAACTTGTTTCAATGTTATTTTGTAAAACTTTCCATAGCTCTATTAGTCCTATAATTTATACAGTATAGTATAACTATATTAAACGTATTTTTTTACAATCAAGATGGCCCAGAGAACTAAACGTTTGAATCTTAAGAGAAGTTCATGGCATCAAAACCAAGCAACCATGGATTTTTACGTGCTCATCATGAGTAAAAACTTTGTGTATATCAGGAGAATTTTAGAAAGTCTATCTGTAATGAAAGATTAATTCTTAATACTTTTCCTTAATAACGGTTTTCGCTCAGCCTTATAGTTTTTGATAGGCTTTTGAAATTATACGTCTCTAATTTTAACTCATAAAAAATGCAATTTCTCTCCTTCATGTTATTAGAATTCGATATATTTCAAGCAATAAACTTGGCTGGGTATCGAAAGTGCATCGGAGGAGGCTTATGCGATGACTTTAAACTAGTTCAGCGATAAGCGCTATTCGCATTTGCTCTAGCCCTCTGAATTATTCAGCGAGATGATCCTTCCTCTGTGAACTTTAAAGTAGCCTATTCTTCAATGATATAGAAAAATATCTATCATCTACCGTTCATAGGTAAATATCTTGTGTTATTTTTTCGATTACCAAACCATTCAAGTAGCACACTATGTGTATAGTATGTAAACGTTTTAAACTTGGAGTTTGAAGCACAGTTCATGACATTACTAAAAAATTTGAATCTGTATTAATGTAACAGAGAAATAGTGAATTTCGTTTGCGAACGGAACCACTAAACCTGATCTAAATATTATGGTAAAGGAAAATTATTCTAGGCGGTCATAAGGTGTAATTTTTATACAAATTGGATTAATTATCTGGGTGTGGATGGCTAAATCCGAAATGTAAGGAATACGTAAAGAAATCTCAGAGCCTATTTCGATGAAACTGAAACTGCATCATTAGAAAAACTAAAAGTCGGCCCGAAGACTTCTTTAAGTATATTTTACTTTTCTCTATAGTTTCAGATAATTTGGTCATACACTCCCAATAAAAATTTACTCTTTACATGCGTATAATTTTAAAACACAATCTATGTATATACCTATCAGTCTATATAACGTGGAACGCAAAGTCGCGAGCAAAAGCTATTTAAATGAATGGCCAAAAAACGTAAGTATTTACTTTTGTTATTATTAGAATGTTTATTATTATTACGAATAATATTACAGGCATATTTTTAATTATACATTTTAAAATAAGTATTTCTTATGTAAAACTGTGGAATGTTCATTACACATAAATTTAATATTTTTTGTTCCACGGCTTATCACATAATAATGATGAAGTATTTACAGGAGATTTGAGGGGAGAATTACATTTTAAGATTTTTCTTATGTAACTCATATAAACTACTCTGTAACCTAGAAACAGATATGGACGCTGATATGCAATACTGTGTCAAGCCACACGAACATCATTTTGAGAAAATGGCGTCGAAAGATATCAAACCTTTTCTTAACAATATAGTTTGAAGTATATACCCACCTTTTCGTTTATTTTTGATAAAAGGTATTAAAAGCAAAAAAGGAATTAAAAGCAGATTGATATATTTAATATATTATGTAATAATTTTTTTTTTCAAATATTTAAGATAACTGTATAAATTGCAAAATATGGAACACACTTGAAATTCGAAACAATTAGGAAACTTTTTCCGTACTTTTTTAGTTTATGTGACCTTAATTTTTTTTAATAATGTTAAATCATCACCTGATGTAGTATCAAAATACATCAATATCTTTGAATTTGACTTTTTGTGGGTTGACACATTATTGCTTATCAGCATCCATATATCGTAGTTGCGAAAGCTGTGTCTGTCAAAAATGAGGCTACTGACAGTAAATTATTTCACGTGTAAAGCAGTGATAAACAACTTATGTTACACCGATCAATCTCCATCGTGTTTTCTCCATTCCACGTGACATTGGCGAAATAATATGTGCCTAACTGGCACAACTAAAAGCCATAAACCAAAGAATTGAATTGAATTGAACAACAGACATACATGAAGTTAATGTAATAATCGTCTAAATAGTATAAAGTACATGCATAGCTTAAACTCCTGTACAAGATTTGAATTAAGCAGTTATGTATACAGCTTTACGTTCATGTCTTATTTAACACTCTGAGCTTCATACCCACTTACTAAACTAACTTATTTTGTATATAATCTTCGTATTGTTTGGATGCCGATAAGTAATAATGCGTTAACCCACAAAAAGTCAAATTTAGAGATATTGATGTATTCTGATTATGCATTTCGTATTTAACACTATACAAAAATTATTCATCTGAATTAAATAAGTACGGAAAAAAGTGTATTAAACGAATGTTTAGAATATTGAAGTGTGTTCCATATTTTAGATTATGCAATAATCTCATATATTTGAAAAATTATCATTAGAAAAACTCTTTACTGGCCTATTTGCTATTAATTCATTATACTTCTTATCAAAATACAAAACATAAGATGAATATATACTTCTTCAAACATATTTATTAGGAATAGTTTTGGCATCTTTAGACAGCATTTTCTCAAAATGAAGGCCGTGTGGCTTGATACAGTATTGCTTATCTAAATTAAGGTTTTATAGGTATTATTTAGAAGCTCTGAAAGAGTTTTATCTAATTGACAGATTATTTATACTTCAGCATCATAAATACTTTTCTTGACTACCCCGTCTAGTGCATCTTACTATTAATTATGCATTTTTATAATTTTTTCAATTGTTATTTTAAAATCATTTAAAAAACTTATTATATTACTATATATGTTTTTTAAAAGATCACCTAAAGTTTGCATAATAAAAATACATAAGCTATTTTACATTTTATGAGTGAATAGGTATGTTTTGCATAAGAATTATTAAAAATATATCAGCTATAAGTGTAATAAACAGCAAAATAAGTAATAACCTTGAAATGTTCAAAGTCATCCGTGCGCGAGATCAATCTTGCAATTTTTAATTTCGCATTACATCAGAAGCTTCTGTTTTGTTCGAAAATTTCAATTTATATTCAGACATAATTTTTCAGCTCCGCTGTTTCGATGTAAATATAAAATGCTCTTTGCTTCATTCATCATTATCAATTAAATATCACATCACATATCGTACTAATGAATAAAACGAATACGTTAATTATTTTAATTGTGAATTTGTTATCGATGCCTAATTTACAATAATGAATTATGAATATGAAAATTTATGTTTATTTGTTCTAATTTTATACTTCATTGGATATTGTGAATTTTGTACGAACAATTTCAGACACGGAGCTGATGATGCTGAAGTATAAATAATCTATTACCATTACAATAACAATCGAAGATATCAAGATCAGTTCAATGAATAACAATACAGAAAAAAATATTAAACTAGTGTTAATAAGACTTATATAAACATGATCTGACTTGCTTAGCAATGGATTGACAGTGTCAAGGGTATGTTGATTAGTCTATCACCATACTCTAGACATTTTACAAAAGTTGAAAATAAAGACGTGAACAATGATTATATTAGTATTAATTTCTGGACTCTTATAAACAAATTTTAATCGTAAGTGAAAGAAAAAGGGCTGTAAATATAGCATTAGTTCCGATTATTCAACTAAGGCATAGTGCCAAGAATACTGCTTGCATTTGCTCTCTGAATAGAGAGGCTAATTCTTTGAGAGAAAAACCGCTGCGGTCACCAGATTCCTCAAATAGGCAAATCAAAAAGCCCATATTAAATAATTGTATTTAAAAGTAGCCTCATGTTATATGAAATTATTATATTATTACCCAATCTGCGCTCCAGAAATCGGTTCTATATAATCTATCACGGTATACGTAACTGGAAACAAAGTGTGTCTACGTTTGCGGAGCGCTTCAGACGACTATTTTCTTGTAATTAGAAGAATATATTGTGGGTTGTTGTGTGGTTGTTGTGTATACTTCTATTTACAAAAAAAAAAATCTTCCAAGGACGGTGCTCTTTTAGTTCGATTGCAATCTAAAATCTGAAACTTGAAGTTGACAACTGGATGTTAAGATAGTCTTAAATACATTGAAGTAAATGAAAATTTTCGATGTAAAACTGTCACCGGATATTAAAAACATCTAATCACAGACGAAATATATAATACTCTCAGTTATATAAAACCTTAAACAGTAAATTCGGGGTATATGTATGTATATTATATGAGTGATATCAATTTCGCAAATACCGTTGTAGAATGACGTAATTCCTATGCGCGACAGTCGCCAAATGTAAGAAAATTACGGGTCATCGTACGAAAACTCACTCGTCAAACGAACAGCTCAGATATAAACTTTAAACGATTTAGCACTTTTATTTTCAAAGGCTATCTGTACAATTTATTTATCATAGTCTAAAAGTAAATTAACTTTTCACAATAAATGAAATAATTACTTGATCCGTCTTTGTGCACGTAATTCATAACGTTTTATTTTCGTGTCCGCTTTGTTTTGTTGATGTGTTATATTATATCGTATTGTTATATTTAATTAAAACACTAGTTAAACATATAGATAAATTTAAGATATCTATCTAAATTTTAAAAACATATTTGATATAATCTGGATATTATAGTATAACACATAGACGAAATTGCAATCATCAGTTAGTTTAAGTGTTTCTCATAAAACTTTTGCTACTTTCGAAATTATTTTTCTTAACACTTAAATAAGAAATAAATTTCGCCGGGACGCTCTAACTTTTTAAAATTTATTTCTATTTGAGAACATGTTGTTTAATGAAACTTTAGAATTTAGTTCTGAGGACTCTTGAATTTCAGTAACAAGTTTCAAATAAAATATTCAAATTAACCAAGAGGTACAAGTTGAGTTTTTAGTTCAACATACTTTTAAAAACGAAAACTTCGTGAATTTTAAGGCTTTATAGCATGTCGGAGTAACCTAATAGTTAACTTGTCATTCTATCCAATCTTTTAATATAAAACGCCTGTAGATTCGTTAGAGATATATTATTTGGCTTAAGTATTATACCCATTGTGAAAAAATTTTTACTATTCTGTTCTTGAGTCTTGTATATTAAGTAAAGCTTTAACCTCATCAATAAAACTCCCTCTTTAACACAAAATATATCAAGTCTGACTAATACTAGTAAAAACAAAATGAATTTCTTAAGTAGATATGAACGGCCATGATGGAACAATAAAGAATTGCGAAAAATACTAAAAGAAAGACTCTTTTCGAGCAAGTCGGATAAATGACAGTTATTACGTGATATGTGCACACAAAAATCAAAATCAAAATATACTTTATTTTAGTAGGCTTTGAAAAGACTGTTTTTAATTAAAAGATAGCAATACGAAATGTAAATGACTACCGTTACTACTACGAACTGGCGAGTCGATAGTTAATTAGTTACTTTTTAACAAACAGAGTGAACGGACTGATTTTACAGATGGATTTTATTTATATAGAAGCTAGAGCAAAAGTGATACACAATAAGTTAGAAGCGGTAACTATACCATCAGGTTCTATTGGAATGGATGCACTCAGACAGCTTAGTCCTGATTGCACTTGACGGCTGCGGTTCACCATTATGCTACTCTATCGCCACTTATTTATACTAACTTTTATTTGCTGCATACTGTACTACGCTTCACAAGAATGTTTGTAATGTTTTGTCTACTAATAATTTATGATGCTTCGTCCGCGTAGTTATGTAGATTTTGTTTTAAAATACCTAATAGTTAACTTGTTATTCTATCCAATCTTTTCATACAAAACGCCTGTAGATTCGTTAGAGATATATTATTTGGTTTGAGTATTATATCCATTGTGAAAAAATGATTACTATTCTTTTCTTGAGTCTTGTATATATACAAAAAAGTAACATATGGCTGTATATGTATATATTATACATTGAGCAAGTGACAGTTAAAGATGTCAAACCTATTCTTAATAAATTTGTTTGAATTTAAAATAGATTGATACTCGTATAATAAAAAGTTTTATCTAATAATAATGTTTTGAAATATATGAGATTATTGCTTATTGCAAAACATGAACTTCAATGAAGTAATTCATACTTCAAATGAATTTAACTTTTAGTGGGTTGACACATTATTGCTTATCAACATCCAATTATTAATCATATAATATGCTTACAAATTGACTTTGTCACATTGAATTGTAATATAAACTGAAAGAAAAGATACCCCTATAAAAGCCATTAACCTAAGAATTGAATTGAATCGAAAACTTACCCTCCGTATATAGTTCCATAAGTTACTATAGAGATATCGCGTACTTAGAAACTCTAAGTGAGTTCTAAGTTCTTATTACTTTTAGAAATATTAGTAATTTTATACTATAAACCTTTTTATTAACAAATAGAAATCAGCGGAAATAAGTGTAGTGGGTAATTATAAGCTTATGGAATTTTTTTCATTTCATGAAAAAAAGTTATAGAAAGAACTTTAATAACGAACATTATTCTTCTATAATTCGTGCATTTTATTTATTACTTTTCATAGAGAGAATGACAAATTAAAAGACTTAATGGTATTAAGAATTAATTTAATACTTTATTGCAAGCGCGCTCGCAACTGCGGGAATGCTAGTATATGTATATTTTATTTTATTTGGGCTTAAAAGTTATTTCGAGTCGTCATTATATAAATTAAAGTTTTTAGGTTTATGCAATACTATGTTTACTATATCGATAGTTAATAAAAAAACGTTAACTGGAAAAAGTCTTAGTAGTTCTACTTTTAAACACTAGGACAAAAGATCACACAAAAATAATGTAATTTAATACAGAGAATAGAATAAATTAAATAATCTAAAATAAGTCTGCAGAAATGTCACAATATAACAAGTTGCTGTTAAACTCAATTAAACTTCTGCCTGGTTTAATTTCATTTATTTTTTTTTTTATTTATATAATAAGTTTTTTTTCTACTTCGGCTACGCGTCTGTTTATGTTATTACTAAATAAGACATAATAAAATTTAAATTGAACAGACACTTGCTTAAACTTTTAAACGTTTTTATTTTTAAACTGCGTTTATTGATATTGATACTGATTCGCTCCTATGAGTCATAGCGTGATATAATATAGCCTATAACCTTCCTGGATTACATTTAAAACACAATTATATTTTTAAATTGGATCAACAGTTTTAAAGATTCATACAGTTACAAACTAACAAACACATTTTACGTCTTTATAATATTAGTATAGATGTTGTACTGTTCTATACACAAACGTATTCATTTAAAGACTAAATTTCACCAACAAGCTGGCAATAATCTCATTTTCAATGGAAGGGGAATGCCGCAACAGCGCTTTCAAACTGCACTCGCATTTGCATCAATTTTCTTCACGACTATACGTGAAAGCTCGAGGGAAGTATTTCGACAATACGATCTATAGAGTTCCTTGACTTTCATTGAATTGTGGTATCATTTTATTCCAACAAAGAGCCTAGAGTTATAGCAGAGAGATTTGAATGCGGTACTACTTAGCTTGGTTTCGAAAACATTCTTCAGTTCATAAACAAATGCGTTTATTTGCAACACGTACCTTGAAACCTACTCGTGGGGAAGTAGGCGACGTGTTCTACTTTCTTTTGTTTCAGAACTCAGACCATTAGAATCAAGAATTGCCTCTTGAATGTCTTGGTATGAAAATTTACTGTTAAATTTCATTTTTCTACTATTTTTGTCGTTGAAAACGGTTTCTCATATGGATATGACTATAATTAGCTAGTTTAGGCTTAGTTACAATAACAAACACACTACGATCTTAACTGATAAGCATATTACTCTATACAAGATTACGTTGACGATAAAGATGCGTGGGCTTAGTATATGCTGAATTTCGTACAGGATAAATAATCAATTTGTAATCATAAACTGTGTTGTGATGTATTGATAATATTTTAAAAGAGTAACTATCGAGTTTCTTGCCGGTTCTTCTCGGTAGCATCTACGTTCCGAACCGGTGGTAGCTTCATTATTTGATGTAATTTTATTTTGTTTTTTCATGTATTGACGATTCAAAAGTGCTCGTGAGAGCCTACTTGAAGAAAGTATTTTTTGATTTTGATTTTGATGATCGTGGGTTCAAACCCCGGCTAATTGTCTTCGTGCCTTTCATAGGACCAGCATGTTTAAACAAGTTCTGATTCACGTTTAATAATTCCGCATTATTAGTTAATAATAAATAATAAATGTTCTAAAAAGAAAAACAAAATAATTGCAAAAAAAAAATACTTTAGGCATGAAAAACTATCAATTCACTATAAAAATTTAGTTCGGTGAACATTATCTTCTTAGTCCTAAGCAAACAGTTACATTTTTATACGATAATTTAAAACAACTTCAATTTTCTAAAAAAATAATTGTTTCTTATCTCAATCGTTTTGCACAGTTTTGTAAAATAAAGAACCGATTCTTGTAATACCTTCTAGATTTAATTATAATACTGATAATAAAAAGATCATTCACACCAGGACGGTTGTAGTGAAATACACTGGGGATTAATTATTGAAAACTGTGCATGCTTATTAGCGACATCCGGTCTCAAGACCAACCCGCGTAGCGCTACATAAATATAATTAGTATAATAATATAAAATATTAAGTAATTATAATTGATATGTCTTTACTGAAATAATTTTCTAAGGATAATGTCATGTTTTAGTATTGTAATAATAATTTCGATTATAAAATATTGTGGGAGTAGTTATAATATCTTTCTTTTTCGAATGGGATATAGATTAAATGTTTGATGGAGGATTTGCAAAAGACGATTTAATTCGTTTTGTACGTTGATCCAGGGTGTTAAGTGTAAACCCTATTCGAAATTATATAAGAAACAATAATTAATTTACTTTGTGCTTGTTTTATATGACATCATTCTGACAGTTGATTTCTAAACTTTGTACGATAAAGCCTCTGACATAGCTATAATATTAAAACGGTTTTATTATTAATGCTTTTTATTTTGATTCTTATGACCTACAACGCACACTCACTTTGTGACTGATGTATGATTTTCACGACTGTCGCACCATATAATGGTCATATAGTCGACCATATAATCCTTGCAACAATCTTACCATAAATGGCTTTTAGTTTGACGACTAAACCTATATATAATTCGATTTAAGATGGTAGAGTTAAGAGAAGCGAGTAATTGCTTAACTTGTCTCTATAGTGCTCTAGAATAGTCTAGAGTCTTGACAAGTTATATTATTAGTTAATAATTGTGAAACTACACAGCTATTGCATATCATATCCAAGTAGTTGTTGGAGTCGGACACAACATAAATATATTATCGTGATGGTAGTCTGCCTCAGTCTATCTTCTCGTAATATAATAAATAGTTCATTGAACATACCCTAGATTTAAGTAATTTGCTCTGTATTATAATATGTTCTAACCTAACCTAACCTGAACTTTACTCGGTATAAAGACGGATACAATGGCGTTTTTTAAAAATAAAACCTAGCTAGATCGATTTATCGCCTCCGAAAGCCCATAAACACTAAATTTCATGAAAATCGACACAGCCGTTTCCGAGATTTAAATTATATAATATACACAATAATTGCTCGTTTAAAGACAAGAGAAAGGTGTTTAAGTTATTTCAGATGTCACCATACTGACCCATCTTAGTGAATCACCGGTATATAGTCAGTTATTCAAAGGTATAATTAGCTAATACTATGACATTGGCGGCCAAATTCTCGATCACTGTTCAACTTTAAGTAGACCCGAGTGAAGTTTAAAACGCAGAATGATGAATTGATAATTAAATATTATTGGAGATAATAGTATTGAAGATGGCAACCCTCCACGGGAACTTACATATATAAGGCTGCTATACTTATATAGAAAAAATTTAGTTTATCTTGTCTGGCATTTTTTTTTAACAACGAATTTTCATATTTAGTCTATATTTGTATTCATTATTTTCTATTAAATCACTTACATTTTGTTATTTTTATTTACATTCTAAATATGACATTTTGTAGCGATTTGAAAATGTGTTGATATGTCAGAATTTGGTCTTTATTACAAAAACTGATTTTATGAACAATATTTTTCACATTATTTTCAACCTTGTTAAATTTTTTAAATAATTGCGTTCTATATATTTAAAGTCAATTACGTATTCATAAATTTTGCATGAATTAACAAATGTTTAATTTATTCTTGTTAAAATTGAATTTCAGTTCGGAGATTTGAATAAAATTGAATGAAATATAATTATGTATAATATAATTGAATTGTAATCGAGTGACGACTAGTAATACATATAACTAGCAATTTCCCGACGCTGTACTCGCAAATATTTTAGAATTTGGTAGAAACGAATCAGAAAACTGGTAAAATACTAATTTGATGAGTTGATAAACCTTTTAAAGATATTTTCTTTAATAAATGTTCATTTAATAATTTAGATAACTTATATTAAATTTTATAAGAGAAATAAAATTGTTTTTTTTTTTTTACTTTGGTAGAAGCAAATTAGGTATAGTCATGTCAGATTTGGATCAGAATTTTTTTAATTTTATATTAACATTTTTATTTTACTCTGTAATCTACTCTTTAGTATTTTAATATAAATGTCAGTAATTCTGCTCACAGAGGCTTTGTGGACCCATAGTGGTCGGCGAAGCATACTTTGAAGTACATTTACATTCCATGTTGAGGCATTGTCGCTAATAGTCGCGGGTTCGATCCCCGCTCACAACAGACGTCTCTGTTGGCCATATGGAGGTTTGATGTGGTCTGGGTGTTTGTGTTGTGTATTTCCGAACCCCCGACACAGGAGCATGAGATCCTAATGGGGACCGTTGAATGTGATACGTATATTATCGTAATTACAAATACGAATACTCACCAGATATGTGATTAAGTTGTCATTTAATCGAAATGAACTAACAATAGCAAGGTTTATATCGAGATTAACGTACACCGCAAATTATTTCCTTTGATGGATGCAAAATTAATTCTGTGATTGGAGTTCTGCTTTAACATGTTATTATACAACAATTAATATGTAATATTCTTTATGTACTTGGTTTTTATCTCACTACTATTTTTAGAGTTCCGTAACTAACTAACTAATTACTACGACTCCTCCGTCTGTCTGTTTGTTTGTTTCTTTGTCTGGCCCTCTGGCAGCGGACTATATCTCATAAACTGTAACGTGTTGAAATTTTCACAGATTGCATATTTGGACGATGATAAGCAATAATATGTCAACCCACAAAAAGTCATATTCGAAAATATATTATACTGATGTATTGTAATAACGCGTCACGTATTTAATATTATTCGAAGAATGTTCAAGTCGTCTAAGCTAAATAAGTACATAAAAATTTTTCTTAAGTTAATCTTTCGAACATTGAATGCTGTTCCATATTTTTCAATATGCTATAATCTCATATATTTAAAAAATAAATAAATAAATTTTTCATAATAACAATTCACTTTGAATTCTTTATATCTTTTATTAAAAAAGAAAATAAAAACTGTATATACATACATATATTACGAATAAGTTTGACATCTTTGGACGCCATGTTCTCAAAATGAAGTCCGTGTGTTTTGACATAGTATTGCTTACCAGCGTTCATTTCTAATATCGCTTGAATAATGAAAAATAAAAACAAACAATTTATTTATTTACTACTTTTAAATAATAATAAGTAGTTGATAAAACGCAAGTCAGATCCATGTTCCTTACAAATGATATCCGATACACGCTTGACTTATTTATGTTATTTATTAGGATATCCACTGCCCTAAAATTTATACTTTGCAAATTCCAATTTAGTATCTGTTAGATACAGACAGCTCTTAAAAGCTCGTAAGGTCTGAGCGAAAATCTAAATATGAACTAAATCATTTTTGCAATCAATATTTTTAAATTTCAGCTATCCATTACCATAAAAAAGGATATCGAAATAAAAAGAACAATTTAAAGAGTTGCAATTTATCAAAGCGCAATATTGAAACGCGAGATTACAGAAATGTGCCGTATTTTAAAGATTACGAGTATGTTGAAACTGTTTGCCGAGTTCAGGTAACGTGGTACTCGAGCAAAAATATTACGTCTCATAAATTAGAGGAGTAGCAGGAACATTCACGACTCGTTTGCTTTAGATGGCTCTGTCCTAATATTACATGCTTGTATTTTGTCGCCGTGTGCTGTACTTTATTGTGTTTTCTTAAAAATTTACGTTGAAATAATTTTATTGATATTATTCGGTGGTTTTTTTTTCCGCAGCTTCGCTTTTCCCGTAAATCTTTTGAAGAGTTTACTGATATTTGCGTTACTTACTGTACGTTAATCGTACTATGCCTATAACATTCGCGCAAGTGTACAAAAAGTTTATATAAAAGTTTTATCGCAATGGGACATATATACTGTATGGCAGCGTATATGAAACAAACAAAGAAACAGACGTTAATTTATATAGGTTGAATTTTTTAACTTGGCATGGTAGGCCAAATTCGAAGCTATAATATTGCAAAACTACTTAAGGGAGTCCTTTATTATTATTTATACTCTTTATTGTACACCACATTTTAACATAAAAGAAATTACATTAAATAGCTTTATAGAAATTACATTAAATCGCTTTATAGCGATCTCTTCCAGGCAACCGTGGTAATGGAGAAAGGAAGCCCCTGGATAAATGGTAGGTGGTGTAAAAAAGACCAGATATATAAATATTAAGATAAATATATAAACTATTTCATACTAAATGTATAAATACATACATACATACATACCTAATATAACACAAATTAAAAAAATATTAATAATCCTAATGTCGTCGTCTTCAATTTAAACTATATAATATATAATTCGAACCCGATTTTGATGAAAACCAAAAATGGGTTATTAGTTATTGAAAAAGTGATTTTCGTAATCAGGAATCGAACCCACTGATTTTTAAATAAAACTACACTCTATAATTGCACCCTCTGATAATGTTACTTATAAGATGACAGACGATAAAATAAACGAAAAGGCTTATTTTTTTACTAAATTATATGTCGCAATTTTTGATTTGATGTTTAAAGTTTAATTTTATTTTCACACGTATATTTCACACGAGATTAACACGTAATAATAGTACAATTTTAATAGGTATAAAATATTTCAAATATAATTGATAAAATTATTTAATTTATGTTTCATACAAAATCCTATTCTCATTTCTGGCACAATAAACAATTTAAGGGTCGCGGAAACCGTTATTTAATAATCGCTAGTCGATTACAATGAAATAATTTCGCTAAGCATTACAAAACGCCTCTTTGACCCATGTTACCTTTTGTTAGTGTTTTTGATATTCATAACCTTTTATGTTAATTATTTAAAATAATAATAATTTCTTTATGTTAATTTATTCACGCAAATACGATTTTTAATGATCAATCAAATTTCTCTATAAACACACACCTTCACACGCTCCCACACAAACTCACTCATAATAAGGACAATCCAAATTCATCAGTGCCTATTTCTACTAGTGTTGCCCAAATGCAAGAACAAGACGAGACTTAGCCAGTCTTGGTCTTGGTCTTGCGCCCATACACCTGGTCTTGGTCTTGGTCTTGGTCTTGCGCTCCCGGTCTTGGTCTTGGTCTTGGTCTTGCAGCAAGAGTCTTGCAAGTCTTGCAATTACCTATTAGTCTATTACTATTTATTAAAGTTTACTTTAAATGTTAGAAAAACGTATTAGAATTGGAACTTGGAACATTGTGAGCTTGAATTAACATAGCCATAGTAAAGATCAAGCAGATTAATAAATAACTGAAGATTTGATAAGAAATTCGAAAAATCAACTGACCTATATGTCGTTTTCATGGAAGTAACTGTTTCTTAATAAACATTTATGATTTATAAGCTTACATTTGCTACAACATGTAAAAAAAAAAAATTAATTACAATAACTTGACTGTATTTTAAAGAACAATACTTATCTGTCTAGAAAGAGATTGAACCCTCAACTTATAAGAAATTTAATAAAAGAGTTTTACGATTTATCATTTATTTGAATAAAAAATAAAATACAACACAAATCAACAGCTTTATCATTAGGTTATGATACTTTATATCAATTTTTTTGACCAAGAATTAATACAAAGTAACCATCTGGCTGACTCATCACTTAACCTATTTCTATGTTTTCTAATTACTAATGATGCGTTAGAAAATAATCTCTCAGCAGGTACTGAAGTTGCCGGTATTGAGACAAAATCACGAGCCATTTTCGATAAAATCGGATACTCTGTCTCATGCGTCCTCCACCAATCTAAAATGTCTTCCGAGCTGGCAGTTCTTGGTTTTCTCAGGTACTCCTCCAACTCGTCTATCACTAAGCCTTGAAGACAAGATCCAGATGACGTCGAGGGACATTCATAGAGTTTATCAAAGTCTATTACGTCTTCATCTTCATCACATACTTTATTTTCTTTTTCTGGTAATTCCAGAGATTTGTTCAGTGAGTGTAGACTTTTATATTCTTCATAAAGTTCATTGAACTTGCGCAGACTTTCTGTTTTAAGTTGCTTCCCCCACATTGTCAGGTCAAAAGTCTGAGCCTTATGCCTTGGGTCTAAAATTAAAGAAGTACAATAAATCCAGTTGCTCTTCTTGTAATGTTTAAGCATTTTGTCTCGAGCTGCTTGGAAAGCTAGAATGAGCCTTTCATCCACTTCAGATCGATTAGGTTTCTCATCTAACTGTTTTACCATGGATTCAATTTTATCTAGCAAGAGATTGAATGATACAATGACTAGCGGTAATGTAACATATTTGTCTCCACCAAGTTTTGTACTTAAAAGTTTAAAATTTATTAGAAATTTATGTAATTTTTCGAGTACCTGCCATTCATTAGCTGTGATTTGAAAATCATTTAATTCGGTGACAGAACTGCACAATATGTCAATGCCCGCTCTCACTTTTAAACCAAATCCAATCATATCATGTGTGGAATTCCATCTCGTTGGACAGTCAAGAATGGCATTTAGATTTGATGGCACGCCAGCTGCTTCACAAGCAGACTGAAACTTCTTCTTCACTATCTCACTTCTTTTTATTTTACTGGAAATGCTGCGTAACTTTGTTACAGATGTACGCGAGTCAGCAATATTTGGTGCAGATTCTTCATCTTCCTCATCCTCAGTTTCGTCTGCATAGTCTTCGTACTGCTGATCTTGCGCGTTAGTGTCAGACTCACAGTGTAATGCTAAGGTCTTTAATAAATCTTGTACACCAAGGTTTAAAATGTGAGCAAAGCACCGGAAATGTTGATTGTCTGAATCAAAGTGTTGCGGCAGCAGTTTGCTCAGTTCATACATAAATTTGGTATTTGCAGTTGCGTTGTCGACCGTGATACCTTGTATTTTATCAATTATGCCATATTCCAATAAACATTCATGGAAAATCGTTGCAATATCTTCCCCAGTATGTCGACCGCGTGATGGTATAAAATCAAGAACTACAGATTGATACTTCCATTCGTTGTCTATATAATGAATAGTAACCCCGTAGTAACTCCTACCAGCAATTGACGTCCACCCATCAATGGTAAAAGACATTTTAGATGATAATTGTTGAAGTCGTTCCTTGAGATTCAATTGGAGCTCTTCAAATCGCTCTTTGACTTTCCTTCTAAGTGTAGACCTTTTAGGAAACACCATATTAGGGCAAATACGTCGAAAATATACTTGTGTAGCTTCGTCATCGAAAAATGAGAAGGGAAGATATTTTTTCACCACCCAATCAACTGTAGCTGTCGTGATGTTGTCACTGCTGTTTTCCGACTGAAACAAAACAAGAAATCTTGTGTTATTATTTAAAACATACTAGGTTTGAGCGTATAAGAGGAGGAGGTTTGTTGTTGTTAAATCGAGAAAATCGTTAAATTGATATTTGTTATATTAAGGTTGCACTGTACTGTAATTTACCAAAATAAAGTACTTAGTTGTTACTGGCCGATTCAATGAAAATATGGGTGTTAGTGGTGTTTTCATCTAGAAACTTCATCTTTCATCGTTGCGACATATTAAGTATGTAATTATCGTCTAAAAAATATTTTAGACGATAATTACATACTTAATATGTCGCACCCCTAGATGAAAACACCACTAACTCAAAAATACTTACGTAAGTTAATGGCGTTTTTGAAAGTATCGCATGAATAGCTACGCGGAGTTAAAATTCTTTTAACTGTTAAAAAAATATTCTTACCTGTCCACTTCTTCCAGCGGTTACTAAAAAGCTTGTGATATCTCCACTTAATTTTGGTTTAACAGGAAGAAATATTTCTGATTCCTTTTTGTGGAAAGATATTAGATGTTTCCTTAAGCCTGAAGTGTTTCTGTTTTTCATTTTTATTTCAATCTTTTTATGTTGGCACAATTTACAGAAGGCAGTTTGGGATGCATGAATTATTTCGAAAAACTCTTCAAATTTGCTTTTGGGTCTTTTAGATCTGTGACTCAAACTCTCGTTACTCGGACTAGAATAATTTGAATCTTCGTCACTCATATTAAATTGTACACGTGATACGTTTTTAGAAAACAACGAGAATTAGTAAAAACAATTATTAAGTTAGACTCGAAGCACAGCTCAATTGGAAATGACTGGAATTAAAATAATTCCTTTATTTATAGTACGTTTCCTTGCTTTCTACCGCGCCGCCTCGCCACGTGCCGGCTCTATGAAAAGGATGCCGCCGCAAATGAAACAATGCCGCGTGCGGCGTACAAACACACACTAAATATTACCTACTTGTACAGACGCGACGCGTGAATAAAATATATGTAAAGAATTAGTGCCAATCACTATTCTTTACATATAAGTGAATGTTTTGGCGTACATCTATACTAATATTATAAAGCTAAAGAGTTCGTTTGTATGTTTGATGACAGAAGTTTTAAAATAAATAAATAAGTTCTGAACGTCACTATACCTCCAAAGTTACTATTCCTCGTGGACGAAGTCGCGGGCACAGCTAGTAAATACTTACTCTCATCATCTCTCTCAGAGATATTCGGGCTGATAAGTAATACAAAACTCTTATCGCAGGCTTTTTATTTTATTAGTAGATAAGTACCTACGCTTTTTATATTATTTTATTAGTTTTGTAGAATTTTTTTACACGTTTCAAGTATATTTAAAAGCGGCTACAATATTTATTAAACGGGTGATATTTGAACACTTTTTTGCTATTTTTTCTTTTAAAAACTTAAGAAATATAATGACTAAATGTACAATAATAGTACCTAAGTAATTAGTTTAAAACCATATAAGTAATCAATATTATAATATATACTTACTAGAATGAATTAATATGACATCTACTACCTATCCTTACCATTTTATCCTAATCATAATACTACTTGCGTGATCAGTATAATGTATTCATTTTCATTCTAAGCACTCTGAAACTTATTTATTCTTTGGAACACCTGTAGGTACTCTTAAAATTCGAAATTATTTTGCATGAGTATACCTACGCCCTATGGCGGCAATCAAATAGTGTCAAATGTTATGATTTCGGCGTGGCGGCAACGATTGTTTTAGATTTCAAAAGAAGCCGCCGGCGCGTGTATCATAACCATGTACTTCCGAAAAGCGGCAAATTTCTTTGAGAAGTAAGTACAAAACCTTTGATGCCGCATTATCAAAGTGCCGATGGTTAAAACATAACTATGCATGCACTCAGTTTGATTTTAATAGATATTTTAATAGATATGTTTATGGTATTAGTCGTAATGCGCATAGGTCCAGTTTTTCATATTTTTTGATACAGTTTTTTGCGTCTCATAGAATTCCTAAGCGTACCTACCTATACACCGAACTGTTACACCTAACTACTCAGTGAAATAGCGCTAAGTCCTAGCTGCAAGACGCAAGAGTCTTGCAGGCTATGTCTTGTTCTCGCTCAAGTCTTGCACGGTCAGTCTTGGTCTTGGTCTTGCTAAAAATACGCGGTCTTGTTCTTGGTCTTGGTCTTGCAAAAACGCAAGAACAAGACCAAGACTGCAAGACCAAGACTGAATTTGGGCAACACTAATTTCTACAATCATATTATTAACACTTGTTAAGAAATGTTGTTAAGAATCTCTATTGTAACAGTTTTTCGAATTTAAGTTGTATTAGTGTCATCCTATTTTGGTCATAATTATTGTCTTATATTGTCAAACTTTAAAATAAAAATATTAACATTGTTGGATTTCCAAATATAACAATAAATAAACAATAAAGAGTTGCTCGCAGCTTCACCCGCGTAAATGTTAAGAGTTCGATAGACGCCTTTTTGAAAAATGTCTGTTATTAAGGATTGATGTAAACATTTTGACGAAGAGTAATTTACACTTGATTTTTATACCATTATGCGAGATAAAACATATTTTCTTATATTTTAAATAAATTCATCATATAAAATATTTATGAGTACCCTTCAGCACATGCGCTCATTTCGTATAATAATATTACGTAAAAAAACTTTTACTTTAAAAGGTTTACTTATATAAAATTATGTAGTAAAATCTAGGCAAAAATATAAGTTTAAAATCAACAATTCCATGCTTCTCGTAATTAAAAAAACATAACTAACTTCAAAGCCTACAAGCGTGATGGTATGTTACGAAATTATAAAAACAATACAGACGTACTATCGTAGCAATCGCAAATCATTCGCAATTCGCTTGAAGAGTTCTATATCTCCAAAATTTTTCATCGGATATATACTAACACCTTCCCTGAACGATATTTACATTAATAGGAAAAACTCCATATAAATAAAATAACGTACACCTAAAAATATCGGTCCAATACAGAACCTTAGTTTTTTTAATCGGTCCTCTGTAGTACCAAAATGAAGGAGTGAACCGTGAAATGAATGACGAAAATTCTGATACCCAGGGCCAGATTTACCCTAAGTGCCCTGGAACACAGAAAAAAATGCCGCCCCTGTACCTAAAACACCTATGTGAATAAGGTAGTAGAAAAAGCCCTATTTATTAAAGTTTAGTAAAGTAGAATACATTTTAATTAAAAATTAAAATAAAATTAATAGAAAAAAAACCTTTTGAAAGCAAAGCTTTCATTGTTTGTTAACATAAATAACTAAAGAGTAATAAATATTTCAATTTGATAACAATAATTAGGCGCGTACCTAAATTGAAAGATTTAACCATAAAATTAACCTTCTTCGTCTACGTCACAATAAATTCATATCGTATTACCTAATTATAATATTATTTTTATTAAGCTTTGAAAACTTTAACTCTTGTATTAAATCTTTGCGATTTCACCACAGATCCATGTTTTTTTGTTTTTTTTTTTATAAATAAAAGCGTGTTATTTGCAAATTTTTTTGCAAAACAATTATATAACTATACAATGAAGGTGTAGGTATTTGTTAAGTGTTCTCTAATGTTCCATCAAAATGTATCGCAAAAGAAGCAACTATGTTATATATTTTACGCAAGTGAATCTAAATATTTTTCCAACTTTTGGTATTTAAATAATTTTTGTAAGTAATTATAGTTTAAATTTACCCACATGTAGACACGCTGCAGACAAAACTTACAAACGTAATATCGTTATTATAATCGATTTTTCATTGAAACTAATGTTCACTCAAAACATTATTTATACTCAGGGTTGTAAGTGGTTTTTTTTACGATCCCTCCCCTTTACGAGCTATAAACTGAGTATCTAGCTTAGGCAGGCACGTGAGAGATTCGTGCGAAATGAAATTTATATTTGGTTTAATGGGAAAGGTGTCCTGTTTATTTTATTGGTAAAGCAATAAACGAGTGCTTAACGCGAACAGTTTACGTGAAGGTTGGAATTTTGAACGGAGCATCCTTCAAAATGTCACCCTACTACCTCATTTTCATTTTTATGAAAAAAGCGGGCAAGTGAACAACGGGTTACCTGATGTAAGATGATGATCTTGGCCCATGGGCGTTTTAAATAGTGCAAATATGTTGCCGACTTAAAAACTAATAAGGGAAGACTAGAAAATAAGCGAGATGCGTGCTTATGGTCCCAGCTCAAGCTATTACTTATACAGGACGTTCAACTTTTAATTAAGGTTCTTTAAATGGTGGGTTCTACATATCTAACACATCGTATTCCGCATTAAAAAATCAGATTTTTTTTTTATTTCATGTCTTTCTCGTGCAATTGGACTCGTTCTTTGTGTGTTCTACAAGAAAGTTTTTATTTTTCATTAATTTATTACGAGATAAAAGTAAACTTGGGCGTCGCACGCTTTGAAAAGCACGAGGAACGAGAACAGCGGTGCTCAAATATTAAACTATGTATGGTATATAAATACAACAAATTTTCTGAAAGTGTGATACTTTGGCGATCGTGCCAGCCCGTGTACCTACTACGAAAAAGGTTTTAAATTGTTGTCAAAGTTATGATTCAAAATATAATTTACTAGCTTGTTCTCCCAGCTTCGAGTGTGTGTCACCTACTGTAATAAGAGTAAAAATAGTGCCACAAATGTACAAACCCACATACATACATAGGCTGATAAACACATTACCCTTCCTTGCATCACGTAGTCGGCTAAAAATCAAATTTAAATACGACTTTTCTTAATATATACGAAGTCTTTTAATAAAAAAATAAGAATTAATAATACAGACAATCGGCACACAATTTGTAAAGATATCGTAAAACATACAGAAGAAAATAAATAAAAAAAATATCTGATTAAGTACCTATTCTATTTGGAATTGGGTCAAAATTCGACTTGTTTGAATGGTTTATTAATTGTTAATTATTCGGTATAAAGTGGTTCATTAATGGATATTAATATACTTGTATAATAATTAAACGTTTTATTAGTATTGTGTTTTAATATTAAATATACTTCAATATTAAGAAATAATACGATATGACTAATGAAACTGAATTTACACGAAAATATATTTCAAATTAGCAGTTACTGGCGACATCGCCTGTGTTTGGAATTTGACAGATGCGATTTAAAAGACTGGAAAATCACCATGTAGGTTTTGAGCTTCTAGCTTTAAAAATAACGTCATTTCAATACAAACTTTCAATCACCCCTTTGTCAACCCCTTCCAGCCCCTTTATTTGCATTACAAAATAGCCTATGTTCTTTCTCAGTCTCTAGAATATCTCTGTAGCAAATTTAATTTAAATCGGTTCAGTAGTTTAGGCGCGATACAGAATAAAAATAAATAAATACTATGCCTACAACCTTTACAGAAGTGCAAACAGTAAGTTTACAAAGTTTTAATAAGCCTGTAAATATCCCACTGCTGGATAAAGACCTCTCCTATTAAGGAGATGGTTTAGAGCTTAATCCATCACGCTGCTCCACTGCGGGTTGGCGGATATATGTGTCATCAGAATTTCTCCCGGAACATGCAGGTTAGCGATGTTTTCCTTCACTACAGAGCTCGAGATGAATTAAAACACAAATTTAGCACATGAAAACTCAGTGATGCTGGCCGGGCTTTGAACCCGCAATCTGTTGAGATCGACATATTATAAGAATGATATAGTAGCACATAAAATGTAAACAAACAAACGAACATTAATTTGAATATATTAGATATAATTTTTTTTACCAAATACGCTATGAATAAATATAATATTTAACATAAAATATAATTTTATAAGCATGTACTTATATTTGGACAAAAAGTTAGTATAATTCTTATATTGCATTTTATTTCGCAATATTTCTCACTAATTCAACTGGATATATATTAATATTCAACTAATAGCTCTACGAATAACGAAAAAATATAGGAATATTTAATAAATACTGGATTTTTCAATATAGATATTAATTCCAACAAATTATAATAGGATTATTGGAGTCAGCTTACCTTTTTCTATAGTTCGTCTATCATTAGTTGGATTTAAAAAATATCATTTTTTTTATTCGAGTAACAAATACTAGATGCTAACATAAAGGAAGTATAATTCAGGAACAGTTTTTAAAGTCTGAGGCCCTGGCCACAAAGAAGTACACTTCGGTTACTTTCCTACTGTTTTTTTAGTTTTTAATGGGAACTTTTGGGTGTTTTTTCTGCATTTATTAAGGCGAGAATTACACTTGTAAGTTTTACTCTTGTAACTGATATAAAACATCCCTATAACTTGGGAACGGATACGTAGCAAGAAGTTATGAAAGCAAGCAAGTATTATAAATTATATTAGACACTGATAATAAATTCTTTCAGGTATAACGGAATGATAAAGAACTTATGTAAATCTTTATGAGTGCAAACTTATATGTAAATGTAATTTTCGTTTAATACAAAAAAAAATATAAAAGAAGTGGATGTTTTATATTGAAAATATCCTTTGTGGGGGCCCCATTTTTGAGGCCCCGGCACAATAGCCACGCATGCATTTTCCTAAATCCGACCCTGTTAAAATTATTTCTGTCGCCGCGGTGTAATAGTTTCATGTTGAAGAATGGTAGTCGTTACAAAGTTTGCTAACAAGGGTTCGGTAAAGGCGATACGAAAGAAAGGCAGCTTTAAAGCAATGACGCAAAGAAAATTACAAAGGTTGCAGCGGTCTCTTTTATGTGGGTGTTGATTTAAGGTTTCTCGTGGGGTTCTTTTGTACTGTAATTGTATTATAGTTTCATTTCTCGGGTTGTTTTAGAATTTTAAATATCGAAGTAATTTATACTTCGTATAGTCTTATTTGATGCTGAAATCATTTTTACAGTAACTTTATTTTTAAATTTTTTATAATAATTAATTTTCTATTGTAAATAGCAATGTACGATACCTATCAATGATAGCTATTCCATAGCGATTGTAATGTTACTCATAATCATAACATTATATTCTTACACATATATTATTTCTCGTGAGAAAATATTAACATGTTGTTATTGCAACACAAAGGGAAATCATTTTTAAATAACGCAGACAACAAGTCGAGTGACCCCAAAATATTTCTCGAGATTAAATTGTTTCATTTAGATTAAGCGCTTCCATCTTGAAACAATGAAAAGAAAAATTATACGTCGAAACGTAAATTGGAAACCTCAGGAAAAGCGCTGGCTTTAACGAAAGTTACCAAAATTAAAGATTGTAAGACAAAATGGAACATTTGCGTCGAGTTGTGAAGAAATTGAGTACAATAATTTTAATGAAATGTACGAAAAATCTTCTGTAGCAATTACGATTGTTTATGTGTTGTATCAGAATAATTGTACTGTAAATCATAATTATATCATTACTTATACCAAAGAGAATATACGAGGCTCTGTAGAATAAATATTTACGATCTTAGATGTAACAAAATAGGATCCTGGTTCGAATACATTAAAATATTTTAAGATGAAAAATTGGAGCACGTACTTCAAGTAACGTTACGACATACATAATTGTTATAAATCACCTTTATGTTTTAATCTAGATATATCTTTTTAAAGGCAATATAATATAATTAAAGTAAAACCAACAAGTTTTATGAATAAGGCTACTTTTCCTAAAATATTTTTTTTAGTTCTATTTATAATTTTTTTATGCTTGTTTATGTTTAAATATTTATTTTTACGGTGCGTGTTCTGTTCATCATTTGTGTAAGTTTAATGATAATAAAATTTTTAAGACGAGAATTACGTTTTATTCTCGAGAACAATAAAACAGCTCTGATACCTAGTAACAGATACGTAGTAAGTAGTTATGTAAACTCTGAATGTCAAAAAAAAATAAATTCTTTTAAATGTAAAATAATGTGAAATGACTTATTTACATCTTTATGAAAGTCTACGAGCAAAACTACTAAGTGTTATTCTCGACTAATACTTGTAATCCCTGTTTTATTTCATTAAAATACTTATAATAACAAAACCAAATCACGCGAGATTCTAAAATGACAGAGTAATTTGTAATACAACATAATGGAGTTAAACTAGCATAAACGCACACAGAGACAATTTACGGTCGTGTAATATTGGGACCATTGCCATCTGAAGCAAACGAGACGTGAATGTTACTGGCGCGGCTCTCCTAGTTTATGAGATGTAATATTCCCAGGTACCGCTTTCTGGAACTGGCGAAAACAGATTCTACGTACCTCGTAATCTCAGATGTATACTAACTGCTATTGCGCTGCAATAAATATGACGAAGATTGAGCCGAGATGCGGGTTAGAACACGACGTTCAAACCCCGGCTAGCATCACTGAGTTTTCGAGTGCTAAATTTGTGTTTAAATTCATCACGAGCTCGGTGGTGACGAAAAACATCGTGAGGAATACATGTGCCGGGAGAAATTCTGGCGCATGTATATTCGCCAACCCACAGTGGAGCGGCGTGGTGGATTAAGCTCTATACTTACTCCTTAATAGGAGAAGAGGCCTTTGCCCAGCAGTGGGACATTTATAGGCTGTTACTTTACTTATACTTTAATAAATATAGAGTAGGTGGTAACGTTACCTAATTACTATTGGAAATATTCTTGACTGAATATAATCATACTATGTTTGTTTCTTTACTAAGTAGTGGTCGTCCAGTACTCGAAGTTCGAAATTAATTTTAATTATAAGATTAAATATTATTAAGGTTCTTTTGATAATCTATTCTCTATTTGACCACAGAATGTAACAATAAATTAATAATAAATAAGTAACGTTTTTTTTTTTTTTAATTGATTTAATGTATTTTGTTATTATACATAAATTGTAAGTGTGCGAAATTTCATTACCTTCTGTCGGCGCGTTTTTCGTAAAAAGGAGTACAAAATTTTTGCTTCATGAAATACATGGTTGACGACGTATTTGTTTGTTTGGACGTGGACTTAGAGGACTATCAGTCTGGTATTATCAGAAATTTTCGTTCGGTGACCGTTAGATAAATTTAAACACAAACTGTATAGCGTCATTAGTATAATAATACGGTTATTTTCGAACTTCATCATCCGACGAGCAACAGTACTTTTTGTAAGTCGTCTGGCCGCTGCCCCGTAAGAATTTTCCAAGAAGTTCTCACAATGTTTAGCTCGACGTAAATTTATTTAGTTATAACTCGTAGCAACACAGCAGTAACCATGGTGGTAAAATATGTAATATAAATTATCTAATTGAATCCAAGTGATTTTATAGATCAATATTGGTTATACCTTTGTACATTGAATATATTTTTTTAATTATTTATGGAAGTAATAATTTTTTTCAAGTTAAACTCAAACATATTCAGGCGTTTTAAAACACTTTCTAACATAATTAATAGCATGATAAAATAGGTTTTAAAGTTTAATCTTTCAGTCCGTCATGTTTACAAAAAGTTTTCAGGGATAAAAGGGTCTGAATAAAGTTTAAGCTACATTTTATTGAAATTTTCAACATTTTAAAGAGCATGAAAGTTGTTATGAACAATTTATAAAACAGTTAAATATGATAGGATAAACATAGTATTTCATTCTCTGATTCTTAAAATTAAATTTCCAAGGTCGAAAAACACTTCGAAGTGAAAACCAGAATGAGCTTAGAAATCTTTTCGTTGTCTTTTACCGAGCGTCTATGTCGTAATGGCTTATCAATATAATTAAAACTCGGAGGCTCAGGAACCAAGACCAACTTTTTAGTTTGATTGTAAAAAATATTACGTATATTATAAATTCGGAAGAAACTCTGTTTGTGTTACACAAACATGCATTAACTACTGAACCGATTAAAAAAAAACATTGGTTTAGAGATAGTGTAAAGTCTGAAAAAGGTTTAGTTTTTATTGCAAAAGAGGTACAGTAAGGGGTTCAAATACTCATATTTCCATGAAAATAGTTGTATGCTAAATTAAACGAGAAAAAAATCTAAATTTTATGTTGAAATATTTATAATAGAATAATCTTAGCCTACGAGCGCCAAATTCGACTCAACGTGGAAATATATATAAGATTTTCACTCTTTACCAATTTCCAAACGTCCCGAAAAACTTCCCAGGTAACCTACTGTTTGAGCACCTAATACAGTCAAGTAGAATCTGTATTAATATTTTTTTTATTTACGCATTAAAATTATGTACATCGTTCAAAGTTTATGAGTTTAAGGTTTATTTATTCTAGTCCATAAAAGTACATTATTAACAATGTTACAAATGCCATATCGAATTTGTGGGTAAAATATAAGCAGTTAGGAATCTTACGTTAAATATAAGCAGTTATTTTACACTGCAATTAATTTTGACATTTGATTTGTTTCGTTCTAGTGAAAAAATCAAAAATCAAGTGTCAAAATTTATCGCAGTGCGATAGCGATAGCGCACAATTAATCGTTCTGCAGAGCTTTTAAAGACTATTCGATTTAATTTGTAACTTTTATAGAAGAATCCAAATTTGCATTTTTGATTCTTCTGTTCTTAATTAAGTTTTTACGCTTACGTAGTATTCATTGTAGTACAATATTTTGAAGATACTGTTGTGGAAGTAAGTCGTGAATATGCATGTACACCTAATTGAACAGAGTGGCAAATAAATCTCCAAATTCTTCTCCTTAATAAGAAAAGACATAAATGCCCGATACTGGAATAATTGGAAACTGATCACGCAGGCTAATCTCAGTAAATTGATGATTATTTCTCTATAGATACAAAGATTAAATGATTTATCGGCTTCAATTACAAAAGAATTGGCTTAATTGAGATAAAAGATCGTATCAGTAACAGTAATTTCTCACAGACAATCTAATGTTTAATGAGATTAGCCTCATAAAGAATAGTGTATACCGATTTGAGAAAATGTAATTAAGGTATGGTCGTAATGTTACCAAGTTCGGTCTAACAATTAATAGCTGTGGTAATTTCCGTAGCACGAATACGACAGCGGAAAACCGGCGATTCGTAGAGAATTTCTGAACTGCTTATTGTCCCTGAAATTGCTCGATACTGGACCAAAAAGTCTATCTACACTTTGTTATTTATTGTTGGGAAAGTATTTTGTTCAACTATCATGGTCGATGACACTATTGACACGTATGTACACTAAAAGCGACTTTTGTGTGTTCATGCGGTTAAAGTTTCTCAGAACAGTATTTGAGTTTACGAAATTAATCTATTGTTTCTTTATTTTAGTTACTACATTTACATTTAATTGTTTCTTGTTAAATAGAGACACACACATTTGAAACCTTTATATAATACTAGCTGACCCGACGAACTTCGTATCGCCTAAAAGTTAATGAATGTCGTGTTACAGATTAGCTGAACTTAATTTATAATTTTAGAAGAGTAATTAAAAAGTTTCAGTACTTTATTTACATTCAGACTACATTCCGAACCGGTGGTAGATTTATAAAAATCTTACAAAAATATATGACATGTAACTTGACGATTCGAAAGTGCTTTAAAAGCTCATTTGAATAAAGTATATTTTGAGTTTGAGTCATTAAAATAATACGACAAAAAGAAATAAAAGAAATAACACAAAAAGATAAAAAATTAAGTACACCAATCGCGTGTCAATGAATTAAACTACGTACATATTGTGATATATGGGATGCATTTGGTTTAATTCTCTTCATTGATAGCACCTCGTGATATAGGACAATTTTTGTTTTTTTTTTTTTGTTATCACGCGCAAGATCAAATAAGCCGATGATTTGCCGACGCGTGAACATGCCAGATACAACTGACCATGAAAAAAACCTGGATTTTTTAAAGTTGAAACCACAAACAATAAAAGATTGGCCTTATGATTTGTTCATCGTCATGGCGAAGCCAAGACGAATCGAAAACTGCATTCGTTTAAACTCAAAGGGCATAACCGTTGAGATTATTAGAATCCTCGGAATGAGAACTAACTCATCTTTAAATTATCTTTTGAATATCGTCGCGTGAATCACATTATTTTGCAGTTTTCTTATCTTTTGCTATATAGAGAAACAGAGCGATATATTATTAGAAAAGTTAGAAAATAAAGACGTGGAGTATACTCGTAAGTTCAATATCTTAATTATATAAGTAGGTACTACAATATCCTCATTTTACTCATCGATGGTTCCACTAACATCAAAATTGTTTTATTTATATAAACATTGGTCCTATTGTTGGTAAATACGATATGATCTTCTGGCTAATTATGTAGACATAAAGTCACAGTTGATTTCTGTTATTTGTCAGCTAAGAGATGAGTTTTCATACAAAATTAGAAATCAACTGTCTGATAATAGTATTATTTGATAGCGATAGTTTTACATAATTAAACTTCTTATCGATATCTAGTATAACTACTAATATTCTTTCGTGTGCTTGCGATGAAATCCTTTGTTCAAGTCGTTGTTTAAATATCATATATGGATGCTGATAAGCAATGCTATGTTAAGCCACAAGGACTGTCAAATTTATTATAAATATCGTCAAAACATGTCAAATCTATTCTTAACAAATTTGTTTAATGACGTATACATCCATTTTCTCTTTTCTATTTTGATGATAGGTATAATGCATTAAAAGCAGATTGGTTTAATAAAAAGTTTTTCAAATATATTTGATTATTACAAAATATTGAGCACACTTCAATATAATATATCTCCGAATTCGTTTTTGTGGGTTAACACATTATTGCTTATCAGCATCCATATATAACTTTATAAAATCTGAAAATATCGACAGACGCGTTGGCGCAATGGTCACTGCAACTGACTAAAGCGCTAACGGTCGCGGGTTCGATCCCCGCTCACGGCAAACGTGCGTATTGGCCATACGGATGTTTGTCGTGGTCTGGGTGTTTGTGTTAATGTTGTGAGTGTTTTCGGAACCCCGACACAAGGTCATAAGATCTTAATGGGGGCCGTTGAGTGTGATGCGTTATTATTATTATTTATTACACAGATTACTTGAGTCAATTTATATTTCATTTAAATAAGTTCAAGCGTATATTAGCTTCATTGTTTACGGTACTTGGTTTTTATTAAAATCGCTGCTGTATAAATGCATTTCAAATATAAAAATTACATTTAAAATCATATACGAGCAACTGAAAAATATTTTTATCACATTAACTACACTAATATTATAAAGAGGAAAGATTTGTATTTTTGTAAGTTTGTAATAAATTAATTCGAAAACTACTGAGCCGATTTTAACAATTCTTTCACCATTGAAAAGCTACATTCACGCTGAGGCTATATTTAATGCTAGAAAACCTTATAGGTCCTTACTAAAATATAAAAAATTATATAATAAAACTCATAAAAGAAAGTTTAAACGATTTTAAAATCTTTACCCACCCGTGCGAAGCCAAGACGGCCTCTAGTATATTAATAAGAAAAAGGTGAATTAATTGCGAAACGAAATTGCTTTGTTTGTAAGCGTTCATTTGAGAAATCTGACGCTTTAAATGGCAACTTGAGTGTTACTTTGTACCGATTGAGGGTAAGAACGTAATTAGAAAACGTAATAGAACAAATGCGAAGGGCTTTACTCGAATTGTATTTACGCGTGTGGTTTCGATATCAAAATGTTACATTACGTGTGTAAACGGAAATAATCAAGTATACCACTTGAATATCAATTTTATCGTATTTCATGTTATGAAAAACCAAGAAGGTATTCTTTATCTTCAACAAGTCTTGTATTTGAAGTTGTGTAATCTTGTACAATATTGATTTAATATCACGTTACTCGTGCGGAAACTCGTCGCTTGATATAAAAGAATAAAGTCACTATATTTAATACTTCAATTTACATGTATGTCCTACGCACATATTTGTAACTTGGCTGTCTGTTTTTATCATCGAAAGCTTTAAATTCAAGTCAATGATACTTTATAAATATAGATATGTAACGTTATTTAACATTAATAACTAAGATATTTTTTTTTAAATAACCGACGACAAAAGCAAAAAATACAATTTCGTTTATTCGAAAATAGGCGTACCAGTTCTTTTGATTTATAAATGAAATAACTGTAAAATTATAAGGAACCATCTGGAAGCAAATCTTTTCAAACAAAAAAAACATTTTATTTAAAAATAATAAATAATAATAACACTTAAGACTTGTAGACACAAAAAACATAAAATATATACACTACGCATTGAGAACCTCCTTCTTTTTAAAATCGGTTGAAAATAAAACTTTTCAGTCACGACTGATGACTTACAAATCTCCGTGACTGACTGTTCGAACTTGTTGCTCGGGGAAGAGGTAATATTGAACCTCCCACCCTCAACCTCCTAAATTAACTCACTTTAATAATGAACACTTCATATAACTAATCTCTGTCTCCAGTTGAGTATGGGCCGCACTGGCCGCACCTCCTACCCAAAGCCTCCTGAAACTGACTCATTTTAATTAAAAACACTCCACATAGTTGATCTCTGTCTCCAGTTGACTATGGACCGCATTAGACTTCCCACCCTCAACCTCCTAAAAAACTAATTTTAATTGAGAGCACTCCTCATAGTTGATCGCTGTCTTCAGTTGACTTTGGAGCGCATTGAACTCCCCATCCTCATTCATTCGTCAGATCAGCAAAGTCAAGGTCATGTACAAAAGTTATTTACATTAATTTTCACATTGACTAGATTTGACATTAGTTGCACTCATCAGCGGTAGAAATCACATCAAACAATATGTTTCAAATTTTTAACAAATATCAACTTTATCATTAACAAACTTTTAAAATAGTATTAACATTAAAAGTTGAAATATAAAAATATTGACGAGTCGACTCCTAATGAACGTAATAATGTGTATTAAATTGGAAACCATTTCGCTCGTTAGCCTTCTTTATAAGGTGCCAGAGCGTCGTTTAGGTTTTAATGATCGTTAGTCGACTGGCGCAAAGATCACATGTATACTGGAAAATAGAACGCTTTTTGCCAGAGGTGTCGGCTGGGAAAGGTGGTTTTCGCCGCGGGTATTCTCTTTGCTGTTAGACGGGAAGAAGATAATTACATGGTGAATTTAGTGAAATAAAACTGAACTGAACTTTTTCATATTCGAAAATTGAAAAGATTTTTTTTAATTAATACCTAAAGGTTGGGTACAAAAAGAGTTTATGCTGTGTTGGATTTCGTGAAGACTTTCGATTAATATTAATAACGTCAAAGTTTATTAGTCATTAATCATTTATAGTATCGATAGTAAAATAGTAATTAAACGATCTGAGAGCCAATAATTCTGACGTTTGTGAGTTGTATTCCTGCTTAATGTTATTTAACTTTTATTATGTTATATTTTATTAAATAATTATAATCTATAAAAACAATTTAAATTATTTAGTAAATTTAAAAATTAACCAAAACTTATTTGATTAGAGTCTTGATATAAAACATTTACTGTCATACTACAAAAGACGCATTAAAACCATGTTGAACACCTGTCTAGCTAAACAGTGTTTAAGATTTAAACATTGCTTAAAATATTATCTAAATTGCTTAACAGCGAATAAACTCATAAAAAAACTTATTGATAAAATGTTATACGTTACATTTGACAGCAAAAATAGGTTTTAAACATCTATTAAACTCACGTATATTAATCTATGTCTAAAGCATGTTTAACTCAAAACTGTCGTAGACGCGCGTTTAACGTCTGTTTAAACCTTTTGTAGTAAGGCAGATAATGGTGACTCTAGACTGGGGTTATAGCAGGACATGACGTCTCATTCGATCACTCTAGCTAGTCTAGTCGCTTACTAATACAGAATGTTTTTTTAAATATTTCACATCTACCATACCATATATTTTTCAAGTTTATCCCTTGGTTCGTGTCTGCTATAAATTATTAACTGTAAAAAGAATGAAATAACTATAAAAATATTCTAAATAAAAGTTTATTAATAAACGAATCCTAAAATGTTCGAGCGTTATGTAAAACAATAAAGGAACAAGTTCCGAACAAACAGAAACTCTAAAGTGCCTAAAATAGAAATGTAAATTTAGGACACCATCTTACATTTATGACCTCGGGTCTCCCTAAGAAGCAATATTTTTTGAAAAATTTCGCACGAACGCCTGGCTAATAAATTTTACGCATACATACACAAAAAATTTACTAGATTTTGTTATTTTCTCTTCAATTTAGAGCAAAGTTTTTTCCGATTATCTTTGAGAGATTTATTTTGTACTATACATTATAAGAAAAAAACATGACCAAAATTTGCTAATAAAAATATTTGCTAAATAAGATGATTAGAAATAGCAATTTTTTTACATACCAGTTTATCTTGCCCTATCAGCTGTTAGTACCCTTTTTATTGTAATATCAATACCTAATTCTTTGGTGTTATATACACGACTAATATATCAAATTACAAGCAACCTCGCCAAATAAAGGCACTGATCAAACAATTATATTGGAATATAAAGCAAAAGGTCGTTCCGGATCGCGTGTTGATATATCATTCTTGTCCATTACTGATAATGAAGAATAATAGATAAGGAGATTGTGAGGAAAAATATTAGTTAAACTGGATTTTCTCAAATATACATGTTATCGTCTTATGGTTAAGTATAGCGATAAATTATTTAGGACTTAGTTAATGTAATAAGAATTAGTGGCAAAAAATTATAAGGAATTATGTCTTAAAAAATTTCGGACTACTGCAGCATAACTGTATGCTATTATAGGCATGTAATAAAATATTGTTCCTGTAGATGGCAATGGCGAGAGGGTGAAAGCCGCATTCCTAAGAGGTCAGACGTGCCACAACATGCAAGCGACAGCTACAGGGATACCATTTACTGGTATGCAATTTACTTCCGTGCATTTTTAGGGTTCCGTACCTTAAAAGGAAAAACGGAACCCTTATAGGATCACTTTATTGTCCGTCTGTCTGTCTGTCTGTCTGTCTGTCTGTCTGTCTGTCTGTCTGTCTGTCGGGATGTCAACCCTTTTTTCTCAGAAATGCATAGACGTATCATGTTGAAATGAATATCATATACTCAAGTCTACGATGACATGCGGCCGTGAAAATATTAAAGTTCTAAGTCAACGCAATCAAAAGATAATGGAAAATATGTCGTATATTTTGACCATTTTAGCGTTTTCGCAAGGAAATCAAAACCTATAGGGTACTTCCTATTGACCTAGCACGATGAAATTTGGCAAGAAGTAAGATCTTATGGTACAAATAAAGGAAAAAATCTGAAAACTGTAAATTTTTGTATGTATGTTTGTCTGTTTGTAAGTTTGTCTTTCAACCTTTTTCTCAGAAACGCGTGAAGGTAACAAATTTTTATCAACGTCAAGTACTAAAAGTTGTAATTACTAAGAGCTGTGAAAAAATCAAACTTCTAAGTTAACGCAATCAAAAGATACGGTCATTTATATCACATATTTTAAGTATGATAGCGTTTTTAACGTTTTCGCAGGGGAATCAAAACCTATAGGGTACTTCCCATTGACCAAGCATTATGAAATTTGGCCAGGAGCAAGGTCCTTTAGTATACATAAAGGAAAAAATCCGAGAACTGTAAATTTCTGTTCGTGTGTCTGTCAGTCTGTACGTCTGTCTTTCAACCTTTTTCTCAGGAACGCGTAAATGTATCAAGTTATAAATTGATCAAGCGGAAAATATATTAATCTTAGAATTAAAATTATATGTACTTGTAACAAATTAACATAGAAGTTGACCATGGTCAAAAAAACAATTTTACAAATACTGAGAAGAAATTTGTATCAATACGAAAACATTAAAAAGCAGCAAACCTTTATTAACAACGCAATGCAATATATATATCGCAGCTAACAAAATGATAGCGCGATGCAGCGTACAGCTAATGCCATCTATTACAACATTATGACATTAACTGTGATATAATTCTGCTCGATTAATAAAAATTTTTATTTTAATTATTATTTAAACGCGCTAAAAATTATAAAATAAACTTTTCATTTAAAAGTTTTATCGTCGATTTATAACGTCATTACGTAATTAACATTCAATATAAGAGCTTCACGCGATTTGATTTAAGTACTCGTATTGACTTAGTACGAAAATTTTAAAATTAAATTCAAACAGATCGAGTTATTTAATTTACTTATTTATCTACACATATAAGTCTTCTGGTTATTAGTAATATAAATAGTTATTTATAAATTTACAATTAGTTTTGTTCGAATTAAGGACTAATTATTTTCGTCTTGGCAACACTAATATATATTTCGATATTTTGATTGATAATGTAAATCTAAATATTTTACGAACGTAGTGCAGGGGTAGTGGAGTGTAGTAGAATATAAATAAAAATAAAACGAGAATAAAATACAATATAATTATGTTGTTAATGTCAAAGTCAACAAGTTAGTTCATTGAAATTGTCAAGAGATGGCACTAGGTAGGCCTGAATCGCGCTATAACTTTTTTTTTGGAAAGTATAAGGTGTATTTGTACTTAAAATAAAATTTTGTGTTTCCATGGATTGCATCCATGATCGTGTTTTAAATTAAAGTGCTCCTAAGTAGTTTCAAAATAGTTTTTGGGACGTGATCCATATTTACATAATATTTGATTATATTTAAGCGACTTCTAAAAAGGAGTGTTTTCAATTCGACCTTGTATTTAATTTTTTTTTTATATTTGTTCGCCGATTACGCCGCCATTTGGGTACCGATTTTCAAATTTTTTTTTTTGTTTGAAAAGGTATACTTCCAAGGTGGTCCCATTGTCTTCAGGTCAGGATCAGATGATGGGATCCTGGAGAAATTGAGGGAACTCCTCAAATATTATAGGCAAGCGTATACCGATTTAGGTATTTTTGATAGTAACTTATGTTGGAACTGATGATGAAGACCACAACTGGCGTAGATGGGTTAGTCTTATACAGATTTCTATAAGTTTGTACGGAACCCTCGGTGCGCGAGTCCTACTCGCACTTGACCAGTTATTTTAAAGCAAGCAACAGGGCCAACTGATGTTAAGTGACTATCGCCGTCAATGTACATTTGCAGCTCCAGAGGAACCATAAATGCCTTATCTGCTTAAAAATAAATTAGTAATGAAAGTTTCTCTCTCCCTGACTAGACAAAAGCTGTATTAGCTACTTCACGTCGATTTTCTGTGAGAGTGTGGTACTGCCCCTTCAAGCCAACCCGTATACGAGCTATAGTCAATGTACCACAACTAGGCTCTACCACAATAGAAATATTGTGTTTGTATGTATTTCGTGCAATTCACGTTTAATTTACACAATTAATTTATTTTTGACAAAGTACCTACAAAACGACCGTAATTAGATATATACATATTTTTCACGAATGACTATTTATTGATTACAAGTTGCCATAAATTATTATTTTGTAAAATAGGAAATAACATAATATAGTGTTACAAATTTACGATTTCGGAGGGATTTTTACCTTTAAATCGGTTCTCTAAAGCAATCTAGAAGTTCCACGGTGTTCAATGAAACGTGTAATTTAAGCTTGTAACAAAGTTTGGGGAGTTACGATTCGGTGCCATTATAGAAGTTGATGCACTCAAACTATTTCTAAGTCTTAATTGTTCTAGTTGATGAACGAAGCGGCTCATTGTGTGAATCTATTACACGGGTAACAAGCTAAGTTAGAGACTTTGTTTAGAGTTTTTCCTGATCTTACTTAGAACGAATCTTTTACTACAAGTTAAACTTTTAACACATTTAGTTTAGTTTATTTTATCACTGAATTTGAATGTGTTACTGAAACAACTTTTAGATTTCGGGACTTGAGTGATTGATATTTACAGTTACTGCAATACTCTTATGAAACGTGATGCTTTATGCAAAAAATAATTTTTCAAATAGGACAGGATCTTGAAGTAAGCGCGTTCAAAACACAAATCAACTCATCGGAGTATTAACAGAGATTTCCAATTCCGTTTCTCTTAAAACTTTATCACAAAAATGTTATTTTCTAAAATATATAGGATTAGATAAAACAGAAATAAAACGGATGTAAAATTTAAAGTTTAATTTAATAACGCACCCACATAGCTGTTTGTTGAATGATCGGAAAGTCAAACTCGGTCACAGCAATAAAATTCGAACAAAATCCTCTATTCCTTTAGACGGGCAAGCAACAAAGAAATAACACTTTGAAAACGGAGTTCGAGCAATTTCAGTGACAATAGAAAGCAATTTACAAATTCACGTGAATCGGCGGTTTCCTGACGTCGAGTTGAAACTACGGAAATTACTAGAGTTATTAATAGCAAGTTATCTACGCGAAAAGAACATTCAGTGTAATTGTGCTGTCGTGTATCGCTTCACAACCAACAGTCGGACCACAGGCAAGCTGCGATTAAAGTGGTATTAACTCTAACCGCTAATTAAATCGTTCACGTCCAGACGAATTACAGCGAGCAAATATGGAATATGCATTAAACGTTTTGACGTAATTTTGGCGTACCTATTTCGAACTCGTAGTATGGCATCCGGCGCAAACATAAGCCGTGACGTCATAATTCATGCAATTGAATATGCTCGTATAAAGCTAAAGAATTTATTTGTTTACTAGCTGTGCCCACGACTTCGTTCGCGTGGATTACAGAATGCTTGGCATGTCTCCTGCAAAGCAAGGTTATAATAGTCTGCAGTGCTGTTCAAGAAAGGAGCTTTTTACTTTGAATCTGGGAGCTTTCTGGTTGTATTTATAAGCAGACACTAACTCAGATATGGTATTCCTCCACGGTTTTCACTATAAATGATGAAGAAAAGTTGTTTTGTGGTAGTCTTTAAAATATCGATTGCAAAACAGTAAGTTCGCACCTAGGTTCTCCTTGTATTATATATCGGGTGACTTTTTCTACTGGGCTTAATAGGCCAAATCCGGAACTATAAGGAATCGCGAAAGATGCTTGCTTAATGGAGTCTCGTGTCCGATTTTGAAAAATCTAAAACTGCATCATAATTTTTTTTTATTTCATGATTTTCCTGGCCAGAAATAGAACCCACTCATAAAAAAAATACATTCTGTATTATTGCACTACCTAATAGTGTCACTTGTAAAGATCAACTTTTGTTAAGTAATAGCGGCAAATTAAAAGAAAAGATTTTTTTTACAAAATAACATTAAATCTATACATTAATTAAGTATTCAATTCTACATAGACATAATCAAATATGTGGGTTAAATCATGGGTTCCGGTAAGTTTAGAAAAAAAATATGCGTTATTTCGAACGATTTCTTTATAAATTGCATCAAAATGCTAGTCACCTACTAAAGTGAGGAAGAGTGTGAACAATACAATCGAAAATATAAAAAATGAATTACTCACAGTAACTTCTTTTATGTTTGTCTTTTTTTTCTATGTGAGTTACACAAAGTTGATAGAATGTCACGTTTGTTTTGCTCCCCGTCATCTACTCAGTTACCTAGGTTTAGATAATTCTTAAAAAGATGAATCAATTTGTTGAAAATCTACATTTCACTGGACTCGGCTATTGTACTCACCCGCTATTAGCGTTACAACATCCCGTTGATAAAGATCTAATTAATGTAAGAATTCGATAGAATTTTGTAAAAAAAATAGCCTTTTCTTTTTGTTGCAGTTTACTGAATAGTATTACCTCAGTAAAGTTGATCTTTATAATGTGTGAAGGTATCAGATGGTGCAATACTACAGAATGTTATTTTTTTGCAAAATCAACGTGTTCGTTTCTGGCTAGGAAAACTTATTTTTCAAAAAACTAATGATGCAGTTTTAGTTTTAATCAAAATCGGCTCTGTGACTTAAATTATTTTTCGCTTTTGCTTATAGTTTCGGTTTTGTTCTATCATATCCAGTAAAAGAATTACCCAGTGAATATATTATTTTTTAAAATGATTATATTAATATATTTGAATCAGATATTATTCACTATTTCATTGGTTTCAATTTTGTTCCTTATAAAATTGGCTTTCTGCTAGTGAAAGTTTCATCAAAATCGGTCCAGCTTTCAGATATTAGCCGAAACAAACCGAGTGACAGATAGACAGACAAAAATTTTAAAATTGGTAATTTTGTTGTAAGTACCGTGTATACTTTCATATGCATTTATTTAAAATTACAAAAAGACACATCAATTTTTAGGGTTCCGTAGTAAAAAACGGAACCCTTATAGTTTCGCCATGTCCGTCTGTCTGTCTGTCTGTCTGTGCGTCTGTCTGTCTGTCTGTCTGTCCGCGGCTTTGCTCCGAAACCCTTAATACCAGAAAGCTGTAATTCGGTATGAGTATACATATGAATTACACCGAGAAAGTCGTATAATAAAATCTTAAAAATATTTTTTTTCAGGGTGTCTTTCCTATGTGTTAAGAGAGACCAAAAATTTTTTTTCTCATTTATCCCATGTTGTGGGGTATCGTTAGATAGGTCTTTTAAAAATGTTATAGGTGTGGGAAAACCATTTTTCCGAACGACGAACTGTTTCCGAAATATTAAGCTTTGAAGTGTCAATTTTTCTTAGAGTCAAGTGTCCCCCCCCTCTACCCACTAAACTGCTGCGTCTAAAAATATGAAAAAATTCACGACAGCGGTACATATAATGAATTTAAAAGGAAAATTATCACGGCTATGTTGGTTCTTATGGTTATCGAGTTATAGATGATCTATAATATTTCACTTTTTAAAGCATCACATTATGTAAATATTAATAATTTTAAATTAATATATGAATTTAAATGAATAAATAAATAAATATTTAATAAGTTTAAATTAAAATAAAATATAAAATAAGGTATAAAACAATGTCTTAATAAAACATGTCGCGAGTGATTCTGAATCGCGCTTATGAAGTTTTCAACCAAATCTCCATAGATTTCATAGGCGCTAATCAGGAAGGAAATTTATCGGCGCTAAGTATATTTTACAAGTGTTAGAATAATAAATAATCGACGAACATTTAATGTTCAAAATCGTTAGTATAATTCACATTCAAACATTTTTACGAAAATAGGTACTCGAAGATTGCTTGACCGATCTTGACAATTCTGACAACTACGGAACCCTACATTGTGCGTGGCCCGACACGCACTTGGCTGATTTATATTTATTTCTATAGATATACCTTCTCTTCTTAAATCGGAAAATGTTCACTATTTTATTGGTTTCTTCAATATTTTGTTATCGTGTAATTCTCTTTTTTACTTATTGATTAAAATAAATATATTTTTTAAATATAAGTAGCCTAATTTAATCCTTATAATATTAGCTATAAGGGCTGCTGTAATGTTTTTGACTTTGTGATATTTTGTTTTTTTTTCTTCCATTCCCACTCCCTTCTCTGGGCCTCACGTGATTAATGGACATCCTTTAACTGCGAGTGAAAGTCCCATCAAATTTGATTCAGCTGTTTCAGAGATTAGTCGTAAGAAACAGACTGACAGTACTTGATGTAAGTACTTTCATGCATTTAGTGAAAATCACAAAATAATGTTCGACGTGACCCCATAACTTGACATATCTTTTTTAGCGGGCATAAACGCACAGATAAACAGACAAACAGACAAAAATTCTAACAAATTTTGTTTTGGGTTCTATTGCGTAAAGGCCTCCAATATTTTTTTTCATATATCTTACATGTACAGACAGCGACCCGTTAGAATTTTTTTCATATATATAGATTTAAAAATATCTGAAATAGAAGTAACCCCAAGTCACTCCTTATAACATTTGCTATCTGCAAAAAGTACCATCAGAACCGGTTAAGTCGTTTCAGAGATTACTCGGAACAAACAGATAGACAGACAGACTGACAGACAAAATTTTTAAAAATGTATTTTTTTATGTAAGTACTGTATATACTTTCATGTATTTAGTTATAAACACAAAAAAAATGTTCAACGTGATTCCTTAAATTGACATAACTTTTTTATTTATGGACCGATTGACATGAAACAAACCCTAAATGTTAAGTGAAGCTTACTACAATATATTAGTGAAAACCGCATCTAAATCGGATAAGCCGTTTCTGAGATTAGCGTGCACAAACGCACAGATAAACAGACAAACAGATAAGAATTCTAAAAATCATTGTTTTGGGTTCTATTGCGTTGGTATAGGCCCCCTATAATATTTTTTTTCATATATCTTCCATGTACAGACAGCGACCCGCTAGAATTTTATTATTAGTATAGATTTGACTTTAAAAAGAGGAGGTTCTCAATTCGTAGTGTATGTTTTATTTTGAAGTTAACGATCTTTATTTCTTTAAAGACATTGTATACTTCATTTAGTGAGAAAACATAAAACATTCACTAATTTAGTTGTCAGCATTTAAGATAATTATCCAATATATTCCAAGCCAAAAAATCTCTGAACTCCGTTATTCATTAACCTATTTCAAAGAATCTTTTTCTTTTGAAAGATCTATATATTATATATATAAAATCACTTGGGGTGACTGATTCATCAACGCAGAGCCTAAACCGCTGGGGCTACGAACTCGAAATTTTGGCAGTAGGTGGCTTTTAGGTTGTAAGCATCCACTAAGAAAGGGTTTTTTGATTATTCACCCTTAAGAGGATGAAAAGGGGTAAAAACGTTTGTATGCAAAATCTTATTCCGTGGTCGTATTACCTTAAAACTTAATACACATACTTCTGGATGATAGTAATGAAATGTTAAATAGAAAACAGGGTACTATTATTCCACATTGGGGTACAAGGGGGTTGTAAAGTTTGTATGGAGAAGATTAATTTTTTTGGCCGATTATCCTTAAATTCAGCATAAACATTACTTAGGGAGAATAACTAAATACATGTATCCCAGAATTTCAAAATCATCCCTTATAGTGACGCTAGGGTGTATTAAATCCTGGAACGGTAACAATTTCGCTGGTAGATTTATTTAGCTGAAACTTTTACAGCGTATTTCTATCAAGACAAAGGTATGAATTAAAAAATAGCATTTTTCGATATTTCACCCCAAAACGGGTGCAAAGGGGTAAAAACGTTTGTATGCAAAATATTATCCTGTGGTCATATTAACTTAATACTGAATACTCGTTCTTCTTTATGTTAATAATGCAATATAAAACACAAAATCATCGTATCAATGTCAACCCCAACCCACAGAGGTGCAATGGGGTAGTTTAGTTTAATATTTGTAGAAAAAAAAGTTCTTTAAAGATCAAATGTGAAAATAATTCAGCATAAATTAAATATTTATTATATATACGCGTTTAGTAGTTAAATACCTTGAAGAATGGTGTTTTACCAGTTTTTTTTTAAATTGCTTCTAACAAATTCCAATATATACGCGGGCGAAGCCGCGAGCAACTGCTAGTATAGTATAAGATTGATCTCAAAGACTTGTCATCGAAGTCAATTTAGTAGTTTAGTTTTTAAATCAAAATGGAATTAGTATGTCATCCAAGAAAATGAAATTGCATATTTTGCCATCAAAGCCAATTCCTTTTTTTTAATCCTAGGTATGTGATACTTCGTTTATTGAATGAGGTTAAAAGCTATAAAATGGAACACGGGTGAAACCACGAAGCACTGGTAGTTAGGAATATAACAAGACACCATTGTGTCGATAATATTCTATTGTCGCGTCACCTTGTTAATTGTCCCAAGACGAAGCGCTATCGTTGATTACGTAATATATTGTGTCGTAAATTTATTGTGTTCAAAATAATTAATTATAAATTGTAATGATAAGTTCTTTCTGCGAAGAGCCGAGCTGTAACCCATTCCTTTTCATCACAAATTCCGTCTTAAGCTGTCAACGAATTTGTGGTGATGTAAATATCAATGGCTGTCGGCAATCACTTAATATCAGATGACATTTTATTTATTTTATCATTATTATAATAGTTGATTGATTGAGGAATTTATCCAGATACGGTAATAACAAAGCTGTAAGTTTGTGATTGTGAAGTACCAGAAATACGGTACAATGTAGTTTTTTACCAATCTTTTAATTTGTCAGGACAGAAGTATCATAAATATTGTCCTAGGATAATAAAATACGTTCAGTTGTTTTAGCACAAGAATAGCCTCTTATTGCTTCAAAATATTGTGTTTTTGGTCACATATTTTATACGTTTGGTACATAAATAAATAAAAAAATCATCCATAATTGCTTTTTATACAGTGATTTTTCAAAACTTCTTAGTCAGGACTATGTTACAATTTAATAGAAGAGAAAGAAGTTAGTAAGCTTACTTAAAAATAGTAATACATCATAATAAATGTATTTAATTAGTTTGTTAATATGTTTACAATTACACCTTATATTGTAACAATTGAAATAGATATCCTATTAAGAGAGAAACAGGTGCATTTAAGGACGTTTTCACTTTCATAAACGTTTCAAGGACCGTGAAAAGGGTCGGATGCTGACTTAATAAGGTCGGGTGGATCACTACAAAAATGTTCTTGCCTGAGATATGGCGAAACGCGCTTTTTACGGTTTCCCCTTACTCAATAAAGGATCCCTTTATATGTATTCCTGCTATTCCATTAGCTGCTACCTCAAAGGAGGGCTGTTATGATTTTCATAACTTTAGAGGGTCAGTTTTATTATATACTAAACGTATATGCAATATTAAACGGATAAGACGTTTTATAGATGGTCGTTTATATTCATGTGTTTTGCAAAGAATATCTGTTACATTGTTATTGCACAATCTTTGTTACATACGAATAGTTAAACGTATTTATATATTTGACTCATTGATATATTTGGTAAATATTTGTGTTCGAGTAATTTTCCTTCAATATGTATACTCATATTGGAAAGATAATTATTGTTTATTTTCCTAATTAATACAACTTAACTTTTATCCCAAAGTTTACGGTCGTAGAACTCATATCCGCTTACGAGTTCGTCCGCGTGGCGTATCGATAAAAAGTAGTCTATGTCATTCTGATGTATCAACTACAATACTGTAAGTTTCATTAAAATCGGTACAGTAGTTTTTGTGTGGAAGAGCGACCAATATGCATCCATCCAAACATTAATCCATCCTCACAAACATTCGCATTTATAATAGTAGTAAAATAAGATAAGATCTTTATCCTCTGTAGGGTGTCCCTGTGGACAAGGCAATTCCAAGCGACGGTCAGTGCTGGAAACTACTTTAAGACATTTTATGTATACTTTACATAACGAGTACTTTGAACGACCACGAATAATTTACATAAGTATTTTAAGCTAGCTGTGCCTAGCGATTGTGACTGTGTTTTTCGATTCGACTTAGTTTTGTTGATGTTTATGGTTACTACTTCGCTTATAGAAATAATTACGCAATATTTAATTTATCTAATAGTATATTTAGTCTATAATAAAGAGAGAGCAAATTTTGTGTGTGTGAAGAACTCGGAAACTAAAAAACCTATTTTAAAAATTATGGTGCCATTAAAAATTAAGGTACATTATTCTAAATGATCATAGGCTTTGCTTTATGTATATATGCGTATTATTTTAAGACAAAATCAACATTAAATGTATAAAAAAAGGTAATTCATTCACACACTGACTAATCACGAAATCACGTAAATTACTTGATACTTAAGCTGTAAAGCAGGTGCATAGTTTAAAGTACTGAGATATCTGTTAAGAATGGATATCTAAAAATTCACGCTTAAGGTTAAAATGGGGGTTCAAAATGTGTATACAGACACCTTGATTGTAAAAGCCGTAAGAAAGAGTATTCAGTAAAATCTTTCAGGTGTAAAGCAATAACAAATAACTCATATAACAAAGAGATTTAAGTCTGCAAAATTTATAAGGCGTCGCTTTAGACAGTATAAAAGTTAATTGTAATAAGGCAATCAAAGTCTACGTCTTTATTTTTCACTCTTGTAATATCGCTATGGTTACTCTTTTAAAATCAACAACCCGTTGCTAGGCAACTCTCAAAGTCACGTGTATATCAATCTCATTAAGACACATATAGTCAAGCGTGATTGTAAAAAATGTTGTAATAATTTTGAAGTTTATGTAATACAGAAAAAAAATCTATTTAATTATTAGAATAATAAATTAATTCAAAATAATTTAAAATAAATTTAAAATTAAAAAAAAATCTTCGCAAGCAAATTTTCATTTCCATAACAAAAAAAAAACGTCAAAAGTCGTCAATAACTTATGTTAATAAAAATTATTCATGTCAATTGTGACAAAAAAATTTGTTTAAACACGGTAGTCTCAGTAAATACCAGTTCGCTATAACGTTGTTGTGATAGCCTTCTCATTGAAAAAAATCCATGGATTAATTATTCTTATAATATGTTTCGAGTATGTAGTAGTAGCCGCATACGTCATTCGAATGAGAGCGAGCCAGAGACAGTGTTATCATAAACAGTTTATACAACAGATATATATTTTATTTTACTTCACAGTTCTAATTTGAAAAATTCCAGCATTCATATATTTTCATTTGTTCTGTTACTTGGCGTCAATAAAATATACACGCTGCAACAACTCACGGCTTTAACGTTTGAATGCTCGTCGTATATTTTAAACGCTACGCTCGTATTAAAGCTGACCTGACTTAGTGCTGTAGGAATTCCAACAGTGATTTATTCAGTTTTTCAATCTGTGAATACATTAAACAATTACTATCATTTAAATCTGGAAACTGCATTGCATTTGCGACACAATATGACAATATGGCACCATTTATGATGAATCTAATGAAACCTGATGTTATATGAAGCTAGGTTTGGTTGGCTGTGGCTTTTAGTTGTGCCAATTATGCACATATTATTTTGCCAATGGCACGTGGAGTGAAGAAAAAAGAATTAAATTTATTATCGCTATCACAAAGTGCCAAATTTTGACAGTTTATTTCTGAGTTGTACTAAAATGTCTCCTACTAAAACCAAAGAATTTAATTGAATTGAAAATGTCTCTCTTAACTGTCAAAATGTAACATGTTTGTTAGTTGTAGTTTATTATAATTTATCTTATAATTGACCAAATATACACTATTAGAAAAGTACGACTGTGTCTATTAACGATGAAGTTTAGACGTTTGGAGTAGCTTCTGAGATATTAACGGGTGTTGGTGTTAGGGAAAAACACATCACAATAAACGCGTAGGGTTTGCGGTAAGATGTATTAGCAATGGATGATCGGCTGGCCGGGCATGGGCAGATTGATCGTTTGGCGCGACACTTGTGTATTACAGTCAGGGCCGGATTTTGAGGTCTCGAGGCTCTGGAAGACCATTAAATATTTTCATCAAAGTACATTATTTTATTGATAGTAAATGGAAACTTTTAATCTAGGCTTTTCAGTTTTACATATTAAAGTAAACATAATAAATATATTTTTCCAAATCTATACTAATATTATAAAGAGGTACTTGTTTTTAAGTTTCTATGTAGGTGGTAATCATTAAAACCACTAGTCAGATTCGCAAAATTTCTTTTTGTATTGAATAATCTATTTATTGAGGAAGGTTATAGGCTATATAACATCACGCTACGACTCATAGGAGCGACGCAGTAATCATAAACGCGAGGGGCAACTAGTGTAAATAATTGTTCAACAGTAATATGAGACAAGTAACATAAAACCATAGGTTTATTGCGAGCATTATATTGTTGAAGACCTCTTCTGAAGATTAATGTTCCTCGTCAGATACACGACACTACAATTTAAGAAAGCGCCCTTTTCTTCTCGCTGTATTATAATAGTTTCTTTTCAGAATCGCTATGTACTGTTTATACATATGTAAGTGAATCCAAATGAACACGTGTATGTAAAGTTTTATTTACATTGAGATGTCATTTTTAGGGTTCCCTTTCTAAAAAGTGTTAACGGGACCCTATTACTAAGACTTCGATATCCATCAGTGACTACGTATGTCTGTAGCGAACTTTATTTCATAATATGCAATAGACAGAAAGTTGAAAATTTCCTAGAAAAAATAAGAAAAACACAAGGAGGGTGAATTGCGAATGGTCACCATGCGAATTAAATAAAATCGAATCTGCTGGTATTGTTCAAAATCAAAAATCAAAAGCACGCAAAAAGAGGGATGCTAGTAAAGTTTGACCGCTATGTCTGTCTTTCTGTGGCACCGTAGCTCCTAAGCCATTAAACCGCTCTGGATGCGGTTTTTTATTTGAAACAGATTCCCACTAGACATGTTCTACCAAAATCGGTCCAGGCATTTCAAGATCATGAGCTCTTTTCTTTCTTAGCTGCGATAGGAATCTTAGATCTATAATAAGTATTTAATTTACTTTCAAACATATGTTTGACCTAAAATTTTTAAACATCTATGCATGGAATATAACTATGCAAAATTATGAAACTCTTGGTCTGATGCTGCAGCCAGGATCAGCTCCTGCTGACCACACAACTCCTCACCAATTTACAACAGAGGTATTGTGTTGGTGCTGGTTGAAATGGTCTCAATGAATAATGAATAGTAAATATATGTATATATATATATATATATATATATATATATATATATATATATATATATATATATATATATATATATATATATATATGTATATATATATATATATATATATATATATATATATATATATTAATTTTAATTTTTATTTTATTCTCTTCTTATTTTTTTAAGTAGACAATATATATTTCTAGTTCTTCTGTTACTGCTGATGTTTAAAGGCGAAGGTTCATTTAACTTTATACCTCCGCCTGTGAACCTATTGAAAGATTTTCAATAAATAATCGATGGAATGTTGCGTAAAATTCACTAACGTCACTATTCGACGTATTAAAATTGTCACTCACACTTACAAAATATAATAACCACCAATCACATGCGCTTTTGTTCTCACTGTCAATCAATACTCACTAAACTTAATGGCGTTCATTCGATCTTATATAAATCTGCGTTTACTTTACCGCAATCGAATTATTAGGAATTGAAAAAACTCACACTAGGCACGCTGTTTATTTAGTAACTACTTACACAAGAAATTAATTTACAAAAATCTAAAATCTGACAGCGTAACATGGTATTCTGCTGTCAGCAGTACCATATCAATATCAGTACTGTATAAAAATCTATAAGTGAGAATCGTTACGAACCGATTTTAAATCGTTATAGATCCTAAACGGTAATTCTGATAAAAAAAACATATGTGAAACCTAAAAATCTTTTAATATGACCTCACTTGACATAGTTCGTCGATTTTCATTTATTTTCCTTTTCACATTATGGCGTCCTAAATCGGCCATTTTAATTTTTACATTTTTTTTTATGTTTGCTGAAATATTTTCCCTGTCATGACGAATCAAACGACATCGTTTATCAAAATCGGCCCACGCGTTTTTTTTTTTAATAGTGCCTGAATACACAAAGGTATAATACCACATCGATGCATATATAGGCTAATAAACTCAGTACCCTCTTTTGCGTCGCACAGTTGGGCAATAAACAATACTTCAATTTGTAGCGGTTTCATAATTTAACCACCATATTGTACCTACAGTGTAACTTTCTGTTATATGGATTCGTTGAATGATTTACTATGTAATAATGTAATTAAATTAGATATCTATTGGTTAAAACATCGAATGTGGTCGCTAAAGCTTATTTTGTAACAATAATAATATTAGTATGTTTGCGTAATATAATTGGTAATGTGCTTTGAGTATAACAATTGTGGTTGTTTTGACCATATTTTAACCGACGCGAATATTCAATTACTTAAAAATATCGTGTTTTCTGTGATCGGAAATTATAAGTTGTAAATGTACGTATTTAATGTTAACTATTAGGCGAGAAATGCATTTGCTACTTTTACTCTTTTAATTGAAATAAAAAACTGTAACCTAATAACAGTTACCTAAGTATTACGAAAATAGTCAGTGTCAAAAATGAAAACACTGCCCCTAAATTTTTTCTCGTGTAAAGTAATGAGAAATAACTTATTTAAATCTTTATGAAAGTCTGAGAGCAAAACCTGTAAATAAGACCTGAAAGAATTTACTGTCAGTGCCTTATTTTTAACATTCACAGCTTTCGTGACTATTTACGAGATATCTGTTACTAGGTTACAGAGTTGTTTTATATCACTCTCGAGAATAAAACTTACATATGTAATTCTCGCTTAAGAAATACAAAATTTCCTACAGTAAGATAGCTGCAGTTTCGTGAGCTTTATTAAATATTCAATATAAGCGTTTATTATAAATGTATATGAAGCAATTTGAGTGACATTTCATTCATTACCTGTCATTAACAAAAATTATTATCTCTTTCGGAAAAATATTTATTATATAAGGTATCCGGAAAATACAAATTGAACTGTACGACGCTACAATTATAAGGTAAAATATGGTAACGTTTCGTCATATTTTCATATTTGACACTTTCAATTTCATTAATTACGTTCAGTGTACTATAACGACTCTTTTGTTAAAATGAAGCGTTTAGGCCTAGAAGTAACAGATGTATGTACGTATATACATACATATATAGGTACAGATAGAACAAGGAAAATCCATTATTCTTCGTCGCTTCACGGTAGTAGCGTGAAAAGTCCAATTTTCAGACTGTGATCAGGGATTTTATGGATTCTACTTACACTGGGAAGCCCTTTGTCTGTGATATAAGTTAAAATGAGTTCCAAACATATAACCAGCTTAGAAACTCAGCAGAACAGGATTCCCTCGCAGTTGGTAATGTGGATAAAATTTCCCGAAAGTTACGAAATATATGTAAAGGAGAATGTGAAACTGAACAATTTTATGACAGCATTTTTATTACGGTTTAAGCTGCGAGAGTGCTTCTGATTTCGTTTACAGGGACTTTGGTCACACGGTTTATTTGTCGAGAATTTCATTGTCCGGAATAAAAAATATTTATGAGAGAAATAAAAGTTATTACTGGTCAAAAAATAAATTTATGACATTTTCTTGAAGTGCGCAAATACACATACAGATAAAATTGAAGATTTGTAAAAAAAGTATAGTATATTATTAATGTTTTAAGTTTTGTGTTTTAATAATTCACGTTGAAACATTATTAAGTAAAAGTTTTTGTATTAAATAAATACAAATCCGACTCAAGATAAGCCGAGAATGCGTAGGTACGAAATTATAATAAGCTTAAGTTGAGAGTGTAGTATTATTGATAAATCTCAAAATACGAAATTCAAAACTGGTTTAAATTTATACGAGCCAAAACAAAATATTATGAAAGATTTCAGTGTATGTTTTCTTTCTAAATCGTAAATTAGCATTGTATCAAGTGATTTTCAAAATACTTTTCTAAAAGGAAACTCAATTTCTCCGATTCCTAATTCCGAGCCATTTTTCATTAATTGAAATATTTTCGTTTTATAATTTGATGATTGAAACTTATGAAAGCCTATTTGTAGAAAGTATGTATATTTTTAATTTTAGATTCCTTCTGTCCGTCGAAAACTAATAAAGGGAACCAACCGAAAACTGTACGTTTACTCATAAAAGAAAATATGTTTTTTATCAATTATATATTTATTTTTAGCGTCAAACCGGTTATGTGATAATAGCTCAAACTCTACTCTTAGCTGTAACGACAATAATAATGTCTTTTTTATTTATTATTAAGTACATATGTACATAAAAGTCGGGTGTTACTTTTACGAAACGCTCGGTGCGCGAATCTGCGTCGCGTTTTAATTTTTTTTTTTTTGGAGTGAAGGCCTTATTCCTTCTTTTATTTAATTGGTATTAATCATTTATGACCAAATATTTAGACGCTACTTAATTTAAGATCGGTAAATAGCAACGTGAGACAAATTGCAACTACATATGAAATACTTAGAAACCACAGAATAACGCCAATTTTAGTTCAAACTCAATAATTAATTTAAACACAAATAAATTCCCGAATACTGCTGCGAGTTTTTAAGTATAGTGTTATTGTGTTAAAAATATCACCGAGATAATTATACTTTATATTGTAAAGGGATTAAGCGCATGGAATAATACTTTTTTTTTATTATTTATGGAATAATACTTTATTCATATCACTCTTCTATGGTTTCATAATCCTGTGTTATTTCATCGTGCAACAGACTTGGTTACAAATGTTCAGTGTAGCGTAAACGTGGTACATTTTCAAGATAACTATGTATCTAAGCTCGGTGCTTCTAGTTGACTGTACAATAAATATTTTCAAAGCTATGAGCTCATAGATAATGTCCGCGTTATGTGAGATTTACCTACAGCGATTTTATAGACTTTTTTGTCATATTTCGTTGGCGAGAATTATACTTAAAAGCTTTGTATGGACTTACATGAGATTAACATTAATTTTTTATAATTGTTTTTTTTTTACCTGAAACAACTTACTATAATTTATAACGTGTCACGGTAAGTTAGTAAGTTCTTACGTAAAATTACCTAGGTAATTGTTGACAACTTACGAAATTGTTTCATATCAATTACGAGTGTACTTACAAGTATATTTCTCGCCTTCCACTTATTTATATTATTTAGTTATAGTATTTCATTTTTTTTAATTTTTAAGAATTTTTGTATTGAAAGTAAGGTGACCTGTTCTTCAAGAAATTAGCACTATAATTTAAGATTGTTCAATCGACCTATGCACAGATATCTTTGTTCTAAAGGTAGACAACACACCTGCAACTCAAAAGATGGAACTGTCTGCTTGTTTTTTTTTTATAAGAAAACAAATCTAATTTTTAAATGGTATTCCTTTTAACTGACTTCCCATACCTAAAAATCGTATAGAAGAGATCTCTCCTTTAGCGATAAGCGCCATTAGTGTATTATTTTATCTCAATCTTTTTCCGCAATTGACTGTGTATTTTAGTGAATAATAATTCGTTATTAATATCAATCAAACACAAAAAAAAATAAAGATCTTTACTACTCTATAATTAAATAACACAATTGTTATGTTTGTAATTTATGATTATTTAATATTATGTGACTGGGGGTACTTGTGTAATTATTTGACAAAATAAAACAGTTTACCTTGATTCTCGAACCTATTGTATCTTTTAATAATAAAATATTAAGTAAATCTTAACTTATTATACCATTGGATTGTAATCAAGTTTGTAATTATCTTGTTATTTCGCCTTAATGAGACAAAATTAATCAGGTAAATAGGTAATCAGGAGTGACATAGAACGGGCGGTCTCCATTTACATTTTAATTTGTTTACAGGTACCTGCAATGTTGTTACGAGTAGGTATTTTTCAAGCTACACTTTTAATCTACATATATATATGAACGCTGATCAGCAGTACTGTGTTAAGCCACGGATTTCATTTTGAGAAAATAGCGTCTAAAGTCAAACTTATTCTTAATAAATCTATTTGTAGAAGTATATATCCATCTTTTCTTTTCTATTTTGTTAAAAAATACAATGAATTAAAACCAGACTGATATAGTAAAGAGTTTTATGTAATAAGTTTTTTAAATATATATTAATTGAATAATCCAAAATATAGAACATATTTCAATATACTAAACATTAGATTAACGAACTTTTTTACGTACATATTTAGGTCAGATGACTTGAAAAAATTTTGAATAATGTTAAATATCTGATGAATTATCAGAATAAATCAATATCTCTAAATTTGACTGTTTGTTGTTTGACACACTATTCCTTATACGAGGATAACAACCAAAAACGTTTGAAACAAAGTCAATGTTAATGTAGGTAAGAAAGAAAGAAAGTATACTTTATTGTACACCGAGGACACATATATACAATAAAATACAATAACAAGTATGAGTACAATTGGCGGCCTTATCGCTAAACAGCGATCTCTGCCAGGCAACCATGTTCCTGAGGATATTATTACCATAGGTATTGTAGAATGTAAACTAACAATTATTAAGAAGTATTTACTTGGATGATTTATTATTTGTAATAAAATTATTCGTATTGTATATAATTATGAATCGAGAATATAGTTCTTGTTTCTCATCTGATTGGAAATTCAAATTGTTTTAACTACTAGCCTTAGAAGTACTTATATATATTGAGATACCGAATGGTTTCTAGTTGTTTGTATACTATTTTATCAATGCCATTAAACATTACAAAGCCTTATTGAATTTATAGTCAGATCAAAGACTAAACGTACGTTTCTTTTCTATTACTCAAAAGATAAGAATGTGTGTAGCCATTACCGAAACTAAACTATAAAAATATTATGTGTTTCATCCTTTGCTAGAACTTTGCTAAACGTAACTAACGTTCAGTTTTTATTATATTTTATTTATATATTTAGGATAATTCGTTGTGACTACATAATGAAACCTAATTTCATTATAAGATTTTTACTGCTTACAGATAACATCGCAAACATACTGACGGAAAAATATATTACGTCTGATATATATTTTACTTAACGGCATCAAAAAACACTGTAAGAAACCACATCATGTTTTTGTTTATATCGTTTAAGTGACAACTATCGACGCTACAGAACGACCGCTACAGTTCGCTGCCATAATTTTAAGAAGTCCGACCTTTAGACATAGTACAGAAATGTACTGTTCTATAGAAGAATATATTTTAAACGAGCAGGAAAGACTATGAATACTTCATTTAAAATCGTAGTAATATTATACCTATTATGTACGTACTTACTCTAAGTTACAAAACGATAAAATTGAGGATGTCGTCGGAGCACGGTGAGAGTTATTTTAAAATGAGTTCGTCGAGATTCATTAAGGATCTTTATTAAAATTCCACCGCCAGCTATATATCTTGCCGGTCTTATGCTTCAGTTTACCGTCGAAAGGTGAACATTCTTCGTTTTATAAATCCTTGTGTTTCCTTTTATTATTACTTTAAATTAGACTTTAGGATATTTTGTTACACTATCAACATCGAATTTTATCATTCATCGTTAAAATATATTTTTAAAGGATTTAAAAGTTATGGTTTTATTTCGTTAAAACTCTTTGATATAATTGGATTTTTTTTTTGTAAAATAGGTTTAAGATTAACGTCGAACGAGAGTATCTACAATATGCAGCACAGCAACTCATGTTCCAATAAGTGAAAATTAAAATAGAATTTCTTCAATCGAGCAAAATACAGTCTGTCAGCTACAACCAGAGTATTTGTACCAAGTTGTAATATCAACCACGTTAACATAATATTTGAAAAATAAATAACATCTAATTATTCTTGATAGGGAATCAAGAAAGTCTAAATATAAAGAAAACAGTTCATAAGTCATCAAAATTAAACAGCACACATCTCAAGAACACGACATGTTACATTATTATTCTGCGCGAGACTCGCTGCAGTTTCATTTAAGGAGGCGAGTTATAAAGTTTCTATAACATTGTTAGGCTGAGAGGAGGTGAAGGCGGAATTAAAGCGTAGCGAGCGATAGACGACTAACTATTTAAAACAAGCGTATCTTGTTCGGAGTTTGTAATATTATTTTTGTTTTACCTATAAAGCTTGAGAATAGGGATTTATGTTACACAAGGCACCGGCTTTATACTATTTACTATATCTTGATGATGATGGATGACAGTAACATCCTTTTTTTTAAGTCGGTTAAAAATAAATGTTTTAAAGTCAAATAAATTAGATATCCCTCTTGGTATTATTTCGATACTTCACCGCTAAATTCTTACACCGCGTGATTCAAAATAAGCAATTTAAACGAAAGCGAGAAGATCGCTTAATTTTACATAGATACCATTCACCAATAATAAATCCTATTTTATGTACCCGTAATTCAGTTATAGTTTTACATATTTAATGGTTTTTAATGTGTCCATAAAACAGACTAAACGTTTTTGAATTTTCGTCCATTAAAATTAGCCGCAAAGTAAAATTAAATAAAAGTTTGTGTTAAATTTTTTTTACACTAATAAATAAGACGTTTGATTTTCATTTTCATTACTGATATGGATTACTGTAGATAATAATATTTTAGACGCATTAATAATAAGAAACAATTTTTTTTTTCAAACCGAATAACAAACTCAAACTAAAAATTAATTCAATATCTCGAATAAAACTACACGACGAGCTAGTAATGTCTGTCTGTAAAGTTCAGATCTCACGGACTCTCCACGTGATAGTCTTGAAAACGTTTTTAGTCTAACAGTATGCACTAGTCTTAACACTCGTCCTCTAGTGCACTACGTGTTTAGTTTCTAAAGGATTCTTAAAGCATCTTGACTGCACTTTGTACTGAGAATATGTCCGATACACATCTTTAAGAGAAGCGATATGTTTCTAGCTTGTTTTCTGCAGATTATTGTATTTCTATTTTATTTATATTTATTTGTGAATATTTATTTTACATTTTATAATATTACATGTATCGGTAATTATATTAGAAACAAATTTAAATGAATTAGTGTTTTTTATTTACTAGCTCATTTTATTCGCGATAACGATTTACCCGGGTAACAATGTAAATACTTTAAACGATCGCTAAAATGCTTAAATTCTGACAGCTGATTTCTGATTTTTGTAGTCTTTGTACGTTTACTAAAATGTCCAAATATGGCATATTTTGATGGCGATAATTTATCATAATAAGCCCCCACCCCTGGTTTGTCTGTTGTATGTTAGCGCAATTCAACAAGACACACGTCGTAGCGTGTGTGGAACGATCTGGAATATCAGAGAACTCATCAGTTGGTTTTGCTATTGCTGTTTAAAACTATTGATTTTCGAATTTGCTCCTGTCGCCATTTCTGGACAAAAAACTAACAGGTATTTTCATATGGAATAATGGTACCGTTTATGGTTTTCTGTTCCTATACTTATAACTCGTAGCCCTTCCTCAATAAATCGCATATCTTATGTGAAAAAAATATCACGTTGAAACGAAATAACCTCTTCAGTTTCAGCTATAATAGTATAGATTTCAAAAGAAGTTGAAAATTAAAATTAATGGTTTGGCCTCGATATCTCAATAGACTGTATTTATAAGGGAACCCAACGTTAACTTGCAATCCGGTCTCTCAAGGGCGGATCGAAGCTTGGCAGCTCTGTATAATAAAACATTGCGAATAAGTTCTTGATCGTTATCTACTTTTTAATTTTAATATGGAAATTATTACAAGGAATATTTATATGAAATAACGTAATGTTTTTATATGTTATACAAACATTAATATTTGTTTGTTTATTTAGTTCATATTCGCTACCATACAATTCAGCCGAGTGCTATAAATCTTTAAATTGCATAACATTATAAGCAGAGTACAATACTTATAATTCTTACAACTGCCAGCAGAGAGCCCGCATGTCACTGTGAGTAAGTATTAAACAGTCGTTCCACTTAATAAGAACCTAGTAACAAGTAAAGGTCAAATAAATACTTCAAAATAATAATATAAATCCAAAACTTTAAAAAAAAAAAATGCCTATAGATAAGTATAATACGTAGGTATGTGATCGTTATTCCTGACCATAGTAACTGAAATCTGAAATTTTGATTGGATATACATATATGTATATATCCTGGACAAACAAATCTAATATACTAATACTAATTATAAAGAGGTAATCTTTGTTTATTTGTAAGTATATATCTAAAAGGTAATTTCATACTATTTGATTTCTTTTTGCATTAGATAGCCCGTTCATTAAGGGAGGCTGTAGGCTATATTACATTTCGCTACAATGCTTCGGAGCGGAGCAATAACCAGCTAGTAGATTTAATTTTAACTCGAACGAAATAACTGGGCGCAGTCACTAAATATGAAAGTAGAAATTAATATTAATAATATTTTCAAATCTTATTGAAACTCTATGAATACCTTCTTTATAACTTTTTAGATCTAAGATAAATCAATTGTTTTGTTTTACGAAGAAGTTATTATATTTCACAAAGAAATAAATTATAAGGTTAAAATTATTCATTTTATAATTCTATAGATACTATTTTAGTCCAAAGATCGCCGATAAGGATTCTTTAAATAGAAATATTATAATTTTGATGATAAAATAATTGACATTGCGCCAAGCGATCTTGCGGCCATGCCGTTCCAGTAACGTGAATATCTTCAAACTTATTCATCGAAATACCGAAGTGCAGAATATAGTTTTTACATACGGAAGTAATTAAAATTATCATCGTGTATGTTATGAAAAGAGTTCAATGGAGTTTTTCACATATTTTTCTCTCGTTCACTCTGCTTAATATACATACATGGTCATTTATTTTTGTAGAACTGCAATTTATTTCATAATTTAAAAACTTTTATATAGCGTTTTGTTTTTTAGTTTTGATGTTATCATTTTAGCACATTTCACCTCAAAATTCCTAGGCGCGTTCATAAAGTATGCACAATAGTACAAACGCTCGAAACGAAATATTATTAAATGGTTAAAGTTCCATATTAATCGGATTAGTAGGTACCATTTGTGAGAAACAAACAAACAATGCTTCTTACCCTTTAAATATTAAATATAATGAGTTCTTATTCTATGGTAGTTTTCATTTTATTTCCCGCATTAATATATTTTTTCCGTACTTAATTGCAATATGCTTAGTAAGTTGTTAAAAAATTTAAGTTTATATATATAATCTATGTATCTGTTTGTGACATTGTCGCTCGCTGATAAGTGGAATGAATAATTTGTTTTATTTTTGTTCGAAAGCTGACTTAATTAGAATGGAGCTCAGCTATTTATTTATTTATTTAACAGTTTATTAAAAAACCATAAATAGTATACAAATACATATGCCATAGAAAAGTTAAGTTTAAAAGGCGTACTTATCCCTACAAGAGATTTCTTCCAGTACGCCTATGAAAGAAGAAGTGTAGACAGAAAAGATAATAAAGGTAGACAGGCACAGTCGTACAAAATAAAATAATCAAACAATTTTAACAGAATTACAAAAACAAAATATTATGTAGGTGATATATTTCTAAAATACTTACATATATATATACATATAAAATATATAAACCAATATATACATACATACATCATACAAATATGCTAATCACTTTAATTATAATTGCGATGAGAAGACAAGGATAAAAAATGCTCTTTTAATTTCTTTTTGAAGATAAAAATTGATTTACTATTGCGGATCGTGTACGGCAGAGAATTCCATAGTCTTGCTGCGTTGACGGTAAAAGAGTTGGAATAGAAATTAGAAGTGTGGGGTGGGATGCGTAGTAAAAGCTGAACATTGGGACGACACGGAGAGCCAGGGGGATGCAAAAAAGTAAAACGTTCACGAAGGTAACTGGGTAACAATGGATTAAATAATATGTTATATAGGAGACACAGAACATGAGTATCCCTGCGAAGTCGAATTGGAAGCCACTTGAGTTCAGCTCGAAATTTAGAGATATGGTCAAATTTACGCAGACCAAACACAAAACGAATACATAGATTTTGTAGCCTCTCAAGTTTGTTAAGAAGTTCCTCAGTAGCGTCAAGAAAACAGGAATCTGCATAGTCTAAAAGAGGGAGCAAGAGAGATTGAACAAGACGGGTTTTAGTTTTTGTAGGAAGGAAGTATTGGAGATTTTTAAGGGAATGATGATATATGATTTAGGAATATCTGTTCAGACGTTTCAAAGGGTTAGCTCTTTTTTGGTTGTTCTAATCTATGCGAAATTTATTTAACTATGTGAAATCACAGTTAAATAAATTTCGATTATACTACCATAATATAGTCGCAAACCCTTGTCCTAACGCTGCAACATTATCTGGAACTTAACAGAAGTATCCTATTGTAGCTCGTTAAAGGTCAATGAGTAGAGAGCCAGTTTTCTTCTTTCATTTTCAATTTTATTTGGTTCATTGCATTATTTTCCATCATATACATTCTTATCGTTTTAAGTTCATATGTCGTTTACTTGTGTTCTGAATGAATTTTGCAGCGAGTGCCTATTTTTAGAAACCGAATGTCCTCTAATTGAAACTGATCACCTTGCATGTGTTTGCTCTAAAGTATGTAATGGCTGCATAGCTAAGTTATGTGACAGTGTTTTCGTACTTTGTATAATACTCTCGATAAATCGGTTAAATTATATTTATAGTACTGAAAAGGCTTGACAAAATAAAAATAAAATATACCTACCTTATAATATCATGTTTAATTTGCATAATTCTTTTCTGCTTTTCTTTAATCAATAATTATTTTGCAAAACTTTTTTATGTTTTATCGGATTAAAAAGGCACATAACACTTTTATATTAAACAACAAAATCCTTCATATATAAAGTGGGACTCAGCGCGTTGACGTGTAATCAAAAAAAATTCAAAAATCTTTTAAAATTTTACTCGGATGTAGATCAAAGTTTTTTGACGCAATCTGTCAAATCGTCAACGTGACGTGACGCGTCAGTGAACAAAAACAAGTTACGATCCACTAGCGTGATACGAAATCTCCTGAATTCAAACGATCGCGTATTGCAGGTAAAGGCAGGATATTCGAATTATTATTAAACTTTTAACGCCTACAAAATATATATTTCTTATTTTATATATTGGGATTTAATTTAGCAGTAAAATAATTCAGTACCGTACGATTTTCTGCAAAAAAAAAACTAAAACGTAAGTTAAGGATATCTTAGTTAGATAGTAACGTACGTAATACGAGTAGTATTTTACATGTATAATAATACATATATTTGAAATAATATTAGTCACGGTAGTAGCAGATATTATATTTTTTTCATACTATCTTAACGAATACTATCTGTACGCTTACGAATACTATCTTTCTAACTAAGCAACGGATTTTAATGTGGTTTTCACTAAACCAAGTGGTTCGAGGGGAAGGTGTATATGTGGTACACATTTATATAATAATAGAAGAAAAGAGACTTTTGGAGACTTGTAATGTAACGTCGTAAAAACTACATTACACCCGTGCAGAACCGGGGCGGTCGCTAGATTAAAATAAAGAAACTTACTATCACATTTAGATATTTATGTTGATTTAAATAAAGTTATAAAGAAACCATGCTTTATTTTACGGGTCTGATCGGCAAACAAGCAGTCATTTCGTGGCCACGACAAATGCATTTCTGAAGAATTGTCGGGCATAAAATGTAGATCAATATCTTATCCATTATCATTATCGCGGTTACTCTTTAATTAAAATATGAATAACTAGCTGCCCTTTTGCGGTTCCACTCGCGTTTTTCTTTCTTTACTCCTATGAATCTTACCGTGAAGTAAGATAACCTATAACCTTCTTCAATAAACTGACTATCCAACGCAATTTTTTTTTTCAAAAATTACTCCATACGTTACTAGGATTACAACTTCCAAACTTACAAACAAACTTTTCCTCTTAATACCTAATGTTAGTATACATTTCAATTGCTAAATTTTGATGTACATGATAAAAAAATTGTTCCTAATATATTGTTTAGGTAATTCAGAAAATGAAAAAGAATTCACGCTAGCTGACACGAAAACGACTCTTAGGCACCGAATAAGCTACTTTTTTAATACAAAACCACTGAGAATATATTATATAGGAAAAGTCTAAGACGGCGGATTATTTAAAGAAACGTTTTATTTCAATATTGACTTTCCTTACGACTTTCTTTGATGTCGCTCCTCTAAGTAATATTGTTTTATTTTTACTTCATACTGACTACGTTAAAATCATTTTTTCTTGGAGATTTTCTTCATAATTTGACTTTGTTTTATTTTTTCATACACAACTAATCTACCGTATGTATCAGTCAGCCTCATAAGTCGTTTACATTTAATTTATTTAAATTTTAAAATCAATCAGAGCACTCAGGCGTGATACTCGAGGGGTGCGGATACAAGTTATGCTGTCTGCGCAATTTTTAATTAAACAAAATGTTGAAAGGCGGCGGGTGAAGATCAGCTTTTTTTCGAAAGTAATTTTTTTAAGTGTAAGAATAGACCTAAATATATATATACATATATATATATATATATATATATATATATATATATATATATATATATATATATATATATATATATATATATATATATATATATATATATATATATATATATATATATATATATATATATATATATATATATATATATATATATATATATGTATATATATGTACCGTGGTAATGGAGATAAAAAAGCCACTGAATTAATGGTAGGTATATATATATATATATACAATAATAAAACAGCAGAAAGTAGTAGTTCTAACATCGTCATGGTCACGAGCTGACTACAGTCTTCTTCGAAACGTCGAACAATAACAAAAGCAATAAAATTATTTCAAATATGAATATCTATACATATAACGCGAAAGTCTAAGTAGTATAAACTTTGAATAATAACGCTACTGATTCTAATAGCATTATTAATTAAAGATGTGTTTTTGTACTTATGGTTTAAAATCATAATTAAGCAAAAAGTCCGTATCAGTTTGAAGGATTCTTATTTTCTTCCTTTACCCAAACTAAATTTAATATGTATTAAACGAAGCAACGCTAGATATATTTGACTATTCCACTGACAACTTTGTCATGTATGAATAGTGGTTATTAAAGCACAAAATCCACTAACCCTTCATGTCGACACGGACCCATGTATGATATACTGAAATGTAGTTAGCCAACAAAATGTGTGGATAAGCGTACCCTTTCATCTCAAAATTATTACCAAGAAGATAGTGAAATATAGGGGCGGTATGAATATGAGTAAATATCTAATAACTGCTCTGCTCTGCTGACAACTACATTTTCGTGGTCATCGGTTTCTGAAAATACAGCTTTGGAAGATATCCTTGGGAAATCTTTCATTTCTTGTAATCTAAAATGTCAAAGTAATATCCCGAACTATATAATCTATTTTTAAAATTATGGTACATAGCATGTATATTGTTTTATATGGTCATAACTATATTTTATGTACATTTACACATTTCCAAGAAGATATATATTGACGTGAATAATGCTACGAGCAAAAGATAGTACAAAATAAAGTTTTTATTTTATTTTTTCTTTTCTCATTATTATCTGTGTGAATTTTTATTCAATATTTACAGACACAGATTTTTCAATTATACGTGTAGACTTATATTTAACTGTTTTTTTTTTTGTTTCGTGAAATAAAAAAATCCGTGTAATAAGTCACCCATGTTTGTTTATAAATATTAAATCGGTAACCTAGCATAAGAAGAGCAAGCACGTTTGGGTCTCTGAGATCTTTTAAAACGTTTTGTTGGCTTGCACAGATGTTATTTTATTTCTATTGCGCGATTAGATTTCTAAGTAGTTTTTTTTTTTATTTAGTGAAATATTTATATCTATACTAATTTTCTAAAGGGGTAAATTTCTTGTATGTTTGTATGTAGAGGGTATAGTAATAACCATAAATGTATGTAAAACCACATGGAATAGCTAGATAAATATAATACTTTTATTTTTTTTTTTTTTTTGAAAAAGGTAACGTACACGGAACGCATTGTTATGGTGCGTCTTTCACACCTTTGTATATAAAAAAAATAGTTAACCAAATCAGTCATGCCGTTTTCGACTGTGTAACGAACATACAGAAAAAAAGGACCCGACACCTTCTCCTTTTTTGGAAGTCGGTTAAATATTAATACACCCGTGTACCTAGTGTTGATATAATACCCGCTATAGTATGGCATCAGTACTACATTAAACGTCTAAGCAGAGCCGGATTTAGAGGAACGCATCCGAAGCTACAACCGCAGGATCTTAACAAGAACTCCCACAATACATATTGTCAAGAAAAAAAAATAACAAAATTTCGTTGAAAAAAGCTTGCCAGGTTCCATTTGTTAACGCGGTCTTTTTATTTCGGATAATTGTATTTGACATGTTTCACAGAGGCTGTTAGGATTTTTTTAGATTTTTATCTAACTAGAAAAAAAAGCAACACTTAATGTCTTTCATAATAATTATAACTTTTGCTGTATTCAAATACATAAATATTTTTTTACTACAAACTAGTTCTTGCTAGTATCTTCGCTCGCGTAAATGTAGCTTCTATTATAAAATAATACGTATGCATACATAAAATACAATTATAACCATCTATAATAACATACCTTTTGAATGGTACCACAATTTTAAAATAGATTATGTAGTTCCAAAGCTTACTTCATACATATAAAATTATTAAATTAGCATAGATTATCCGGGTAAATTATGTATCAATCTAAGTCACACATATTTTTCACAGCTATACAAGTCGTCAAGGCATTAGCAAATTTTATAAGCGACAAACACCACGCTCAATCCGGTAAAAAATAAAGTATTTATTTTTATTTTTATTTTTTTCTTTTCTCATTATTATCTGTGTAAATTTTTATTCAATATTTACAGACACACATTTTTCAATGGTTCAATATGTGTAGACTTATATTTAACTGTTTTTTTTTTGTTTCGTGAAATAAAAAAATCCGTGTAATAAGTCACCCACGTTTGTTTATAAATATTAAATCGGTAACCTAGCATAAGAAGAGCAAGCACGTTTGGGTCTCTGAGATCTTTTAAAACGTTTTGTTGGCTTGCACAGATGTTATTTTATTTCTATTGCGCGATTAGATTTCTAAGTAGTTTTTTTTTTTATTTTGTGAAATATTTGTATCTATACTAATTTTCTAAAGGGGTAAATTACTTGTATGTTTGTATGTAGAGGGTAAAGTAATAACCATAAATGTATGTAAAACCACATGGAATAGCTAGATAAATATAATACTTTTAATTTTTTTTTTTTTTTGAAAAAGGTAACGTACACGGAACGCATTGTTATGGTGCGTCTTTCACACCTTTGTATATAAAAAAAATAGTTAACCAAATCAGTCAAGCCGTTTTCGACTGTGTAACGAACATACAGAAAAAAAGGACCCGACACCTTCTCCTTTTTTGGAAGTCGGTTAAATATTAATACACCCGTGTACCTAGTGTTGATATAATACCCGCTATAGTATGGCACCAGTACTACATTAAACGTCTAAGCAGAGCCGGATTTAGAGGAACGCATCCGAAGCTACAACCGCAGGATCTTAACAAGAACTCCCACAATACATATTGTCAAGAAAAAAAAATAACAAAATTTCGTTGAAAAAAGCTTGCCAGGTTCCATTTGTTAACGCGGTCTTTTTATTTCGGATAATTGTATTTGACATGTTTCACAAAGGCTGTTAGGATTTTTTTAGATTTTTATCTAACTAGAAAAAAAAGCAAGACTTAATGTCTTTCATAATAATTATAACTTTTGCTGTATTCAAGTACATAAATATTTTTTTACTACAAACTAGTTCTTGCTAGTATCTTCGCTCGCGTAAATGTAGCTTCTATTATAAAATAATACGTATGCATACATAAAATACAATTATAACCATCTATAATAACATACCTTTTAAATGGTACCACAATTTTAAAATAGATTATGTGGTTATAAAGTTTACTTCATACATATAAAATTATTATATTAGAATAGATTAACCGGGTAAATTATGTATCAATCTAAGTCACACGTTTTTTTCACATCTATACAAGTCGTCAAGGCATTAGTAAATTTTATAAGCGACAAACACCACGCTCAATCCGGATCCATTTATAATCAACGACATTCTCTCAAGCGATGGAGACAAAAGGCGTCGCCGGCCATTTAACATGTCGTTTCCGAAGGCGAAGGGCCCAATAATTGGATTCATTGCCGGAGCACGAATTATTGCCACCATCCATTGCCGCCCGACGTATTGACGACGACTTGCTAGATATTGGAATACTAATGCCTTTTACTTATTCTATTAACGATTTACTATTTAGATGGAACTTTCTATTTATAAAGATTTATGGTAATGTGAAACGAATATTGTTTCTCGATTAATTTCGTCGTCGCAGATTTTGTTCGCTATATATGTTGTGGGCTAAGTTATTAATTTTCATTCAAACGGCGTTATTTATCATAGAGCTCGGGCAGTATAAATAATGTCCACTATGATGATAACTTTCAAAATATTTAAATTATTCGAGCATTGGACAATCTAATTATAAATAAGTTTTATATCAATTTTTTTTCAATTGAAATTATAAATAATACCAAATTAGTGATTAATTTTGTATAAGTATGTATAAAATTTACACTTTGTATAAATTCACAATATAATAGTTATCGTACAACTTTATTCATTAATTAATAAGCAAATTAAAAATCTCTTAAAGAAAATATAAGAAAATAAATAAAAACTCATGTCACTTTTCATATAAAAAAAACTAAATAAAATTTGGCTCATCCGTTGAGGAGCTACAAGGCTTCAGACAGATACACAAATACAGGTGAGAACTTAATAACTTCCCTTGTTTGCACTGGGATAATAAATAGGTCGTTCACGTCACTGAATATAATAAAACTTTATTTAATTTAACAAACAATATATCTCTCTCGCCGTAAGAAGGCAGAGTAAATTAAATAATTTACGCCGATTTTACGTGAAAGCGTCGTATTACATAGGTCAAGCTAACTCGTAGATTTGTTTTAGTCACTTGGCGAGGAGCAAGTTTCTATAAAAAAAATTATATAACATACACTATTATTTCAAAAAACACATATAAGACTGTTTTTAGTACGTATAAACTTTACTTATTCATTTTAATATCCATTTACATACATATATATCATATAACCATCCTATCTTGATCTGCCTTCGTTCATGCTTTGTTACATCATCTTATTCTTACCTTGTGACAGTCCTCTATTGGCTACTTGTCGTCGATTCGTTGCATACTGCTGCCATCTATTAGCGTAATTTAAAACAAGCTTGCCGTAAACTACCGTCATCTGCTTGTACTATATCTAACATATACAAAACGTATTTTTACGGCAACTTTATGTCTATACAACAATGTTGCTAAATCGACACCATCGAAAAAGCAAAATATTGTATAGTCCCTTTGAATTACACAATATAAAAACCAACACCATGCAGTGATTTAAGAATTCATAAGGAATTCACAAAAAAAAAACTCTTTATAGGGCTTCAGTAAGCTAGGATTTTTTAAATTATAATTTTAAAGAATAAGTTATTGTTTATTATTATTGTTATAATAAAATAATGCACTTTTCCATCATAAAACACATGAGCCACATAAATTGTAAATCGCATTACAAAAATAATAAAAAAGTAACATATGTACATACTTATTTACAATTCAAGCGTTTAAGCCAATAAAACGACTTCAACCGACCGAATTTTATTTTGTTCACGATCGTGCGGTTGGCTTCTTTCAATGCATGCCAAACGCCAATCAATACGATATTACACATCGCCAGTTCTTTCAAAATATCAAATAATTGACGAGGCATTAAATATTTTATAACCATTATCCGAAATGTTATTCGTTAATTAACACGATCTATGTTACTATTATTATTGATGTGAAATGTTGTTGGGATGGATATCCATTCCTATGTTTGACTTATACGTCAAAATAACATATAGAAGACTTCAGACTCTTACTGCATGGATTTTATTCTAAAAATTCTGCCCTTATAAGAGTACACGCATCGCACGATGTTAAAGAGATCATTTTCTACGCCAAGGGGTGTAAAAACTCGATTAAGAGCAAAACAATTAGGTCTAATTCAACCTTTATATTTTATTATCAGTATCCCCCTCGCTCCCAAACTCTCTCACTGCGGCCATACTTGCTATAGTCCTCCTTAGAAACAGGGGATATTTGTGATGAATCCCTCTTTAGTGATGGGATTGTTAGTTAATTTCTAATTTTTTACAGTTTTCATACAAACATCAGAAATCAACAGAATATAGTATTATATCACTCTATCTGACATAAAAAAAATCCGAAATTGGTAGATCGGAATTGGAATGGTAGTTTATGAGATATAAATAAACTTTTTAGATTTACATTCATTTATTTAGTGTAGATAAATTTTTTAACACGAATAAATCTTTATATAATTTTTCTAACATCAAATCATGCATCCTGGACCCAATAAGCTTGCAAATATGGCTTGCGATATTCAAATATACTTCAGGGATATTTCCGACCAAAATAGCAATCACGGTGTCGGACATGGAATGAAACTGGAAATTCATGCGACGTGAAAATCGAAATAAAACCCAATAGAAATGTTACTTTAATCTATTTTTAAATTTTATTCGAATTCAAAAAAAGAAGAATGTTAAGTTCGTTCTTTTTTTGTTATAGGGTACTATGTTATAGGGGATCTTAAAAATGGTATAAGTGTATAAATTGTGTATAAGTTTAACGTGTGTATACTGATACACAATTAGTGTCTGTCTGTGTGTCTATTCTGTGAATGATACCAAAATAACATGGTTCCATAACCTTGACCTGTTGTTGCTACATCATCTGGGATCAACAGGATATACAACCTAGTAATAATACCTTTTTTATTGCCCTACGTTTCGATGAAGTTGCATTCGTCGTGATCACGAGCTGACTGGTGTACCGCGCGCCCTCCGGCGGCGAGTGCGTGAGTTTTATTCGCCTACATTACAGCGTTAATTATCTGTGAAACGAGTGGCATGAAAAATGTTCAATTAAATTGTGTACTTGTCAACATAACAATATCAGCCTAAACCTTTACTAATGGTATATAACGTTGTTTGCTTTACCATGCAAATCTACTGCTTTTAATCAAATTTTAAGCATACGAAGTAAAAAACATTATTAATAAATATATATTATTGATTTTAAATAGTATCGATGAAGAATTATGCAGATTTTTCGCCGTCCTTTAAAGCTGCTAATTTTTATTTAAAATTGAACTTTACCGATAAAATATAAAAGCCCGTTGTAGTATTAGTTACGTTCATACTATTGGACGTTAAAAATCTTTAGCTATTTCCAACTTTGAAAAGCTAGACAACTGCTCTGTTAGCCCAAAGTTACTCTCGCCTGTCATATTCAGTCACTAGTTGGTTACTGGCAACGTCATCCAAAGTGGTTGATATTCTCAGTGCTAAAATCCATGAGCTTAGAACATACTATATTTAGATATAATTTAATTCTGAATTAAAATTGTAATTTTCTTTCCTCACTGAAATATTTTTTTAAATTGCTATTCAAAAGAGTCTAAAAAAATTAGTAATATTTTTTTAACCATATGTTATTATTAACATATTTAATTATTAACCCTTGAATTTCGGCACCAAAAATATCTTCACTTTTGGAGGATAGGGAAAATAACTACCATGATAGAAATCGTTGTTAATATATTGAAATAGGCGCAGATTTCAGACGTTTAACATCAAATAATTGAAACGTAACATATATTTACCTCAAAATATCATTGTAATGAAATGTATATTTTTATATATCTTAACTCTACACATTTTAAAATTTTAATATCTATACATCAAAATTGTAGCTTTTATCATTTATTATAAGATCTTTAAAATTGTGAAACATGACCCTATAGATAGTTTTATATTCAGTTCACGTACTGTTTAGTCTCTACACTTTGTGGACGCTTTCTTGATCCCCGAATTTAGCTGATACCAGCAGCAAAGCCATTTTAATCCTCTTGGTGGATTACAAAATTAGTATCCTCGTAACATCGCATTAATAATATTAATTTTGCAATATATTGTTATTTAACACAGCATTCTATTATTACAGAGACTGGAGTTTTAATGTCTCAATGACATAGTATAATTTCTATACTGTGATCTGGAAACACTGTAATTAGAGTGACATTTTAATTTGTGTCTGTACAAGTAGAGCGCTCCTAGCTCAAAATGTAGTACTTAATTAAAATTTGTCCTTGCATCCAGATTAACTAACATATCATTTAATAACATTGTAACTTATAACATAAATGTTTATATAAAACATTAGATTTTGCTCGCTATATGTAATTTCGGATTAGTCCCATAGATTTTTTACCAAAATGGTTCTGTAATTTGATTTTAAGATTAAATAAACTGGAATAAGTATCTCATTCAAATAAACGAAATTGCGTATTTTGTTTTTAAAGTCACTTTTTAAGTCTTAATTATTATATTAGAATAGATATCATCCAAACATAAAGAGAGCATCTATGTACATATATGCATCTAGTTTGTCTGTGGCATCGTAACTCTCTAACGAATGGACCGATTTTTTTTCTTTTTATTTATAAGCTGATGTAATCGAGATAGTTCTTAGCTCCAATCTATGAAGATGTGTTCAAACATTTGAAGGTCATTAGATCATTTCTAGTTGTTTAAAGGATATAAGCGTCTTCTACTGATCTGATGGTTTCGAAATTTCTTTAGTAATTATATTGTGACTTTAATAATATCAAATAATATAATTACGTAACCTTGACCTCCTGCATCATCATCTGAAATCACCAGGGTACACAACTCCTCATCAACTTACAGCAGAAGTATCATATTGGGGCTCGTTGAAATTGTCTTAATTGGAGGCTGATAAGCAATAATGTGTCAACCCACAAAAAGTCAAATTCGGAGATATTGATATTTTTTTATAGTGTGTTACCTATTTAACAACATATAATATAATTTTAAGTTATACGAACTAAATAAGGACGGAAAAAGTGTCTTAATTTAATGTCTCGAGTTTTAAGTGCGTTCTATATTTTGCAATTTATACAATAATCTCAAATATTTAAAAAACTTACAATTAGATAACACGTTAAATATATATATTTTATATATTTTAAACTTTCGCGATTTATACTATTCATATTTAATATAATAGTCAGCTCGTGACCACGGCGAATGTAACTTCGTCGAAACGTCGGGCAATAAAAAGGTATTACTACTATTAGTTATCGCGATAAGACCCGTTATATTAAATATGAACGTTAAATATATCAATCTGCTTTTAATTGATTACACCTTTTATCAAAATAGAAAAGAAAAGATGGATACATACATCTTCAAACAAAATGATTAAGAATAGGTTTGACATTTAGACGCGATTTTCTCAAAAAAAATTTCGTGTAGCTTGACACAGTATTGCATATCAGCGTGCAATTAAAAGATTGTCAGGGTTTTTTTACATTTTCATTTTAAATAAATTAAACTTACACACGGCTCCAGATATAAAATGAAAACGCGTGGACTACAATTGCACTTCGAATTTTCTCGAAACAAAAGTATCACATTTTTTCGGCCTTCAAATATAAAATTGTAGAAACGATGAGGGAACAAGGCGAAAATTTCTCATCTCTTCCACAACATTACCAGTTTTCTTCGAAATGTTACCATCATACCGCGTAAAACAAAAGTATCTTTAAACTTGAATGTCTTGTTTTGTTTTTTATTATTTCTTTGACGCTGCTGTTTACTTTTTGGACATATTTTTAATACTGTTACAGAATTAAACTTGGAATTGTTTGTCATATTGTTAACTAGATATGTCACACATATTCTACCGTATTTTTTAGTATTAGCCTGATTAATTTGTATTCATAGTTACTACTAGTTTTCTATTCTTCGTAGAATGATAATGTAACTTATAATTTTTCTCGCTAAGCGGGCTAATTAGTGCAAAATTTAATTCTTCGAAATTATTGTTCTGGTTGTTCCTGAGATCAATGCGTTTAAACAAAAAATAAACTCATCAATTTTTTAATGTTTGATTGAACTGACTATTAAGCTTTAGAATATTTTTTTGACATTGTATAATAATTTCTGAATTATTAAAATTGTTAAACGATGTAAATTACTTAGTTTATGAAATTGCTTAATGAACTGACGATGAATTTATATTCATATATATAATAAAATAGTAATTAAAATTATCACAGTCACATTCCTAAACTGGTGAATTATTACCAAGTTCTAATTATAAGAAAACGATATATTTCGTTGAAAGTTCGAGATTCGACAAAAACAATGGCGTCGAATCATAATAACGCTGACACAATTGGTCGTGAAGCGAAATGTCGCTCCACTGGACGAATTGCCGTAGACCTCGGGAACGCTGACTTTCCCGCCCGAATTCCCCAATCCAGAATTACGATGAATATTCCTTCAATTGCTTTCAAATTCTGGTGTATTAAGAATATTCACGATCATTTTTTTTTATTATACAAAAGTCAATTGAGTTTCACTTATTAGGACTCTGAAGACATACATATTTTTTTTTTACAGATATAAAGAACGTGAATGGCTTTAGAGGTAGAAAAAGCATAATTATGATATTGTTTTTTTATATCTAAAAAATGAATCCGAAACGAACGAATACAAAAAAAAAAATAACCGGTGATTTTGATAGTTACCAACACACATTACTGTATCTTAAGATACAACAAAATTAATAAATAATAAACAATTTTACTCCTTAAATATAAAAACAATAACGGATAATATTTTTCGCATTACAATTAAAAAAAGCACGCGTGTAATAAAGTATTATAAAATTATAATAATTACGTTGTTTAGGCACAATTAATTGAATAACAAATAATTATTATTGATTTTAAAAACTTAGTAATTAGTATCGATTAAATAACAAAGCCGAAATAAACATTGCATACTTAAAATACCAAAATCATGAAGCAATGCCTTGACTTGTGTGCTCTTTCTATAATATGTCTTCGTTAATTAATTAATAAACAGTTTCTCAGCATTATTCAGATTCAAGAAAACATTACTAATGAAGAATTATCTAACTTTCAAATGTACTTTTTTTTGTTTCTTTCTGTTTCATAAACAAAAGAAAACGTGCTTACATTTTATAAAAAAAATCCTTTGGACAAGATTTATAAAAACAAGAGGGAATGACAAACTTACTCGAGCTATATTGAATTTAAAACTAAACTACTAAGCCGATTTTGATAAAAATTCCACAAGACCGAAAGGAGAAGCCTTTCTAACAAAAAAACAAAATCGGTCCAGCCGATTTGGAGTAATCGGTGAACATACAAAAAAGTGCCCGGCTAATTGAAAACATCCTCCTTTTTAAAGTCGGTTACAAACACAATCAGTTTGAATAATATTTTAAGTAAAATTAAGCAGTCATTTTAATTCAAAAATTATTTAAAATAATATAATCCTACTCAAAGTATATTTTAGAAACAAAGACTCAGAGATGGATTTATTAATTATTCCCTAATTCCTTGAGATGGAATGTCCCTGGACGATATTTCGTAATAAATATTCATGTTAGGAGCTCCTCGAATTTTCGTTAGGAATAGACAGAAAATTCGATTTTGTTGCTGGAATAAATATAGCCAAAGCTAACGATCTCTGTATTAATTATGCGTTATTTTATATTGATAGGTATAAAATATATAATATAGTAAATTATAATTATTGTCTAAGTTTGTCTTTGAACAAAAATATTTTTTACATCATATAATTCATTATTATTCGTCATTAATTATCATTCATTATAATTTTTTTATCCAAATTTTATTAAAAAAATATTTGATCGTCTGAACTGATACTGAGTAGGTGCGTCGTTTCTAATATAATTTTAGATCTTTTCGGGTGTAAAGCTTATATAAAAAATTCGCTATTTTGGATTTACTAAGATATTTAAATATAATCAGAAATGATATTTTAGTCGCCAAGAGATAAAAATATGTTAATATACGCGTACATTAGCTCCTCCCTTAATTGTATGTATTTAGTATTTATTTTTAATATATGTAATTAATTTTTTTTTAAATAATTGACATGATTCCTTTTAATTAATTTCTAACTAGTATAGTATCAGATTTCTATCTACTAACCTAAATAAATCATCATATACGGATGCAAATAAGCAATAATGTGTCAACCCATAAACGTCGAATTCGGAGATATTGATGGTGTATTTAACATTATTCAAAAATTTCAAGTTAATTTCAAATCTAAAAAAAAAATTCTTAAATTAATGTTTCAAGTATCGAAGTGTGCTAAATATTTACCAACATGCGATAATGTAATATATTTGAAAAACTTATTATACCAATCTGCTTTTGTGTAACAAACAAACAGTTATGTTTTCACAAGTAAACCGCTAATCCAATTTTGATTGACTTCAGTATATGAATGATGATTCTTAGAAAATTGCATAGGCAATTTTTTGTCGCGCAAATAAAACAAATGGGATATACAATTCTACATTGATAAAGTTGCTGTGACCAACTAGTTTAAAATAAACTTATTCTTCTTTTAATGCATAATTCAATGTTCATTTGAACAGTATCGAACTATTTCCAGACAACTTTCTGGTATGCCATGATTTGGATGAATACGGCTTAATTTTATGCATATATTTTGTTTAACTTACATATATTAAGTGACTAAAAGGTTTTTCTTTTACCATAGAGCGTTATAAAACCCTATTCATGCTTGCTGTACTTAGCAACATAACCTTTAAAAATATATTTTTCAAATCACTCATCGACCTTTGACCAATCAAATATTTAATTTCTGAGCTCAATCAAATATTATCTTTGATACGATATATAAACATCTCTGTGATATCCACTGGGACCTGAGATAAAGGACCAAAATGCTAATCGATTTAGTTCAATCATTATTAATACGCCAACGGACTTAAATAAAAATATATAAGTAATTGACGAATTTATTTATAAACCACTTTAAATAAAAATTTTACTTTAAGAAAAAAACCGATTTCAAAAGCAAAATTCGCAATTTCGTTAATTCTGATGACTTACTACTCCTAATTATTTTGATTTCAAAAACTTCTAAAATAATATCGATAGAAATTCCATGGAACCAAAATAAAAGTGTAGCCATTCGAAAATTCATAAAAACGAAGTTCTAAAGTAAACATAAAAAAAAACATATCGAATCGATAAACTCCTCCTTTATTAAGTCGATTGAGAAATTAACAATGAAATGACTTCAATCATGTATTTCCTTAAATAATTTCCATAGATATTGAGTTCTTAACAAATAAATTTATCAATCGCTACACAAACTGCCTGGGCACGTAGTTCTATTTCGTAGTCAATTAAATAATTAGTAGTCAATTGGACGTGAAAAATAATCGTCTGCCTATTGCCATTAGTGGAAGCAAATGACATTTTTAACTTGACTAATGGAAATAAATAACTAAATACTCATTAAGATACACCAATTAGAGCTAAAAAATACGTTAAACTATTGCTATCTCAAAATACCGCAGTCTCACAGTGGATTTCTATTTTTTGTACTGAAAGAACGCCTTTAGCTGTCAAAATGTGGCTTTTTGTTGATAGCGACAGTGTATTAATTATATAAATATTAATTAACTCCTGGTTTTTTAATAATTTTTTTTACAATGATGATTTTATATAACCATATATTTGTGATTACCTTATGGGTTTTAGCAACCAGAATGACGACCAATTTAGACAACGCTGCTTAGAAACCAGGTTGCAACTGAGTATAACAAGCGAGATTTCAAGCGATTTTCGAGTGAGCATCAACTGAAAGGCTTCGCAAAAAATGGGTACTATTTTTAACGCATTCTTGTACTCCCCGTCATCTTGTGAAACTTAGGGCCCGAGATCATTCATTGTGTGAATGTGGTCTTGACGAAGGCAATGGCACATTCTGTTGAACTGTCCTAAACTTTTGTATCCTCTTTATGACGTCTTTCCTCCTAAATTCCCCGTCCTGTAAATGTTGAATGTTTGTTGATGTTTGTGTTTAGTCCATTTTGTAATTTTTTTACGTAAATATATTAAGAGAAGTAAGATTAAGTAGTAAACAAATTATGTGTACGTCTTTAAACTAACAATAGCAGGTGTATGGGTTTTTTGTTTTGTATATGTGTATTTGTGTTGTTCTAGGTTACGGTCTAACAAAGAAATTTCTACTATTTCCTTTGTCTTCAAAATTTAATCATGGCTGTATTCTCGACCGCACTGAACAATCTCCTTCGTGTCTTTTCCATCGCACGTGACATTGGCGAAATAATCTCTGCTCATATGGTACTACTTAAAGCCATCAAAACAAAGAATTGAATTGAAATTTTACCGTAACAAAAGGTATGAACGTAACATGTCTACGGTTTAATATGTCAATGATATTTAAATAATAAAAATGTAATACTAAATTGTGATATTGTTAAAGATTATATATTGCTTAAGGCTAGTTAATTCGAAATATAGCTTAATAATATGTAGGGATGGTAAGTGAAACAACTAATTCTAAAACAAAAATGTTTTTATATCTATAGACGTTTTTAACAACTTTACCTCTATGATAAATTATAATTGTTGATCTAAATGTAACCGGGGCCAAGCCGGGATGGATCGCTAGACTGAATACATAAGAAGCAACCGGTAATAACTGACTGATCCATCAACACACGGCTCGAACCGCGAAACGGATTTCTCTGAAATTCATTATGACGTAGGTATCCGTTAAAAAGGATTTTCTAAAATTCACCCCCTAAAGAGATAAAACGGGGGTCTGAAATTCGTATGAAGAAATCATACTTAACGCGAGCAAAGGCATGAAAACTAGTATGGTATATATATAAATGCAACTGTAACAATTAAATTTAATTTAGTCAATATAATCTAAAAACGTTATTCGACGATCCTGATACATAGACGTATACAGTAAATTCTTATACGAATGGATTAAAGGCCCAAAACCCAAGCAAATTAATCCCTTCAGTGGAAATCGAGACGATTCAATGAATATAAATTGTATTATCTTACAAAGGAAGGATTCAAGTAAATAGTATTATCTTTTCCCCTGGGTTCTTTAGGTCTGTGTGAAAAGGCTAGTTGTATTTTGTGTAAATGTATTCTATACGCATGGAGTCATAGAAAAACGTTCGCAGCTCAGAAAAGTAAGCTTTAAAAAGCCGTCAATTCGTAATCTGTTTTTTTATCTTAATTTATTGTAAGCTTATTCTTTGGGTCTTTGGTTTTAAAAGCACTCTCTGGCGTGACTCTTCTAACCTAACCTTCTAACTTTTTAAACTACTTTACAAATAATATAAAAAATATATGAATCCAGTTAACGTTAAAATGTGTCAAAAGTGTGTTAAAAAATGAACGAAGTACAGTAGTAGATACAATCGAGAGAAGTGCGAGTCGACCTTATAATAAGGATTCCGTAACGTCGTACAAAATACGGCAATACAAGATATGTACTTTTTAAATACTTTTATGAAAATACCAAGATAGCTGCTAAAACAATATATATAAATTGTCAAATCTAACTCGCACTGTACTGGTTTATTGTACGTTGTAATAGCGCAATAGATATACTCGTACACATTCTGTGAGGATTTCAGCTCCCTACAGAGAGAGAAATACAACCAGCTCAAACGGACAGACAAACAGACAGATGGATAACTTGGAGGCTAATAAGGTCCCTTTTGCACCTTTCACGTACGCGACCCTGAAATTATAACATTTTTACTGGAAAACTCAGGATAAAATAGAAGACTTTTGAGAATATATAAAGTGCATAAAATAGGTAAATTCTCAAAACTATATTACTTTTTATTACATCAAACAATGTTATCTGTCGTATTTTGTTTCTGATGACGTTATCGTATAAAGTAGAATATATTACAAGAAATAATATACAATTTTACCAATATTTCAGACATTACATATATTTCGTTTACTTTCTCTTAATCTTAATCCACCGCGGGGTTAATTTTAATGCTTAATTCACAATATACAAGTATTTATCACATTTTTTCTTACACGTGCACGTTTTCTCACGAGCTTCTTATTTTCAGAACACGAGATGAATTTTATCCCATACGCAGATAAAAACTTAGATTTGACCCGAATTTGATACCCACGACTTTCTGGAACCTGATTCTCTATAACAAATATCGTAACGAGTGAAAACTTGCAACTTTCTAATACAAAGTCAAACTGACGCTACCCGCGTTTTTTCGAGCTACCAAAACCATAGAGAAAAACGAAAGTCATGAAAAGAAACATGAAACTCATGTACAATTTTAACAAACTCCTTACACTATCGTTTACATGATAATTGTATAGAGAATCAGTGGTCACTCTGCAAAACTTTTCGTATATCTAAATTCAAATCATAAAAGTCATATATTAGGGGCATTACAGTCTGCGGTTTATGGCATAATTAAATATTGATAATCTACATAGGGCAGTCTGTAAAATTGTGTCCATAAAGCCATGCGGATGTGCAATATGCATAAAATTTGCATGCATAAAGATGTCGACGGGGACAGTCGCTTTATAATGTGATTTGGTCCTTACATTTAATATTGTTTGTACATGTGTATACATATGCTTTAACTAGATAAAGCGAAATGAAATTAATTTCAAAAATCTTAGAGGATATAAAATATATGTTTTTGAATTATTCATATAATACATTTGGTGTCCTGGCGGTCGCGAATCCATCCTCGCTTGTGGAAAATATTTGTCGTAGTCTGGGTATTTCTTTTTATTATGTTTACATTGTATGTTTTCGAAATTCCAAAATAATTTACAAAAACTCTCCCATTTGTGTATAACTTTTCTATGTTATATAAAACAAATAGCAATTACAGATCACAAAAAATATTTTACTGGCATTGAGAATAAAAGTTGCATCAAAACGCAGTAATATTCAAAGTGCGTCAGAGAAATCATAAAAAACATGTAAAAGAGAGAAGCCTAACCCCCTTCCCGTTTCTTTCCTATATCCCATTCAACTTCATCCTTAACTCCTTTTTAAATTGATTTTTATATATTTATTGAGCCGATAAGATTAAAATATAAAAATCATTAACCCTCGTTCGTATCAACGAGTTTACCAAAAATCATGGTAGTGGAATATTCGGAGATTTTAGGATTCAATATATTTTATTTATGCGATCCCAGCTTTACATAAACAGAAAAGAATAGCGTTTAAGTTCAACGGACGTATACCAAGATAATATATACTTTTATCGTTTTCGAAGATGTAAATCTACTAGATCTAACATGTACTAAGTGTTACGTGCATTGAATAAGAAAATTGGCTATAAAATGACAAATATTGATTGACTAATAATAATTATTACGGACATTTATAATATTCAAAACAATATTAATATCAATACGTTTGTAATGATACGCTTTAAAATTCATTTTTAATTTTAAGTATTTTGTCAAAATTTATATACATATGTATGTTGTGTATTACACTATATTCATATTTTTATATATCCACTAATACATACAGGAAACTCTGTCGCTTTTTATTTGTTTTGTGGATTCACACGAATATTACTTACTTTGTATGGATAAAAAACATATCTTACTTATGTTGTTTATTATTTTATATATTTCATAAAATACTGCCGCTTCTAACACCTTAGTATGATTTTAAATTAATTATAAACGTTCTTAGTTTTCAAAAACTTCAATAAAAATTTTAAAATCTTCTAAATCGTTGCATATATATAGTCATCTTTCATAAACACAAAAAAATATAAACTTGGTACTAATATTTTAATAAAATAGATTTATTTTTTTTAAATAACAAAAACATATAATATATTCTTATCATATACATAATTCAACGAGAAATATACTGAAGCGCAAGAAACTCATCGATGTATTTGAGCAGCTCGTGAAGTTTGCCAGAGCCGCCTTGCGGCTGCAGATGGCGATAAGTTTGCTTAAGCGTGTAATTATTGTGTGTTTAGTATGCTCACGAGGAAGTTACATGGAGTATACCGTGTGTATGAAGTGTGCTAATGGATGTATATCAATTTTCTCAGATAACGTATGATTAATGAGAAGAAAATGTAAAATTTACATAGTGCTTCTCATCTATAACTACTATTTCATCAAATTCGTTGCCTGAAGACTGTAAACACAAAAGGAACGTTAAAATTTACTTTGTCGACACAAGCACGGAGCTATTTTAAAATGAGTTTGGTGAAATTCATTACTGCTCTTTATGTAAATTCCGCGCATACGTTTTATTAGTTTGCAAACAATATTACTGCATCAACCTAAGCAAGTTGTAAATCTAAAATGAGTAGATAAACAGACACGAACACCACTTTAGAGCTCACTCTACTTTTATCTTTAGCACATAATATCGGTGGAAATTTAGTATGTAATATGTATATTAGGTATTACGCATAACTATTTTTATTCATAAACTATAGTCACATTTTTAAATATTATGTTAATTGAAAATAATAATGTGGCATAGTTTATTAATAAAATAATATCAGTATTAAGTAATTTCACTTATATTGTCAATTAGTAGTTAAATTAATTATTGTAGATAAAATAGTAAAATTTTACACCGTACAAATAAGAGCCTCGAAAAACAAATGTTTAATGTTAAACTTTTTTAATTAAATCGGATTCAAACGAATATTTTATTTGTCCTTTGTATACTCGTACTGTGGACAAGGTTTCCTAAATTAAAATTAAATACTATGTGCAACTAATGTTCATATACATATATATGACGAGTTTATGTGTATGAAATTCGCATTAGATACATAAGCTGTTTAATGAGAATAGGCTGTATAATATCTATGGTTTACATGCACATTACACATAGTGCGCTCGTAGCCCACTAAGTAGAGCGGACTAGCTCGTCCGCGGCCGGGCTGACAAGTACCACATTCTCACAGAAAAATTTCTCATAGAAGTCACGTGAGGGAGTTTCTTACCATTATATTTGCCTTCTTCTCTCATTCTCTTTTAAACTGGCTACACAATTGTTTCTCATATTTTAAATAACAGATCTTATCGCGGCAACTAATCGTAATGACGTATCCTCGAGCAATAAAAAAGGTATTATTACGATTAATTATTGTGGTAAAATCTGTTATTTAAAATATGAACAATATACATTTCGAAAGTTTAAAATATACATCTGTGAGGAACTGCCAATGTCCATTAACATCAGGTGACCTACCTGTTCGCTTACCGGCTATTTTATGAAAAATCTAAGCGCCCACAACGCGGCACAGCGTGATGGCATGTCTCATATAAAGCAATGCTGTACTCTGTGGTGCCTCACCAGAAAGGAGTGTTTTACTCGCATTTATTAATTGTATATAAGATATTTTGTAAAAAATGGTCTTTTCCTTTATTTTGCCGTATTCTATTCTATTTATTAAATCTATCTAGTATACATCTATTAAATCCCAGATGTTGATCCTTATACGTGGCAGTATTAGAAGAAGTTAGCGGTTTCAATTCTTAGCTAGAAAAATAAAATTTCTAAATTAAAGTAGCCTAAGTTACTCCTTATAACATTATCTGCTAGTGAAAGTCCCTTTAAATAAATCCAGCCGTTCCAGTGATTAGTCGAAATAAAGAGATAGACAGACAAAATTTTTAAGCATTGTGTTGTTGGTACAAATAACGTGCATTCTTTCATAGGCATTTAGTTAGACGCTGTTAATTTGAAATTACAAACAGATTTTTCAATTTTATTTACCTGTATAGATTCCTATCACCCATAGGAGCAGAGCAGTATACATAAATTAATGCTAAAAGAGAGGGATACGTAGTACCTATATTATATGCTTGACCAAATGTAACGTTTAACTAGAGCATAAAGGCGCAAAATCTCATTACTCATGCCATTATACCTCAGACGCTATTAGCATTGACCCTCATCCTGTTACACTGAAGTGTGACGTACAATTCCATTTTCCTTCGAAAGTAAATTATGCATGCTTCGGAGATTTTGTAACGTGTACACGTTTTAAAGGGTACTACTTATCCTTGTATAATTTTGTTCATATTTCAAGATATAATAATTAATGTTATTAGAACATAGAACGTATATTGCATATTGTATTATATATATAAATTTGTACGTTGTATTACGTTTAGGTTTTTTAAACATAATTATACAAAAAAAATTATCCATCACTGAAAATGATAAAATATAATAACTATAATAGAGATACAAAGGAAAATGTACAACTAAACCTTACAACCATTAAAAATAATTGTAAGCACTTGCTGCTTCTCTGGAGCTACGTGCTCATGTTCATGAACGATGATCACTTTAGATCAGGTGACCTGCCTGCTCGCTTTCCTTCTATTTTCATAAATATAACCATACACATCATTATTATAATATTATTTGCGATTCACATGTACATGATACGTAACAGCCTTTAAATGTCCCACCGCTGGGCCAAGGCCCATCAAAGGATAAGGCTTAGAGTTTAATCTACCGTCAGAATTCGTTACAATTTTTCCCGGCACATCCATGTTTCCCCACGATGTTTTCCTTCTCGCTCTAAGCTCAGACGAATTTAGACAAAATTTAGCACTTGAAACTTCAGCAATGTTAGCCGGGGTTTGAACCAGCGATCATCGGTTAAGTTGTTCTAATCACTATCTCTCCGTCTCGGCTCAATTTTTCATTGAAATTGTGAATCCGAAAATTTTCGCATTTCAATCGCGAGTATTTTACTGAGTACGAGGAATTGAAAAGTGTGGAAGCGTAAAATGTATCGACATTTATTTCACTATAAGTGCTATCTGGGATAGCTATCAATCAACAAACAACAACATTTTATCATTCACTCGACACGTTTCATGATCGATATGTGATATATTTACAATTTTACACACCTATTAAACTTTATGTATAAGTTTGCCTATTATAAATTAGAAATATTACATTAAAAAAAACAACAACCATCTATTCATTGACACTACTTCAGAGAACATGATAATTTTGCGACAACAAGAAAAGAGCTGATGTCTTTCAGACGTCTGAACACGTCTTCATAAATTATAGCTAAGAGCTATGTTCATCTAGATCACATCACCTGTCAAACAATAAAGTTATTTAAATAATAATTAACCGACTTCAAAAACAAATTTAATAAATACAAATAAACTAAAAAGCAAAAAATAAATACTTTCTACAACATATTTAAATCGGTCCCAAGTAAAACATTCGATGTCGGTGCCAAGTAAAACCTTTTACGTGTTATTTACTGGCACCGATTCTGACGAGTTGCCTCGATTTCTCCGGAATCCCAGCATCAGATCTTGACCTGATGACAATAAGAATAACTAGGAAGTCTACAAACATATAGCATATTTAAAACAAAAAAAAGTCAAAATCGTTCCACAAACAGCGAAGTAATCGGTTAAAATTCATAAAAAAGTGGCCTGGGGCAAATAAAAACCTCCTACTTTTTTGGAAGTCAATTTAAAAATACCGTATCGTATCGTTGTCTTTTTCCCACATAATTTAACATATAGCTCAAGTTAAATTTACAATGTAAATATTATATTAAATAGATAATATCATATTATGAATACTTAATGAACCACATGTAAGGTAATCGGCTCGTCGTTAGAATTAACGGTTAATGCTATTAATAAGAAAGATAGGTATATCGAGAACAAGTAAACAATTCTGTAATGAACGTGAAAATTGTATGAGCCGTGTTACGTTTTAACGTTAACTACGGTTGGTAAACAATGCGTTAATATTTTAGTGAACGTTCCAATTTTGAAAATATATATGTATGTATACATATATCTGTTGTGTCTTAATTATATAAACAGTTGGGTAATGAGACCGGAAGAAGCTTTATTAAGTAAAGATAAAAATTTTGGATTTGATTTCCGCATGGAGGCCGATGATTGAATTTATACAAATATGTGTCTAAGTTTATTGTTTATTAATATCACAAAATGATTGCTGCTCTTGATAAAACGTTATTCTAGTTCAAAGTCAAAGGTAATTGCTTAGCCTGTTTACAGTTGCGATAAGAGGTATGAAACAAATAACTGCCCAAACGAGCCCACACGTCCGTGACGGGACCTCTAAATCAAAAGGGTTCTTAGGGCTTTTCATGACAGGCCTATTTTCAGCGTGCATAAGCATTTTCGTATACTCGCTTTGTACGCTTGAACGCGCCCCTTATGCTCGTATTATTGTATCTTGACGCTGTAAAAATTGTTTGTTTAAATCTATACTAATTTTATAAAGAGGTAAAATTTGTTTATGTGTTTATAAATTTGTATGTAGGGGGTAACTCCTGTAAATACTAATCCCATTAGAGTTTTTTTTTTTCGTCTTTTTGAGTTGGATAGCATGTTTATCGAAGAAGGTAATAGTCTATATTTCATTACAGCAAAGCACTAATCATAATCGTGAAAGAAATTGAGTCAACTAGTATCAAATAAATAAACCAAAATATCGATCCAAAAATCAAAAGGGTGTTCCACAAATTTATTGTAACTATGTGAGGTTCATACAACTTAACGTAAAAATTCTGTACCCATTTTCAACATTAAGAACTGGACTTCGTAATAACCTGAACTGATCGTCTGCTTTTCTAAAAATGGGAGATATTTGGCGTGTTAAAATTCTTCCTCTAAACACATATCTGTGGTAATAAAACGTCATTATTTATGAGAGTAGAATGCTCGTATTAACCAGATGTTTATGAAATATAAAAACGCCATTATAATATTTATTAAAAGTAGGCAGCTATGCACGAAACTTAATTGCAAATCATATTTTCAATCACGCCAATAATTTCGAATATTTATCACAAAATTGTATTTAAGAAAACAAGGCTATTGATAAAATGTTATCACATATTTGTATTATATACGCTCGCGGCAATTCTTATACTTGAGCGTAAAATAACATTGTTCTTGCAAAAAGTAAGTAATAACGTTTGCAAGAGGTTTCCGTTATAAAATACAAGTATATAAGACACTAGATACTAAATATTGCTAAAATACGAGTATGAAATTATTGCATTGGTGGCTTTAAAGTTTAATTGAATTGGTTTATCTAATCCAAGTATATTGTTATTTATGTATTATCATTATTATATACACATCAATTTTCAATAAAGAGTTTAACGACAAAAATATTTTTTTTTTAATTTTTTTAGCAATAATCTTATTTGTTGTTAAATAAATAATTTATTACGAATTGGTATATATAAATCTACCCATTATGAAATATACAAATTATCCGCCCTGGCATCGCAGTGATGTAATTTAGACGTCAACTAAGTCGAGGTGCAAAATATTGTGTTTTTCTGTATTGCCACATATAAATTGATATAATATATAATTATAATACATATAATTATGATACAGTTCGTTGAAAGACGGTCAAATTGCGAAGGCTTATATAAACCTTCCGTGAAAAATAAAATTTAAATTCCCGTCAAAATCTGTTGCGTTGAATTAGAGATTACTCAGAAAGACCCGGAAAGCTTGTTTTATACGTATGTATATAATAAAAAGACAAAGATTGACAGGTATGACGATGAAATTATCGCAAAATTACACATACCTACCTATACACATATACCTTATCTATACTAATAATAAAATTCTAGCGGGTCGCTGTCTGTACATGGAAGATATACGAAAAAAAATATTATAGGGGGCCTATACCAACGCAATAGAACCCAAAACAATGATTTTTAGAATTCTTATCTGTTTGTCTGTTTGTCTGTTTGTCTGTTTGTCTGTTTGTCTGTTTGTCTGTTTGTCTGTTTGTCTGTTTGTCTGTTTGTCTGTTTATCTGTGCGTTTGTGCACGCTAATCTCAGAAACGGCTTATCCGATTTAGATGCGGTTTTCACTGATATATTGTAGTAAGCTTCACTTAACATTTAGGGTTTGTTTCATGTCAATCGGTCCATAAATAAAAAAGTTATGTCAATTTAAGGAATCACGTTGAACATTTTTTTTGTGTTTATAACTAAATACATGAAAGTATATACAGTACTTACATAAAAAAATACATTTTTAAAAATTTTGTCTGTCAGTCTGTCTGTCTATCTGTTCCGACTAATCTCTGAAACGACTTAACCGGTTCTGATGGTACTTTTTGCAGTTAGCAAATGTTATAAGGAGTGACTTGGAGTTACTTCTATTTTAGATATTTTTAAATCTATATATATGAAAAAAATTCTAGCGGGTCGCCGTCTGTACATGTAAGATATATGAAAAAAAATTATTGGAGGCCTTTACCTACGCAATAGAACCCAAAACAAAATTTGTTAGAATTTTTGTCTGTTTGTCTGTTTATCTGTGCGTTTGTGCCCGCTAAAAAAGAAATGTCAATTTATGGGGTCACGTCGAACATTATTTTGTGATTTTCACTAAATGCATAAAAGTACTTACATCAAGTACTGTCAGTCTGTTTTTTACGACTAATCTCTGAAACAGCTGAATCAAATTTGATGGGACTTTCACTCGCAGTTAGAGGATGTCCATTAATCACGTGAGGCCCAGAGAAGGGAGTGGAAATGGAAGAAAACAATCACAAAATATCACAAAGTCTAAAAAGTTCTTAAAAACATTACAGCAGCCCCTATAGCTAATATTATAAGAATTAAATTAGGCTGCTTATATTAAAAAAAATATATTTATTTTAATCAATAAGTAAAAAAGAGAATTACACGATAACAAAATATTGGAGAAACCAATAAAATAGTAAACATTATCCGATTTAAGAAGGGAAGGTATACATCTATACAAATAAATAAAATTGATGTGTCTGTTTGTAATTTTAAATAAATGCATATGAAAGTATACACGGTACTTACAACAAAATTACCAATTTTAAAATTTTTGTCTGTCTATCTGTCACTATGTTTGTTTCGGCTAATATCTGCAACAGCTGGACCGATTTTGATGAAACTTTCACTAGCAGAAAGCTAATTTTGTAAGGAACAAAATTGAAACCAATGAAATAGTGAATAATATCTGATTCAAATAGGGAAGATATATGTATATTATATTAATATAATCATTTAAAAAAATTATATATTTACTGGGTAATTTTTTACTGGATATGATAGAACAAAACCGAAACTATAAACAAAAGCGAAAAATAATTAAAGTCACAGAGCCGATTTTGATTAAAACTAAAACTGCATTATTAGTTTTTTGAAAAATAAGTTTTCCTAACCAGAAACGAACACGTTGATTTTGCAAAAAAATAACATTCTGTAGTATTGCACCATCTGATACCTTCACACATTATAAAGATCAACTTTAGTGAGGTAATACTATACAGTAAACTGCAACAAAAAGAAAAGGCTATGTTTTTAAAAAAATTCTATCAAATTCTTATATTAATTAAATCTTTAGTAACGGGATGTTGTAACGCTAATAGCGGGTGAGTACAATAGCCGAGTCCAGTGAAATGTGTAGGTAACTGAGTAGATGACGGGGACCAAAACAAACGTGACATTCTATCAACTTTGTATAACTCACATAGAAAAAAAAGACAAACATAAAAGAAGTCACTGTGAGTAATTCATTTTATATACTTTCTATTATAATACTATTCCTCACTTTAATAGGTGACTAGCATTTTGATGCAATTTATAAACAAATCGTTCGAAGTAACGCACATTTTTTTTCTAAACTTACCTGAACCCATGATTTAACCCATATATTTGATTATGTCTATGTAGAATCGAATACTTAACTTAATTAATGTATAGATTTAATGATATTTTGTTAAAAAAAATCTTTTACTTTAATTTGCCGCTTACTATTACTACTATTACTTTCCAAAAGTTGATTTTTACAAGTGACACTATTAGGTGGTGCAATAATACAGAATTTATTCTTTTTAATAAGTGGGTTCAATTTCTGGCCAGGAAAATCATAAAATAAAAAAAAATATGATGCAGTTTTAGATTTTTCAAAATCGGACACGAGACTCCATTATATTTATCCATTTAGTGAAAACCGTGGAGGAATACCATATCTGAGTTAGTGTCTGTTTATAAATACAACCAGAAAGTCCCCAGATTCAAAGTAAAAAGCTCCTTTTTTGAGCAGCACTGCAGACTATTATAACCTTGCTTTGCAGGAGACATGCCAAGCATTCTGTAATCCACGCGAACGAAGTCGCGGGCACAGCTATGTTTAATAAATCTTACAAATTTTAGTAGCAAATTAGTATACATCAAAAGTTAGAAAAAAGTTACGTAACTAAAAACTTTAAATCTAGTCATGAGCTAACAAAGCCTCAAGAAATTCAATTTTTATATAATCTTTTAAGAGTTTTTTAATAAAATCATTTCGACACTAGTCTATTTTATCTCCACGCTCCGGACGCTGGATCTCGCAAATGGAAGATTAAATTCTACATAAGCCCCAACGGAACATGAACATTTTTTCGTAACGTTTTTAATCCGAATAATAAGTGAAAATAAACGGTTATTTTCACGTTTATATTCACAGTGTCATTTCGAAGTGCAAAACGGAACGTTACATTAAAATGAGATGTTTACCAGATATAAATGGTTTTTTAAATAAAAGACCCAGCAGGTACGAGTCGCACTTTTAAAAAGAATTCTGTACCCTTTTATACAAAGCTACCCTTTTCGGTTTCATTCGGGTTTGAAGACGTATGAGCCGAGTGATGAGAAGAGTGATGTAATATAGCCTTCCTCATTAACGAATTTACATAGTATAATTGATATGGTTTTGTTAGTATAAAATATCTCCCTTAATTCATGCTTGAATTCCCAAAAAAACATATTTCGCTCTAAAAACGAAAATTAACTCAATATCTCAAAATTATTGGTTTCATTAGAAAATTACAGCTTAAAACTATAACGTAACAAATTACAAACAGTGTGAAGTATACGCAGCGGTCTATTAACTAGTTTACTCCTTATTACGAGAAGAAGGCTTTGACAAACATTGGAACATTTGAAGAATCCACGGGAAAAACAATAAATGTCAAAAAATTAATAACAGAAAAAAACTTTTGAAAAAAAAAAAACAAACCGACTTCGAAACCGACACAAGTAAGCTAAAAAGTAAAAAATAAATAATTTTTTATTAAAAGTAGCTTAAGGTACTCCTTATAATTAATTACATATTAGTGAAAGTCCCGTCATAATCTGTATAACCGTTTCAGAGATTAGCCGGACCAAACAGACATACGGACACATATTATTTAACGTTACTTAAAAATATACTTTGTTTTATGTTTAATAATTACTGCAAGGAGTCCAAAACTTCCATAATTTCTTGTTTTTGTGATGGATGAACAGATTGAATTTGAACTATTACAGTGGACTACGGTAATCTTACTCAACTCTGATAATTGTATAAAAATAATACAGCAACAAACCGATAGATGGCATTCAAAGGACACTTTCCAAAAAAGGGACATTCATTGATTTTTCCGTGAACTCTCTATTTACGTTCTGTTATTTTGTTTTACTGAACTATCTTTTCCTTAATTTAATGTCATTACTTCAAATATTTGTACAGTGTAGCTGCGCGTTTTAGAGTAAAAATCTTTTATGTTGACCTCATTTCCGTCTCGTCAGCGATATATTCACATCAAAGAATTTTTCACCTATCTTATATTCAATATTCGGAACGTACGAGCAGTATCTGTATGGTAATATTTTAAAATTTCCTGCTTATTGATAAGGCGGCGAGTGAAATATTCCTTGAATGACTTTAAACATTTTTTAGGCGGGAATTACACTTGTAAGTTTTATTCTCGTAAAAGATGTAAACAACTCAATAAGCTGGTAACAGCTACCTAGGTATCCTTAAGTAAACTTTGAATTTCAATAATTAAGTCAGATCAAAATACGCTTACAGATACGTTCTTTCAGGCGTGAAAGCAATGATAAACAATTTAGATAAATCTTTTGTAACTCTGTGAACAAAACTTACAAATGTGTTTCTCGCTTTACGTGACATGTGTAAACCAGATGTAAAATGTACATATAATTCAATTATTTTAACTAATGGCAAAGAAATTCACAACATCAGAAATACAAACTACTTAATTAACATTTTATCAAACCATTGGTTCAGTAGGTCTACACGCTTACATCTATTAAACTACGCAATGGATTTTGAGACGGTTTTCATCAATAAGCAGAGTAATTCAATAGAGATTATATGTATTCTATATGGATATTATAGTATAGAAAAGTCGAATTTCAAAGATTTGTTATGTGATGTTGAAAAAAAGTACATATCACCCGTGCGTAGTCGGGGCGGATCACTAGTAAATGCTATAGTTTGTGAATGAGAATGCATGATTGGAAATTCTTCGCGCTGTAACGCCTCGACGGATTTGAACGAAATTCGGAATGGAAACAACTTTACTCTATTTTGCTTTTTCTTTCGCGGATGAAACTGAAAAACATATGTAAAAAAAATTAGATCCCGAAAATAGAGACCATAGTAATATTTAACAAGACTTAAGTAATATAGTTCATGACTTAGTTTAATATAGATACGTGGCGAAATCATGCATACATTGTACTAAAGATATTGACTTAATAACTAGCTTGATATCATAATATACAAGTTTGAAGAGATAAATATTTTTTTGGAAATAAATCGCTTCAGTAATATTTATCATTTAAATCATAGTAATATTAATTTAATTACAGCAAAAAATCGTATAAACCTAATTATGATGTATATTTGGATGCTGATATGCAATACTGTGTCAAGCCACACAGAATTTATTTTGAGAAAACGGCGTCTAAAGATGTCGAGCCTATTCTTAACACATCTGTTTGAAGATGCATATATCCATCTTTTCTTTTCTATTTTGATAAAAAGTATATTTAATTAATAGCACATAGGCTAGTAAAGATTTTTATCTAATAATAAGTTTTTCAAATATATAAAATTATTGCATAATTCAAAATATGGAACTCACTTCAATATTCTAAACATTTGTTTAAGAAACTTTTTCCGTACTTATTTAGTTCAAACGACTTGAAAAATTTTTGTATAAAGTTAAGTATGAAATGCATTATCAGAATACATCAATATCTCTAAATTTGACTTTTTGTGGGTTGACACATTATTGCTTATCAGCATCCATTTAAGAACCATTTACCTTTTAATATATTAATTTAAGAATATACCACAACGTCAAAATCAATTTAAAAGCTTGAAAGTCACACGATAAAGAAATTCTTCAACATACATATATATGTAAACCTTGAAAACAAATCACTTCTTTACTAAAAACGGGTTGTCAATAAAAAATAAATAAGTATAAAAATGAAACATTACTAAAAGTTCATATAAGGCTGGCTTTAGATAAAGCCGTGTATCCAATTTCGCTATTTCTACGGAGATGTGAGCCAACTACGATGCAATCATATGTTGGACACGAAATGGAACTGAAAATTCTTTGTTGTATACGAAAACAACGCAGGTGTACCAACGAGAATATTGCGAATAACAAATTTTTAGCCAAACAACTGATGTCAGACTTGCACTGTCTTATTTTGTTCGTGTTTCTCAAAGGTGTCATCTAATAGCTTTATTCTTAACGTGATTTATTACAAAAAGAGTCGTGTATTAACAAAAAAATAACTTCGTAATACTTACTGTATTACGTATAAAATTCATTTAACGTACTCAATGATGAATAAAGATATTAATAACTTCGTTTATTATTCACATGATCCGCATTCTATTTATAAGTGAATTTTGTAGTTTTTGTTTATCCATTAGAAACCCTTTAATTTTCCGAGATGAAAATTAATACGTTGACATGGGTATGATGCCCTCACCGTGCTACTAAAACAACAAAATACCACGTAATGTATGCCAATATCATATATGTATATGTATAACATCACTGATGTGCATAATATTATAAGATACTTACTATATATTTACCTTAATATCAGTAATAATTATTCATCAGAATAAATCTTTTTAAAAAATACGTGTAAATGAACATAACCTTACATTTAAAAAATGCCATTATTTTTATTTATTTTCAATACATTAACCTTACATTTAATATGACTATTTCTTGTAAAAAAAAAACGAATATGTAAAACTAATATTATTAAGGCAAAAGTTTGCAATGGAGAATCTATGTTTGTTACCTTTTCATGCCATAAAAAAGATTGTAAATTTTTGAGATTGATCAATTTTGAACATTATCATATTTTTTTTACTTTAAAAAACAAAGCGACAGAAATGTAAAATATTCTCTCTCGGAGGGAAAGTTATTAAGTCAAAATATATCCAGATATTTTGTTAAGAAAATTTTAAGAGAAACATTCACAGGGAGACACCATTAGTCGTAGTGTGATCACGCTTGACAGCTCTTTATCTTAAATCTGTTTTGCATTGGCCCCAAACACCGAACTCCGGAGACTGAACTGTCGTAAAAAACCTTTATAACTTCGATAGAGCAACTTCTGTATACTTTAATGTTCGTTGGTTTATTTTGATCGTAAATAATGCCTGGACCATAATAAACTAAGTAACTATATGCAATGAATAGCATTTTCAAAGTTTATCTTGTTAAATGAAATTTTATTAGCCGCTGTACATAGCGACTCTTTTTTTTATGTACTCTAAAAAAGTAAGAGTAAATTATGTCTAAAATACTACTGTTGAGAAGTTCTATTTGGTTCCCGCGTATTCATTTGCGTAAAATATTTATTTTTAATAGTCTACTTCTTTGAGAAATTATGGGTTCTCACTAGGTATGTTCATACCCTATTTCATCCCCTTCGAGTGTTATTTTCGCGATAAAAAGCGACCTCGACGAAGTACGTCCTTCTCCACGGTCTAATATATATTTATAAAAACAAATCTCCAAATTGGCAGAAAAACGGAACAAATTAATGGACATACTAACTTACATTATTACGTTAAGTATAATTTTTTTATAATCTGTTAAAACAAAAACATAATTGTAATTATAGTAATGAATATTTGTAGTAATTGTAGTAAGAATTCAAATAAATAACTCTTAGCTTAATCGTTTAACTTTTTACTAACATAGTAATAGATAACGATAAATTTAAAAATGTTAATAACTTCATATTACAGTCTAAAATGTTTTTGTTTTACTCTCTTTTAATTTAGCCGACAAACAAGAAGTAAAGCTTGACGTATAAGAGCAACAGAGTGTCATCCAGACGAGTTAAATTACTTACTAAAGCAATCATGAAAACGCTTTTTATATATCAACTACCGATTCACCACGTCTTAGCACGGATGCAATATAGTTTTTACGACATTTGAAATTCTCGGCTTTTCTTATTTTCTTATTGCTATAATATATTTGAATTAAACGTATAAACCGTCCTCTTCAACTCGATGTTTATTCGTGAAACGCATTCAAATCCGTTACGTAGTTTAAAAGAACTAAGCGTACAGACGGCGGTAAGCGACTTTGTTTTTTATAAGCAAGCTGCTTACAAGCATAAGCCCTTGATATGATTGTACTCTGCGAGTTACAGTAGACATTTCAGTAGAAAGTTCATTAATAGCAAACGATTTTCTGTCGTCAGTTTAGAAGAGCATGCTCTAGCCCAGAGATGGTATCCATCGGACGCTAATCAAATCTTACTACTATAATAAATGCAAATAAATGTGGGGATGGATGGATGTTGGAGTGGGTGGGTGTTTCCTTCCCTTTCACGCAAAAACGACTAAACAGATTTAATTAAATTTTACCATAATAAAGCTGATACATCAGAATAAAACATAGGCTATTTTTATCAACATATCACGCGGGCTAAGCCGTGGGTGGAGATTAGACATATGTATATAAGAGTACCATTGGAACTACCTAGGCATTCCTTCGTCCAAGGCTTCAGGCTACTCACTCTGTTGGTAAATCCGACACACGCTAAGGACGAGATTGCGGAACATATGCACAATAAAATCTATCTAGCAAAATTAAAAATCCCTTCATTGTTAGAAGTCGGTTAAAAAGATATAAATTCAAATAAATTGTATCAAATCAATGTAATTGGAACACATCTCAGCTAATATCGGCTGCGAGACACCCTCGGAATAATCTTGTTTATTCGCTTCAAGCTTAATGAGATTTCTTCGCTCCACAGGACTCATCGTCAACCAACCGCTGAATTTCATGTTGATGAAAATTATTTCTAAGTTAAAACATCTATCTCGGATTTGAGCAAATGCAGTCAAACACGCACTCAATTACAATTGCGATACTTAGAACAATTGTTTCACAAAATGGCAAAGCTTTTCGGGATGGAATAGATAGATAAATGGATGCTGATAAGCAATAATGTGTCCACAAAAAGTCACATTTAGAAATATTAATGTAATTTGATAATGCATTACGTATTTAACATTATTAAAAGACTTCCCAAGTCATATCAACTAAGTAAGCAGGGCAAAAGTTCCTTAATATAATGTTTCGAATATTTAAGTGCGTTCGATATTCTACAATATGCAATAATCTAATATTTGAAAATCTTATTATTAGATAAAACTTTGTATTACAAATATCTCCTTTTCATTACTCACAGCTTTGATCAAAATAGAAAAGATAAGATGGATATATACATATGTCTTTAAACAAATTTGTTAAGAATAGGTTTGACATCTTTAGACGCCATTTTATCAAAATGAAGTCCGTGTGGGTTGTCATAGTATTGCTTACCAGCGCCCAAATGAAGTAACCCATCTGATAGAATACTTACATTAACCCATGATCGTGGGGTATACGTCCAAGTTATTTAGTGTTTTAAATTCATTAATTCGTAAGGAAATCTGCATGACTATGTTGGGAAAAAATCTGAAACATATCTTCTCAGTAATCCGAAGTAAAATTACATAGCAGATTAGCCTCTACATCCTTTTTCTTAACAGCCATTTGCCCAGCAATGAAAAGTTTACAGGCTGTTACTCAAATTTGAAGTTATCGATTATAACGCAATATTTTATAGTTAATTTAATTCTGATCATAGAAGTGGATGCCAGTTTTGCAAATCTGATTGTCAATCGTCACTAAAAACTAATTTTTAACGAGTGACGCCGTTTCAAAACAATGATTTATATTTATAGATATGTACTAACGCGATGTTTAATTGAAGTTTAAAATATATTTTTTGTTCACTCCATTTAAATTCAGAATTAACTATTTGGTAAAAATAAATTCTACTTAAATGATTTATTTAATATAGTAAAATACATTTTCATTATACATTCATCAAATTAAGCAATTATAGAGTCTAGCGTGGAGCTTGTACCACCATAGCAGAGTACTTTAATCCAGCCTTAAATCTGGCTCTGTATATATCTAAAGAAGCAAGAAATTTAATTTGATATTACACTCTTTATTCGCGTATCCGACTATTTCTTTTACAGTTATTTACTGACAGTGGCTACATACGAATATCACAAATGCCTATAACAAATAAAGCACATACAGGAATTAATATTAACGTAGTAAAATCAATCGCTGAATATATACACAATATCATTTTACTATAGACCATCTCGACCTCTTTACTCCGACTAAGTTTGCCTTAATTGCTTTCAACTTCAAAGTCAAAGGATCGCACTTACAATATTGATAATAATGGAACCAATATTGGTAACTCAATCTTTTACAGACATTGCTACTACATTCCTCCATCTATATATTTTGTGTAAAACAAAAGTTTATCAAAGAAAAACTTTTCAACTGCCAAGCTTAAGTAAGAAAAAGAATCTTGTCGCGATATATACTTCTATTACTTCTATATATAGAGTACATTTATATTTATACAAACGTCCAAACTAATCGTAACTTTCCAAATTGATGGACTGTTAGAAAAAATTCAGTGGGTGGTGTAAAAGAAAGTCTCTAGAGAAAATAAATCGATTTGTATGAAAGTAAAAGTTACGATAACTACCAACAAATATATATTTTTAGTAATACATAATGTATTGAATTTATCAGTTATTAGAATCAAATTGAAGTTTTAACATTTTCTACTTACAACCATATATAACAGACACATTCAATAATTAAAACTTTAATCAAACTCAAGAAAAAAATAAGTAATTTTATTTACTTAAATGACAAATTTGCTCCAATTGTTTCGATTTTAAAATTAAAATACCGAACCAATCTTGATGAAAATTCTATGAGACTATTCTATCTGTGGTCTGCATCACCAGTTCCAATTCACTAAATGCTGCCTTCCGAGAGTAAATGCACATGTTCCTATAAAAAATACAGATATCGGTATAGGTGTATATTTGAAGAGTTACCTCGATTTTTCCAGGATCCCAGCATCAGATCCTGATCTGAGGACAATGTGGTCACTTGGAAGTAAATCTACAATTTCAAATTAAAAAAAAATCGATTAATAAATCATAGAATTCTAAGATAACAAACAAAAAAACATACTCTACGAATTGAGAATTTGTCCCTTTTTTGAAGCCGGTTGAAAATTAAATTCTATCTATACACTGTTTGATAAAATAAGCAAATTTTTTAAAAACAGTCTGCTTCACTTTTCCTTTAAGCAGTGACTTCAACAATACAATAAAATTAAATGTCGTTGCAATAGTTTTCGTTGATTAATAGTCAGTAATTAATGAACAGTCTTCAGATAATAGGTCGACCTAGATAACTAAGACTTTCTTGGATTAATAATGGCTTTATGTAGCCATGTCTAATGTAAAATTAATATTAGGCTTAATATTGTATTAATAATAATAAAGTACTCCTATACAACTACATGTCAATAAACAAAATAATTCAACATGGTAATTACATTAAACTATCGCTATCACATAATGCTACATTCCGACAGTTGATTTCTGATTTATATACAAAAATGCCTTTTTTTAACTGCCTAAATGTGACATGTTTTGATAGCAATAACGTATCAACCTTCTGGAGGCTCGTGTTATTTTAGATTTAAAAAATCTTAATAAATATATATTTTTATTATATCAATAATATACTATTGCTTAATAAGTAGATTTTAACGAACTGCTGAGTACTTCCCAAGGCAGATAGCATAGTATAATATTTGACTATGCCTATTCTTTGATCTCTACGATAATTGTATGTTATAATATTGTTTATCAATAATCTTAGGAATTCGTCGAATAAATGAATTTATACATGCGTTGCACAGAACGCCAATGGCCCAATTTCAATCTTCTCCCGGGACCGACTGAAAATTGGCAGTCAACATTGCTTAATTACGCTATTATAGTCCAACTTACTGTAATAATGTGAACAAACAGACAACTATTTTACATGTATACGATACATGAAATTTTATAAATATAATTATTATGATGTGCTTCGCATTTCGCCTATATACTTTAGGCATACCATGACGTTAAGTAAGTTCAGAGGTTATGGTACCATTTCAAAGGTACATCATTCTAAATAAATGCTATATTATACGCATTTTGTTTTAAAAGAAAAAAAATCTACACTATATCGAGCGAAGCCGCGAGCAAAAGCTAGTTAAACTGATTTAGTACTAATATATAATGATAAGAATTTTAAAAAAAAGGGAAACCGACTTCATAAGCAAAATAAGTCATTTTGTTTACTCAAAAGAATAAAAATAACTGAAATAAGTAAATTCAATTATTTTTAAAACCAAATTACTGAACTGATTTTAATGAAATTTTTATGGCACCAATATGGAAGTCTTTCAAACAAAATAAAAAAGAAGAAACCAAATCGGTCAAGCTATTTTCGAGTAATCGGTGAATATAGGTAAAAAGAGTCCTCGACGAATTGAGAACCTCCTCCTTTTTTGGATATCGTTTAAAAATAGAATAACAAAAACTTTTCATAAAAATAATGGTAAAAAAATTACCATGTAAAATATTTCTGCCGAAAAAAGGCATTAACTCTGAAAATACGACTAGGGACGAAGAGCAACCGTCCAAACTTGAATTTTCCCCAGGGACCAGAGCGAAATTGACATTCGACAATGTGTTAATTAAGCAATTTTGGTAATGATAGTTACATTCTCTTGTTACTGGGACGGTTTTATTAGCCATTGTAATTAACTGGCTACATACATACACATAGGTGGCCAATACACGAATATTTCTAGAATACGTAGCTCGTACATAAGATGTCATTTTATATTGTTCGTTCATAAAATGTGGGAACGAACATATAAAATTGTCAAATGTCTTATTTGAATTTACAATTTGCCTCGTGCGCAGTGAAGGATAACTTTAAAAAAATATTGTGTTTCAACAGAAATTTTAGACCTCGCATAAAAGAACCTGAAGAGATTTATGACTTTAGCTTTAAATCCTTCCTAAATTAAGCGATTTTGCTTACAACAGATGTTTAATTTTATTTAAATTGTGAAACGAAGACTAAGAATACAAGATAGGTATTTTTAGAGATAGGTTGGTAATTGTTTGTCTATATGGATCCATACAGTAGACCTTAAAATGGCGGAAAGCCACAAACGCGTATAAAATAGCGCATTATTTCCACTGTAGTATTACGAATAGAATATAAATCTGGAGTTTGATGGAGGTGGCCATATTAAATTCGTTCATTCGTAAAATCAAATTTCCGTGACAACAGGCGGTAGTCGATAAAAAAGAATAAAATATAGGGGTTTCTTTCCTTGACAATACAACTCGATTCGAGCGTATGATGTATATGTAGGTATTACGTACGAAAATTTCAAATTCTTGTGTACATATAAATTATTGTAAGGTTCCATGTAACAATATATTTTTTGATGTTTGTTGTAGCATTAACTCGCGAACGTTTGTAATTGCAAGATTGTATCTGTTGAAAATTTTATTCCTTTTAATGTTTTCTTAAAATTTTCATTATCATGTAATTAAGAAAAAAAACTTTAAAAATCCTTCCCCCAACGACGACTATTCATTTAGTTCTTTTGTAATTGTTCATAACCTATATCTTTTACAACTGTGCCTTTCTTCTGTTATAAAGAAAGATGTCTACTGGATTTATATATATTTTAGGAACTAATCGTGATAAGAAATTGCATCCATATCTCGTAGTCACACCAGTTTGACTAGTAGGTTTTTTCCTGTTTGTCACATCGCTAATATTTTTACACCCTTGTAGACACTTTTTCTAATTTTGACAAGCTCGTCAATTGACTTGTTGGCCTAAAGACACTCCAGCCTGTCATACTCCGTCGCTAGCTAGTTGCTAGGCAACGTCATCCAAGCGTTCCGCATTCTGTTTGTGGTTCAAGTGTTCCGCTTTCTGTTTGTGGTCATTCATATCATTACCTCATTCAATGTCTAAATCTATATAATATCTTTGGATGGTTGGCCTGATTTTAATTCATCACCATTATTTAAATATGCCCTTTTTCCTAGCCTTAACTTTTTTGATAATATTGAAAAACATTATTTTTATTGAAAGTAAATAAAAAATACATTGACTGAAAATGGTTATCAATGTCTTAAAGTTAGGTTATATATCTAAATCCACCATTTCACGAAAATTTCGATTTAAAAGCTTATTTAACTGAACTATAAGTACTTTGTCTTTATTGGGCACTTAACCTTGTTTTACTTCATTCCATTGGGGGAAAAAGATAAGAAAATGTCCCTTATTAAAAATAAACTTTTGAGAATATCCTAATATTTTTATAGCCTATGTTTATTTAGAAACTATAAAAATTATATTTAGAGATTTAATTACCTTGGATAAGTACTCAGAATGAGAATCGGAAAAAAATAAAGTAAAAAGTGTGTAACACAAAAGGATATTTTGATTTTTATTTTTCCAAATACAGAATTTTCGAAACGGAGAAGCCTAATACCAAACAAACTCAAAATACACACTCAAACTCAAAATAGACTTTTATACTTTCGAATCCTTCATTCTTCTCAAAATATCACTAGCGGTAACCGGCCCGTGTTGCAATGGCATCTAAAGAATAATTATAGAATATTTTGACCAATAACCGTCAGAGTACTCTCGTCCTATATATATATCCTCGTCCTATAACACTCTACCAAAATTTCTTCACTATCCGATCAATAGAACGCATAAAATACAAAAATTGGTTATTTAATAAGATAATTTAACTTTACGCTACTTTTCGAATATATTTTCACTATAAAAAATCCATATCTTATTTAATAACTGGTCAAGTGCGAGTAGGACTCGCGCACCGAGGGTTCCGTACAAACTTATAGAAATCTATATAAGACTAACCCATCTACGCCATTTGTGGTCTTCATCATCAGTTCCAACATAAGTTACTATCAAAAATACCTAAATCGGTATACGCTTGCCTATAATATTTGAGGAGTTCCCTCAATTTCTCCAGGATCCCATCATCTGATCCTGACCTGAAGACAATGGGACCACTTTGGAAGTATACCTTTTCAAACAAAAAAAAAAATTTGAAAATCGGTACCCAAATGGCGGCGTAATCGGCGAACAAACATAAAAAAAAATTAAATACAAGGTCGAATTGAAAACACTCCTTTTTAGAAGTCGCTTAAATATAATCAAATATTATGTAAATATGGACCACGTCCCAAAAATTATTTTGAAACTACTTAGGAGCACTTTAATTTAAAACACGATCATGGATGCAATCCATGGAAACACAAAATTTTTATTTTAAGTACTAATACACCTTATACTTTCAAAAAAAAAAAGTTATAGCGTGATTCAGGATACACCTAGCGCCATCTCTTGACAATTTCAATGAACTAACTTGTTGACTGACATTAACAACATAATTATATTATATTTTATTATCGTTTTATTTTTATTTATATTCTACTACACTCCACTACCCCTGCACTACGTTCGTAAAATATATAGATTTACATTATCAATCAAAATATCGAAATATATATTAGTGTTGCCAAGACGAAAATAATTAGTCCTTAATTCGAACAAAACTAATTGTTTATTTATAAATAACTAATTATATTACTAATAACCAGAAGACTTATATGTGTAGATAAAGAAGTAAATTAAATAACTCGATCTGTTTGAATTTAATTTTAAAATTTTCATACTAAGTCAATACGAGTACTTAAATCAAATCGCGTGAAGCTCTTACATTGAATGTTAATTACGTAATGACGTTATAAATCGACGATAAAACTTTGAAATGAAAAGTTTATTTTATTATTTTTAGCGCGTTTAAATAATAATTAAAATAAAAATTTTTATTAATCGAGCAGAATTATATCACAGTTAATGTCATAATGTTGTAATAGATGGCATTAGCTGTACGCTGCATCGCGCTATCATTTTGTTAGCTGCGATATATAGATTGCATTGCGTTGTTTATAAAGGTTTGCTGCTTTTTAATGTTTTCGTATTGATACAAATTTCTTCTCAGTGTTTGTAAAATTGTTTTTTTGACCATGGTCAACTTCTATGTTAATTTGAAAGGTTGAAAGACAGACGTACAGACTGACAGACACACGAACAAAAATTTACAGTTTTCGGATTTTTTCCTTTATGTATACTAAAGGACCTTGCTCCTGGCCAAATTTCATAATGCTTGGTCAATGGGAAGTACCCTATAGGTTTTGATTCCCTTGCTAAAACGTTAAAAACGCCATCATACTTAAAATATGTGATATAAATGACTTTATCTTTTGATTGCGTTAACTTAGAAGTTTGATTTTTTCACAGCTCTTAGTAATTACAACTCTGAGTACTTGACATTGATAAAAAATTTGTTACCTTCACGCGTTTCTGAGAAAAACGTTGAAAGACAAACTTACAAACAGACAAACATACATACAAAAATTTACAGTTTTCAGATTTTTTCCTTTATTTGTACCATAAGATCTTACTTCTTGCCAAATTTCATCGTGCTAGGTCAATGGGAAGTACCCTATAGGTTTTGATTCTCTTGCGAAAACGCTAAAATGGTCAAAATATACGACATATTTTCCATTATCTTTTGATTGCGTTGACTTAGAACTTTAATATTTTCACGGCCGCATGACATCGTAGACTTGAGTATATGATATTAATTTCAACATGATACGTCTATGCATTTTTGAGAAAAAAGGGTTGACATCTCGACAGACAGACAGACAGACAGACAGACAGACAGACAGACAGACAGACAGACAGACAGACAGACAGACGGACAACAAAGTGATCCTATAAGGGTTCCGTTTTTCCTTTTAAGGTACGGAACCCTAAAAACGCTTCGGAAATAAACAAGACGGAAATGGGATTCGAAGAGGCAGTTTGTGATGTTGCTACGCATCTTGTAAGGACGTAGCGTACTAATGTAAACGCAAGAGGTTGACCAATGAGAAAGAATAAACTACGGTAGCTTTACGGTGCTTTGTCATGTCATAAGATATTTATCAAGTTACACTGTTTTATTTGTAAATGGTGTTTTTAGAATTGAATAATGTTTGTTAATAAAGGACGAGTATTCTGGCAATTCGCCGACTGTTATAGCCTTAGTTTAACAATATGAACTCGGGATTGGTAACTATCTGCCCTATAAATAACTCTTTCATTCGTTTATAAATTTTCCTTCAGTAAAACCGTGGTCTATATAAATATAACTCGAAACGTGCCCCGAATAGCGTATTTTAAGTAATCCTAAAGACAAATTTCAAGGAAATAGTTACCGCATACAATGTAATGACTGAAGGAAACTTTGTTTATCTAGATGCTAAGCCAGGATTGCAGAGTTCGAATAGAAATTAGAGCAATGTGGCTTTATCCGGCTAATTTGAAAAGCCATTAATACGAGCTAATTAGCAATGAATTAACAATTTATTTAAATACAATGTTGTACTAATTAAATATTTTGTGACAGGCTCACGTTGAATTTGTATTTTATCTTTTCCAAATCTATTCAATTCAATTTTTTGGTTTATTGCTTTTTCAGATCAAACAATGCGTGCAATGCTATAACTTATAAGTGTCAACAAATTTGACAGTTAGAGCTTTAACGGTTGTAACAATATTTCAAAATAGCCATATCCAAAAATTATAAAGTAACAACCAACAAATATCTACAGCTAAGGAAACTTCTTCGAAGTAGGGGGGCGGGGGGATAAGTCAAACTGAACCGCGTTGAAATGACAGGTTCTTCGATATTGATAGCTCTTAGTCTATTATTTTCCAATTTAATATTATACAGGTGTATCTGTCATATGCCATCAACGTTCATATTATACGTATTTGAAACTGACATTAGAATTAAAATAATTGAATAGTCGCTACATTCTCTTTTTAACTTTTTCTTCTTTTGATGTGAGAATAAATAACTTAGTTTGGGGGTACCTATTTTGATCATATATTTTATCTGTTTATTTAAGACAATAAATTAGCGACTAATTAAATCATTATATACTCATGTAGATACGCATACTGAGTACATAAAACTGTTACATTAATAGAATGAAATGTATGCAACGGACATCGTTTCATTCCCCCAGCAAATAATTCACGCAGCTTCGAAACTATTCGCAGAGTTCGATATTACATTGATATTGTCGCAGAAATATTTAATTTTGCCTACGACTGCGACATTTCTAGTTTTAATGAAAAAAGAAATAGTTTCTCAGAACGTACAAATAATTATGTTTTTAAATACTATTATTATAAGGCTCATTTACATTTAATGAAATTGATCACGTTCATTTTATTATTTTGCAGGAATTTTGTTTCCCACGCTTAACAAAATATGCGGCATTAAAAGTGTCTAAAATCTTTTAATTGCCATGACTTGGTAGTTTGATTTTTTTACAGGTTCAAGAGATTTCAGCCCTGAGTATTTTATATTAATTACAATATAATACCTGCACGCCTTCTCAAGAAGTTCTTCACAGATAGACAGACAGCCAGGCAGACAACAAAGTGATATAGAAAAAACATACAGATTCCATTTTTTCTTTAATATTCTGAACCCTAATAACTAAGGAAAAAATCCAATTCTACTTATAGAGGTAAATAAAATGTTCCAAAACAAAATGTATTTCTTACATATTATTTAATTTCTGTTGTTTTTTAGTAAAATTTTGTCTAATAATGCATAAGAATTGGATTATTTTAAATAATCCTAAAATAGTGAAAGGGCTTATAAATACTTACTAAACATAAATAAAAATTGTAATAATATATTGGAGTAAAATTTAACAGCTATGATTAACACATAAATTAGAGCAATGTGGCTTTATCATAATTTGACAAAATATTCATTCTTTTGAAAGAAATAGAGATAAACATAATATTTACGAGAAAGAAAGATAAACTTACAACAGCTTGTTTTGGACTTCACAAAGTAAATGTTACCTTTCTAGGGCAAGATTGGTTTTTCATTATTGATGTAATTTTTTTTGTTTTTTTTTTTTTATGTATGACGATTCAAAAAAGGTCATGAGACTAAAACTATAAAGAACCAAGTCAAAAGCAGGAAAATTATATTACAGAAGAAATTTTTGACCTAAAGTGATTAATATAATATATGTACATAAGAAGGAATCATAAAAATCATTTCGTATGTATGTATCCTTCTACTCTCAGAAAAGCACTTACACTTAATTTTATTATTCTGCTGCATAGAAATATCATGCGTGTGTGGAAATCTAATGAATATATTATTATTTATAAGGAAGCCCACGCAAGGAAAAAAAAGAAACACGATTAATGGAATTAACAAATAAAAAAAAAATTATTAAGTATATAATAAAATATTATCGCAATATCAACTATTATTTTTATAATTTTTGTCTAGATCTTGTCTCACGACATATTATAACTTTAATGCCTACGATGTTCTCATTAGTAAGTAGGTTCTAATAATCTATGTACGAAGTATATAATTAAAATATGATTAGAATATATTAATCGTTTAAATATTTCTATATACTAGCATATGATATGCGGTTCCTTGTGTTTTATTAATCTTGTTATTACTACTTACAAATACACAGTCTATGTATTTTAAACTTTCACGATTTATACTATTCATATTTAATATAACGGTTCCTATCACAATAACTAATGGTAGTAATACCTATTATTGCCCGACGTATAAATTAAATATACACAGTCTATGGTTTTTATAATTGTGCAACACTCACTTTATTAAATATTCATAATTTGTCAAAAAGTACAAAAGACTTGGTTGTACAGTGTAATACTTCGTCTTTATCCTCTATGGAAAGAAAAAAGCGAAAAAAAATCGTAATTTGTCAACGTGACAATAGACTCGATTTGACATTGACAGAAATGTCGGCGACCTGCGCGTTTACCACTTCGAAAGTTTTGCTTTGTAAATAGGATTCATCTAGCATCGGAGATGAGAAGATTAACTAATAGTAAATGAAAAAATATGAATACACTACATATTGTTTTCTCTTATAGACTAAAATATTTATCTGTTTAATGTAAATCTATGAGTAATGTGCTAAATTGTAAAAAGATTGTATTTTTCGTATACCTGATATTGAATTTAAAATGGAAGGCAAGAAAATATCATTTGGATTTATGAAAACGAAAAAGGAGAATAAACCTTTAGTTGCGGAAAAGAAAGAATACATCGAATGCGTTGAAGAAAAATCCATCAAAGTTGTGGGGTAATGTTGATATTTTTTTTTACTTTTTATTAATATATGTTAAATCTAATTAATTTTTTAAGAAAAATGTTTCTTAATATTCAACTTGTAGAAACATACAAAACAGACAAAAGCAAAGTTTTGTAAAAATTAATTCTGCATTTAATCTTAAAACACTAATAAATTGATTTTGATATAACCTTACAAATCCGTCTACTTTATTCAAGTTATTATTTGGATTAACATATTAGACTGGCTGTGAAAAAACAAATTTATGTAAATATTATTATCTTGTTTTAGAAAGATCATTTTTTTTTTTTTTCAAATAAATTCAATAATTGTCTTAAATATAATTTTAAAGGTTCTATTTAATTATTTTTTTTTCCAAAACGTTTCAGAGGGGAAGTTACAGAGGATGAAAAACCATTGGTTATTCCCATGAAACCAAACACATTAATAACCGCTGAGAGATTAAAGGAAATTGCTGAAAAGGTTGAAAACTTTGAAGAACCAGAGATAACTGATAAAAAATCAGATGACAAAGATGTTCCAAATAATGAGAGTTTAGATCAAATGGCAGTTAGGGAATTAATGGAGGATGCAAAAAAGGAGAAAGTTGTAGAAGCACCTAAATTAGTTGTGCCAATTAATGCTAAACCAATAATTGAAGGACAAATTGAGGTATAAAACAATTAATTGTAAAATTTGCTTTATTTACTTAAATTAGATAAGATACAATGTATTAATTTGATGTACATCAAACAAATGTAAAAAAAAAATAGATTAAAAAACAATAATGAAGTCAATTCAGAAATAATTTATAAAAACAAATACCTTTTTATATTACAAAGTTTCATAACATTTTTAGTAGTTGTCAATGGTTTACTGTATAATCATCTAAAAATTGATTTATTTAATTCTAATAATTGCTTAAAATTAAAAAAAATATATATTAAGAGATATTCATAAAATCAAAATTCATTTGAAATATACAAAAAAAAATTATTACATAAGGCTAACAAAAATATTATTACCATCAATTCGCAATATCATACTTTCCTTTAAAATTATTTTGAAACAAAGATTATGTTTTTGTATTATGTATAAAACTTTAAATACTGTAACTTAAATAACATATAAGAAATACAACGAGAATGTTGATAAAAAATCAAGTAGTTTTGTTTTTAAATAATGCACATTTTTTATTAATTATAAATTAGAAAATTTTAATTTGTATATTTTCTTTAACTTCAGTCAACCCTCGATGATTATGAATCAGTACCAGTACAAGAGTTTGGATTAGCTATGCTACGAGGTATGGGATGGACTCCAAGTAATGATCAGTAAGTATTGCATAATATTTATATACTAGACTGCATTCATAGATCCAGGTGTGGGTAGATGTGCAGGGGAAATAGTTGCACAACTGACTCAAACAACTGTAATGCCATTTATGATACTTACAAAACTATTTGAATTATATTGTTTTATACCTTCATCCTCATCCAAATCAAAATGATCAAATTCTAGAATAACATTTTAGATACTTTGTAACAGTGTTAGGGTTTAACTTGACAAATCCTAGTTTAGCTACTGCTAGACTATGTTGATGTTATTAATTTGTAAAATGTTTAAAATATGAATTAATATTCTGGTACATTTTTTAATCATTCTATATTATCCGTAAAGAATTTGATGTTAAATTTGTAATTAAGGGTCATACAAATTATGCATTAATGCAAAATTTCTTATTATCGAAACAACACACATTGCATAAATTATTAAAGTGTACATGTTTATGCAATGATGAAAAATCCTTTTAGTTAAAGACCAAAATATTGATATATGATTTAGGCCGCCGAAAATTGTACCCTAATAGATGTGATCTCATAACAGACTACTAAATGTAACAGAGTGGAAGCAAAATTTTACTTTAAACTCTTATAAAATCTTTATTTGCAATGCGATTTAATGAGAAACTACATTACTTAGCCAAATTTATGTATACTTCTAATACCTATGCCTTTAAAAACTTTTACTACTTTTGTTGCTTACCTTGCAAAACTACCTTTCAAATATGCTGAAAAATATAGTGGTACCATTTCACTTTTCTATGAACCTAAAATATAACCAAAGTATAAATCCTATTTTATTAGTTTTAGTTAAAACTTAACTCAAACTCAAAATATACTTTATTCAAATAGGCCTTTACAAGCTCTTTCGAATCGTCAATTTACAAATTTGTGATGTCAGTTCCACATGAAGCTACCACCTGCTCGGAATGTGGACTCTACTGAGAAAAGCCGGCGAGAAACTCAGTAGTTATTCTTTTAAAAATATTTTTGTACAATTTTGTTTGATACAATTAGCTACAGTTATCCTGCGAGAATGACAATGCACTATTATTCTACACGGCTTAAGCCGTAATACATAATACTTCCATGATATGATTATGTAATAAATAATATTGATAAAATTATTTTAAATGTTTCAGATCAAAATATAAACAGCCACAACTACGACCAAAAGGACTTGGCCTAGGTGCTGATAAAGTGATAAAAGAAAATCAAAAGAAAAAATCATCTAATGACAAAGAAGAAGAATTGTCTATAGTTAAAAACTCATTTGTCAGGATTACCTCTGGCAAGTTCAGCGGTTACTATGGCAAAGTGAGTACCTTCTACAACCTTCTACAATATAATACACATTGCAATATATTACATTAGTTGGTTCTTGCGAATTCATCTGTTTAAATAGCTTATTATAGAATTATTTTAAAAAATCAGTTTCATACATTTCATATATATTTCATCCCCTATTTCACTCTTAAAGTTTTTTGGCAGCAAAAAGTACTCTTTGTCCTTCTCCAAGGTCCAATATATATCTATTCAAAAATTTATTTCAATGAAATCACACACACACACCGCTCATCAACCAAATTATGTCTATAACAACAATGAAAATTACAAAATTGGCTGATGAATCAACAGTGGGGGACCTCACCTAAACCCACTCAAAATTTTTATGCCCAGGCACGAAAATTAGTTTGTGATAACATACTAAAAGGAAAAAAATCATGGACCCTTCACGGAAAAACAATTGTAAAATTAATATTTACAAAAAAAAAATACATACACATGAATATTTTAATTGGGCGTGAATGACCAAATCCGAAAAGTATAAGGAATAGCGAAATTTTCTTAAAAAATCTCGAGGCTGATGTTAATGAAAACTGAACTGCATCATTAGCTTTTTGAAAAAAATATTTTTTAGTTAAGAATTTAACTCCTTGTTTTTGAAAACAAAACGACCTATATTATTGCACCATCTTATAGTGTCATTAAAAAAAGAATTGGTACAGTAGTACCATGTTTTTCTCAATTATTGTACAAACAAAAAGTATTCAGTAAAAATTGTAGAATGTATATTTAATATTAATATTAATTCCAGGTTGTAAGCTTAGACGAAGACAATGGCCGTGTAATGGTCGACATATCAGTAAAGAAAGAAACAGCCAGCTTGAGTGAATTTATGATGCAAGCGGTTACTAAATCTGAATTTGATAAACAATCAAAAGTTATCAGTAAGTCTTTTAATAAAATATATAACTAACAAGTTGTTTGCTTATTTCGTCAACTGTTTTATCAAAATTAACTCAATATTTTTCAATTAATTGTAATATATTGTACTTTTATGTTAATATATATATTTAATAAATTTTAATTCATTTTCAGATACTGAATCATATGAAGAATACAAAAAGAAAGAAACGCTCAAATCTTCTAAACAAAATTATTCAACAAAAGTGGAAGATGTGAGAAAGGATGGTTCTTCCAGTAAAAAGACGAGTGATGTAAGAGTTAGAGATTTATCTAAAACAGAGAGACAGGAAGAAAGACTAAGAAAGAATGAAGAGAAATATTCAAACGGAAGAAGCAGAAGGAGCGCAAGCAAGGAGAGATATAGAAAAGAATCTTCTAGCAGTGAAGAGGAAAGGAGTCGACACAGAAAGAAAAATAAAAAGAAATACAGTAGTAGCGAATCATTAACATCTGATTCTGACAGCCGACATAAATCAGCTAGTAGAAGACGTCACAGTAGCAGCGATTCTTCAGAGGCAAATTATCATAGAGAAAAAAATAAAAAGAGCAAAACAACGAAAGAAAAGAAAAGAGATATTGATAAGAAACGAAAAGGAAAGAAGAAGAAAAGAGATAGAGATCGTTCGCCAAATTATAAAAAGTATAGGAAATAAGTTTTTTTATATAATAATGTGTAATTATAATAACAATAACTTTATCACTATAGTTTTTTTATTCATTTTAATAAAGAAACTTTTAAAAGGTTTTTTGTATTATGGAATCCCTAATCGGAAAAACACAACATTAGCCTCGTGAAAATCTACAATATATATAAAGTATAATACCATGATATGATTTTTTATAAAAAAAAAAAACAGTCACATTAAGACAAGTCCGCCATCTAGTGAGTAGTGATTGTACTACGTACATTTTAACTGCTGCTATCTAGTAGTAAAAGTTATTATTACGTCAAGCACCATGTATAAACGGGAGAACAGCTAGATTTTGTCGGTAGAGGCGTCATAAGCGAAATAATATGTATTATACTTTAAAATATCCTTGATACAATTATATTCTTTGGTTAATGGCTTATAGTTGTAATATATACACATCGCTTTGATAGGTTTTGATAGAGCCAGATGTCAAATCAGTTATAGAATGTGAAATAATAGACAATGATATTTAATAATAATAGATATGAATGTATTCATGCTATTTGTAATTGAAAATCTGTACCTACCCATTTCTAACTTTGACAAGTGTGTCAATTGACTCGTTGGCCCAAAGATACTCTCGCTTGTCATACTTAGTCGCTAGCTGGTTGCTAGGCAATGTCTTCCAAAATGGTCGGCATTCTGAAAATCTATCTTATAACATATCTAAATATAGTTATAAAATATAGTAGAGATTATTTAATCACTATTTTCAATGATTAATTCGATTCAATTGTTTGAATGATTAATTTTGTTTAATAATTTTTTATGTGAATATTATGTGCGCGCATCTTTGGTTTTTGTCAATATTACCATAAAACTTGTACTACAAATTTCCAATAACAAAAATACTCTTATTGTAATTATGAATTTCTTACAACTGCACTTCGCTTGAATTCGAAGTTACCTTCTCCTTTTCCCATATTTTCTTCTCCTTGAGTTTATCTTATATCTACCAAGATATACATAGGGCAATGCCGTTAATCGATATTTAGTATTTAGATAATACAAAATAAATAACGTCTATTTTTGTCTTCTTTGCCCATGCAAATAATTCACCCAGCAGTCTAATTGTTGAAAACGATCGCTATCACAAAAATTTCAAACGAAATAGAGATCAATAGATACTGTGTTTCAAATTTGAAAAAAAAAAACTTACTTTGATAACGATTGCATTCAACGATTAGCCTGTATAGCAGGTTGCACGTAAAACACGCATGAGTACCTCGCGCCGATAACTCACTTCGATGAACTGGGCTTTGGTATAATTAGTGGAGTAGTCAAGACTTGTCGTCGAGAATTATAAATATTTGTTGTTCGATGAATAAGGATCAATATAACGATTTGAAATCAGTAAATGATATGTATGTGAAACCAACATCTTTAATCTGTTATATCGACACGCAGAAGGAAGCTAATCATATATTTTGATTCATACATATACATAATTTGAATTTGTCAAGAGTGAATCCATGTTCATTTAGATACGAGTTGAGCCTTAAATTTTATTGAGCTATTACTATATTTTCGGATACATTACGGACATGATAAAAAGTACTTGAAATAACGTGACATATGTGTTATTTTGACAATGATAACCTATATTTCTGTAAAGTTTCATCAAAATTCTTTAAGTCGTTTTACGTGAAAGAGAATCAAGCATCGAAACATCCATCCACCATAACAAACTACGTACAATAGTAGTACAATTAAGTGCATCAAATCCACTAACCTTTAAGTAAGTATTTTTGAACTAAACAGTATTAAGAAAGAATAGAATTCCGGCTATTTCAGTCACCGCACGAATCATAGCTATAACTATTGCAAGCCGATTTTCTGTAGAATGAGGTACTGTTCCACTTGATCCAATCCATATACCAGCTGTATTTAGTGTGCTAAAGCTAGGCTCTTCCACAATTAAACTAAAATAGGTTCATGATGTTGTATGAAATTAAGGCAAGATACTTATCTAGATATTATTTTCTCACAGTTTCACGATAAACACACAACAAATTATATTTAAGTATATGCCAATGTATATGTAATATTGCCCTAACGAAATTTGTTACAAGTAGTCTATGACATTATGCTTGACCTGTTTTGAATTTATCGACGTGACGTGACCTGGATAAAAATTATTTTACAATACATTTGGTGTAATACGTTTGGTGCCTTAAAAATCAAATCGGGCTGTGTAAAATTACTTTTTTAGTCCAAATAAGAGTTAGACTCGAAGGGCCTAAACTGTTTTCGACCAATGTAAAATCATTGAAGGCGCGGTTCCAGAAGAAGTAGCAACTCTTATAACTGCACACAAAGTTTTAAAAAAGTAGGGCGAAAATTATAAGGGAAGGCAATGCATTAAAACAGCACCCAAGGGCTTTCGCGACGTGGTGCACCCGTGTACACGAGTAACGGTACGCACATAAACGCGTAACAACGATCCTGTCAAGGCCTGGATGAGGAGGAAGCGACGAGTCACCTTACGACTTACACAAACATTGACCAGCACGGTTGCTTTAGGGAATCTGTCTAGGATCAGACGCGAGGAGACGATATTTTGCGGGACCACCATTGCGGGACGGTTCAAGCCACCTCATGTGTAGAGGAGTGTCCCGCATGGACCGCCGAGAGGTAGGCTTTATCTCTCCCTTCAAGAAGTCGTGTCGGCTGTGCTCAATTCGTTATTTATTTCAAAATCAGTGGGTTCCATTTCCCATCACGAAAATTAATTTTTCATAAAACTAATGATGCAGTTTTAGTTTATATCCAAATCGGTCCCCAGACTTCTTGAAGTATTTTTTGTTATTTATTATAAAATCAAAATCAAATCAAATCAAAATAAAAAAAATACATTATTCAAGTAGGCTCTTACGAGCACTTTTGAATCGTCATACATGAAAATAACAAAAAAAAAATTACATAAATAATGAAGCTACCATCGGTTCGGAACGCAGATTCTATCGAGAAGAACCGGCAAGAAACTCGATAGTTACTCTTTTAAAATATTGTCAATACAACACAGTTTATGATTACAAATTATTTATTTATCTTGTACGAAATTCAGCATATACTAAGCCCACGCATCTTTATCGTCAACGTAATCTTGTATAGAGTAATATGCTTTAGCTATTGGAGACTTTTTAACATATGATTTAAATCTATTCATCGAAAACTGCAAACATTTCTTTGATTTTATTATAAAAACGAATACCTTGCCCCAGAAAGGAAACATTTACTTTGTGAAGTCGAAAACAAAGCGTTGTAAGTTTATCTTTCTTTCTCGTGTTAATATCATGTTTATCTCTATTTCTTTCGAAAGAATGAAAATTTTTGTAAATGTAAACTATATTTTATAAATGTACTGTGACGCAACTACCCTATAGCATCAATCCATACGACATGATACTATGAAAATACCCAAAATACACTAATCGAGCTATATCAACATCGGTTAGTTGACGAACTTTTCTAACCGCGTACGACGCGGAGCTGAGTCTTCCCGTAAAAGAATATAGTTTTGAATCCACATCCAGCAAAAAAATTTACCTGTGTATTTAATTGTATATTAGGTTATTTTTTATAATTACGATTTATATATTCCTATTTGAATCGATATTGTTCACTATTTCACGGGTTAAATTTTGTTTTGATGTTACTCTCTTTTTTATTTATAAATTAAAATACATAAAAATTCTAGAATAAAAATAGTCTTAGTTACTCCCTATAACATTAGCCATCTGCAAGAGAAAGTCTCGGCAAAATCAGTCTAGTCGATCACTCCAGCCGATTAGACGAAAGAAACAAACGTACAATCAGACAAAAATTTCATACGCTAATTAATTAATTTACACATTATATTACTATAAAGACACTTCAATTTTATTTATTTGTATGGATGTATGAATTAAATAAAGAAAAAAATATATTTTAATTATCAAATGATAAAAATACTCATGATAGGTAATACTGGTTTCATTTAAGGATCTGTTTCAAGGCAGTCTAGATTTCTAAGAGCGTCAGCTGAAGGTTGCAAAACATGGCATTTTACGAAATATTTTGAGATACTACGTTTAGGGTACCGTACCTCTAAATAAAAAAAATACATACGGCCTAACATACAACTTCTTTTATGAAGTCCATTAAAAAATGGAACTCCAATAGTGTATTTCTTTATTTGTCCGTCATATTATATTATGTCCTAAAAACTAAAAAACGGTTAAAGTTATCAAGCTGAAATTAATATCAAATACTAGGGCCTACGATCCTTTTGTCACAGCTAACGTGATTATTTATATATTCTTTAATTAATGATATATATATAACACAACGGTAAATCTTAACGTATATGTATGTATATATATATATATATATATATATATATATATATATATATATATATATATATATATATATATATATATATATATATAATTTTACTTACCATGTGTAACATACAGGTGTTTCTTTCTTTCAAAATCAGCGGTTTCAATTCCTTTTTAGGAAAATGAATTGAAGTATTAGTATTAAGTATTTTTCGCTACTCCTTACACTTTCGGTTTTGGCCTAACCTAACTTACGAATACAACTCTTACTTACGAAGCCTATTCGCTCGAGACAGGCTTGGTGAGAAGACTCTACTACACATTAAGGATCCGGCCCTGAAATCTTTATTGTCTATTGTCTGTATAAGCTGCAGAATTTTGTTACTGTAAATATATACTGTGTTACGTCTGAAAAAAAAGTTTCGACGTCAACGGAATAAAACAAGCGACAGCTTAAAGTAAATAAAGCTGCATCCCGACAACGACATTTTGATACATTTATGTATCAATACGCAGATAACTGCGTATTGCGGATAACCTTAGACCATTGGTCTAAGCGGATAACATATACCCGGACGTATATGTATACATATGTACTTACATATATACATAAAATGCTAAAATCATTACCCTTTCTTGGCCTTGCCATAGTCGGATAAAAAATATGACCGTTAATGTCACATATTTTGATAACGTTAAACTTATTCATAATAATCTATAGGGAGGTACCTACAAGGCTGAATTTGCTACAGAGGCTAGTGGCCAGAGCAGCGAAATCTGAAGTGTGAGAAATTTTTTTAAGATTTTCTGTTAATATCTTTCTTCTTATTACACTCTACTTTTTTCTTATTTTTCAAAGAGTGAGTTTTCTACCCCAACCCACAGAGGTGTAAGAGTAGGAGTTGTGTGTAGGAGTTTAGTTTACCGGTATGGAAAAAAATCTTTAAGGATCAAAGATGAAAATAATTCAGCATACATTAAATATTTATTCTACACGTTTAGTAGTTAGATCCCTTGAAGGATAATTTTTTACCAGTTTTCTTTTAATTGCTCCTATAAAAATTCCAAAATATACGCGGGCGAAGCCGCGAGCAACTGCTAGTGTCATATATAAATAGAAAATATATATCACGCAATTAATTGATTTTTATATTTTAGAAATTACGAAATCGTTTAAAAATAACATTTAAATCATCGTATAATAATTATATTGTTTATATAATATGTAGTTCTAGTTTTCAGTAATTTGTTATTTATGTATAAACACTTAAAGTTTAGTTCCAATACTTATTTTCGTCTTGATAACACTAATCTTTTACATAATTTTATTGACAGTTAATGTAAATCTAAATAATGTCGTGTGAGTTTGTGCTATATGATTCCTCCACATTTCGTAAGTTGATTTTTTGGTATATCATTGAACTTTGAATGAAGAGATTTAGTATCGCAGTCCAACTCGTTTAAAAAATGAAAAAAGAATTATGTGCACAATTAAAAAAAGAATTATCTTTGGAAAATGAACTTAGTTTGCGTATGATATTACAATTACATAGCGGATCAGACAGCGTATACTCAAATCTTTGCATAAATTTATAGGACATAAAATTATATATATCATTTTATTTTAAATTTTTATATTATAATATGAAATATAATATTAAAATTGAAAATAAAATCAGGCCAAATCTATTTTTATTTTTATTTTAATTCCTTATAACAATTCATTTAACAAGAACAAAAAGACTAATAAGAAATAAATAGTCAATCTTATTTTTTCGTAATTTTTTTGTAAATGTAAAAAGAAAGAGATAAAAATGTAAATGTGCTCTTACGTTGGCCACAAGAAATGACGCTTATTACATAGATGTAATTAACTGACTTGGTCTTATTTACATTCCTAAGAGTTTATACGGAACCTTCGGCGCGCGAATTCGATTAGTGCTTAATCAAGTTTTTATAACTTGTACAAAAGTTTTAAATTTAAAATGAAAAAAAAACAAGCTTAGTTTTACAATCGTTTCATTAATTGACAAGAAAAAAATTGTATTATGACTATAGGTATTATACAACTACTTTTATAGTCCCTATCTCGTTTGGATGTTAAATTAAAGGTGTGAAACAATTGGATTTCAAGGTTAGGTACTGTATTAAAGGTAGTCTACTAAAAACGGGTTTAGATATATACAACAAGCTTTATTTGAAAACTTTAAAAAGAAGATATAAACTTAAAAATAGGCCATTATTTTGTTACATTATACAATATTATATGATGTAAACGCTTGTCGAAAAACCGTTGGTTTACTAATGATGTTTAATGATATCTAACGTATCATTCCACAATTTTTCTGCAAGATGATAATTTTCAGCGGTTTTCGATGATCTAATTTGTTTGCAATCCATATAGTAACCACCAGTAGCATTTTCCAATTCCGGCGACACACATAAATGTATTATTGTTTGAGCACCCTCTAACGGAGTTTTAAATAACAAGTCTATAACGAGGAAAAGAACCGATTTGGCGTATGGAGAGAAGTTATTGAAAATATTAGTTTTAACTAATCCTGGATGTACCACGTTAGCTGTTACGCCGTTAGGGAGTTTTTTGGCTAACACTCTAGTCCACAGTATTTCACAGAGTTTGGTATTAGCATATCGTATCAGAGAAATGTTTGATTTATATCTTACCAGATCTTCAAAATCGAACTTTGCAAAAATATGTAGATATGATGATACGTTGACTATTCGACTCGGTTTTGAAGCTATTAATTTGTCGAGCAGTAAATGTGTAAGCGTAAAAGGTCCAACATAATTAATTTGCATCAGAATGTCTGTTCCATTTTCTGCCGTTTTTCTTTTAAAAGTTCCACAGCCGGCATTGTTAACCAAAATATCTAAACGTTCAAATTCCTTGTTGAAATCTTCAGCGAATTTCAAAATGCTCTCTTTCTTCGCTAAATTTAAATACCTATATTCGACGTTATCGTTTCCAGTTATTTCCTTTATACGTCCAACTGCTTCTTCTGATTTCTCAACATTTCTGCTAGCTATTATGACCTTAGCGCCTCTCCTGGCCAAGTCTTTTGCTGTTTCGAATCCTATACCAGAATTACCGCCGGTTATAAGAGCTGTTTTTCCGTGCAACTTAGTGTTACACTTACATACACCTTTAATAGGTTCTAACAATACACGACCTCCAACGACTAATGTAACAAAAATCAGTAACAAGAGACCAATAACTTTTACGAAAATATAAATTGAGAATAACACGAATGACAACATGTTTAGGTGCAGTGTTAATAACGACTACTGAATTAAATGTCTCGTGTTTATTTATGTAAATAACTGTTCACATATGATTCATTAATTTTATCATACAAAATTAACAGATAACATATTATAATATTGAATGTTTTATTCGCATAATGTACAAAGTAACTCTGTCTGTGTGTTACATCGAGTCTAAACCGATTTAAATAAAATTTTTGGTACAGAGATAGTCTAGAGCCTGTGAAAGGATATAGGTTACTTTTAAAAACAGGTAAAAAGGGTGTGAGGAGTTGAAATAGGAATAAAATAATATTATTAAAATATAGAGATAAATAATCCTGCCCAGACGAAGTCGCGGGCACCAACTAGTGGTCTATAAAGAATAAAAGTCATTTCACACCGGCGATACGAGAACGGGTTGAAATAAACAGAAGTTTGCATTAAAATTTCACCTCTTCACCCGTCTCGGACCCGGTTCAATTTTATGGTATAAATGGATGGAATGCCGAAGGCGTGCAAAATGAAAATAAGAATTTATTAGAACGAGATTGCGTTGATCGATGCGAAGCGGCGCGGGACATAGCGCCACACAGCCACGGCTGCGAAATCGCGATGCACTTTCAATTCACCTCAACTCACCGGTGTAAAATCATCTTTAAAACTTGTAACTTCCCGATGGACTTGAAACAAGTCTAGCTCAGAATAATACATTTAGTTTCTGAATATCATTAATATCATTATATTATATTATACTAGCTGGTGCTCGCGACTTCATCTACGCAGGATTACTTTTGACGATAATGGCTTACACATAAAAGACAGTATATGCAGTATATGCATGTAGTAATGACAGTATATGTATGCTGTCACGACTTTTTTGTAGGAATTTTTAAGATAAACATTATTATGAACGTGTTACTCTAACGGTTTTTGCAACGCACGCCAAAATAGATCGCAAATAGCAAGATTTTTTCCTACTTATTTGACACTTATGTTTATATTTTGTACAATTCACTGAAATTTATTAAATTCTTAGCGGATGCCTACGTCATAACATCTACCTGCATGCCAAATTTCAGCCCAATCCGTCCAGTGGTTTGGGCTGTGCGTTGATAGATCACTATATCAGTCAGTCAGTCACCTTTAAGTTATATATATTAAGATGGAGCTGAAATGGCGTAGTGGTTAGAAAACGGCGATTTCCGACCGGTGATCACGGGTTTAAGCCTCGGGCAGCACAGCTGAGTTTTTAAATGCTAAATTTGTGTTCAAATTCACACAAAATATCTGCCAACTTGCAATGAAATAAGTATATTTCTTTACGCTACGACACATAGGAGCGAAGCAGTAACCATAAACGCGAGGGACAGCTAATTTATAATGAAATACCAATTTACTTTTATTAATAAGATTTTTATCTCCCCCCTCTCGACTCAGGGGCCCGTGGCTTTTTGCTAGCCCTGCCATGCTATAGTTACGCCTCTATCACAGATCTATGAGCGTCTAATAACCAAACTGTTCATCAATACCAAAGGATGTTCACGTGACCTTTTTTTTAAAAAACATATCGGGTTATATGGGGATTCACACTTACCAAAACCCCTGCGATTGCAGTCCGTTGAAGCGGTAATAAGAATATACACTGAGTGTATTTTTATCTATTTCGCTTCATGAGATACCTACAGCTCGCTGACAAACAGGTAAAGATTATATGACAGACGAACGGAGGCTTAGCAATAGGGCCCTGTTGACACTCTACGGTTACGGTACCCTAAAAGTAACAATATTTTAATTGTTACATTAACGCCAGCTAAAACAGCAAAACCTAAAATTAATTATTGACCAACCAAAGTCTAAGGTAATAAAAACATAGATAAAAAAAAATAACAAGCAATTATAATGTCTGGGAAACAAAATATATTTAGTAAATTTGATATATTCAATCTAAAAACAATCCACGGATTTTTTTTGTAACAATATTATGTCATTACAAGAGAACAATCGTTTGCTTTTTATATTATTTTTTGATAAGATTTGATTTGATTAAGATTGAGATGTAGATGTAACTACAAATAATTACAGCCCGTGTACGGTTTGGACCGGGGCAGTATCTCACTCTCACAGAACTGACAGGTAAAGCAGCTAATGCAGCTACTTTTCATACGGTGAGTGAGAGAGCCGGAAGCCTAACCCCTACTCTATTCCTTTCCTCGCTTCATATTCCCTATATTCCTTTTTTAGCTGGCAACATATTTGTATCCAAATCCACAGCAATACTTAGATAGTAAAAAAATATTTCGTTCAATAAAAAATAGAATACAGTAACACTTCAAGCTCACGCGATGGGCGGGACCGAGCATTAACCGCGTGAATCGAATGTGCGTAAGTCAGGATACCTTTTTACTTAGAAATAGGGACACATTATATTTAGGTAGAACCGAGAGCCTACCCGTCGAAGACTAACGCTATCAAAACATGCAACGATCTATGCAATTATATAAGATGTTTTTTTTTTTTCAAAATCAACGGGCTTGATCGAGATGAACAACACAAATTCAGCACTCAAAAACTCAGCGGTGCTAGCCTGGGTTAGTAGCCGCGATTATTGGTTGAGATCGACGTGTTCTAACCACTAGACCACCTCGGCTCATACTATGCCATCTTGGCTCTTAATTTAAAAATTAATTATTTATAGTGCTAAATAAAACACATTATTATTCACAAAATCATTTTAATATAAGAAGAAGTCGCGAGTCGGATCACATAGGAAGTGGTAGAGGCAGGATATCACATTGAACATTTATTAAAAACTTACGTAAATATATATAAATCAATTCACACATTTGTCTATATCTTACAATATTAATACTAAGTTATTATGAAATGAAATGAAACGAATATATCATTTTTATAAGTTATCTTTTGGGTATTAAGAATTTACAATGTCTGCGTCCATAGCAGCTGATGATTACCCTGTTAAAATCAGCTGTAGTTTAAACATAAAAATAAATAAACATGTACTTTTTTTCTTATGGATGTTACTCATTGTAGTCTTAAGATTAACTTTAAAAGCTAACTTAAAATGTAAGATGTTTAAATTAAAGACATCCCTGAAAATTCAACGCAAAAGTTTAAGCGTTCTCTGTACTATAATTACTTAGCTCGGAATGAATATTAGAAATGGCTGATTGAATATTTATAAACGATAAGAAATAAATGCGAAAGATAGTAATGTGTGAATAGATCTATAACTTTTTACACACACCGGGTTCACATTATAGTTATATTTTTCTTACATTAAAAAATAAGTTTTCCTCTACATTGATACATACAATAATTTAAGACACATATAATTTTAAAAGCTCAATCTTAATATAAGGGTGCTCTTAAACGTATTTCATTTCATCTAAGTCTGTCAGGAAGGGTATTCTATGTCTAAATAATATTTACATCTATAAAATGCAATGACGAAATATAGATGTCTGAGGCTTAGCCATTTTCATTACAAAACAAATACTTGTTTTAAATTTACCTCCATCTGTTCCTACTACATCTACTCGACTTATTTTAAAACGAAATGCTTGGTTAGACTCGAGGGCTTTATAGATCTGTGTAGCTTTAGACATTGCCCCTTGCACTTATATCGGTAGGGTACCCTATAATACGAAATATTTGAGATAACCCCTTAACCCAGAATTATACTTATAAGTTTTGTTCTCAGACTTTCATAAAGATTTACATAAGCTGATTGTTATCGCTTTACACCAGAAAGAATTTTCTGTCAGTGCCTTATTTTTGACATACACAGCTACAATTACAAAAATTAAAAATTACAAGTGTAATTCTAGCTTAATAATGTAGTATCGGTCAAATTTACAGATTCTTTCTTTTTTGATTAATAAAAGCCATGCCCAATCATAAACCCGACACATATTTCTCAATTTAGAAACATAAATGCTAAGATGTATGCAAACTAAATTTATTTGAACCTATTTTATAATTTTAAATGCAAATAATCCGTAGTAAAATATAACTATTACAAAAATACAATAGAAAAAATTATATTTTTATAGCAAAATATAACTTCGTTTTATGCATTCGTAAGCGGCAAAATATATTAAGAATAATATTGTTGAGTTTATAATAATACCAGTAGTCTACACTCTAAATATCTTGATATAAATTTTAAATCTACACATTAAATAAATACAGTATTCATTATAATAATGTACATTTTATTCATAAAAAGTTATAGATTTCAAGTGGTTGTAATCGTAACTATAAATTCATTATACTATTTTTGTGTATAAATATTATAGACGAAAATGTTGTATATCATAGGAAAGTTTTTATTGTAAGCCTCGATACAGGTTTATATAGTCGCATAGAAAGAATAATTGAAATTTATAAATAATATAATTTATAATTTTCATGGTCAATTTTTATATAAAAAAAATATTGATTGATAGATGTAGGTACACGGGTGTGCAGCTATTCAAGTTCCACCAAGCATTATTAATATTTTACATTAAATTTTTATTGCCTGGAAGTAAAGATTACAGTTTAATAGACCACAGGTTGGGTTTTTGGAACATATCTAAGTTTTCTTAATACTAAAACGTTTACACCTATATATTGCCAAAATATGTTGAACAGTTATTTCTATAAGCGTCTTCACACCGATCACAATAACATCAATGACGAGTAACACTGACGAGGGAGAGGAAAAGAAGACACAATATATAGACATATTATATCAAACAAGTTTCATATTCTGATATACCTAAATATCGACGTTAACACCAAATTTGTAGACTTACTTATAGGGCTAAATTTGGGGATATGGAGGCCTCGGAGAAACAAGAGAGTAGAGAGAAAAAAGTAGAGTTATGAGTTTATAAGCATTTTGTATATGAAATGAGAATAACAATGCTAACATTGAAAGAAACGAAAATTTTGCTGACCAATCAAAATTCGTATATTTTTCTTTTTTATTCCATCTTTACTGTGCCGTGTAGGCCCCTGCCTTGTGGAGGCCCTGGAGGTATAGCCCCGGATGCCGACCCCTAGATCGGGCCTTGTTTATAAATGTTAATATAGTAGGTATTATATAAATCATGTATAAATGACAATGGCGATCAACTATGTTATCGTCAAAAACTTACATACTTTCATCGGTTTTCTATTTAAATTTAAGGCTTTGAATAGTTTCAAGCGTAATTGATAAAATCTAAAGTTTGAAACACTACATTATGCAAAAATTACTCTGGACTCTTTGGTATGTATTTTTTATGACTATAAATGTATTTATTAAAATAATATTTTTTGTGCGTAAATAACCATTTAGACAGTTTTATAGTCTATAGAAATGTACTTAAAGAGAAAATTTATTCACTGAAAGCCAATAAAAACTATTACGTTGATGTAAAAGTCATGTATGTACGTAACCGCATGTAGGTAGGTATTAATAGCTTGCTCATTACCCTTAACTATTTTCCAATAACGAGATTAGTTCCAAGTTCCATCGAACTTAACGCAATAAATATACTTTTTAAAACTTTGTCTTAACGATAGCAAATAATAATTTGATTTGTGCAATTTAAAAATAAAACGAAAAATTATATCAGATCGCCTAAGATAATTTGAAAATATGAAAAAGAATAAATTCAAAATTTTCCGTTTATTAAAACGATATGATATTAATCAGTACCCATCTACATTTTAAGTGTTCTTATCAGATCGTGTAAATAAATTCGTAAATACAAAATAAATTAAACTCGAATTGTTTTTATTTTTAAAATCGTTATCAATCTAAATTTTAAGTATCCTTTTCAGATCATCAACGTTCGGAAACATATTCCAAAATAAATTTGCTTTCTTCTTTTTTAAATCAGAATAGATATATTAAGTTACCTCTTCAGATCTTCTAAGAAATTTCGGAAACACATAACAAAATAAATTCGATTTGTTTTTTTTTAAGATCAGAATAGATCTACATTCCAAGTTTTCTTGTTACCATACATAAAGATATATTGAAGAGATTTTTAGCGTTTTGTAAAAGGATTGTTGCGAGCAGTAGTGCGGGCTGCGGCAGCGGCAGTTTGCGTACAGTTGCATAGCGCGTCGAACATCCGAAGCACGAAACCACGGGCGCGACCCAACCTCTTCTTTAAATTACCTGTAACAATATAGATTTTATGTTTAACGTTAACAATCAAAAGCTGCTATCAACAAATATGAGTAATTATAAAAATACACCAAACTCCCAAAGATTAAATTGTTGTTTGTTTAAAAATATATAATTGAAGACGAAGAGCGCTCTGTTTTATTTTTCAGTACATAACAATGTAAACTATGTCATAAATACCGCCAATCTTCGTTTAAAGATTTTTTTAATTATATAAAACAAAGGTTTAACTATCATAGTCCAGTCGGAAGTATAATATCTGCAAAAAAATCGAGAGTAAAGTTACAAAACTGTGGGCGATGGCTCATTCGATTCTGGATAATTCTACGTATTTTTTTATTTCCTGCAAATAAAATATTTAAACAACAAAGTAATAAACCAGATAAAATGAAAATTAAAAAAAAAGCTTTGACAATCTATTCGTTAAGAATACTTCGCTAACCCTATACTTATGATGTAAATTGGTTACGAGTTGAATACCCTGCGAATTTCAGATGATACTGCTTCAAATCAAGGTTAAGCAACAGTGTTATTTTAATATCATTCACATAAATAAATAAATAGTAAACTTCAAGTCAATTAGGTCAGTAAATATTGCTTAGATCCTTTTAACAACAAGCAAAGAGCTGCAGAACTAATGTTCAAAAATATAGCTAAGAATCATTTATGTTATATCAGCAAAGCTAACGGCATCAAAATAGGTCAATTTTTAGGGAGCTACTATACCACAGGTAGACGCATAAAGATACACAGATAAACGCGTCAATCTTATAACACGCATATTTTTCGGTCTGAAGTTACAAGACAAACAATAACTGATTGCGTAAATCAGGTAAAAATCCTTAAAGAGAAGCAAATTAAAAAAACTCGACTCCCGGAACACAGGCCCTATAATTAATTAGTTATCCGCCATTGAAAATAGGATTTCACGCGGTCGTTTAGGCTTGAGCGCTGACCCAAAGATTTATTATTTTCGAGTATAAAATATTATTCAGAAACTCAAAAAAAAATGATGGTGTAATCTCGACCGTTTACAATTCAGTGAGAAATACATTTATATCGATTTCCTAAAAAGTTATCTCATTGTTAATTAATAAAATTTTCACAATGCTAGGTATGTAAAAGAATATACATAAAAGTTTAAACTACAACTTTTTTTTTAAGTTCATATCCGTATCCGTATTCGTTACTTTGTAATGGTTTTTTTACCTTAATAATTAACAATAAGTAGATGACATTTTATATTTAACTTTGGTCCAGTGATACGAAATGATAATTTCGTATCAACAACAACATAAGAAGGACGCAATCAAAATCGTGACACGTTTTGCATATCACGCTGTGTCAAGTGGCATCAAATATCGTTTCAAGTAATAACATTTAAGTTAGTAAAGTATTTAAGTACAAAAGTTAAAATCCGTATCCGTATCCGCGGATCTTGGCACCAAATGTTCGTATTCGGATCCGTATCCGGTTATACATATTTAACGATCTGGCACATCACTCGTAGAAATCTATTATATTATTATACGACTCTGTTTATAGCCGCAGTAACTATTCTTTGATTAGCCCTGTTGAATGTACGCCTACGCCACAATTTCAGTAAATTGGCCTTCTGTGAAATATACCAGCTACAGACAGTATACCATATACTGTAAGAATATAAAAATTAATTATCTTAAAAGTAGTCATACTACATTCTGTATCATAAAAAAGATTAATGATGTATAAAAAAAAACATTAACCAGCTGTGAAACGCTATTTCTCCCACAGTATAAAAATAACCCACATATTTTATGAATCGAGAATATAGGTTTGAGATAGTTTATGCCTAATTTCACTCTGTTGAGATGTAACTGGGTGAAGAAGAGAAAATTAATAAAAACCTTTCATCTATAATATATTCATCAGACTATTAAATAAATATTCAACATTCTGAACTAAGCAAAAATAAGTAAATGTCGTAAATATATTTCCATAGTCATGGCTGAGATATTTACTTGAAGATCAGAATGCTCAGCGAAGCGTGCATTCGTAAGTCTGTCCCATCTTATATATCGATAGGTATACAACTAAGGCCGCAACATTTTCTTTTTCTGATAAAAGCAAAGCGAAGTATTCGTGTCTACCTGCATTTTCATCATTACTAACCGTCGACACAGGGTCCCCTACATCACTCTTCTTATTGCGAGACGCCAGGGTTGCTATCCAACTTATATTTTAAAGCTATCAAAGTAATACTCTACTAATAACGTTTAATATTAGCGATTATTATTTAGTTTCGTAAAAAAAATGTTTAAGTATTAATTCTTTTTTCCAAAAAACATTGCTCACCGTATATATATGTAACTATTAATTTTATAATTGCTTGGTGTATGCAATAAAATGACGTATTGAAATAACATTAAAATTGAAATATTGTCATCTATTACCATTTTTGTTTAATTAAATTTTTATTAACAATAAATTTATTTAGTTTTTTAGTACATGTCCTACCAAAAAAACATTCACCTCTTATTTTACCCCCTTATAAATTTCCAAGAACGATAGTACGCCTAACTGTTATTAATAAACGGAAACCAAAAACTGTTACTATTTTATTTGACTTCACTTATGTTTGAAATGACGAATTTCCCTACAAACTTTCACTCTCTTAGGTGATAAATAGGGAGGTCATAGAAGTAAGAAACTCCTGTCCAATTAATAAATGCTTTTACATCCACTAGTTCAGAATGCGCGCGTTCTGTTAGCAAATTGTTAGGCGAGAATTACATTAGGAAGTTATACTCTTGAAATACAAAACAACTTTATAACCTGGTAACTGTCGCCAAGATAATGTACGGTACTGACAGTAAATTCTTTAAGGTGTAAAGCAATGATACACAACATATTTAATCTTTACTAAAGTCTGAGAACAAAACTTTTAAGTGTCTCGCCTAAGGTGAGAATTACATTTGTAAGTTTTACTCTTGAGAGCGATATAAAACAACTGTTGCATAGTAACATTGAGTCGTAAGTTGTTACGAAAGCTGTGAATGTCAAAAATAAAGAACTGACAGTAAATTTTTTCTGGTGTTTCACCAATGACAGACAATTTATCGAAATATTTATGAAAGTGTAAGAGCAAAACTTATAAGTGTAATTCTCGCCTGAGAATTATTATATTTAGCACCGAATTTGATATTACTATAGATATAGAAGACAAAATATAACTTTTAACAATTAATTTACTGAACTGAAAGTCTAAATTGAAATTCACAAATCACGTCCTTAATTTTCTAATTTTGACACTTTATCGAACAACTCCTAACAATTTAGCCTTTAATAAAACATGAAGCAAAATTCATCAAGTGAATGAACGTTAAATATTTATAGGACGATAATGTAAACCCAATTTCGAAACTCTGATGATCGCTTATTACTTTTGTAATTAAGTATATGTTGTTTATGTGAGCTGAGTATATAATGAATTATGTGTACCTTGTGGGTTGTTCCGTGTTCGTCTTGTAGATTTTTCACGTGTATGTTTTCTGCTTAAGTATTTAACATAGTGTTTTTTTAGTTTAATAGCAAAAGCTTGCGATTTCGGTCGCGTTAATGTAGAAATTGTTTTTCAGTGCATTTTGAGAGCTTTCCAAAATTTATTTTTGGCTAAAAATGTATTATAAATATTAATACAATTTAATTTTGATACTTTGACCCCAAACAGCACCATATGTTTTATAACTCCTAGCGCCATTCCCGTTCTTCATATCCGTATCCAAAAATTATTTTTGTGGTCTGTGTGCTAAATTAAGCTTCATATCCGTGTTCAAAAATTATTAATAAACGATTTATATAACATACATACGCACAAAAAAAACAAGTCATCGATTTTTATATCTTTACAGATATAAATATGTTTCCGAGTACGACACCTATCTTATTTTTAGAGAGAGTAATCTATCTAAAAATAGGCGTTTCATTGATAATTAAAATTTAACATTTTATTTTAAGCTCTCAACAAAGTGATAACCCTATTTGAGGGGTCTGTAGATTATATAGGGGGCGTAATATTGATCCCACAACGCCAGACAAAAGCCCAGACTTGTGATCGACCGACTGAGGAACGAGTACCCTTTCACTGAGCGCGAATTTTTACACTGAAAGTTTTCTGATGCGTGAAAATGACAAGAGAGCTTTTATGTGTATAATTATGTAAACTTCCGATACTTGTTTATGTTGGAATATTGTGTTTTTTAATTTTTAATTGAAAGAAATAAAGTAAAGTAACAGCCTGTATATGTCCCACTGCTGGACTAAGGCCTCCTCTAATATTGAGGAGAAGGTTTAGAGCATAATCCACCACGCTGCTCCACTGCGGGTTGGCGGATATACACGTGTCAGAATTTCTTCCGACACATGCAGGTTTCCTCACAATGTTTTCCTTCACCGACGAGCTCGAAATGAATTTAAACACAAATTTAGCACTTGAAAAATCACCGGTGCTAGCCGAAATTTAAATCCGCGATCATCGGTATAGATCGACGTGTTTTATCTAACCACTAAGCCATCTCCGCTCTTCACTTTAAAGGATTTAAAATATTTGCAAATAATTCATCAACATGCTTTAAAAAATCAAAATGCTTAAACATTTTATGAACAAAAAGACTGAAAGTCCTTTTTTCGTATGCCATGATACATTTATTTTGTCGCATTCAAATAACAAAATTAACTAACGATTTTAAAATTATACATAATTTAAAGTGCTCCTTTTATTCAGATAATCGGTACTAAATATGTAAATTATTTTCTTTATCGTTTAATTTAACAGCAATTTCTCAAAGACAAAAACTATTAATATGGTAATTCGTATAATGACTTTGCTGCAATTCAATTTATTCACTTCATACGTGATATGTCATTGATGATGAAACTATAATATCATATTAATTAATCTAGGGTCATATTTTTAAATAAAACGATTTTCCCTATGAAGTCATAATGAAAATCGTTTTCATTAAGCAATCGTTCATTAATCAGAGACTGTTCTTATTATTCATATTTTTATTATATCTAGGAATGATAATAGTGTATCTGTGTGTCTGTATGTGGTATCGTAAGTCCTTAACAAATGGACCAACTTAAATGCAATTTTTTTTATTTTAAATCTGAGGTAATCGAGATGGTTGTTAGCTTTAATTTATGAAGATTTATTAAGACGTTTGAAGGTTATCTGTTCTTTTATGGATGTTGAAAGGGTCTGAGCAATTTCTACTGCACGGATCAAATCGAACTTTACTATACTATGACTTAAATTTCACTAAAATAACAAGTGTCGGCAACACCGTATTAAAACATGGAGTTGAGCGTTTTGTAGCGTGTTGGTCGCTGGGGAAAAGCCTTATCTACCGGGAAGAATGATAAGAAAAGAGGGGCTTGCATTGAAGTGAGGTTTTACTATCTACCTATAAAATCACTCCTGACAGATTCATCAACGCAGAGCCTAAACCGCAGGGGCTACAAACTCAAAATTTTGGCAGTAAATGGTTTTTAGATTGTAGGCCGCTAAGAAAGGGCTTTTTAATTATTCACACCTAAGAGGCTGAAAATGTGTAAAAATGTTTGTATGCAAAATCTTATTCCGTAGACGTATTAACTTAAAACTTAATACACATACTTCTGGGTGATAGTACTGAAATGTAAAATAGAAAACGGAGTACTATTATTCCACAATAGGGTGCAAGGGGGTTGTAAAGTTTCTATGGAGAAAATGTATTTTTTTTTTGCGGTTATCCTTAAATTCAGCACAAACATTACTTTATTTTTTAGGGAGATTATCTGAATTAATATATCTTAGATATTTAAAAACATCCCTTATAGTGACGTTAACGCGGGCGAAGCCACGAGCAACTGCTAGTATAAAATAGACTCCGTTGAAATTAGCTAGAAATAATTGTGAGATAAGTACTTTATTGGAATACACGTATTGTTGAATGACTACAGCATTTTATTTAACACAAGTTACGTAACATTGACCTTATGCTGCAGAATCATCTGGAATCAACAGGCTATATAACACTGCAACAACTTACAGTAAAAGTGTTGGGGCTCGTCGAAATGGTCTCAAATACTTGATTGTCAGGTTTTTTTTAATTTTAGTCAATTATGTTCCTACCTGTTATTTTTAGCCATATATTTGTACGAGGATAAAATTAACATGTATTCGATTGGAAGTTATGTGATTTAATAGTACTAATCAAAAAAATCTAACAGCTTTACATTTGTATATAATTTTTTAATAAAATGTTGTGATTCCCCGAGTGTGAATTAGTGATATTGACACTAACAAGGCAATAAATCTATACTAATAATAAAATTCTAGCGGGTCGCTGTCTGTACATGGAAGATATATGAAAAAAAATATTACTGGGGGCCTTTACCAACGCAATAGAACCCAAAACAATGATTTTTAGAATTCTTATCTGTTTGTCTGTTTGTCTGTTTGTCTGTTTATCTGTGCGTTTGTGCACGCTAATCTCAGAAACGGCTTATCCGATTTAGATGCGGTTTTCACTAATATATTGTAGTAAGCTTCACTTAACATTTAGGGTTTGTTTTATGTCAATCGGTCCATAAATAAAAAAGTTATGTCAATTTAAGGAATCACGTTGAACATTTTTTTTGTGTTTATAACTAAATACATGAAAGTATATACAGTACTTACATAAAAAAAAATACATTTTTAAAAATTTTGTCTGTCAGTCTGTCTGTCTATCTGTTTGTTCCGACTAATCTCTGAAACGACTTAACCGGTTCTGATGGTACTTTTTGCAGTTAGAAAATGTTATAAGGAGTGACTTGGGGTTACTTCTATTTTAGATATTTTTAAATCTATATGTATATATGAAAAAAATTCTAACGGGTCGCTGTCTGTACATGTAAGATATATGAAAAAAAAAAAAAATATTGGAGGCCTTTACCTACGCAATAGAACCCAAAACAAAATTTGTTAGAATTTTTGTCTGTTTGTCTGTTTATCTATACGTTTTTGCCCGCTAAAAAAGATATGTCAACTTATGGAGTCACATCAAACATTATTTTGTGATTTTCACTAAATACATGAAAGTACTGTCAGTCTGTTTCTTACGACTAATCTCTGAAACAGCTGAATCAAATTTGATGGGACTTTCACTCGCAGTTAGAGGATGTCCATTAATCACGTGAGGCCCAGAGAAGAGAGTGGGAATGGAAGAAAACAATCACAAAATATCACAAAGTCTAAAAAGTTCTTAAAAACATTACAGCTAATATTATAAGGATTAAATTAGGCTACTTATATTAAAAAAATATATTTATTTTAATCAATAAGTAAAAAATAGAATTACACGATTATAAAATATTGGAGAAACGAATAAAATAGTGAACATTTTCCGATTTAAGAAGGGAAGGTATACATCTATACAAATAAATAAAATTGATGTGTCTGTTTGTAATTTTAAATAAATGCATATGAAAGTATACACGGTACTTACAACAAAATTACCAATTTTAAAATTTTTGTCTGTCTATCTGTCACTCAGTTTGTTTCGGCTAATATCTGAAACAGCTGGACCGATTTTGATGAAACTTTCACTAGCAGAAAGCCAATGTTATAAGGAACAAAATTGAAACCAATGAAATAGTGAATAATATCTGATTCAAATAGGGAAGATATATATTATATTAATATAATCATTTTAAAAAATAATATACTTACTGGGTAATTTTTTTACTGGATATGATAGAACAAAACCGAAACTATAAGCAAAAGCGAAAAATAATTTAAGTCACAGAGCCGATTTTGATTAAAACTAAAACTGCATCATTCGTTTTTTGAAAAATAAGTTTTCCTAGCCAGAAACGAACACGTTGATTCTGCAAAAAAATAATATTCTGTAGTATTGCACCATCTGATACCTTCATACATTATAAAGATCAACTTTAGTGAGGTAATACTATACAGTAAACTGCAACAAAAAGAAAAGGCAATTTTTTTTACAAAATTCTATCAAATTCTTACATTAATTAAATCTTTAGTAACGGGATGTTGTAACGCTAATAGCGGGTGAGTACAATAGCCGAGTCCAGTGAAATGTAGATTTTCAACAAATTGATTCATCTTTTTAAGAATTATCTAAACCTACCTAGGTAACTGAGTAGATGACGGGGACCAAAACAAACGTGACATTCTATTAACTTTGTATAACTCACATAGAAAAAAAAAGACAAACATGAAAGAAGTTACTGTGAGTAATTCATTTTATATATTTTCAATTGTATTGTTCACACTCTTCCTCACTTTAGTAGGTGACTAGCATTTTGATGCAATTTATAAACAAATCGTTCGAAGTAACGCACATTTTTTTTCTAAACTTACCGGAACCCATGATTAAACCCACATATTTGATTATGTCTATGTAGAATCGAATACTTAACTTAATTAATGTATAGATTTAATGTTATTTTGTAAAAAAAAAAACCTTTTCCTTTAATTTGCCGCTTACTATTACTTTCCAAAAGTTGATCTTTGACAAGTGACACTATTAGGTGGTGCAATAATACAGAATGTATTTTTTTTAATTAGTGGGTTCTATTTCTGGCCAGGAAAATCATGAAATAAAAAAAAATTATGATGTAGTTTTAGATTTTTCAAAATCGGACACGAGACTCCATTAAGTATCTTTCGCGATTCCCTATAGTTCCGGATTTGGCCTATTAAGTCCAGTAGAAAAGTCACCCGATATATCATACAAGGAGAACCTAGGTGGGAACTTACTGTTTTGCAGTCGAAATTTTAAAGACTACCACAAAACAACTTTTCTTCAACATTTATAGTGAAAACTGTGGAAGAATACCACATCTGAGTTAGTGTCTGCTTATAAATACAACCAGAAAGTTCCCAGATTCAAAGTAAAAAGCTCCTTTCTTGAGCAGCACTGCAGACTATTATAACCTTGCTTTGCAGGAGACATGCCAAGCATTCTGTAATCCACGCGAACGAAGTCGCGGGCACAGCTAGTAGATAATAAAATCGTATCTACTAGATAAAAATCCAATACTATTGGACAGTGAGATTGTCTACGCAGTCTAACCAGGGAGGTTATTATGCGGACATATCGATATATTCATTATATCGATATGTCCGCATAATAACCCCCCTGGTTAGATCATATTTATTTCATTTTAAATATAGCTTATCGAAATAAGCCTGCAGCAGGACCCACAGGTACACGTCAAACTATCGCTATCAAAAATACTTCATAATGAAAGTTGATTTCTGATTTTTGTATAATAATTTAAACGTATAAACCAAAATTTAAAGTGGTTTTGGTATTAAATTTATTATGTATTAATAATCACCATTTTCGCTGACATCCTATCAGTCATACAGCAGTAGTTAGCAAACTTAGATGACATGGGAATGAAAATAAAAATACAAGGTATTAACACACAAACAATATAATTATAGGAACTGAAATTATTAATGACGCGAGAAAAGCATACATCGTCTCAATAGCAGAGGAGTATATTTCAGCTGAATATGTACTTACAGTACATACACTTCGCCAATGCATTCAATTCTGGTTCCGCTTTAAGCTGAAGCAAACGAGAATCTACGACAGAAAGAAAGTACGTAGAAGCAACGTCGCCCAATTAGTTGTATAATAAAATATAATTATATTTTAATACTAGATGTGCCTTGCAGTTTTGCCCGCTTTATATTTTGATACCTGGCCTGGGTTGACGTTTATAGTGACTGCTGTGCTCTCTACGGTCGGACTATAACGTTTTTTACTGTCTCAAGAGATACACTCTCCTGTGTGATGATGTGTGGATTTAGTATAACTGGATTTCATACAAACAGGATGTTTAATATACACATTTGTAATTTTTAAATGTATGTACTTATTAACAGAATTTTAAATGAGTACTTATAGAGTTTCTTGCCGGTTCTTCTCGGAAGAATCTACATTCCGAACTGGTGACAGCATTTCCTTAATTTATGTACTTTTTGTTTGTTTTGATGATTCAAAAGTGCTTTTAAAAGCCTACTTGAATTAATTATATTTTGATTTTACGATGTTGTGATAAACAATTTTTTCAAACCGAATTTGTAGTTTCCAAGAGGAGTCCGTACAAACAAACTCCTTAGCTTTATATATTAGATATTTCACTGACTTGTATAGATATCATTATAAGTATAATCTTTATCATTATTCTTTTTACATCGCAGACGCAACACAAAATGCAGGTATATCATCTCTTAGTAATTACATGAACAATATTGTTACATAATTATGCCTGCGGTAATCAGTTATGAAGGGCGTCACCACACACGGGGGTCGCTATTAAGGTGGGCGTACAATAATATTATAGAAACGTAAATATTTATTAAACTGTCATAAATACAATTTCGATATGCGCGACATACAAACGAGCTGATATCAGTAATAAGAGTTTTAATATGTAAATAATGTTTTTATGCTATCAGCGGAATTAAGTATTGCTAGAAATTTTTTTATATATTTTTCGTAATCATTGTTTTCCAGATTAATGAAGTTAAAATTAAATTTCTTCAATACGTATCAATTTTTCAATCATTTAAAAATGTTAACTATTAGAAAATCTATATAAACTCTTCAAAGTAACTTTTCGTTATAAAAACGTTATAAAAATGTTGTTATATTTATCGCCTATATTAATGAGAGCGTCTCGAGAATATCCATTCCAGACAGGAGGGCGTTCTGACGATATGATACTTAAGATTATAATATCCAAATATAGACATTTTCATTGCTTAAATATAGATATTTTTCTTTGCTGCTCCTCGGGATTGTACCCGCGTTAGGATAACAATTTGTTCGATATTCATAGTTAGTAGTTACTATTCAAAATATATTTTACTAACTGCCCCTCATGGTTTCACACGCGTTTATAGTTCACTGCTTCACTCCTCTGACTCATAGCGTGATGTAATATTTCTTCTATCTAACGCAAAAATATTTTTTGAAATCGTATCAGTAATTTCAGCGATTACCCCCTACAAACAAACTTACAAAAATGCGAAAACTTTTTACCTCTATTATAGGTACTTCTATATATATTAGTATAGATTTAAGGCTTTTTTACAATTCGTCTTTTCTCTCTCTTTCGTCATCGTCAATTTACAAGTTTGACGTGTCAGTTCCACGTGAAACAATGTGGATTATATTGAAAATTGAAAACGCGCCTTGAAACCCAATAAAGAGACTAACTCTTAAAAACATTTCAGTAAAATATTGTTGAACACAGTTAGCTACAGGTATCCTGCGAGAAAATCGATGTACATTCATCCTACGCAGTTCTATCTTTAACATAAACTTTAAAATATAGTTGCAAATGTAATTTTGTTTGCGAGATTTTATTATAGAAGCGTATACCTTGAATCGTAAGAGACAATTACTAATTGAACGAAGTCTGAAAGTACGTAAGTTACTAGTAAGTAAAGTCGTAAAGTGTGAAAAGTCACAAAGTCTGAAAATAGTGCTCCGCCTCTATTAGATTTAGGCTGATGTTATATCCTATTTATACTAATATTATAAAGAGGTTAAATTAGTATGTAGGAGTAATCTCTGCAACTACTCGATTTGAATAATTCGTTTTGCGTTATAGCCCGTTACTTGAGGTGAGGTTTAGGCTATATTACATCAAGATACGACTCATAAATGCGAATCAATAACCATAAATGCAAGTGAAACCACTAGGAGCTAGTAGCTTATATAATGCAAAAATATGTTTTGATGTAGAACTAAAAACTTCTTTGCTTTATATATTAAAGTATGGATATAATTATTTATTAGTTTATTAATGCATTATTAATTTTATTACAATGACGTAATCTTTTGCTCGACATTCAGATAGCTCTGTTTTATGAGGATCCTACGACCTCCTTATCTGTTTGCGCTTCCGTTACAACATTAATAGATTCACGAGATAAGATTGCATAAAACAAACAAAACTTAACGAGCAATTCACTTTTCATCTAAATTTAATTTCATAGTACAAACCTTTTATTTATATCGGCAACATATTTCACAATGGGACCTACCTTTGACCTACACGAATCGATATGATAAAAAAAATTAAGTCAAATATAGGTTATTGACGGTAGGTATAGTTAAACAATGCAATCAAATTAGTATTAGTATTTTTGAGAAAAACAACAAAAGAAAACTTACACTGGATATCCAGTTACAGGACACGAAGAATTATAATGTTGATATATTTTTACATTATCATTACAAAACGTTTATTTATTTCTAGTCGATTTATAATTATAATGCTATTAATTTAGTGTTGATTTTTTTTTGGATCTACATAGGTACAAGTATTTGTTAAAAGCACCTCGCTTTTGAAACATTGTCGGTACGAAAGCGGATTACGCCTACGGCTTACTTCAACTCAAAGATGGTTTAAGATTGAAGCTTAAAAGCAAACAAATTTCTTCTTTATGCAAAAACAGATGAGCACATTTACGACATAAAATTTATATTTAAAATAAACTATCTCACTACTATAGTGAGATAACTTTCTTCATGATGATCTATTCTATATATTAATACGTGAAGCGAAGACTTGTACCCCTTTTTAGAAAATTTTGCGGCCAGAGGAATATGAAATTTCACACGCAGTTTGTTAATACTAGCCCTGCCAAGCGGTTTCGCCTGCTTTAATTTAAGAAAAACTATATTTATATAATAATTCCTTTCCTGCTTTAAATCGGATATTGTTCAATATTTTATTGGTTTCAATTTTGTTTTCGATTATTTTTATTTACTTATTTATTAAAATAAACAAAATTAAACAAAAAATAGCCTAAGTTACTCCTATATGTGAGTGAAAGTCCCGTCAAAATCGGTCCAGCCGTTTGACAAGTTTGTTTATTGTTAAAATTGTGGTCAACCTTGAAATCGGTTAAAAAAATGATTGAACTACAATCTAATTTCGACCGCTAAGCGACGACAAATAAATTAAAACATAAATTAATTTATGAAATATTAATCTAACACCCTTTAAAAGTTCAATTATAATATAGTATTTATTAAAACAGAGAAACCTAAGGTAATAAGACGTACTTTAAAGTCCAAGTATTTTAACTGAAAACGGCATAATGAAGCTGTATTGTTGAAAATTTTAAATCTACTATAAATATATTTTATACATCCAATCATAGATTGTCTATTAATAATAATATAGATACACCATACAATAAGCCACACCTACACTCTTTGAAGAGAGTAAGATATTTCTATACATAATTGCGTTGGTGTACAGTTTTATGGTATTGTATAATAAAATGATATTTCTTTAACATCATTTTCATCTCTATGAATACTAAAGGACGTATGAAAGCGGTCTCATGTACAATATTCTTGCGACTTTATTAAAACCAGCAATACGTTTGCACGAAGGCTTTTATTTCTCATAAATAAAAGGAAATGTTTTTGTTTTTTTGATAAGATGCTTTTAGTTTAGCTATACGGCGCTATATTATATTTATTACCTAATGTTATAAAACTGAAGTGTTCGTTTGTTTATTTAAAGCACTAATCTTTGTACATAGTCTGATTTACGACGTACCTTTTGCATTAACTATCCCATTTTTTAAGAAAAAGTCATAAACCATAAAAAATCACGCTGCAACTTACAGGAACCATGAATTTCGCCACTAGTAGCGAAGCGTGAATTTCGCCACTAGAAGCGTCTTAGGTATGATTTTAGTTTTTTTTTTGACCGAACCAACTTTGACTAAAGGAGAAGGTTCTCAATTCGTAGCGGTATGGGTATTCTTAATATTTGTTACCTTAAAACTCTCAGAACGCTGCATTTGAAGTCGATTTATTTTTTTAAGTATTATAAAAAATTATGGTACCATTTGAGATATTCATTATTCTAGATGGTCACGTCCTGTATTTTGTGTAATGCCTTTCATGGTTATTGATAAAACAAAATCTAAATTACCGCGAATGTGCGAGCAAAAGCTACTATTCTATAAAATATCTTTTATATTTAAAACATTAAATAAAGTTGTAAAAGGCGAATATTAAGTATTTCATCCAGCTTATTCAAATGAAATACTTTGTTGATTATGTAAATCGAGATAGGTACTTCAGCAAACAAACGAAATCATCACTACGTGTCCTCGAAACAACATTTACATAACGAATTTTGAACATTACAAATTGTACTTACTTTTAACGTGAATATACAAAGAATTACTCCTAATATCGGTCAGAAATATTCAAGGTTTTATACGTATGTATGTTCCCATTAATGATTATTATTTTTTAGTTTTATTTGAAGTATAGTTCCATTCATGACCGTCGCTAAAGCGATTTTGATTAGTTTCAGCGCGACCTTTGTACGTATACATAATGCATGTGTGATTATATATGGATCATGTGTTATTTAAAAAATAACCGTAACTTTTATATTATATAGAATTTTGCACCTCCATTTTATTAAAGTATTTACTTATCACCCGAATGCCGAAGGAGGAATATGTTTTTTGAGCGTATGGTATGTAATTATGTATACATGTATGTAATTATGTATTAAAGTTGAGTTCTTTGGCACGCCCTACAATTTAAAGCGGTTGACGAATTTCAACACATGAATTTTCATTAAATTCGTTTCAATTGTGAAAGTGACATACTGTAGATATTTTATTACCGGATATTTTTACGGGGCCGGTAAAAACGCGGTAAACACCGATCTTCAATACTACTTATCCGATTTCAAAATTTTTTGATTATGTTGTAGTAGTTGTAACATTTTTTTGGCGTTCGGATTTTTACTTTCTTATATTATAATTCTTGTTTTCTCTCTTGTACAAAGATGACATTTGATGCTCACATAAGATTTTATAATTCCTATAGACTCAAAACAACCTTAACGTATTCTATAATATAGTGTTAGAGGATTTATGCCAACAAGGCAGAGTTAGTTGTGACTTGTGACTTAATAAAGATTAAAAAAAGGACGCGCTCTTTTTTTTAAGCGACTTTTTTGGTGCGTGGATGTGATGGGTGTGTATTAGAGATATTAGAATTATTATTTTTACAGCTTCGTTAATTTTTATTTCTAAATTTGTTTTTTTTTTTCAATTATTATCTTTTAATGTATTTTTGACCTAAGAAGTATTTAAGCTTCTGGTCATTACGAGTAAGAATTGCACAGAAACATAATTATACAATTAATCAAGTAAGTACTAAAACCCAAATAGGGTTTTTTCTTACTTAAAGATTTTTTATTTTGCCAGATATTTTTATTACGAGCAAAGTTATATCATTCATTGTCATATAATTAATGTGGTATAGTAGAAGAAACCAGTTTCACATAAAAAGATTAGAAAAATTTATATTTTATGTTTATATTTCGAAAAATTTATGTTAGATCGTAAAAATTACAGTACAAACAAACTGTTTAGATGTATTATATTAAGATAATTAATTATAGACTTAAAAAAAAATTAAACGCCTTCAAAAGTCAAATACGCAATTTCGTTGGGAGACATATTTCCAGTTATTTTGATTTAACAACCAAACTAAAAAACTGATTTTGTTAAAAATTCTATAAAACATATAATTCTATATTCAAATAAAAAAGTATTTTCGAAATCGGTTATGGAAAAAACAAAAAACAAACAACAGAAAAAAGTAATAATTTACAGAAAAAGTGTAATTATATTTAAAAACCAAATACCAATGACGTAATCACAATGACACTGCAATCGTAACAATTGCCTGTTACCAAGTATTATAAATCATGTTTTTTACTACGTTTCATTGTACTGTTGAAGATAGTTGCCATTGAAACTAAATACTGTAAAAACATTACGTTAAATTATTTCTCAATGCCTAACTCATCTTAAGCCATGTACTGACTGCGCGCTGCGTTTACGCATAAAATTGGGTATGCATTCACTAAAATGCACTGATACCTTAGTCTAAGAGTTAAGTGTCATCTAGCTAGCATTTTTCCCGGTTATACCAGGGTCTGCTTTCTATTCTAGTCCTGATATTGACGAGTTACTGATTTTTACACGGAGCGATTGCCATCTGATCTCCGCAACTTCTGAAGGCAAGCCAGTAACCATTTTCTGTCTAAGGGTTAAGTGTGAGTTTGCAATTTGTATATTGTGCCGTTTTTATCCGTTTTTCAAAAAGGAGGAGATTTTTAATTCGTCGGGGATTTTTTATGTATCTTGTTTTGCCAGTAGGCGTTTTTAACGTGACAGAGGGTATGAGCATCCGCGAACGCGAAGACCATACATGCTTTACAAAGTACACATATACTAATCACAATGTAGTACAGAATTGTAATGTCGTGACAGCTAGTGTGTAAATATTGCTAAATAATTTGTAAGCTCTTATCTTACACATACTTGTCATATAAAAATATCAAACAAACAAGTATGCACCTGATGTAAAGTGATCATCGTTCTGAATGAGCATTTGCAGGCCTCTAAATAACAAATAAATTTCTGACTTTCAAAAATTAAAAAGAAAGAGATAGTGGTCAGGCTTTCTCTCTCACGATATAAAAAAGGCTATACTAGTTACTTTTCGCCTCTCTGTGATATTCCCTTATCAAGCTAGCAAGTCTGATACATAAGTCAGAAAACTACAGTACAGCTCTATCACAATAAAAAAATAAATAAAAAAATATTTACTTAAAAAAAAATTGGTCTGCGCTGCGCTAAATACGCTTAGCCCTATCACGGTAAACCAATATCACTCTCAATGTTAACCATTGAAATGTAAATTTCGACTTCTGAGGACAAAAGGAAACCTTCGTTTATCTTAAACTGCTTAAACATTAAGCTGATTCCAGACGTACTTAAGAGATAGTGTAAAAAATGTGATTTGTGAACAGCGATATTAAATTAGTTAAAGTAGTAGTATAGTTTAATGACCTGCGCAGACAAGGAAATTTGTCCGATACAAAAAACCGTTGCTTGGGAGACTTTTTACGAAGTATTTTTAGTCCCTCATGTAATGCCATATGCAATATACTTCTGAATGTCCTATTTTGACGGATAAAAAAGGTACCCGTAACATTGTTCCTCATCTGCGCACGCCTGATCCTTTTAAGCTATATTTTTTAGTGTATACCTTCCTGAATAATCTTAACTAACGCAAAAAAAAGTTGAAGTCGTTTTGCTAATAACTGAAAGTGCGTTTAAAAAAAAATAACATACAAAAAAGCGAAATTCGATGTATATTATTTTTAAATTATTTATTCGATAAATAAACGTGCTTTATTTAATTCAAATCCAAACTCATTTTAATTCTAACGTTTCTAATTTATATAAGTTCTTATTTAATCGTCACTTTGTAAATATATCATGTCAGTTCTAAATAAAGAAAGAAAAGTCACCTTTATTACACAGATTAATAGATAAGACATCCACTAAACTAAGTGTACTTCGAAACTTGAGTAGGTCACTCGATATTCTAAGGCTAATCGGTTATCTTAATTACTCTATTAATTGCTAGTATTGATGAGCTCTCTGTATCGGACACTCAATTTATCTTTAATGGTAAAATATTTCACGTAAAATGTAATGTTTTTTGCAAAAATGTAATTTATATCATCTACTTTATAAAATTCTTAACAATAACTGAAGAAAACTGCAAAGTCTAGACAGGTGGGTTTGGAAGAATGCAGGTGAGAAATTATTTCTAATAATGTACCCACGTAGATTATAGACGAAATTAAAGTTAGTTTCATAGCTTTTGATTTTTTAGATAAGAAATATGAAATATGGCATGTTAAATACCTAGCAAATGATTAAAAATTTGAAATATCAGCAAGTATAAAACTTAAGTTTAAATCAAATATAATTTAAGAAAGATCATCTAGGTTTTTAACGCCAGTCAATTGTTTTGTAAACAAACAGTGTAATAAACAAAAGCACTATTGTGAACTAAGCTTTACAAAGATTATTTCATTTACTACTCCCACGGCAAGTTGGAAGGATTTTCTATTTACCCGCAATAACAGTTTTCATTTAATATCTGTTATAAGCCATTTTACAACCGCTTCAGCTTTTATTTTGATATAAAAATAAGAAATAAATATACAATGTGAACCACGAGAAAACATCGCAATCAAAACAAAACAAAAAGAAAAAAATGCTTATTTTAATTTGATTGAAAATTTGTTCAGATGGTCCAAACATGGGCATTTGCTAAATCTTTACCAATCATGTAAAATTAAGTGTGCGAAGCCGCTACAACAAACTTAATAGTATCCATTTACCATTTCTAGATTAATTTAAAACTTTATTATTTTCCATAACAAATGTATATATTAAATTATTTATAATAACAGAAATGATTTCATACTCACCAGCACCTGGGTCTTGAGATTCCTGAAACAAAGAAAATGCAAATGAAAAACAGCATCTACATGATCGGAAATAAACATTGTCTTTAAACGCAGAAGCCGGCAATTCATAATTACAGAAATAAACGATGTTGTGATGAAGGATCTTGAATATTATATAAATATTTTGCTTGTAAATTTTATAATGAAATTCTTAACATTGTACGAGAATACTTTATAATAATAACAATGTAAAATGTTATTAACAATGTAAAATGTTTATCTAAATGCAGAGTTAAAAATAGTTCATTACTTATATCAACATATACACCAACACATATATGTATATATATAATTTTGTTATGTTTGTAACAATAAAATATATAAATATAAAAACTGCAGCGAATACTTCTATGAATGGATTTTTTTAAGACTATTCGTCGTGATCATTGTGTTTAAAACAATAACAAGCGAAAAACAGAACAAAATAAAATGCATTGTCTGCCTGCGCACGTATCACGAGAGAGACGTATCAAAGATAAAAAGATGATATTTTACAGAAGCTGAATTATTTAGAGTGTGTCGATAAGGTATAGCTTTGGCGAATATATAGAAAACTTGCTTTGTTTTACAGTTTTTTTTTTAATCTTGGTATTCACTAGATTGTTTGAAGATTAAAATTAGTGCTCCACTCCTATAAGTTCTTGAGTTGTATAACCTATAACCTACCTCAATAAACGGGCTATCTAACCAAAATAGTTTTTAGGGCTCCGCAGCCGAAGATTGCCGACAGTACCCTATTACGATCAAGTCGGATTTTATATTTTTTTAGATATTGTAATAGCACCTCTGTTGTAGTTTCTAGAAAATAATTTTAACTAGGTTGAAAGGTGGAAAATAAGGTGTGCGAAATTTCATACTCCGCACAATTTTCGTAAAAAGGAGTACAAAGTTTTTGCTTCACATATTGCTGTACATATTATTACATATTACCTATATATGTTAATACAAACATAGGATGGTACAGAACCCTTCGTGTGCGATGCGAAATCGTACTTGACGGGTTTTTTTTATCGGCGGGTAATTACTGGGATTAACGCGTTCAAATAAAGCATGTGGATTGTAATTATTTTTCGAGACATGAAAGGTTTTTTAGGAGAGAGTAAAACATTTTTATGACCGAATCCCTCGCAAAAAATTTGTAAATGTCGTAATATATTATTTTTTTAAATATATAAAAATAATGGGATAACATCGAATGTGTGTCATGTATTCTTTATATGTTGATGTAGCCTAATAAATTAAATATTACCTTATATATCAAGGTCAACAAGGAAAAGAGAAATAGCACACTAATTAAGATAATATTTCTTCAAGTCAATCATTTATAACTTATATGAATATATTTATTTTGATATGTCTCAGAATGTCCACTTTGGACGACGTTGTCTAGCAACCATGTAGCAACAGAGTATGACTGAGAATTTATTTGGGCCAACAAGACTCTTGACGAGTTTGTCAAAGTTGGAAATGGGTACAAATTTTTTAACGCGAAATGATATCAACATAACTTATCTATAGTTTTAAAAATGTCATTGCTTAAGATTAAAAAATGTTTTCATTCCGCTTTAATTCAAAATTTTAAAAAAAAGTTGGTCTGGTCTAAACCTACATGGTCTAAAAAATGTTTATTTTTCCACACGAAACGAAAGGAAGTAGGCACTTAAGATAGGACGAAAATCGGGTCAAATGTTGTTTTAAGAGTCTTTTTGATTCTTTTTATCTGATTTTTAGATTCTACAATTAGATCATTGAAAAACGAAACTAACATTATACATTTTTACAAATAGAGCTCTCGTTTTAAGAAGTGACGCTTTATTTTCTTTGCTTACAAAGCGAGGGTAAGTTTACTTATAAGCTGTGAGTGTTTGCTTGCGTCTTTATCTTCGTCTTTTGAAAATGTTATATTCTATTTAACTTTTAAAAACTATGCAAAAAGGCAGAGCAAAAAATTACTAAGTACATTTTTCTTTTATCTAATATAAAAATACAAAATTCCAAATCTATTCTACGTCTAAAATTGTTTGCAAAGCTCTTTGAATACTAATTTTGCTTTTGAAGTTGTTAATAATTTGAAATGGTTATAAGTAGAGCCTTATTATTTATTTCTTTAATTTTACATTTAACAAAAAAAGCGTTAATTTGATTAAGAATTTACACTTTACAACTTTATAAATCAGCTTTCATCCACTGCTTCGTGTTAAAATAATCTTTCAGTTCAATGATTTCCTTTATATAAAAATATCTTGTTTACGGAACCAATACAGTGGCCCCCAGGTAATCCGACCGCTTTCAAACCTTACATAACTAAGACTTGAAAAAAAAATAATCCGACTTCAATATCAAAAAACGCAATTTCGACTGCTGACGACATACTAATTCAAATTATTTTAATTTTAAAACTAAAGTACTACTAAAGTTGATTTTGATAAAAATTGTATATGTCTGAAATCTTAATCTTTCAAATAAAAAATAAAAAAACAGTTAAGAAATGACGGAGTTCTGTGATTAAGACGAAAAACGTTAAAAAACCTTGCTCTTTATATTTTAATAGTAGAAGATATGAATATGTCAACTGTTTATCATCTAACTGTACCCATAGGTAATTACTCTGAGCCCACAAGGGGAAGTTTATCAATATATCATCAGGCTACGCGACACGTGACACGTCAACTAATACAAGCCTTGTATTTAAACGTAAAGGCCGATTTACCGACCGAATTACCGAACGAATACGCATTTTAATTCAACTATTTTAATTTATTTTAAGTACTAACTGCTGTCTGCGACTTCTTCTGCAAATAATTCAAATAAATAAAATTTCGAAAATAAAAGTAGCCTGAGTTACTCCTTATAAAGTTAGCTAGCTATCTGCGAGTAAAAGTCCCGTCGAAATCGGTCCAGCCAACAACAACAAGAAAAAGTTTTTTTTTAAGTACCGTATATACTTTCATATGCATTTAGTGAAAATCATTAAATTTGAAATTACAAACAGATACCTAAATTTTATTTATTACTATGGATATGAATAAGAAGACGTAGAGTATTTTTTCGTTGTTCTATCTACGATTACACGGACCAAAAGATCGGACCGTTTAACTCTGTGCAGAGTCAAAAAAACGTATGACCTATCAAAATTGCCACTTAGGACTTGAAATTTCAGCTAGTGTTTGTGTAATTAAATATTTACAGTGTTAATATTTTTGATATAATTTTAATTCCGTTAGTTTAATATGAAATATTGAAAAGGATAAATATATAATAAAAAAAATATTATCAATACATGATAAAAAATATAGGAAAAATCAAAAACTATTACAACCCAATATTAGGCGCAACTGACAAAATATAATTACGAAAAGAGGCTTTACTCTTTTGATTTTTATAGATTTCTCATTCAATTGAGATTTGTGGATAATTTTAGCTTGTTGAGAGGATTACAGCGAGCTCGCCCGAGTGATTAATCGACCTATCAGCTTACTCTTATCGCCGAAATTACATATTTCTGTGTGGTCATGACATCTACATAATTTATCATATATGATATAATACCGCCGAGAGGCCCTCTCTACATTTTCTATTATATGAAATCTTTTTCTGAAAAAAAAATACCATTAACGCTTTGTACCACAAATACCACATGAAATTAATAAAACTACGTATTTTTATAACTTATATTCTTGATCAAACTATGATAATATGCCTTGGACGGGAATCACACTTGTAAATACTTTGTTATCTTATATAAAACATATCTGTAATCTGGTTATAGTTACTAGGGTAACCACCTACTTTGTATATATACGCAATATTTAGTACTCGTAAAATAGAATTAAACGAAAAGAGGCTTTACTCTTTTGGATTTTATAGATTTCTCATTCAATTGAGATAGCTGTTGATAGTTAGCTGTAATCCTCTCAACAAGCTAAAATTATTCCCAAATCTCAAATTATGGGATGTAATATAACCACCTTAGTAACTGTTACCAGAATACAGATAATAAAAAGCTGTTGGTGTCAAAAATAAATCACTTACATATAAATTCTGCTACGTAAAAGCAATGATAAACTATTATGTAAATCTTATGAAAATCTATGAAAAAACCTTACAAGTGTAATTAGCGCCTTAGGTGAGAATTACATTTGTAAGTTTAACCCTTTTAATTGTTGTTGTTACTAAAACAACTCTATAACCTGGTAACAATTACCCAGGTAACCTTACAAAAGCTATTGTCAAAAATAAATTTAATTCAATTCTGTGGTTAATAAAGGACCTGGCAGTAAATTATTTCAGGTGTAAAAGCAATGAAAAACAACTTATATAATCTTTATGAAAGTCTGAAAGCAAAACTTATAAGTGTAATTCTCGGCTTAGAAATTAAACAACTTATGTTGGTAGAATATTATAAAATAAAAATATTTTTATATCAAATGTCTAAAAGAAACTTAGTCAAAGAAAGGTCAAAGGTATGAGATCGTAAAAAGTTACGATATATAAAGGTACATATTGATTATCTTTCATACTGAAGTAAAAAGGTATGGAAATGAGAGCAATAATTAGATTGACTTAATAAGCAAAATTTAAGCAAATAATAAACTTAAAACTTCGTCCATTATGCTGTTACTTATAATGAAGTTTTATGTACTTTTATATTTATTGTTTTAATAACAGACATTAATTAAACCAGGCGGTACAAAGCTTATTGTCATAGTTAATCAATTAGCGCAGGTCTCTCTAATAAATCAATAAACCATTCCTAATAATAGAACACAGTTTCATGTAACTTTAAATTATAATTACAATGGAATATTCACTTTATAATAGTAATCAAGATATTTTTTGTGTACGTAGGTAGCATAAAATCAAACTAAAATATTTTATATAAATTTTTACGTTGAGACGTGCTACGACGCTACGTCGCAGTGTGTGTGTGAGTGTGGATGTGTGTGTGTGTGTGTGTGTGTGTGTTTTATCCGATACAATAATTATAACACGCCTTTCCAATATGATATAATCATGTATGTAAACGAGGCGTGAAAATATCTGTTTAAAACTTGTTCAGTGATTAAATAATTAATACAATCTTCAGAGGAATTTCGTTTCTTAAATCACCCTACCATTTTTAGCAAATGAATGCTTATGCACTCTGATTTATTTATTTTAATAAAGTTAAAGACTATTTATCAATATCCCACTTAAGTTTTATTTGTTGTCAAACTTCTCTACAGGCTGGTGATGTAAATTAACATTATTTTTATATTGTATACTCTTTAAATAAATAAATTATTATACACTAACATTCCGGCGGCGACATTCTTCGTATAATTTTACGCTCACGTATATTTTTTCACGATTAAAGTAGCCTATGTTCTTTTCAATGCAAACTATATCTTTATTAAGCTGATCGTAATCGCTCCAGTACTTTTTTTATTTAAACATATGTATAAAATACAAATGTTTCTCTTTATAATATTAAGACAGATTAAATATTTATTTCTGAGTTCATATCATTTTATTGTCTCAATAGCTACGTAGGTGTTTAACCTAGACCAATCATATAATTTTTACACGCTAAGATCGGAAGTATCGATCAAATATCTGCCACATATATTTCAAAAACCGTTATCAGATAAACGTAAGCCGATTGCTCACTAATCTCGTGAATATAACACAAACCCGCTTAACTAATACATTGTTTGTCCTCCGAAAACATCCACAGCAATTAGGGTACAAACACTCGACAAAACTGTTTAATTATTCCTAATTGTACCTTTATTTAGACCGGTATAAAGTATTTAAATTGTGCTGTCAAAATAAACTACAGAATAGTAATTTAAGCAAAATCTTAAACGCGCTCGACATAGAAGATTATTGATTGCCTGTCAATGACCTTTTGTAAACTATGAAAAATAATTGCAGTGAATTTGAAGTTGAAAATGTGATAAGCATGCAGAAAACGAGTGTTACGATATATCGTGTTGAAGACTATTTAGGATGACAGCGTTGCTATTGAAGAAGCTATTTTGCACTCTATTGCAAGTCTATTCCTACTGTAACACTTACCGCCCTATCATTTCCACATATCGTTTTCCTTACCGGGATAAATATACATTGATACTTACGAATAATTTGCTTTTGTCTTTATCTTTCTGTTTTAATTCTGCCTCTTTTTTTGCTTGCTGTATAAGTTCGTCAACGAATTCTGACGCCTGACGCAGTTTTTCCGGGTCGCTCTTGAACTCCACTATCCTTTCGTTTAACGCTGACGTTTCCGAATCCTCTCTCATTTTGAACTCCTTACTATACGTAGTGAAAATGTCTTACAGGTGGTTCTATTCACAACCGCGATAAAACTAAAAGTCACGTATGCCGTAAACAACGTTGTTATTCAAAACATTGGAGAAGTTATGTGGAAATATTTTTGGATTTGGGCCTTGCTTAGAAGCTTGGCGGGAATTTAAAGGAGTCTGTCATAACTGATTTTCCGCTACAAAAGCGATAAGCAATACGTATGTCAGCTACAGAGTTCCCCGAGGTACTGACTGACTGGGCTGTTTTCGATCATGCGCCGACGGTCGCGGTCGGACTGCACGGTAGATGCGACTACAGATTAATCCTAATCACTAACCATAAACGGTGTAGAACCCGACTCACCTAGAGACTAATAAACACCAAACTATAAGCAGTTGGTGTACGTAGTCTTCAGAAAATTTATTCACGCTTTTCTATATAATTTCTTGAACGTATCTGGTTTGAGTGACAGCAGATTAGATACAGTGCATGATTTATGGCATAATTTAAAGTTTATAGAACGTATTCATTTACTTTAATATTTTATTAATATAATTTAAATAACGTTATGATATATGTACGGACCGTAATTGGTATTCATACAGACTAATAAAATATTATTAATTTAATAGTATAATCTGAATACCTTTTTCACTAATACCCATATACACATATACCTATATATATTGCCAATTCGTTAGTTTAGAAAACTTGATAATAACAGATAATAACTAGGGCATATCAAGACAAAAATCGAAATGAACACACTTATAATATTAATATGAAAGTGTGATATTTTCTGATTCGTGCTTTCACGCTTATCACTTTAGACTATTTAATTTTTGATGTATGTAAAGTAAATACAAAATTCAATAACCATTCATTACACAAGACCGCGAGTAAACGCTTAATACATTATTTATTAGCGCGTGTATGCAAGTTGAAAATATTTCTTACACAACTATCCTTGACATCGCGTTAACATAAAGGACTATGAATTAAACATTTTGTTTATTGTTGTATCCTTTAACAGATTGTTAAATATATACATGTATATATGAAACATATATACAGATAACAACCTATACTGACAACCTATACTTAGAGAAGTAATAGTTTGATTAAGAATATAAAACAAAAATGTGATGATTTCATAATTTTAGGTTGTCTATCCATTGGATACAACAATTTGTTTCATTCTCTATTATACCCTAATTACAACAAAACTTTTGTAATGTAACAAATCTTACGAGAACATCATATTATAAGTTAACCATCATCATCAACAATCGTCGTTAAACAGAGCAGAACATTTAAGGATATATATAAATATATATATATATATATATATAACAATAATTAAATAATCATTTACAAACAAAAACTTTTAAAAAGCCGACTTCAAAAACGAAAATATTTTTAGTTTTTAAAGTCAGTTTATTTATTTATTTTTTTATAAATACTTTTTACAATACATTGATGTCCTTGCTAAGTGCAATAGAACCCACTACAAGGTTGGTACAGTTCCTAGTGGTCTCTGGTTCCTATTTCCATTACATTTATTTCAAACAAAAAAGAAATTCAGAATCGGTCTACAGGCAGCGGAGAAATCGGTGAACATAGATAAAAAATAAATACAATGGAAACAAACTTGCTCTTTTTTCAAAAGTTAAAATTACTTTTTTCAACGATCGAATATAGCCAGTCGAAAAATTGTGGCGAGTTAGTAATAATAAGTCAACGAATTTCTTGCTTTAGGCGCTCGGGTGATTAATTAGCGCTGCAAATACTACTCCTTCTTAACACCATAATATTATTGGTATTAGTAGTTACTGACCATTATAGCCTATAATAAAATTACATACTCAGACACGTATGTAAATGAAGTAATAGTATATAACTTTATTAGTCAATACATTATTATAACAGCTCTAATAAAACCGCTTTGGATGAATACGAACTTATTCCACGAATACATTCGCGTCACTACTATGAGTACCAGGTAAGACTATCTCATGGAAACATTTTAATTAAAATCAATAAAAATGTTTTAGCGTGACGAACAGAAATAATACATAGCGTTACTTAAATCAAAAACCCCAAAACCTTACCAACCGTAGAGTATGTATAGCATATTATAACCATATAATAAAGGACCTAGTCAACCCACTATTATAAAATTTAAAAGCAATGTAATGCAAATGTATACTTATATGTAATGCTTTAACAGTTTACCAAATTTTCGTGATAGTCGAAATGGAGATGGGTTATATTCTGGATTACCACACATTTTATTACCGCGGATAAAGCCGCAGAGTACAGCTAGTATGATTAAAACGTCTCATAGACAAACAAAATGACATTCACAGAGTTTCAGTGGGTGTTTATGATGATGGTGACATTCAAAGCGAAGCTAAATCCACATACACGCGAATCAAAGAGAATTTAAATAGGTATCACAAGGGGGCTACATTAAGTACTGCTGTAGCTTCATAAGTCATAACTGAATAATAATTACAGCTTTGTCAAATGTAAGTCTTAAATTAAATACGTTATTGTATTGATATACGTATTTAAAAAGTTAAATATTATTTTAATTGATTACTTGATTAATTAAATATCGAAGTATTTTTTAAAGTTTATCATTAAAAAGCGACTGAGAACGTTTTAATGTGATTTCTTCTAATATTTGTCTGTCTAGTGAGATCGTGTTTGAGATGATTAATAAAAATAGAAAATTTAAAAATTATTTTGATTTTTTTTATTATCGTATTTGTTCTTCGACTACGACGACATATTGAATAAAAGCTATTATTATTTTTGATCAGGCGCAGGAGGGCAGGAAGAAACACTTTCTTCAGGAGGACATGTCGGATCAGGGGAATCTGGGACCTTTTCGTAATAACAGTGACCATCCCACCACCACGCCGGGCCGGGCGTTGGAGCGAAGTTAAAGCATATCTAAAGAAAAAAGTTTAGAATAAAGTATTCCTAAAAATAAAAATATTATAGAATTTACCTATTTATGTGTCTTTTAAAGTTTATAACGTGTTCATTAAAGACTTTAGAAAATAATCGCTTAGCTAAGTTAGAAATCTTTTATAAGTGTTTTATTTTAATCCATTTAATCAATTTCATAGAAAGAATTATGTCATTCTTATGTTTGCAAACATAATATTGATAAAATGTAGTAAGTAATTAAATAACACACCACTACCAGCAACTGTACCAGTTTTCGCGACTTTAAGTAAGCAAAAAATAAAAGTATACGCTTATAGCACTATTTTTACATCAGGCGCTATTAAATAGATATTTTTAAAACAGTAGAAAATTTATTTTATTAATAGATTTATGAAATTACTTACGGAATCAGGACGCATAATCTTAGGTTCTATTTTCTTAATCGGGTCATTCAAAATCGGCGGACCTTCAGCTATAGGTGCTACAACCGGTGGTTGAACCGAATGAAACGCATTCCTCTTATAATAGTATTTTTCGGAATACTTTGTTTCAGGCCCTCTCGGTATTTCGGCTGGTGGAATTGTACGAGGCGCTACTAAAGGAGGAAAGCGACTGTGGAGTGTATGTTTTCTGCCTAGTAAAAAATCTCGAAGCCTTTGCAAACCATAAGATACATCTCTAAAATTATATTTTTTATTTGACATATTGATTGTCACACTTTATTATACTTTTTAAAACAAACGTGTTTTAGCTTTTTTTTTTAATTTTGAAAGTACAAAAATCACAAAAAAAAATACATTGTCTGCCATTAACCAAAGAATTGAATTGAATACATTGTCTAATAAATACAACATTTAAACCATTTAATTTAATGGCAATACAAGTGTATTATTTACAAAAAATATGAGCCAAAATCAAGGAATGTAGAACCTTATAAAAATTTAAGAGATGTTCTGAAACTAATTTCAGGAATCATTTATTATAAGTAAATATATTTTATTTTTTTCTTTAATAATATATATAAACTTAAATGTTTCATTAAAATTTTAAATATGTAATTTATTTTTTTAAATGAAGCTCTTATTTCGATGCGTTAATACAAATGATAAAGAAACCTAAGATACGTCACACCTGAAGTATGAACGTCCTGAACGTAAGTCAAACCATAGATGATATATACATACTGAGAAGTCAAACTCCCGCGCATTCTGTGTACTGTCAAAGTTTTGAGAAAAGTGTACAGTTTTGCAATGTGATTGTTTTCTTTAACGTTTAAAGTTAAAATTATTACAGCAGCGATTTGTTTAGCTGTTTACATTATAAATCATATATTTAAACATGAAAACCCAGAAATCCTCTGACAATGAAGAAGTGACCCCAACGAAAAAAGTTCTAAAACAAGCCCGGTTACCGTTTATGATAATAAGTGATGTATCACCTAAAGCTGTGACCCCTCCATCCCGAAAGCGAAAACTCTCTGTTCCTGAACCCGAGCCTGTTACGAAAGTTGGTAAAATCAGTAAAGAAACAGATTCGACTCAAGAGTCAGTTGTTATCAGTGACGATGAGAGTAAAGAGGCTCCAGAAGTTAAGAAAGAAAATAAACAACTCAACCCTTATGTGAAATTAGTAGATACTGCTTGGAAGAAAAAAGCGCAAAAAGCCAAAAGTTCTAAAAAGAAAAAAGGTGATCTTAAAAAATCTGAAACAGTATCAAATGGTTCAGAAAATAATGAAAATGTTCGTGAGACGTCTACTGATAACGAAAAAAAATCTGATTGTGTTGAGGAAATGGAAATTGATGAACAAGATGAAGCTAATATTATTAACAAAACAAACAAGAAAGTAGATAATGATACTGATATTCAAAACATTACAGAGAAAAAATGTGAAAAAGATAATGTTATAACACTAGAAGACTCAAATTGTTCCAAAGATATAAAAAAAGAACATGATAAAACTTTAAGCAATGAAAACAATTCTTCCAGCAAAGACAATAATTCACATACTATACCAGAAAATAAAGATGAGACTTCAGACTCGGAGAAAAATGTAGAACTAAACAATGAAAATGGAGTTACTCCTAAAAGAAGTCCAAGAAAGAAATCAAAGACAGAAGATAAAAACCCTAATAGTTCTATAATAAGTAACTGTGATGAATCATTCAATTCAAATCCATCTACTCCTCGACGGTCGACCAGACAAGTATCACTCACAAATAGCCAAGGAGATTTGTCATTGACTGAAAACAATACAAAAATAACTCCAAAACAAGTTAGTATTATTATTTAAAATATTTTGTTGGTGTAATTCTAATTAAAACTATTTATTTTGAATATTTTCTAATAATTAAATTAATAAAATATTTCCATCTTATATGGTGGCTTTAAATATGTACCTGTGAGTTTTTAAGTAATAAATTTGAGTATAACAAGTGTAAAATCTCTCAACACTTCTTAAAATTTATAACCAATCTGAACACATTGGAAGAATAAGCCCTACAGAGTTTCTTACGTAGTTTCTTCTCTGACCAAAAGCTTAACTCATCTGAAAATTGTTATGCAAATTTAAATTTAGTCATTGTGTTTGGTGGCAAAGAAAAATTTGATGAAACCTGCCTATGAACATTAACTATCATTTGAAGACACTTTAAAGAAACTAATATATCACGTTTTAGATTTTTAATTGTTCTATGTATGGATAAAAGTTTTATGTATTACAAAATTTTTTAACTTTAAACAATCACATCTGAGGCTCTTTAAGAAATACTGCATTTAATATATTTGGAAAGTTCGAGCACAATTTAGTACTCAATTTTCTTAAAAATAGAAGTTTGTGACTTTCTACCACCTTCATCCATTTATGTCTCCATTTATTTTCTTTAACCTTTTATATTTTTTTAATGTTTATTAATTTTGTCTAATAATTATTTTATTTATTTACTTTTATGATATCTTAACAATAAAAATAAATTTTATATAATGATTAAAAAAGTTGAAATCTAACATTTGTTTTTAATTGATCAAACGATGCACCATACATATTGTTAATTAAATATGAAAATAGTATTTTTATGTATTAAAAAGTTAATAAAATAAATTTAACCAATAGATAGTGTCAAAAACAAATAAGTAAAATATATAAAATACATTTTCAGCTTCAAAAGAAATTAGAATCAGCCAAGAAAAAGGAAGAAAGAGAAAAGGAAAAAACAGAACGCGAAAAAAAGAAACAACAAGAAAAAGATGAGAGAGCCAGACAGAAACAAGAAAAGGAAGAACAAAGGAAAAAAGAACGAGAAGAAAAAGAGGAGGCTAAGAGAAAAGAAAAGGAAGAGAAAGAAGAACAAAGAAGAAAGGAAAGGGAGGAAAAAGAAAAACAGAAAGAGTTAGAGAAAAGTGAGCGAGAATTTTTGTTTTTTTTTTTTACTTTTTTATTGATATATTACTTTATTATTACCATTTTTACTTGCAACTCTTAATTAGGTACTTTGACTAAATCATTCTTCAAATGCAATAATTTGTTCAAAACTGAATAAACATTTTTGATATTGTTAATGTTGCATGTATTGATATAATTGAAATCCTTCATGTAAAAACTTTAGTTTATTTTTAATCTAAGTGTATGTATTTACCTAAATGACATGCTTGAAAACTGATAAATTTGCATCTTTAAAATAAAAGTTATAACAGATTCCTTATCTATCCAATATTATTAGAAATGAGAGAAGAGAAAGAGGAGCTGAAACGTAAAGAGAAGGAAGAGAAAGAAGAACAGAAAAAAAAGGAAAAAGAGGCTAGAGAAGAGGAGAAACGGAAGAAACAAGAAGCTCTCGAACAAGAGAAGTTAGAACAGGAACAAAAGAAAAAGAAAGCTGCCGAGGCCTTTGTCAGTTTTTTTGTTCCAAAACAAAAAGGTGAAAAGGAACAAGTGACTCTCAGAACAATAAGCAATAATGATATACTGTCTAGTTTCACTGTTAAAGCGGATATGCGACTTGCGCCAACTACAAGAGTCTCTTTAGATGAAGAAAGCAAAAAGCAATTAGAGAATTTTATTCACGAGCAAAATGTTCCGGAAAATTCTTTGTATATAAAAAGTTTGAAAGGATCACATAAACCACTGAGTAATGGAAAGACTTGGCCTTTGAGTGATAAGGATGATGATGATGTTATGATAGTTGGTAAGTGCTTATTAATTTATCTTAGGTATATTTTTCTCTTTATTACATTGAAACTAATAAACTAATGCCTGTGCTTATCTGTGTACTTATATGCAAAAGTTAAGATTACCATTCACAAATGAATAATTATGTTTAAAACAACTTTTAAAATAATGATGTATTTTTTCAGAGGATGAGCTTCCACCGGTAGATGGCGCCGGTGAAACTATAGCATGTGATATTGTAAAACATGAGAAACTTCGGCCAAAACTCTTCGCTTTCCATGAGAATAGGCGACCACCATATTGGGGCACATGGAGAAAGAAAAGCAAATTTATCAATCCTAGGCAACCTTTTAAAACTGATGAGGTATGTTTGATACTGCTATAAAATGCTGGCCAGGAAGATATTGCCTTATCTTTTAAGACCTACATATACCTTTGTTTCCCTCTTTCTTCTCGGGAATGGTAATTTTGTTCTGGATGAAGGTTACCTGTACTTTGAAAACAACAACACACTACTTGACTAATTGAGGTGTTAAAAGAACCAATTTCATTACAAATATTGCTATAGATTATTGTTATTGTTCCTTTTTGTCATATATCTATATAGTTTGCTACTTATCAAAGAGATTTTTGCTTAGGAACATTTATTTTGTACTTAAATTATATTTGTAATTATTCTTTTAATAATAATTAAGCCGGTTGTACACCTTTAATTTCATTAGACAGCTCTTATTTAATTGTAGCGTATATTTCAAGTACTTGGTTATTTATTAAAAAAATATTTATCACATTCCAGAAGCTTCTAGATTATGAAGTTGACAGTGATGAGGAGTGGGAAGAAGAACAGGAAGGCGAAAGTATAGATGGGAGCGCTGCTGGTAGTGATGATGAACAAGATGCAGATGAATATGAAGTTGACAATGAAGTGTTTGTGCCTCATGGATACTTGAGTGATGAGGTTAGTTTGAAATTATTATTAAATATTTAAAAAAAAAAAAGTAATAATAATTACATTTTTTTTTTTGGTTTGTTTACTTTAGTATGTATAAAATTAAAGGTAAAAGAAACACTTCTATACTGTTACATATACCTTTATTTCAAAATAAATACAAACTGTCAGTCCTTGTGTTCAACTGGAACATTGACCAAGCTCTTTTATTTTTTTACTAGCAGTTACTTGTGGCTTCACTTGCATAATGTTAAAGTTTAATAGAAGCTATTCAGACTAAAACTGAACTGATATGTTTTGTGTTTTATATTTCATTACTATCATTCAAAAATATGTGTAGTAAGTTTACAGTTAATGAAATCACGGAATAAGATTTTCCAAACAATTTTTTTACCCCATTCCACCCTCTTAGGGGTGAAATATCGAATAACCCTTTCTTAGTGCAGCCTAAAAGGCACTGCCGAAACTTCAAGTATGTAGCCTCAGCGGTTTAAGCTCTGCATTGATGAATCAGTCAGTCAGTCAAAACAAGTGATTAAATTTTTTTCTATATTAGGAAATCCTTCGCAAAATATCATACATATAGACACGGTGATTTCAGCTGTAATCAGTCTATTAAGTAGTTTTAGTTTATTAAAAAAATAAATGTTATTAAATAATTAAAACAAAGTTAAGCTTGTCAATTAATAATATATATTTTTAAATTTTATAGGAAGCGACAATGGATGAAGATGATGTATTGTCCCTCTCACCTGAAACACAAAAAGCGAGACTTAAACATTTAGAAGACGAATTTGAATTTGAAATGAAGAAACCAATGGAAAAATTAAAACCCAGATTATATGGCTTATTATGGGAAACAGCAGATGGTGAAAGACCAGAGAATTGTGCTGAGGCACTATGGAACTATTTCGGTAAATTGTCTATGATTATGAATGATCCAACACCATTTTTACAGCCTTCAACTGAAACAGAAGATCCAGATAAGAAAAAGGTAAAAAAGAAAAAGACAACTGATGGGGATCAAAAAAGTCCTAAAAATGAGAAAAAGAAAAAATCCAAAACAGATGACAAAGAAGGCAAAAAATCTAAAATTGATACTAAAAAACCTGCACAAGATATTAAGAAAAATCAACCAGGCATTAACAGCTTTTTAACGAAAATAAAAACTTAATCTAATTTGAGTTAATTTAATTTTATTGTATTTTGTTACGTATTTCTCATTAAATTAATTTTGATTTTATTTAAGGAGATGACGTAATGATAGTATTAATTGTAATTTTAAGGTTTTATATCCAATATGTTTATATTTGTGTTTTTTTTAATACACAGCTGAAACTTGTTATAAAACTGGATTTATTATCATAAAATTAAAGTCATTTACAGTTATTTGACTTTACAGTTCCTAGTATTTAAAAAAGAGAACCATTTTCATTGTTCACTTTAATAATTATTTTATATTTGATAAATCTCTCAATACTTACGATGAGACTGGTTACAAGTATATTTTAGAATCATCAAACATAAATAATGTGTAAATATAGATTTGAATAAATTTAGTTTTAGTTGAATATAAAGTGCATATACATATATAAATTGTTTTATTGCCGTTTCAGTTATTTTGCAAAAGTTTTAGATACAATGATATTATATAACAATAGAAACGCCGTAAGCTCATGACAGGGATTACGTTACCTAGCAACCAGCTAGTGACTGATTCGCGAGAGTATCATTGGAACAAAAAGGCAATTAACTACCTTGAAATTAGATACAGATTTTTAACATCAAATACATATTAAGAACATAACACATTAAAACTTATAAAATGTTATTGTTTAGATATATATACATTTTGGATTTATTACTAGAGCTAGACAGCCTAATTCTCAAACTATTAAATTTTGTGCTATCTTTTTCCATCGCATTGCACATTACATTCTTTCAGTTTCATTTTTTAATAATTTTACAATTTATATGCGTTCCGATGGGTAAAAATACGCTGAAGTAGTATTTACTTTTTCGTAGTACAGGCTCTAGCTACACTAGCGCTGCCTATTTGATTTATTTAGATGGACATTTGACATGGAGTTTGGTTATCCTTACTTCTACGTACGAGCCAGCCTCTATACGAGCTAGAATTATTAGACTACAGCTAAGTCTTCGGGTACAATATTACGATTATTCTGGTTTCAATTATGGTAATATGCATCGGAAAGAAACGAACCGATAAAATTACAATATACATAGATAGCTGTGTATTATCTATGCAAGAGACAATAGATACTGACGTCATTATCTTAAACGTCAAATAATTTGGCACGATTATCCGATTGAATTAATGTTTCCACTTTAAAGATTCCGTCCGATTTTAGAGTAAAATATTTTCAATTACAAGGATGGTTTATATTGAGACAATCATGAAAAAAATGTTATTTTCACCATTATTTTATGTGATTTAAAAATGATAAATCAAAATTATTAAATTTGATACAATTTTAATTGATTGCTGCTATTGTAAATTTCTTATTTTGTGTGATTGATAATAAAATTAAGAATTTCAGAGTAGTGCCCAGATTCATCTCGAATATATGCCTAAATAAAACTCTTTATATGGTACAATACCTTAAAGAATGCTTTCAACTCGTTATGCTGAGTTTTAAATAGTTTTGTTTTATTTCACTTAATAATGACATACTTATTAATTTATTTTACATTTTGAAATGAGTAGATAATTATTCATTAATACTATTGATACAAATAATTCTATTAAAAATAAAAAGAAAGAGAAATTAAAAATAACTATATTAAACCTAAGTAGCTATCGATGTCACAGTGAGGCAAGGTGCCCAAAACACTGGCAGCATTACCTCTTTGTATGGCCAGACTGATATGCTGGCCAAGGTAGCCGCCAGCCCTTCGGTCACCTGTAGTTTCGACTTAATAATTATGTTCATATCATTGTATTAAAATTATTTAATCATGCTTATATTTTCTTTGAGGATTTGCTCCTGAAATCAATTTTTTATTTGGAAATTTTATGAACAATTAATAATACTTTTAGGGTAAAATCAATACTCTATACTAGTAACACTAGAACGAACTTCAACGAACAGCCGATCGTATTCTGACCAATTTACATTGCATAGGTGTTTTGTCGAATAAATGTCTTATTTTACATTTTTTATCGTATAAAGTGAATCATTAGGCACGGAGTTTTTGTAGTATATAAGTAAAAAATTAACCGCTTAAATGCCTTGATAATACTGTAATTCAAAATGAGTAAAATGTCGAAGAATAAATTAAACTTGACCCTCCCACCGGGGTCTATAGACACAGCTCCTGCTATAACACCATCTAATATGACCCCTCAGCTTAAATCCGCAACAGCTTCAGAGTAAGTAAATCAATACTCAATGTATAATTTCAATTTATTTAATATATAGTCTAAAATTATTACAGAGATTAGACAGCCTAAACTGTTTAGATATAATACTTGATTATTATTATTATTTTTTTAGTTACTCATACCTTGTAAATATATATATTTAAATTTTTTCATAGTTGCATTAATGTAAGCCTAAAAATACCTTTAATGTAAAACGGTTTTACATATTATCAGCACTTAAGTGAATCAACACAGCAGGATGTTACTTCTTTATCAAGTAAAAGTCTAAAAAATGTACATTTTTTAAAGAACAAGTTTAAAAAAATATAAAGATATTGTAACAATGGTACCATTTCAAAATAAAAAAAATATCAACAACTAAAATAGAGTAAAGTTTTTGTTTCTAGTATAGTTAACTTTATGTATTATTAAAAAAAACAATTAAATATATAATTCCTCAAATATATTTTTTCTTATTTTGTTGAATTAAATGTTTCTTTTAATACTTCATTAACATTAATGATATGCAATCTTGAAGATAATTTTTCATTTGATTGGTGAAATTTAAGCAAATATATTAAAATAAATATTTTTATTATAAAAACACAGTTAAAATTATATAATTATGTAACTAATTACTAACGGAGCAAAGTATTAACATGTGTCAGCTAGTTATTGTATTTTATTCATTTTTAAATTAAATAGAAAACTTTTTCATATGTAGGCGGCAGGGATTAGCAGGCAAATCAAAAACCAGTATAGAAGCCCTAACCGAAAGGCTAGAGCAGATTGAGATGGATGACACACAACGACGCAGGATAGAAGTATTTCTTTGTCAGAAGGAGAAGATTGGTGAACTGAGCGATGACGACTTTGAAAAACTAGGAGAATTAGGTAATAACATATTACTTGCTATAAAAATACACATTAAAATATTCCAAATACATGAAAAAATGCCATAATCTTATCTATTATAATACATTTTAAAAGAAATAAAATTTTGTAAGGTTATATGGACACTGATAGGCAATACTATGTCAAGCTACACAAACTATTTTGAGAAAATGTCTAAAGGTGTCAAACATATTCTTAAGAAATTTGTTTGATGAAGTATACATATATCCATCTTTTTTCTATTTTGATAAAAGGTATGGTGAATTAAAAGCAGATTGGTATAATATAACTTTTATCTAATTTTATATTTTTTAAGTATATGAGATTATAGCATATTTAAAAATTATGGAGCACTCTTCAATGTCGAATACACATTTAATTAAGTCACATTTTTTGGTTCTTTTTTTTTTAGATTACTTGAAAATATGTTGAATAATGTTATATACTTGACTCATTATCAGAATGCACCATTATCTCCAAATTTGACTTTTTGTGGGTTGACATATTGTTGCTTATCATTATCCATATGTACAGGGTAATCAGTGAAGCTACTGATTCAATTTGAATTGTTTTTTTACATTGTGTCCAATGTAAAATAAATCTTGTCTCGCTTGTTAATTAAGGAAGGCTATATTACATCACACTTTCACAGACTGACAAAATTAAAGTGAAGCAAACAAAATAATGAAATGTAAAAGGGCGAGCATTATTTATGATATATATTTAAAAACAAATTTATATATATAAATAATAAAAACTGTATCGCTGGTTTTCAAGACTATTGTAATAATTCAAAATTCTAACATATAGAACTAAGTATGACAAAAGACCATAAATCTTTGATGTTTTATCATGAAAAGAGTTGCAATATTGAATTTTCTTTAAATCAATAAAGTTATAACATCAAGGGATCGTTTAAATTTTGCAGCTATGCACCAACACATTAATAAAGAAATTTAAAAACCCCATTCCCTAAAATTCATCTTTTTTAGTTGCACCAATATTCTTGAAAAGCAGCGATATATAATAACTTAAACTAAATAGTTATTTATGTTTTAAATTTACAGTAGTTTATTTTTAAGTAAAAAATAGTCGCAAATAAAAGATAATACGACTTTGCCTTTTGTTATGATTTTACTTTTCTTTACAAAAAACATTTTTAATGTTATAAATAATTTTATTCATTGTTAATTCAAATTTATCAAAATAGCCATTTAGTATACTGTAGTTTGACTTACATGGATTTGGCTACAAATATAGAAATAATATAAAAAAGTTAACAGATGTGCACTTGATGCTTTTTTAATTTTGTGACGTAAATACAATAAAACATAATTATGTATGATTATTAACAATTTTTTCAATTATTTTTTTGCAATGAGATGAATTTGTATAACTATTTCCCATTACATGTATTATAGGTCAAGGAAATGGTGGTGTTGTAATGAAAGTCCGCCACAAGTCCACTGGTCTCATAATGGCAAGAAAGCTCATACATTTAGAAGTAAAACCTGCCATAAAGAAACAGATAATTAGAGAACTAAAGGTGCTACATGAATGTAACTTTGCTCACATAGTGGGGTTCTATGGAGCTTTTTACAGTGACGGTGAAATATCAATTTGCATGGAGTACATGGATGGAGGATCATTAGATTTGATATTGAAAAAGGCTGGACGAATTCCGGAGTCAATTTTAGGTAATTTGCATTCATCCTCATGACATTGAGAGCATATTAGGCCAACATATTTGATATATGGATGAATGAATGGAAATATTTTTATTCAAATTAGGATTTTTTTTAATGTCAAGAAAATGAATCTTGTACTATATTGTTTTTTATACGATTTTTATTGCCATAAACGTTTTGCTAAGATCCATATTCTTGGCAGTACTAAAAGATGCAATCTTGATGAGTATGGAAATCTATACATAACAATATTTACTTTTTAATTAGATGACCCCGTAAACTTAATACCACATAAAATCGATTTCATCGATACCTAAGTGACAATTCCTATACAAATTTACCAGTTTCTACTTTTTACGATTTTGGGCTGAACCTTATCGTCTTTTCTACTTTCTTGTTTGTATTGATCTGAACAAAACAGAAAAACATAATCCAAATTGTTCAAATATTTTTCTGGTTTATGCAAGATAGCATGACAATCTATTTATATCCATACAGATTAAATAGAAAACACTTAAATCGAATATCTTATTCTATTAAAAAATTTTCAATGTCTAATCCTTTATACCAAACTGCTATAAGGCATCAAGGTATTAATTATTAATATAATTTACAGGAACAATAACATCCGCTGTCCTTAAAGGGTTAAGTTATTTGCGCGATAAGCACGCGATTATGCATCGTGACGTCAAACCATCGAACATTCTCGTCAATAGTAATGGAGAAATTAAGATTTGTGACTTTGGTGTATCGGGACAGCTCATCGACTCCATGGCGAATTCTTTTGTTGGTACTAGGAGTTATATGTCGGTATGTTTGATTAAATTTTTATTCACGTATTAGCTTTTACTCCTCGCGTTTATGTATAACGCATAATATGTATACAGGGCGTTCAATTTTTAAATAGGGTTTTTTGAATGGGGCGATAAAGCTAACATTTCGTATGGTGAGAGAGAGTTGGAAGCCTGACCTGTTTACTTTCTTATTTCTGTTGGACCTGGCAACACATTTGCAGCTCATCTAGTGCTGCAAATGTCCATGGGCGGTGGTGATAAAAAAGTAGATATGTTACGTTCATACTATTGGACTTTAAAAAAATATCCTTATTTCTAACTTTGACAAGTTCGTCAATTGACTACTAGTTTGCCAACTATTTTTATTAAAAAATAAATCATGACATCAAAATTGACTCAGTAGCCTAGGCATGAAAACGTTACAAACAAGCAGACAGATGGTAATTTTTCATATTAACTCTAGTATGGATAACATTTCAGCCCGAGCGCCTTCAAGGCACACACTACTCGGTACAGTCTGACATCTGGTCTCTGGGTCTATCGTTGGTGGAGATGGCTATTGGAATGTACCCAATACCGCCTCCTGATGCGAAGACCCTGGCTGCTATGTTTGGTGGGCAGAACGAGGATCATTCACCCGGTCAAGTGAGTTCTAGTGTTTCTGTTTTATAATATATTAGTAGAATAAAAATATATATATAATATGTGTTAGTTAAATTAAATGGATTTTTTCATAATTTTTCGTGAATTTTGTCGATGTTTTCATAGGTATTCTGCTAATCGGAGTAAATACAAATTCAATAAATTTAAGATGATAAAAATCTGTTTTGTTTAGTTTTTTGAGTTATAAATGGTACCACTAACTCGACTTTTTTAACTTCTTATTTTAAAGCATGCTTAAAGCGACTGAAAATAAATATTCACATTTTTGGGAAATCGCAAGAACGTTTTGGACTTGGGACTTTGGCTCTTTGTTAACACTACATGTGACGTTGATGGAACATTGAAATGAAACTATTTTAAAAGGATTTAAGTCGCTTATATTAACTATTTTTATCACGCCGACGTTTCGAGCACTTTGCACCGTTCGTGGTCACGGGTAGACGGAACAGTCGGTTGATGGAACAGTTATTTCTTCTTTTTTTTTTCAAAATAATAGTCTAGTCTAGTTTCACATAATTGATGTGCCAATTACCTCACTGGTAATAGGCACACCAATAATGTCAAACATATACCACTTTCGCTGACTTGTTACAGACATTTTCAATTTGGTCACTTTAATATATAAGTATTTAACTTATATTAAATATTTATATGAATACAAACATAAAAGTATATTAAAATATCTTTCTAGGCTCCAAATTCACCACGTCCCATGGCAATATTCGAATTACTCGACTACATAGTGAACGAACCACCACCTGAGTTACCCCCGGGGCTCTTTTCTGATGAGTTCAAAGATTTTGTGGACCGCTGCCTTAAGAAGAATCCGGACGAACGAGCTGACCTTAAAACGCTTATGGTATTATATTCAATTATATTACTTTTTTATACAGATTCAATTTTAATATTAACCGGTAAAACGTGAGTCAGCCTTGGGAACAGAGGATTCTGTTTACTAGCCTTATGGCTAAAAATTATATTTTTGTTTGATGGATTTTATTACGTCATATGAGTTCAGATTATTTTGCTAATGTCACGAACAATGGATTTAAGTTTGTAAGCTACTGTCACATTTTGAAGTTATATAAAATAGCATCACATTTGGACGCTGATAAGCAATACTGTGTCAAGCCACACGGACTTCGTTTTGAGAAAATGGCGTCTAAAGATGTCAAACCTATTCTTAATAAATTTGTTTGAAGACGTGTATATTCATCATTTCTTTTCTATTTTGATAAAATGTATAATGAATCAATAGCAGACAGATTTATTTATTATGTTATCTAATAATAATAAGTTTTAAAATGTTTGAGATTCTTTTATAAATTGCAAAATATGGAACGCACCTGAAATTCGAAACATTGAATTAAGAAACTTTTTTCCATACTTATTTAGTTTAGATGACTTGAATTTTTTTTTGAATAGTGTTAAATAGGTTACTTATACGTACTTTTTGTGGGTTGACACATTATTGCTTATTAGCGTCCATTTATATCCCGTTTTTATATAATATAGCTATGTCCAGCTATTGTTGAAAATAGTTGTTTTGAGATTTGGTCAAATATTTTTGACATATTTTAATTATTATTGGAATGTAAAATATAAAGCATTTTGATAGGATAGAATTTTAAAATAATGACTTATATCCTGGAAGTTTCCTTGATCATCTGTGTAGGTGTTCTTGACATCTTTCTGTAGAATTTGTGAAGATAGGTTTTAAGCTAAACTGCTAATATGTATTTTCATTGAGTATGTTAAGACGGAGTTACTATGTCACGGTTGCCAGTTCATTGGCATATGATATATGGCATGTATTTTGTGTTAGTTACACCATTTTTTAGACACTGATGTACATATAAAAAGTTACAACACTTTGTCCTATTAATTTGCAATATTGTGGTCATTAATCGAGATTAAAACAACAACCGATGATCGCGGGTTCAAACTAGCACCGCTGAGTTTTCAAGTGTTAAAAGTGCTGTGTTTATATTCATCTCGTGCTCAGTGCTGAAGGAGAACATGGTGGTGAAACCTGCATGGTCGGGAGTAATTCTGACACGTATATTATTGTGTGGATTAACCACCAAACCTTGCCTTTAATAGGCGAGGAGACTTTTGCCCAGCAGTGGGACATATACAGGCTGTTACTTTACTTCTATACCCTTTACCTTTAACAATTGTATACGAGGCAACCCCTCCCGCAGAGCCACTCGTGGATCCGGCAGGCGGAGGCGGAGAAGGCGGACATCGCGGGCTGGGTGTGCAAGACCATGGACCTCATGCCCTCCACGCCCAACTCTAACGTGTCTCCTTTTTCTTCATAAGCTGCAAGAAGTGCATACTTTCATCAGCGAAAAAGGGTAAAATCTTAATATTTCCCGCTCTTTATATATGTTTTATTAAACTTACCACAAAGATTTAAACCTAATTGATCTGATTATAAAGATTTTTAAATTCATATTTAATTTAATACGGGAAGTGTTAATAATGCAATATGGATACAGATCCTTCTCCCTCGGACTACTATTTATTTGCAAAACTTTGTTTAAAACGCATCAAACCCGTAAGCGGATGTTAGTGTGAAATAAAATTATTAAAACTTAAATTAATTACTTGTTGTCACGCGATTCTAAAGCAAACTAAAAACTTGAAAAGAATTCAAAGTCTCTGAAACGAGTTATTTAAACTATTATATGTCTCTTCTAATTGCACATAATTCTGTGGTTCACAATCTACATGAACGGTGTAGACATTGTACTCAAATGTTAGTGTATTGAAACTAATACTACTGTAAAACTAATGATGCTGTTTTAGTTTACATCAAAATCGACCCCGAGGCTCGTTTGAATATTTTCAATGCTTTCCGATCTGACCATCCCATTCAGTTGAAAGATTCACCTTGTATAATAATTATTAATATATTTTTCTGAATTTCCAGGTCAAAACATTTCCCAAGAGAGAGCAGGCGAGACAATCAGCGAGGATGCTGGAGCAGAGGAGTAGCTCGACCACGAGACCGGAACAGTATGTCAACTCTAGCCATTACCCTTACCACCTAGAGACGTGATTACCGATATCCCATGACTTTATATTTATGTGCTCCTTTTGGGGCGTTTGAGAATTACGTAAACAGTCTTAGTAATTAACCACTTAGCAAAAGTAGGCAAAGTTCTTCTCTGTACTATGGTTATGTAACATTGGTACATATATTTTTTAATATTTCATTGTCTTTGCAGCAGTTAACAAGTCTAGTATGATTTATAGACTAAAGAAAAATTAAATGAATGCAAATTTCAATAAATTGTGCAGATAATCCAAAAAAAAAAACTGTACCCACAAAAAAAAACAGAAGAAGATTTTTGCCCCTTTCATGTTTACGTAATACTTGAATAGCCCCTTTCTGTGTTTTCTTCTTTGATAGAGTTGCCTGCGAGATCTCGAGACAAGTCTGTCAAAGATCGTCGATGTCATACTGTATTTATATGATGAAAATTTTGTGTGAAAAGTTGAATATATGTTGTTCATGTTATTGCGTTCAATACAATGTTATTATAATATGTGTCGTATGAAATTTTCTTCACGTCTCTATTATCGTAATTCCTATAGAAAATCAGTAATTATCCTTTGATAAACAGCGCGATTTAAAAGTGATAATACAATTTTAGCAATCGGCAATTTAAGGTGTTTTGTAGTTGTACAGATAATAAACACAAAGATCGATTTATAATCTGTAGACACGTTACGCATCAACATTTCCGAATCGTATACGGGTTATATGATATCACGAAATATCATAATGATGTGCGTAAAAACAGTGTCTAAGTTATATAGGGTGTGACTAAAACATAGTGCATTCGGGGATGAACTAATCGAGGGGTTTTTGGAAACTACTAATCGATTAATGGTCAAGTAGAGTTGATTTCACTAGTCGCAAGTCGAAAACAAAATGTTAGTAGTGTTTTGACATATTTTTCTTTGCTGAAAGTGCGTAATTCATGTCAGCTGATACTCGTTATTTAAATAGTTAAAGATGCCATCCGCATCAGAGTTCTGGAATACTCAAATGGCTGCGTCCGCTCAGGCATGGGAGCGTTCCAAAGCTCGAAAAAAAAAATCATCTAGTAACCTGTAAAATAGAAAACATTTTTTAGAATACACGAAAAAAAAATACGAAAAATCGAAAAAATAAAATTCGTAGATATCGGTCCTTATTCTATATTTGACGTGATGCACTTATCCGTTTGGTTTGTTTTTTATTTTCGCTTCGTTTTAGTGGACCCGCCTTTTACCTTCCCGAGCACTTAGATTAGGCATTTGCTACTGCGATGATTGCGCTGGAGTGAGTGAGTGAGAATGAGCGTTCGTTCTTCATATCCGATCTCTGTTCGTGAAATCTTAGCGCTTCCATACATTGTCGTGGTTTTATAATATTCATAATGCACCTTATCCCCGCATGTTTTAGAATGTTTTTCGCTTGGTGGTCGCTATTATTTGCCCGGTCTTCCCGTTTAGAGCATTAGTTTTCTTGTGATAATTTACGTATATGCATGCTAGTTTGTGAAGTGTTTTGGCTTTTCACTAAGCATTTAATAAATATTAATGCTACGAACGTAAAAAGATTGTATTAAATAAGTGAACGTAGTTAGTTTTTGTGTTATTGACTATGTAAGTTGTGGCAACATTTTTATATGATATTTTGTAAACGATTTGTTGATCTTGTTGGTTGGTTGGCTTATTAGACCAATATGTAACCGTTTGATATGAAATTTTATTAATATTCTATTCTGTTAATTTGATTTTATTTAGAAAAAGACATATTAATAATTTGATTTAAAAAATTAAAATCTTTTGGTTTTTGTTAACTTTACAATTTAATAGTTATTTTGTGATTATTTTTAATGTATATTATGATCACATATTATAATTTAGCCATAATTTTTAAATTATTCTATTATCATTATTTTTAGTTTCAAAATTAAAAAGTAGTATTTTTTTCAATTACTGTTTATGTACTTTATGTGTTTCACTTTTCTGATTGCATTTATAAACATTGTGAGATAGTAACGTTTTATAGTGATAGATAATATTAATTATTAAGTAACAAATTGATCTTATGGTAGGAATTTTTCAATGAAATACTACTTTATATGACGTTAGTTATATTTGTGAAGTTATAACTTATATTTTCATAAACATTATGTAACGGTTTATGTCAATGTTTAGAAGACTAAAGTACTGTTTGGTATTATTAGGATTTATTCAAATTAACGTTTTCTTACACATATGTATGTATGTAATTTATTTTTCTTTTTAATATAGAATTTTAATTTTGAATATTATGGAACATATAAAACGTATAAGATTTTTAAAATATTTATTGTTGTTTATGCGAGCCGTGAATTATTTTTATATTTTCATATGGACTAAAATTATAAATGACGCGGCATTGAAGTTAGTTTTTAAGAGTATACGTACGGCGAGTATTAGCACATAATAATTCGTCCTATGATGAATACAATCTTTTGCATATCTAAAATCTTATGCATACCACTTGTGATTAACGCTATAAAAATTATAAAAGACAAAATAAAGTCTTGGATCTATAGCAGTTATTGATATTACGAATGTTGCAAACCAAATACAAAAAAAAAGTTAAACTTATAACAATTATATTTTATAACTACAGATCAGATCAGATCTGTTACGTTCATATTATTTGACGTTTATGTTGCTAGGCAACGTCGTCTAAAATTAACGACGTTCTGGTTGGTAAAATCCATGAGCTTAAAGATGTATATATTTATATAATATCATTGCTTATGACCAGTCTTGTAACGTTACAATGGTTATTATATATTTTTTTTTCAAATAATATTGCTTAGAACATATCTGGGCTGTATGTTTGTTCAGTTTGTCAACATCATTTGAAAGTTGTGTTTAATAAGAATAAAGGAATGTGTTTTAGTATTGTTTATAAATAATTTACTAGCTATCAAAATATTAATGTTGTGCGGAATATTTTTGTAATATTAAATAAATATGTTTTCATATCTATTGTATAGATTTTTTTATTGATTAAAACAGGTTACAAATGTGAAAATAAGACACCAAAATTCTTCATATTTATAGAAATTTATATAGAATAAAAATATTCAAATAATTTGCAATATTTTTTATTTTATTTCAAATGTGTATAAATTGATTCAACCGTTCATTATTTAATCATAATCATGGCCTAGCTACGCTTTACAAGCGATATTGTTTTAATTACTGTACTGCGATGTTTTATCATTTTTTTATATTAAAATTGTAAAGAATCATTAAAACTATCTTATCGTCGTTGGTCGAAAGTCTTTGAAAAAATTATAAACAAATTTTAAACTTTGATATTTATAATCAAAATTTCAACGGTATTATTTTGTAGTTAGCTTCTTTATTAGGTTAGTTATGTACAAATAAATGTTAATCGAAACCAAAAATGTGTTTTTATTTTACCTAGTACAATTCCTATATTAAGTAATAAGACCTTATTAAATAAGCAAGTAGAGAAATTTGGTGAAACTTTTAAGTAAAAAAACTATTAGGTTCGGTTCCCGAGCAGTGTAGAATTTTTTGCAAATATTTGAATGCAGTTTTTCTTAACTCTAAAATTGGTGCTATGGTTTTTTTTCAAATTTCTCTAACTTATAGTTTTAGATTTCTACTACCAACCCAGGTAAAATAATCAACCTGTATACATGAAATATAGCCTATCCATCCATAACCATCACCATCAAGAATAATGTATACAGGACTCTGTAAACAAAAATAAAGGCTGGGCGATTAAAAATTCTTAAGGTGGTTTCATACCGGCGAAGCAAGGGGTGGACTTCCGCCCATTTTTTATTCTCACGCGATAAAGATTGTAATTATTCGTAATTTTAAAATACCTTGCTTATAATATCAAGGATCAACGTTAATTTTTACATAATACGAAGTATAAATAAAAATAAATGCAAAGAAACGATACCACCAGCATATGCGCCATATTTCTTTGATTATCATGATTTTAGACAGGATAAAAAATATAATATGTACGTTAACTTAACCATACCGTTAACATGTTATATGTCTAAAACATATTATCGGATACTAATTGCATTCGAGACTGATGGATGTGACTTAATAATCTAGATATTATGTCCAACGTGTTCGGGACGTATCACTCTCGGAGGAGTCTAATTATCTTCGGACAAGGTCTAGTGCGCTCAAACTTACTTCGTAATTACTGATAATTATCATATGAAAATCTGACATACGTACATATACATGAAAATCTGAAATATATACGTATATCCATCTATCCGCTTTGAAGTAGCATGGTGAATCATGCTCCACATTACAGAATGTTACTAGTTTTTATATGCGTCCTCCGATTATGATTGTGAATCGTGGCCAATAAGTGTCAACTTAGGTAAGCTGTCTAACTAAGATAAGTAACTAAGGAAATCTAACTTAACTAAATTAACCTAAGCTTTTTAGTTATCTAAGCCTATTTGTTTCTTACATTTAATTTGTTGCATCGATTTTATTTAACCGAGATAGTTGAAACCCGTAGATTTTTCTTCAATCCATACACCAAATAGGTATTTAAAGGGAGAAGGTGTAATCAAACGTATGTGTGGTTAATTAAGCGCATATTTAATTCAATCTTTTCGTTTTGCAATTGAAGTTTATAATTACAATATATAAATGTAACATAGAACACGCTAGATATAATAACTTCAGTTTTATTGTCACTAACATCTGTAGGTATCGTGTCGTTTCATTTAAAAGCTGGAAAATATCGGTATCGGCCGAAAGATGTAAAATCGCTTACTGTATAATGTGTAGCTTAATGATACCATTTGTTTTCTCATTAAGAAATGTTTGCGAATACTCACGACTCTTTTGAACTTTCCAAGTTTTCCCAATAAGTTAAAAAGTTGATACCGAACCCGGGCGAACTTTGACATTAGGAGGCCCATTGAAATAAGTTGAGTAGGGTTCATTAGCTATTATGCGTAACGCCTTTGTTGTTGTATAGCTCCAATATTCGAAGTCGTTATAAATTTTAACAGAACACAAAGGTAGTCGAGGAACCTAATGGCGATCCACTCTTAAATATCCTGAAGCCGGCGTGCTCGCTATTTGGCGTTTGGGCTTTTTAATAGATTAATAAAAATACAAGAAAAGGTAAACATACTTAATTATTACTAATAATAATAATATTTTTTCATCAAGCACCAACACCGCGTTAACAATTTCTTATTGCTAAAACTACAAATACAAGAAGAAGAATTATTTGCTATTGTTCTAATTAATTAAGGGACATTAATAATTGGTCAAGTGCGAGACGCGCTCGCTGAAGACTAATTCTCAACCATAATACTTTTGTAAAAAAAATGAGATAGGCCCTACAACAATATGTATTTTATAGTATGGCGGCTTTAGATATAACACTACGAAAATTTCAATATCAGTTCTATGGTTAATAGTTAAACAGTTCCTTTATCATTTATTTAAGTTTTATCGGCGTATATTCGTATATTCTGTGACATAAATGCTATTGTGACTCTGTTGCACTAGAATTTAGATCTGGTTTAACGATTTATGCTACGTGTTTCCGACACTAAATATAAGTTCTGGAAAATCATCGTCTGTTTACCAATATCGAAACACAACCTACTACAGTTCATTAGATACATCCCTCTAATGGATGGACAGAAGGACGGACAGAGGTAAGGACAGACGGACAGAGAGAAGAGGTTAAGTAATAAGGTCCAGTTGGAAACCTTTAGGTATAGAATCTTAAAAGTATCTATACGAGTAATTATTGATTGAAGTAATATTAAATGGTAACAATGCTACTTATACATTATATCAAATATTTTAATTTTAAAATAATGTCAAACGCATATAGAAGCTTTATATATTATGTATGTTATTTTCATCAAATAAAACAATATTTTACTATTTCATACAATCACGTATAATATCCGAATGTACTACAATTATGTATATGTCTATTTAAGGGTATTTGTATACAAAGAAGAAATGAAATTCGAATGATGAAGGCTCGTTTTCCTTATCAATTCCATTGGGATTCGGTTGCTACGATTTTTTCATGCTCCTTACACAATATCTGATAAGGAAAAAGGCTTACAGTACGAATAACGTTATTCGTATATTCATAAGGACGTTTCTATTCAATTTAAATATAATTATAACATAAATCAATATAACTAATTCCATACAAATATTCAGATGAGTTTTTTAACTGGGCGAGGTAGAATCCGAAACTAGAAGGAATATCGAAAAATACTGAAAGGACCCCCGGAGCTAGTTTTGATGAAAAGTAAAACTGTATCATTATAAATAACATATATTTTTCCTAGCCAGAAATAGAACCCGCTGCTTTGAAGAACAATACATTCATTGCATCATCGGATAGTGTTCCTGTTGGAACATCTTTTGGGAAGTAATATTATAAGGCAAACTAAAGGAAAAGGTTTTACAAATGAGAATAATACCACTTTAAGCCTTAAGTAGTCAATTGTTCAAGGAAATGATCAACACTCAAAAGTAAAAACTTGGAAATATTGTTTATTGTTGATACATTTATATCAAGGAGTTCATTTTCAGTAAATTACTAACTACGCTTCTTTTGATCCCTGTGAATTGTGATGTAAAGTAGCCAATGTATTCGAATGACTCAATTTTTCTTATAGATTAATTACAGAGTTTCCTAGAATTTCGTGAAGACGTCATTTCATATATAAATAAATAAATAAATAAACGCATCACACTCAACGGCCATCTAACCATTAATATCTTGTGACCTTGTGTCGGGGGTCCGGAAACATACACAACACTAACACAAACCCCCAGACCAGACAAATATCCGTATGACCAATACAGACATTTGCCGTGAGCGGGGATCGAACCCGCGACTGTTAGCGCTTCAGTTGCAGTGACCATTGCGCCAACGTATCTGTCAAGCAATATACTTAACGGTAAATGTATTAACGGAATTAAATGAAATCTTTACAACCGTTTGAAATGACTCTGTTTGTAAACTATAAGAAAAATTGAGACAATCGAATACATAAATATATAACAGACTTCAGACGTACATACGTAAATATAACTTTTTAAATTATGAGTTCAAATTCTATTTAAATAATTAATAGCATAGCAATATTTTTTTCAAATTTCAAAAAACTGTAATCTGAGTACTGAATTTAGATTTCATTAACTGTAAATAAGTAAATACAGCCGCGCTTTACGTAGCGTTGGAGATACATGTGGATCATTTTTTACACACATTTTTGCATAGTTGTAATGTGATCGACATGCACTTTCTTTTGTATCAAACACGTCAAGATTATCTCAAATATTTTTTCGAGGTCAGTTTACGTGTAAACTCCACCATATTCAATTTAGGAACAATTTATATAGCCAATGGCATTCAAACAAATCCATTGATACTTCATTCGTAAAAACTTGTACAAACATATCAGTACCTAAGTGGGTAGCTTAGATATGCAAGAAACTGCTATAAACTTCATAATGAAATAAATAGCAGCTGAAGTTGAACGCGGAAAAAAAGGAATCTTGTTTAAGTGATAAGAAGGAACGAATAGAGTTGTCAGGAGCGCAAAGCGCGACTAGAATAAGTAGGTCAATCGATATGCTACATCCCTCCGAGATAGTGATTAAAATAGCAATAAGTATTGACAAATGATGCCACATCTGTTTCACATTGAGCGAGAATAAACTTTTGAACAGTATTAATAATAAAATGTTTAATTAACTAAAAAGGTTTTAGATTGTTTGCGTTTTACGTCTACCCTCCATTTTGAAGGAAATTTGAGAAATAATTAACTTAAAACTGAATACTGGCAAATTTTGACGTCTGATTCCCTGTTATTTGTAAGTAGATTATACTCGAACAATTATATTTTTTTAACTTTTCACTGAGGTAAACAACTGTAGTCCGCTGATTTTAGGTCGTACTTGGTTGGCTCGACCGGGGTTGTACCTCATCTCATAGAAGACCGGCGTGAAGTAGCTAAAATAACTATTTTGTGGAGTGAGTGAATCCTCCCCAATTTCTTTCCTCATTTCCTATTTTTCGCTTTCTTCCCTTTTAATTCTTAAGCTGGCAACGAATTTGTAGTTTCTCTGTGCTGCAAATGGTCATGGAGGACGGTGATAAAAAAGTCATGTTACGTTCATGCTATTCGATGTTTAAAATCTATACTCATTTACAACTTTGACAAGCACCTCAATTGAATTGTTGGCTCAAAGGTACTCTTATCAGTCATACTCAGTCGCTTGCTGCTTACTAGGCACCGTCGTTCATAATGTTTGTGCAAAACCAGTGTACAATATTAAAAAAAAATATCTTAGTGTAATTAATAAATTATTATTACATTGAGACCTAAATAGTTAGTAGATATTTACACAAAATAATTTCAATGTAGAGACGGCATTTACCTACTTACAATATTTTATGCTATTAACATTTATTCGAATCGATCACAATACACGTTAGAAATCTCTTACATCGTCTAGACACGTGAATGCTTTGCTGAAAGGACAATTTCCTTTACAGTTAAAAGCGAACCAATGTCCATGTTTCACGATTAATCTTAAACGTGAAAATGGCTTTGGATTCAAAATTGCTGATTCGTAGTAGCTTTGACAAATTGCATGTCGATATTGAAAACGTTAAAGTTATTTAATATGAATGATTCTTATTTTATTTAATGGAAATTGTTATGTTTTACTGAAATGTATCAAAAGGTCAACTAATAAAATTCTTCTAAAATTTAAAATATCTCCCGTAATAAGTCCCGTAATTATTTTAAAAGCCTTAAAAAATGCCACTAACAACTTATAAATGATTTTGTAAATTGCTTCGCTTTACTATTTTAAATTTAATTTAAAATAACTTTTTTCGGATTAGTGGTAAAATTTTCGATTTACACTCTTTATATACATTTAATAATTAAGTTGACTGGATCTTATAGATAGATTATTTCTAGAGAAAGGCATGAGAGGCAGTAACAAAAATGTAGAGCCTGAAATTAAAATCATGAATTTTGTAGAGCAACAGAGCTATTGAATTCAGTACTTGATATAAACTCAACTTAATGTATCCAGCTGTTCTTAAGACAAAAGAACCTAGATGAACAGAAAAATAAACCAACAAGATACTAATTCTATAAGTCTACAAATAATAAAGTATTTATATTGTATCTAAATTAATTACAATACTATAATCTGGCGTTAATAAAATACAACTTACCTAATATAAAAATAATGATAATATAAAATTTTTTTTATTTATATACGCATTTTTTTTACATTACAAATTATATGAAACACGCTTCGTGTGTTTTTAGGTTTTAGTATAAACAGCAAAAGTTTCTAATAATAATATATTCATGACTTTTTCTCAAGAGCCATTTTATTTTCCGGGATATAATGGCCCAAGGTATACAATACATACCTTACATCATTTAATAGCTTCTGCATGATATGTATACAGAAACAGGTATACATCATTAGATATATTTCCAAAAAGTGTGTTTTAATATTTCCGTCCTATTTAAAAAAAGATTTCATATAAATGACGACACCATTACGGTATTGTTGTACTATATACATATAAGTTGTATAGACTATTCTGGCATCTTTTCTTTTATGCTCAGCAATAACACGGTATTTTGGCCAAATTAAACGGAACAAATCTTAGATATTAGAGGTTGTCATACTCACTTCAACCTATTTTCTTCTTTACTTTTCTTTTATATGAATAAGTGAAATTATTTCTGATATTGTTACTTATTTTTACTTTATATCTGAAAGTAATACAGTATTTGTCCTATACATAAAATAAATAATAAGTAATTATTACGTAACTAAATTAAATACTATTTTTTTAGAGTAGAACAATGTATAAAATCAAAAATCAAAATTAAAATATACTTTATCAAGTAGGCTTTCACGAGCACTTTTGAATCGTCAATACAAAAAAATACGTCAATAATGTTGCTACTTCCGGTTCGAAATGTAGATTCAACCGAGAAGAACCGGCAAGAAACTCGATAAAATTCAACTCTTATTAACCGACTTCAAGGTGGTTCTATGTTCGGCTGTATGTATTTTTTAATGTTTGTTTACCAATTTTTCCGTCGTTTGTGGACCGGTTATCAATTTTTTTTTGTTTGAAAGGGTATACTTCTAATATGGTTCCATTGTCATGAAGTCTGGGTGTGATGATGGAATCCTGGAGAAATCGCCCACTTATACCGATTTAGGTATTTTTGATAGTAACTTATGCATTTGCTCAAGAAAAGCTACATTTGATGAGGTGGAGCTGATGATGAAGACCACAGATAGGCATCGGAACCAATCAATAACGAGTATTTTACGTGTTGCGATTCGATTGTTTTTAATATGATTGCTAAGCAATTTTTGCTCGGCACAATGTATACGGTGAAGTGGAGCTGATGATGATACCAGGAGAATTCCTCAATAATTAACAGCTCTGCATCGGGAAAAGCAACACTTTGTAAATGGTGATAAGCAGTAAACATTAGGCTATTGTAAATTAGGTAAATAAAAAACGGTCTCTTACTACACCTTACTACATATTCGTCACTTAAAAGTCTAAAATAAAGACTTTTGAAAAAAAAAACAAACCGACTTCGAAACCGAAAGAAGTAATTAAACACAAAACTGCACAACTGCACAAGCAAGCAAGTACCACCCGCCGTCCCACATATGCAAATACACATGTAGCACAAGCAGGCAAGCACCGCCCACCCTCTCACATATACACTCGCACATGCAGCACAAGCAGGCAAGTGCCGCACACCTCCCCACATATGCAAACGCACAAGCAGGCAACACCACACAGGCACTCTATGCACGTTTCACTCCGACACCGGAGCATCCTCAGGAGATCTAGCCTCTACAACAGTCAGTTGCAAAGTCGAACTTTGTGCGAGTGTATATGTGGGAGGGTAGGCGGTGCTTGCCAGCTTGTGCTGCATGTGCGTTTGTATATATGGGAGGGCGGGTGGTGCTGTCTTGCTTGTGCTGCATATGCGTGTGCGTATGTGGGAGGGCGGGTGGTGAATGATGTGTCTGCATGATACCAGACAGCTGTAGATATTTTCGCGGATTACATCAAAGTAGTTTTGTGATTAATTATCATGGAATTCCGCAAAGTATTAAACATAACACGTAAAAGGTTTTACTTGGCGCCGACTTCGAATGTTTTACCTGGCACCGACTTCATAATGTGGTAGAAAATATTTACTTTTTAGTTTAATTGTTTCGGTTTCGAAATCGGTTTGTTTTTTTCAAAGAATCTTTATAAAATTTTGTTAATACAATCTTTTATGAATTACAAATTGATTAAACATCCTGTATGAATTCAGCATATACTAAACCCACGCATCTTTATTATTAACGTTATCTTGTATATGCTTTAGCTATTAGGGACTTTTTAACATATGTTTTAAATGTATTCATCGAAAACGGCAAACATTTTTGGGAGATTTATTATAAAAACGAATAACTTGCCCCAGAATAACACTTTCTTTGTGAATTCGAAAACAATGTGTTATAAGTTTATCTTTCTTTCTCGTGTTACTATTATGTTTACCACTATTTTTCATCATCAAAACAGTGATTTTTTTTAATATAAATAATTATATATTGATTAAATGTACTACAGTAAGTATACATTACGAAAAATATCCTGAAGGGAGTCTCGAGCTCCTATATTATAAAATCTTTTTAATAGATACCACGGATAGCACTTTTTTGTAAGATAAACAATCAATATCAGTAGCGCAACATCATAGAATCAATCCTTAAGGCATGATACTATGAAAATAACCATAATATACTAATCGAGCTGTATCAACATCGGTTAGTCGACGAACTTTCCTAACCACGAACGATGAGGAGCTGAGCCCTACCGTAAGAGATGATAAATGGAAGTTCCACTAAAGTTATATATTCAAAGTCATTCCTAAAAATATTATTATATATTTATATATATAATGTTTTATCAGTAACATCAAGAATCTCATTATTTAATGTTAAACTATAAGAATGCTGTTTAACATTAGACAAGGTAAATATTACACATTTCGTTTTCTTAGCGTTTAAGACTAGATTATTAGATGTAAACCAATGTTGTATTAGTGATAATGCATTGTTTACATCGTCAACTTTAAAATAAGCAAAAAATTAGCAAACAATACAATGTCACAAATACTTTTAACATAAAACGGAAGACGGTTTACCTTTCACACCGTAATATTAAAGCTTACATAAAAGCGTTTCATGCTCCACATAGTCTTAGACAAATCACAGAATATACCAATAGGATTCTGTAATTTCTCCCACGCATCATGTGTTTGGGTAGTGCTGTCCCTGCTTTGAAGTCAAGCGACGACTATGAAAAATACTGTTCATATATAATTATTAACAATACGACATAAATTTAAATATACATATAGATCCAAACTTTTTGGTAATGATGAGTTTATAATAAACCTCCATACGCATGTTACATCCATTCCAACATACATAAATTATAAATCTTAAGTGTTCCCTTTTTTTGGTAGTGTAAACACAATGGAGTTGATTCAAAAAATAAATTATAGTAAAGAAAAATATAGGTACAAGACATATAAACGTTTAAGATATATTTAAGTTAGTTTCGATAGAAATAACATTTCAAACGTTTTTTTAGATGTCACTTAGAAGGCTAATACTTCAATAAACAAAATAAAATATCTCGTTTTTATACACGAATTTTCTCTTAACATTTGTAATCCCGGTATCCTAGGAATGTAAGCAACTTTTAAAGATCTGCCGTTACATTTCTCTCTAATTAACTAAGCCGGATTATACAGATTCTTTTGAACTAGGATTCTCTCAAGTTGATTATGTACTTACTAATATATAGATGTTATCCCTGGAGATTGAGTTGAGTGAATGTTTGATGTCATGACGTGTATTAGATATGTTTATATTACCAAAACTACATTACATTTAGTCAATGATAGATGTCATAAATGGCGGATAGAAGATTTTGTATCGATTTTGTTTTTGGTCTTTAGCTTCACCATCGGCTTTGTCCAGATAATTATTAAAATATTTGAAAAGCGCACATTGTTTCCTCGATCGACCTCCCGCCTCCCTGATCTGGATCTAGGTAGATGAATAAATAAATACCTACTAGAAGTATCTAGATGACATCGGATGGATTGTGTATGTATTTAATAATTATTTTTAATAGTCCTTCCATTAAACACCAATTCTGATCAAGGTTATCATATATTTTTGACAGAATAAACGTTAAACAGATGTTAACTAAAATACTTTAATTCATCATAACTACAAATTTTATTACACCGTATATTTAAATTTATCGATTGATGGAACGCTTAATATTCCTTTATATATAAATTTAGGTAGAATTTTTTTCATTACAAAACTTTGAACTGGTGAAATGATTTGAAAGATTCTGTAAAACTGTTTTCTTAACTAAAACACTTTGATTTCGAATTTTTAATATGAATTTAAAATGAAAGTTAAAAAACTTTGTTTCCATAGTCAACTCTACTCTATACCCTGAAGATCAAGAAGTAAAAAAGTTAAAGCTTAACTAAAACGTTTTTTTTGTTTTGGGGATAATTGGCTTTTAAATGGCTTTTTTTGGAAAACATAAATAAATAATATCTACTCTGCAATTATATTTTATAAATTTAGATATGTTACGTTCATTATATTTAACATAAGGAAACTGTAACCACTTTGCTGGTTAATAGCTTGTTAACTCCAAGATACGAGTACTCTCGCTCATCGCCAGCTGATCGCTAGGCAACGTCGTCCAAAGTGGCCGCCATTTTGGGTGCAAAATCCATTAGCTTATAACATATCTATAGTTGTATACTAGCGTTGCCTCATATACAGGATGAGTTTTTTAACTGGGCGTTGTAGGCTAAATGCCGAAATATAAGGAATAGTGAAAAATACTTAAAGGTTCCTGGAATCTGATGAAAACTAAAACTGCATCAATAATTTAAAAAAAATGTATTTTCCTAGTCAGAAAATAAACCTGCTAATTTAAAAAAAATACACATCCTATTAGGTTAATTGACATATTATTTATCACGCCTAGTTAAAAAACTCATATATATTTCAATAAACGTAACAATATACGACTAAAGACAATATGATTTGAGTGAAATTTTAAAATATAAAATATCTCTCTGTAAATAGATCCAAAGTAGAAAACTTATAGAGATACCAGTGTTCTCGTTATCATAAGTTTTCGTTAAATTCAAGTGCTCTTTTGTTTCCGAGTTCTTTAGCTGAACGGTTAAAAGCGTCCCCCGTGCACTTTTCTTTTATATATTGCTTTACAGGATAACTTTTAAAAAAAATTCCACTTACATTTTATATGTATAATACCTTGAGGGATATTTCAAGCATAATTTCATTGAGTTTATCTAGGACTATCTTTCTCATTAAAAATAGATATTTAGAAAAATACTTGTTGAACGTCGCTAATAAAATATGCAAATATTGCTATTAAAAATGCATTCTCAAATTGACATGTCCATGTTTTGATAGCTAAATTTTAAAAATTACGTTTTTAATAATTAGTTACATGGAAGGTAATAGTATTTCCTTTTTTATTCTCTATTACGTATACTTATGTTTGGTACATTTATATATTAATGAAATGAATAAAATCTCAACTCAGTAGGAGTTTACCTAAAAAGAAAATTGAGAGCCTTTTATTTGATATATTGTATTTATTATGGACTACATATAACTATATATATTTAAAATCTGCAATAATTTTTATAATATTTTTTTGCAAATGAAATGAACTGAAAATACTGGACTGGCTGTTTATTTTATTAAAATAATAAAGTTACAATGTTTTTATCAAATTATAATACAAAATTTCTCCGCCTTAAAATTGATTTCAAAAATTATAATTTTATTAGTTGATCACAACTCAGGCATAAAACTTATTAAGTGTAGAGAAAATTAAAACTTTTATTTTAAATCGCTCCGATATCGCAAACCATTCAGAATTGAACGAAATCCCAGGGCATTCAATTCTCCAATAGATATTGAAGCTAGCTTATTCATGCTTATCCTTAGGGACACGATAAATAGAGGTACCCGTAAACATTGGATGACGTTATGTGAATTGCGCAGACACGCGAAGCGAGCATACTGATGCATTGAGCTCTTCACATCGTACTAACAAAACTATATAAGTCAGTAGAGCTCAAGATAAAGCTCTATACATACTTTTGATGTTTTACAGAACGTTTACATACGTTTTTAATGTGCATAGTAATACATCATAATAAATTTTAAGACGTTCAGACATAAAAAAAAAACAATATTGAATTAAACGATGTCTTTGTTTTTACTCAGCATACACAAGAGTTTATAAGTACTTATATAATACTTTTGTCTTTTTAATTATATTTTTAAAACCGCTGAAAGAATAACTCTATACCACTGATAATATACAACCCTGTATAACTGTACAAACTAAATCACGTACCAATATTGAATTTACTAATCCACTAATTTAAATAATATTGGAACTAAATACTATATTCCGCTCTAAATGTATTCGTAAATGATAGCTGGGCAACTTCACGCTTTTAATGAAATTACTATGCAAGCAATTATATTTTATAATTATAATATTCATTCAATTCAATTCTTTGGTTAATGGCTTTTAGTTGTGCTAATTAATGATATTCGTACTTATTGACGTTAAATCTGTACCCATTTTCAACTTTGACAGGATCGTCAATTGACTTATTGTCACAAAGACCTACCTGTCATACTTAGTTGCAGTTCTAAAGCGGTCTGAATTTTTAGTGCCAAAAATCATTAGCTTATCTACTGTAATATACGATGTACTGTCATTGTGTTCAAGCATATAAGTATAAATTGAGGCAATAGCTTCACATTGTCATCATCAAAATGGGAAACATTTTAAAAGTTAAGGTGCTATTTTATACTAAAACAAGACTAAAAAAATAACTTCGTTCACTTTAGTGACTTGTGTATTCCAGTTATTTTGATTGCAAAACCAACTTACTTTTAATCAAAATTTGGAATTCTTCTTCAGATTTTAACCAAATCGGTCAAGCCCTTTTTGAGTAATTAGTGAACCATACATAAAAAAGTCATCGACGAATTCAGAACTTCCTCCGTTTTTGGAAGTCGGTTGATAAAATAATTGTGGGATAATTTTTGACGGCTGATTATTTAACCTTTGTTCTTGTAATAAACAGCTAATACTTTACTGCGTATATAAGCACGAGCGGGTCAGAGTCATCTATCCTAGAGAGAGGGAGAAATCTGAGTGCGTACAAATAATACTAACTAATCAAGGACACTTTTTCCTAGACAAAATTTGGTTTATATTTAGTTTTTTGATTTATTCCTAGCACATTCTATTTTATTTAGGTAGAGTGTGTAGCTTACTGACTACAGCTCTCACCTCCTCTCAGAGAAGATTAATGTGAAGTAGCTAACATACGGCAAGAGAGTGAGTTAAGTGAGAGAGCCACAAGCCTAAACCCTCTCCTATTCTTTTCCGTACGTCTTTTTCCCTTCACCTCTCATTCCTTTTTAAGTTGACCCCAAATTTGTGGCTCACATAGTGCTGCAAATAGCCATGATGATGTCCCACCGGCTCGTTTGCCAGCTATTTTTATATATAAAAAAATATATATTTGACAAATAGCCGCTGATCGATACGACGGTGTTTATATTATAGGACCATAATCGCAAAATCTAAAAACCTATATCCAATATTAATAGAAAGAAAACATTATAAAGTTTATGAAACGTTCCGTGAAGGTAAACGTTCGCCGAAGCTATTAAGAGGGCTGGACGAGGGGCAGGATTTCATTAATTCTGTCGTGACACCCGCTTGTAATGTGAAATATTGCCGCCGAGGCAGCGCCTATGAGCCACTAAATGCCTCGATATTACCTTGCTTAATTTAATACCACGTAATATTTCTTATTCTTAAATTCCGACGGTATTTTGTTTATATCGGAAAAGGTAAATTATAAATTCCTATTAAGTTATATTTTGTTAGGAATCAAAATATATATAACTCAAAGGTGATTCACTGATACAGTGATCTATCAACGCAAAGCTCACCACTTGTCGGATCGAACTGAAATTCAGATAGAAATTATAAAATTATTTTATTATTATTTATTCTTGAGACTTATCAAGAGTATTATTCCTTTACAGACTGCCGGAGTATACAAACTCGAATGTGAGTGTGGTTTATCTTACATAGGCCAAACAAAGAGAAGCACCGGTACTGGGGTCAAGGAACACATAGGAGATTTTAAAAATAGGCGCTCTTCAAAGTCTGCAGTTTGTGAACATGCTTTAGATAAACTTAACCATTTTACTCGACTTGATAAACCACAGATCCTCGCTAGAGAACACAGATTCATTCTTAGAATGATACGCGAGGCTATTGAAATTCAAAAACATACGAACTTCAATAGAGAAGATGGTTGGAGACATTCGAACACCTGGGATGCACTTATTAAAAATTTAAAATCCCAAGTCCAACAGACTGCAAGACCCAAAGATACAGTTAGTACCTTCTGCGTGTAACCGGAACATTATTCAAGATACCAACTAAGAAACCATTGGCGGTAGTTGTAAATAATATTTTCTAAAACCTCAAATAGACAAATGTCACCTTAGTCTACCTGTGACCACGAACGCTGCAAAGTGCTCGAAACGTCGGGATGATAAAAATAATTAATATACGCGATTTTTTCGATTTTAATTAATTCTACCCCCAAGGGGATTAAATAGGGGATGAAAGTTTGTATGAAGCTTGTAAAGAGATCGATTGAGACTGCATGTATAAAGCTACAATAACGTAGGCATCACAGACATCGCAGACGAAGTCGCGAGCAGTAGCTAGTATATCATGTACCGTGAACGAAGTATCGTTGATTAGTTAGTTACTAATTTATATGGCAGTACGCACCCTCCCTCTGTCTAGGATAGATCGCACGTCTTCACTCTCATAAATATATTCATAAAAACAAATAAACTAGAGACTAGAACCTCAGTCATCACTCAACATATTTTTTAAGCGTAATCTTAGCTGATTAATTTATGTGATACAAAGTTCTGCAATTAAAATACAGAATATATGTAATTATTTTATTCAGGTAATTATATAAACAAATTAAAATTAATTAACAAACTATTGGTGTCTGTGGTAGTTCGGAGTAATCCAATATAATCTAATTACAGATACTGATTAATATAATTATATAATTGTATATGTACTTAATGTAAATAACGCTTCATTTTTTCTTCTTTCATTTAACTAAAAAAAAAACACAATTTAGTATTCTATGAATTTACACAGTTTTGTTCGATTAACAAATTTATAAGAAAAAAAAAATATTATTGTACAAATAATCATCCAAAAAAAAAAACATTGTACGATACCTATTATGTATGAAAGATTTGTTTAGTATTGGTATGATGCTTCTATTATCTCTGTATATGACATTGCGATTATGGAAGCGTCCAAGGTTAGATGAAAGCCCGCATTCACGTTTCTCATACAATTGCAATATTTTTTTGTTCCAATATTTATCGGCAAAAGTAACACCGAATATTACCAAACAAATATACGTTTACATTAAATCCTCATAACGAATAGAAAAAGCAAACAGGTGCGTAGATAAAACGTCCTCATTTCTCTACATAAAAGATTGTAGATGTCTGTCAGGAGCACTTACTACGAGTAGGTGTCATGCTTTCACATCGCAACATACATTTGGTAGCAAACAGACTATTCCGTCAGCGCTTTACAATCATCTACAGTTAGCAAATACGAAGTTCGAAACAAGACATAATTCATGCTTAAACGCTAAGCGTAAGTTGACATCAAATAGTAATAACTATGGTCAGGAATGTAAAATACTAAATAGTCTGTTTTTCTTGTCTTATTTAGCAAATAAATATGGGGTGATGTTAAATTGTCGATCGAGATTGAACTGAATATTATTTTTCGAATATTCGAAAATTCATAATTTTCGTTCCGGTTATGGTTACCGAATAAGTCAAGTAAAATTAATGAACTATAAAGGCTTTGTTTACATTGCCTTAGCTCGAAGCGTTGTGTATAAGCGTGACGTTTTTGTTTTACTTTTTATTCAGTGACAGTAGCTGAAAATATAGAAATTAAGGTCGTAGCTCATTTATGCGACTCCGCTCCCTCACGACAAAAGAATGATAATTCCGAAACAAGCTTAGTCGTATTAATATAAGAGCTTAGTCGTATAATTGAGCTACGAACTTAAGTCTTAATATTAGATAATTAGTGTTCATGTTTTCTATTATCTATAAACTTGCCTGTGAATACAATAAACGATATATTGTTTGTTTCATAGAACAATTTTTATACATTTACATTGAGATTTCGTTACAATAATCCTCTCAGATATACGTACAAAATATGGACAAACAAAAAACCCGAAAGGGTTTACTTAGGTAGTTAGTATGTGAGTAATACTTACTTAGGCCATAGTAAATAAAATTGTTATTCATTTTGATATTTTGAAATAATAAAGCAACAAACAATACAAAAATGATTTAAAAATAACAAAACTGTTTATAGCAGAAATATTTAAGGCAATACTGAAAAGAAATACTGCACGATTATGTCCTCCTGTTTTATTTACTGAACCGAGAATTTAATCGACGTCCATGCTCCCGGAATTAAAACTTATTCTAAGAAATATAGGTTTTCTCACGTTATTTTCTCTGCTGTAGAGTTTGTACAGGATAAATTATTACACTTGCTCCTAGCAATTAATTTGTGAGAAAAATTTATTACCTTCCTTCTTTACTATCTAGATTAAAGAAGATAAATTATAGATTTTACAGTACCTACAGATAATACAAATAATTCCCGTTCCAAATACTCTATAACAGGGGTCATCAGTTGGTTACATATGGGAATTGTTCTCTTTAAATATTTTGATCGTCGCGATCCCGTTGCCTTCTCCCACTTCACATCGTCACGTATATTTACTCAGTTAAAATCAAATAAAACCTTAAAGACACTGTTTGTAGTTTGGAATAAAGTTGATGTAGGCTATTGTCAACTTGTTTTATAAGACGAAGTAATTTTTAACAGATACTGTATGTACATAAAGGTCCAAATAAAGAGGCAAGCGGTCTGGATCCAGACCTTTGTTGATCTCTGCTGTGTATTAATATAATTAAAGTAAATATTGCTGATCAAATAAATGAATTATTAGTCTTTATACCCGATAAACAGCTTCGATAAAAATATTCTCCTTAATTATAACTAAATATTTACAAACATGTTGCAAATACATTGTGGACGTTTTTCCATGCGGCTCGTTCAAAATAAACTGCCTCTCAAAGGGCCGGTGCTAGCGTTGTAATTTATTTTCTTTACGCCATTGATACTCATTTAAGCAGTCGCCCACTGTTTATCTCACTCGGCACGCGATGTTGTGTGCTTTGAACATAGTAAAAATAAATCAATATAACAAATTATGTACTTTAGTTTAAATGTTTTCAATTTAAATGGCTCATTGTTGTTTTGCACAATTGATAAGAGCTTATGTTAGTGTGCGCTATCAAATTGGTATTTGAAGAATAGCGAAGTAGCCTACATTTTGTAGTATGATTTTACATGTACGAAAATTTGTATTATACAAGACTTATTTTACTACATTACGACTTCTAGGTCTTGTTTTAGAACATTGTTATTATTATTATTAAATTTCTTTACATTATTTATATTATTTATCAAATATCTTTACCTACAGGCATTAAAAGGTATAAATCAACTGACATAATCAGAATATACCTTATTCAAACTTCAAAACAAACAATTAATATTTAATATATTGAAAAGCTATCAAGAAACCTTGATAAACACTACCTAATTTTTAGGTGAGTGTAGTAAAATGTAACATTTCATATAAAAATTTTAATTATTTATACTATAACGCAAAATAAATATACCCAAAAAATCTGCGAGACGAGACACTTTCAGTAATTAACTATGTATATTTTTGTCTACTTTGATACCAGCTTGACCCTCTTTGTAAACAAGAGGAGATTTTCATTTTAGGCAGTCATGACCTTGTGAAGAGCCAAAAAGTTAAAATACCCTGCATTCATTGTTGACGGCCATTCCGCTACTTGAAATTTCGCCTACAAAATAAAGTTTGAAGTATGCAAATGCAGGATGACAGTTAACGAGATGGGTTTTGGCTCACGTGTAACGCCCCTTGGCCCGTAATATGATATAATATAATATCATTAACTAAGCCTTCGCGTGTTTATTTTCGGGGTAAAATCTGAAACAAAATCTTTGTTTCTTTACTTAGTGATAAGTCAAACTAAGTAAATATCTTAACGGCTAAGTAATAGATATGTCTTAGTATACAAAAAGGCACACATTGTGTCATTGTACTATATTAAAAAAAATATTTGGAATAAAAATTTAATTCCTACATTAATGTCGGTACATATATAGATTAAAAAATAAAATTTATACGTTATCTTTGCATTATTCTTTTCATTCGTTAATTCTTAGTTTAACACTTTGCCTGTCTGTCTACACCGTGTACATATTTTTTAACGTACACCATTTATCGGATGAATTTAGATAAAAATTCGTCTTGATAATAATTTTATCCTAATAAAAAATTGCTTTTCACTTAAAAAATAGAAAAACATAGAAAATCAACAGACGCTGTATCCTAATACAACGCAGTTTATACTAAAAAAAATAACAAAACTCGTATTCTAAACATTCCCGCCTTTTTATACCTTGCCACATATACGCGAGTAATGTGGTTTAGTGGTCATTTTTCTTTAAAGAAAAATCCTTTTCTACAACAGTAAGACTATTTTAATTCTCTTAGCTTTATTATTTTTTACTCCGACTTTTAATCAAATATACATTAAGTAATTAAAAAAATTAAAAACCCGACTGCCAAGAAGAAACACCTCGTACTTAAAAATTAGTCAAACTGTTTACTACAAGAGGTCGCCAGTTTTTACAATTTAGTTTTGCTTACTCTACAAAACCCTTTTAGACTGCAGTAGCTCTCCTTAGGGTCAGTGGGATATTGACTACGGATTTTAATACGCATAAAATTTTAATAGATTATTTAAAATAATGAATTTTTAGCTTCAATAATTATGGGAAATAATAATCATTATTTATCTTTATTTATCTTTTAAGGTACAGTTCCCTCTATTTAGTTACACGTTCCTTAGACAAATATGAGATGTGATAACAACTGGTACTGAAGTATCAAGTCATCTACTGATTCCCTTTTCATAATATAAAATGTTAATATTATTTTCAAAATACCAATTTAAATTTCAGTATGCAATGATTTCGTAACGATAGATATGTTATGAACTCATAATTTTTGCTTAGAAACCGGCTAGCGACTGATTGCGACAGACGAGAGTATCTTAGGCCAACATATCATCGAGCTTGTCAAATTTGGAAATGGATACAGATTTTTAACGTCAAATTGTAACATATCTATTGTTAAAATATAATTGTCAGCGTGTTTTAAATTCGATAAATCGAGAAATGTTTAATATTAATATAGAAGTGAACTGAATAAGTATAATTTCCTGGCTGACCCGTCATAACGTCATTTGACTAGTAACAAATGGCACTTCTTATATACGCTGTTCTGGGCGAGCTAAGGAAATACGCTAAGTAACTTTGCTTCCTCCGGACGTGATACACGTGTCCAATATGGACGTGACATGTCACGGCAGGTAATTTATTATAACATTATGTTACACTTGCTTTCGCTCGCGGATTCACATGCAAATGTAGATTTCGTTTTTAAATAATACGAAAATAGCAAATAGGCTATATAGTCATAACTATGATCATCTAGAATTAGGTACTTATCAAATCGTATCATAGTTTTTAAAATACGTTTAGTGATTGCGGAGTTGACTTTATTTATACAAAATTTGTTCTATTTTTATTTATTATGTTAATATAGAGTTTTGTAATATGAAAAATTATTGTTCGTGGAACATAATGTTTTGTGTAGCACTTTATATGTATATAAAATAGGAAAGTAAAGTTAGCGTTAAAATTAGTAATTGTCTTAATTATAACTAAAATTATAAATGATATAATGAAATATTTAGATATGTACATACTTAAATCTACAACAAGATTTTATACAAAATAAATTTAAATATACAAAAGTCAAAAATTTATTACACGCGAAATTAAAATGTTTTACCCAATTATTCTGCGTTAGAAGCTCCTATGTAACGAAAATACTAAGTTTGTTCTTAACTTACCTTATAATATTTTCTGAACTGGAATCTAGATTTAACCATTTCTATTACATTTATAATCGTTGGGCGATTCTATTTGAAGCTATTCAAAGGAATATTTATTTAATTATTAGCACGCAGTAATACCCATAGCGATAAAAATATCTAAAAATAAAATAATTTACACAGATAAAAAGTACATAGTTTAATGGTAGCACTGCGTTTATAGGAGCAACAACTTAATTCCATAATGCCAAATCAACTGTGCCACAAAAATAAAATAACTCAGTGAATGAAAAGTGTTATTATTATTATCTGCATTTTATTTTTATGTGTACATCAAAGTGGGTAGGAAATGAAAATTGGCTGGTACCCAGAAATACGGACACTTTGTTCAGCATGTGCGACAAAAAAGCGATGTTTGCTGCCATCAGACTCAGCCGACGTCGGGTGCGGAAGTGTTGACATTGCGCGTTGACTCGCGGAAATAACGGTCTCTTCCTCTCAGTACTGCTATATTGGACCTAGTTTTATTAATTTAAATGATAATGAACATAGAATTAAAAATCAATTACATGAATACTCTAATATGTTATGCTCATATCAGCATATGAGCATAACACCTATTGCCCAGTTCTTTTCAACATTCCTTTTTGTTTATTTTAAAGACAGCATTATGTTTCCCCTAGTGGTGTTGTAGTGCAAATGTTCATTTATCTGCTATTTCCATTAATTATTCTAAAAATATTAGTTAGTTTTTAAGGTTTAGTAGAATATAAACAGATTCGGGCGTGTTATCGGTCCATTGATCCATTTCCATACAGCCTCGAGGAGGACGTCTGTTGAAATGGCATCAACTACCGCACATACCAGTGAGGGTGTAGAAAGGGCAAGACGGCAAAATTTCTTGTGTCTCCTCCCTGCACCCCCGCCGTAAAGCGATTCTGCGGCCTCTCCATTAAGTGATGATGGCCATCGCAGAGGTTTTAGTAAGTAGAAATTCCACATAACCCGATTTCTCCCCCTCGCCAGGAGTCGGGTGGCTATTAAAGATTTCTCACGTGAAAATCATGACTAAGACAGGTTCAATATTTAGTGTTCGTGATCTAATACGGTATAATAATTAATTGTATTGTATTCAACGTTATCAATGTAAGCGAAAGTTAGGTGCCAAAATGAAGCTATCTCCGTTTGTGAGTTTTAATTAAACCTTCAATTTATCATAAAGAAAATAACAAACAACAATAACAACAGAATTTGTCATAACTTTTATAATAACTTATTAGTTTATATGTTTGTTAATTTCTTTTTAAGCATAATTGTCTATTAAAAGTTAAACATTCAGTTCCAGTGGGAATAAACGGATATAACGTCACCACAAGCGCTTGTGACGTTTTGTTAACGAGAGGGTTGGTAAGGCACACAAAATTACTTCAAAGTAGTTTTTGTATGTGATTTCACAGGATTTCGGATAAAGCAGATTGTTATGTACCTACTTGTTTCTGGATATAATCTGCGAGTAGGCGGAAAAGTACAATTTTTTATATAGATTTTAAAAATATAATAGGTATTATACATACACACGTATAAACTACATATAATTAATAATAAAGTTAACGTAACGTTAAATTTGTCAAACTAAGAGTACACGGCTTCATAGACTGTATCTTTATGTAACAGTTTTACTTTGACATTTTTCTTTGTATTATTGGCTTAATGATACATTAGTCTGTCATATTTCGTTGCTGGCTGGGTGCTAGGTACCGTCCAAAGTGATCGGCAATCTGGGTGTCAAAACCATTAGCCATATTTCTAATTAGACGTAAAATGGTTAAAGAAATTAACATCATATAATCATTTTCATACCACTAATTGTGTAACTTTTTTTATTATATTTTATTGCACAAGAAAAGAATGTATTAAGGGCGGCTGTTACAGCATTTTCTACCAGCTATATTATACCATATTATCATTTAATGCATGTAGGTACAATCTAATTGTAAAAATTAGGCACCGTGATGGATACCTATGCGATAATAATAAAATGAGAATTTTATCTCGCACTACAATGATGGTAGCTACAGAAACAATAATTACAAATAGATAAAGAAATCAGAATCATCCGAGTGGCGACGAGGACAAACGGTAATAGTCAATATTCTATAATATTAGAGCTAGTCCAATTAGTGCTGTTCGTATGGGTGACTATAAATACGGATGATTGGAATTGAGGATAGGAACGCCGGCACTAATTGGCATCCAGTCGTAATAATGGCTGCGGTTAGTGAAATTACGCAAGTGTGTTACAAGTCCTATTGCTATCAATTAAAGTAGTAAACTAAGATGTGGTGTCAGTTTGAAACCACTGTAATGAACGTGGCTTTACTTTTTAAATGCTTAGTAATTTTACTAACCAGTGATCGCCTCGCTGTCGAAGTTCGATTGTAGTTCATTAAATTTTTAATCGAATTTACTATTAACCACAGATAATCCATTCTCAATTTGATCACAGACTTTAACTATAAGAGTATATGCATATGCGTGGGTTTGCCAAATGCATGGTAGTGTATGTAATACTTTTTTATTGTTTTATTGTATTTTAAGCACAATAAAAAGTACATCTTCATCATCACGCTCATTTTCTATATAACCTATAAGTGTGCGAAGTTTCATAGATCCGCTCAAGTTTTGTAAAAAGGGGTATAATGATTTTGCTTCACGTGTTAATATAGAATATTACTTAAGAAGTATATATTCTATAGAAGTATATGTTTTGAAAGAGTTCAGAAGCTAATAATAATAAGACATTAGATTCATAGTCCACATTCATTTCCTCCTGTAATTGTAGGTATATCGCCATGAAAACTATTGAAAACAACACTCGTTGCTACGCAACTCACTAAGTCACATAAGTACTATTAACAGTATAAAATAATTTGATTACATTTATTGAAAGTAAAAGTCACTATTGCTTAAATAATCATTATTAAGAATTTTCCTGTTGACTTAGTTCCGGATATTTCAATAAATTTATATAAAGGAAATGTAGTTCGTTATTTGCTACTAGTTTTTTTTTATTATTATAAAAAGGGGGAGGCAAACGAACAAATAGTTGTTAAGAGGTTACTTACACCCATGGACCTCTACAAAACCAGGGGCGTTGCGGGTGCGTTGCCGGCCTTATTTGAGTCTGCGAATATAATTATGTATGTAGGATGTTCCAACAAAAACTTTTTAAGTATAGTTATCTCAATTTCAAAGGATTTAAATTTACAACGGAGTGTCACTGTGTGAGTGATCACTCTGGATAACGCACCATTCGAAGGGACAGATAGGAACAACACACATTCACACACTCACCGTCTCCGCCGGCGGAGACGAGGTCCCCGGTTTGCGACGGCTCGGGCGCGCTTAGGCGCGTCATGAGACCGTTACCTTCATCATCTGCGCTCCGCACAGCGCCACACCGACACCGTTCTAAGCCGAGGTGCGATCTCACTAGGAGACACCCTTAGACACGACGTCCTGAGTCCCAACGAGGGCTCCTAATTTCAAGGCCGAGTCTCCCCCCCCCCCCCGCCGGTGCCGGTGAAGGCCAGTAGGGCCAACAGTAATACACATTCAGAAAAAAAACTGAGTGTCCCACACACGAACTGCACAATAACTATTTCAAATGTTGATTCTTGAACAGATGTGACGACACTTACAAATAAGTTTTCACGTTTGAGTGAATGTCTACACAATACACGTTTTATTGAATATATTGAATAGGAAAATTGCTGTGAAATGTGAAATATATTTGTCGTTTAGATTTCTATTTCATATGATGTGTCATTATGTATATGAAAATATAGAGATCTATTTACGAAACTTTTACGTTAAGTAACAGGCCTCCTTTCAAAATCAAAATGAAAGTATTTTTATTCAAAATACTAATTTACATTATCTTTTTGAACGTCAAGATAGTGAATGTACCACGGTTTCGGAAAAGTATAACCTTGAGAAGAAACCGCGAAAGAAACTCAGCGGGACTTTTTTTTTGTTAATTTTTTTTTCTTCTCTTATTAAGGATAAGATTTAGGAGCTTAATCCAACACGTTGCTCTACTACGAATATGTACATTTAAAGTGAAGGTACACAAATAAATGTTACAAAACTCACCAATCTTCAGCACTTTGCAGCACTTTTTTAAATTATGCGACACACGAGTATGAACATACATATGTATGTACATTAGTGTATATACATGTGTGCGAAAGTTAGTCTCATTTAGACTATTTAAAATGGTTTTACTTCAAAAACATAACTGCATTTCAATCTTGCGCCGGGACACGTTACGACGTTGCGTCGTGAAACTCTATGTGGTGTATCATGCGCAAGTTTTTTTAACCGAACCGACTTCAAAAGCAAAATACGTAATTTTATTTACTTGCATGACAGTATTCCAATTATTTTTATTTTAAAACTTCATTATGATGAAAATTCTACGGACGCGATGAATAAGTATAGCTATTTAAAATAAAAAAATAACTAATCAAATCAGTCAAGCTCTTTTCGAGTAATTGGAGAACATATATACAAAATGTCTGATGACCTCTCCCTTCGAAATCAAACTTTATATAAATAAAATACAATAAATAATATTTGTAAACAGATAATACAATTGTATGCAACACAAACTTCCGAATTGGGGCGCGTATGTAGGACCCACTGACGCTAAGCGTAAACTACCAGGACATACGTAGGATTATTACAGTGTATTCTGGATACAACATCATGAATTTCCGTTCCCGCTAGCACACTTTGTGTTACAGAACCATCCATTTAGATTTCCATCTCGGTAAAAGGAGAATCCAGTACTTGTGATGTAAAAGAAAATATGAGCTGTTTTATTCTTATATACGAACACTTATCATATCTCATTGCTGCGATAGAAAATTCCGTATAATATATTTGTTACTTAGACACTGTTCTGGCGTAGTAAGTGTGTCTTTATCGTTTACGCTTTTGTTTTTATTTATGGATAATCGTCCTTGTGAGTCTCTTTGCCAGTCCAGTCATTGGAGGGCACGTGAGGCTATTGGCTCGGTTATTATCACAAATATCAGACTAACCAAATGCCCTGTTCAATTCGTAAATTAATTGAAAAACTTTCATTAAAAAAATGATGCTTCATGAAATAAAATTTCATAATTCATGATAGAAACCTCATCGGAGAGTGAGCTGTCAGAGAAAACTAGCCAATTTACTCTTTATTACTCTGTAATTCAACACCGAAAATGTTAATTAAATAAGTCAACAAGGCTAATTTAATTATACAATTGTTAAATTTACAGCATGAAATATAATCGTAGCCAAAATACAATAAGACAAAACAATAAATAAGTACACAATTTCCAAAGTTCCAACCAATAAAGTAAGTTTACGATACAAACCATTCTTATCTGTAATTATATCGTTCGGTTTCCAGATTGAAGTGAACCAAACTTCATTTTGACTGAGCCATTATTTTCAGTTTACGACGGCGTCAGATGCTAAACGATACCCCACACATACCAGCTTTAAACAAATAGCATGTACGTGGTTGACTCGACCAATATTGTTAAAAAGTTCTCAGTGGCATATAGTGTGCAAGTCATGTGACTTACGTAAAAGGGTTAAAATAAATATTTATTTTAGAAGCAATACCATTCTCGTGGGATCATATTTCGTTATTTTTTATTGTGAACTAGTAGAAATGTAGCAATAATTGTTTGGTCTGTGTAAAATTTTTCTTATTTTATTTATATGTTTGTTTGATATATTTGAAGCAAAATAGATAGCAAACAACGAAGTGACGAAGAAGCTTTCGGCTATCTCAGTCACGCTCAACTTCAGCCGATTCTGTAAAGGTTAAAAATTATTTTAAATATTATTTTTTTGCTCAAACGCCAAAAGATAAATTGTAATATAATATAGTAAAAGCTTATGGTCACATCAGGTTAATTTTCATCATAATAAAAGTAAGAGTTTTGTCTTCGATGAGAAAATGTTTACTTTATTATTCATATATTATATCCACATATATATTTTTTTAAGTTCACTCGAACGAAGACTTTCTTGTTAATTATTGAAAAGTAGGTCAGCCGATAGAGTGTAAAACACAAGGGAATTAAATTTTCTTATTACTGAAATTATTAGCTGCGCATTTCTAATAATTCGTTACGCTTAAAATGTAGGTTTCAATCTACGAAATTACAGATATTACTCAGTAATTAACGATAAATTAAAAGTTATTGAATTATTTTAACATGGAATAAAACTGTGTTCTAGTAATTAAATTTTGCAAGTATATTAGTATAGTACCTGAAAAACGAGTTTTAATAGTTATCGATGGCGTAATTTTGATCGGTATTTAACTATACATTGACTAACAGCGCCTCTAACGAAAATATCGCTAGAGGCGCTGCTAGTTAATGTATGCAAAATTTGTCACAGAATACCGATCGAAAATATCGTTAATGAAACTATCAAAACTCGTACTAAGAAATACACAGGGTCTAGTTTGAGTTTGTAAATAATGTACAGTGCATATACATTCGTTAGCTTCTTTTTAGGGTTCCGTACTTTGTTGTCCGTCTGTCTGTCTGTCTGTCTGTCTGTCTGTCTGTCTATCTGTCTGTCTGTCTATCTGTCTGGCTGTCAAGCCTTTTTTTTCAGAAATGCATGGACGTATCTTGTTGAAATTAATGTCATATACTCAAGTCTACGATGACATGCGGCTGTGAAAAAATTAAAGTTCTAAGTCAAAGCAATCAAAAGATACTTCCCATTGACCGAGCAAGATGAAATTTGGCAAGAAGTAAGATCTTATGGTACAAATAAAGGAAAAAATCTGTAACTGTAAATTTCTGTATGTTTGTTTGTCTGTTTGTAATTTTGTCTTTCAACCTTTTTCTCAGAAACGCGTGAAGGTAAGAAATGTTTATCAATGTCAAGTACTCAGAGTTGTAATTACTAAGAGCTGTGAAGAAATCAAACTTCTAAATTAACGCAATCAAAAGATACGGTTATTTATGTCACATATTTTAAGTATTTTAGCGTTTTTAACGTTTTCGCAAGGGAATCAAAACCTATAGGGTACTTACCATTGCCCTAGCATCATGAAATTTGGCCAGTAGCAAGGTCCTTTAGTATAAATAAAGGAAAAAATCCGAAAACTGTAAATTTTTGTTCGTGTGTCTGTTAGTCTGTGCGTCTGTCTTTCAACCTTTTTCTCTAGAACGCGTAAATGTATCAAGTTGTAAATTGATCAAGCGGAAAGTATATCAATCTTGGAATTAAAATTTATGTACTTGTAACAAATAAACATAGAAATTGGCCATGGTAAAAGAAAACAATTTTACAACCACTTAGGAGAAATTTGTATCAACACTAAAATATGAGGCCAGCAAGCCTTTATAAACGCAATACAATCTATATATCGTAATTAACAAACTGATACCGCGATGTAGCGTACAGCCAGCGTCATCTCTGACTATATTATGATAATTATTATGATAAAATTCTGCTCGATTAATGTTACCAGAGGTAACATCATTTTAAAATTTAAAATCTTAGTTAAAACTGTCCAAATATTTTAAGTACAAATAACAATTAATTTGGCAATAAGCAAACAGCCTATTAACAAATAAATATTTAATCTTATTGTTTTCATGAAAAAGTTAGTTAAAATTATTTTAAAATTATTCTATAAATTATTCTAAATTTTAATGCGCTAAAAATAATAACATAAACTTTTCCTTTAAAAGTTTTATCATCAATTATCGTTAATTTTATCGTCATTACATAATTTACATTAAATATAAAAGCTTCACGCGATTTGTATTAACTTAGTTCGAAAATATTAAAATTAAAATCAATCAGATCGAGTTAATTAATTTACTTCTTTATCTACACATGTAAGTCTTCTGTTTATTAGTAAAATAATTATTTATTTATAAATAAACAATTAGTTTTATTCGAATTAAGGACTACTTATTTTCGTCTTTGCAACACTAATATATATTTTGATTGATAATGTAAATCTAAATAATTTACGAACGTAGAGAAGTGGAAGTGGAGTGTAGTAGAATATAAATAAAAATAAAACAAGAATAAAATTTAATATAATTATGTATATAATAATTGATTATTTTTAAGCGACTTAAAAAAAGGAGTGTTCTCAATTCAACCGTGTATTTACTTTTTTATGTTTGTTCGCCGATTACTCCGCCATTTGTGGACCGATTTTCAAAAATTTTTTTTTGTTTGAAAAGGTATACTTCCATTGTCTTCAGGTCATAATCTGATGATGGGATCCTGGAGAAATTGAGGGAATTCCTCAAATATTATAGGCACACCTATACCAATTTAGGTATTTTTGATAGTAACTTATTTATTTACCTTCAGAAAATCACTTTTAGTGAAATGAAACTGATGATGAAGACGACAGATGGCCACCAAAACTACTCAATAACAAGTATTTCACAGCTTGCGATTTGATTATTTCGATAAAAATGCTAAACAATTTACGCTCGTTGCATATGGTGAAGTGCAGCTGATGATGCAACACCGGGAGAACTCCTCAATAATTACCAGCCCTGCATCGGGAAAAGATATATATTGTTGACGGCAATGACCAGTTGGCATTAGGCTATTGTAACTTAGGCAAATCACTTAATCTTACTATATTCGTAACTCAAAAGTGTAAAATAATTTTTGTTATTTTCAAAAAATTAAACCGACTTCAAAATTGAACCTAAGAGATACAAATGAGCGAAAAGACATAAATTTAATGTTTTAACAACATTTTGAAGTCGGTGCCAGTAAATAATACGAAAAAGGTTTTACTTGACGCCGACTTCGAATGTTTTACTAGGCACCGACTTCATAATGTTGTAGAAAACATTTATTGTATGCCGTTTAGTTCATTTGTATCTCTTAGGTTCGTTTTTGAAGTCGGTTTATTTTTTGAAAAAAAAAAATTATGTGATATATTTGTCCTTTAAAAACAATATTATTATTTGTATTTCGGCATATATTCGCGTTTTCTATTTTATTGTTTAACAAATTAAATTGCATACAGCTTTCCTTAACAAAGCAAGAAATAATACATTTGGTATTCTTTACAGAATCGGGTATCTTTCGAAGATATCTCTTGCGAAAATAAATAAAGGATTTTGTATATTAAAAATCGAAAAAATCTTCGAGATTTAATTTCTGTGAATGACCAACTATTTTTATTAACCGACTTTGCAAAGGACGAGGTTATATGTTTAACTGTATTTATTCACCGATTGCTTCAATGTGATTGCTAAGCAAATAATGCTTGGCACAATGTATACGGTGAAGTGGAGCTGATGATGCGATACCAGTAGAACTCCTCAATAATTAACAGCTCTGCATCGGGAAAAGCAACACTTTGTAAATTGTGAGAAGCATTTAACATTAGGCTATTGTAAATTAGGTAAATCACAAACGTCCCCTTACTATACCTTATTATATTCGTCACTTAAAAGTGTAAAATAAAAACTTTTTGAAAAAAAGGGTTAAACATTCGAAGTCGGCGCCATGTAAATCCTCTAACGTGTTATTTACTGGCACCGACTTCAAAATGTGGTAGAAAATATTTATTGTTTAGTTTAATTGTTTCGGTTTCGAAATCGATTTGTTTGTTTTTAATTTTAAGTTCACTTGTTTCGGTGTCGAAGTCAGTTTGTTTTTTTTAAAGTTTTTATATATATCTATTATTTCTAGCTGACATGGCTAAAGCGTATTTGTAGACTAGGTTTGTATTTATGGAGGGCTAAGACGCCGCATCCGTTGGTGTGCCCTTTAATGACTATTTTTTTTCGCAAATGTGCACTTTGGCTATAAGTAAGAACACCATTTACATCGTTATATTTTTGAAGCGAAGGTGGTTTGGTCTTATATAGATTTCTACAAGTTTGTACGGAACCCTCGGTGCCCGAGTCCTACTCGCACTTGACCAGTTATTTTAAAGCCTAAGTTACTCCTTATAACATTTTGTAAATACCTTATATCTGTGAATGAAAATCGTGTCAAAATAGCTCCAGCGTTTTCAGAGATTAGCCACATCAAATACGCAGAGAGATCGACGAACAAAAATTTTAAAAATTGTGTTTTTGATGTAATTACCGTGTATACTTTCATAAGCATTTACTTAAAATCTATTAATTTAAAATTACAAACTGACACTTCAATTTTATTTATTAGTATGCACATTGTGACTATTAACAATCACATTATAAGGTCTTGAAAGTCTCCAAAGTATCACCGTAAAATTTAATATCATTGTCTCGGTATGACGATTATTATTATCATAAGCTGTTCGACTATAAGTACCTGGGCTATTCAGAGGTCATTACACGGTAATAATTTTTAATATCGAGCTGTAAGGGTCACATTCTCGCACGCCGCCCGTCTTCATTGCCGCCGTTATTGGAAAATTCCGAGCGAAGTTACTCTACGTTTCCAATATATTAGTGCAACTTGATGCTCGGAAAAATGTTCGGGTCTTTTCTTTTTTTTTTAGAAAAAAGGTTCTTGATTCTAACGCAATTACATTTTAGTTATATTAAATCAATTTCTTTTTTAAAATAGTTATAAATGAACCTTTGAAAATCCTCAATAAAAATGAGAAAATACGCCTCTCTTATTCTTCACGTTCCTTCCATTCTTCGCTTAAATAGATCTTAAATTGTTTCTTAGTATGAAACCAAACCGAGTAAATTATTTTAGGTGTACAATATATTTGGCATAACTAAAAGCTATTAACCAAAGAATGGAATTGAATTGAAGCAATGACAAACTACTTATGTAAATCTCTATGAAAGTCTGAAAGCAAAATTTATAAGTGTAATTCTTGTACACAAAAATAAATGTAATCGAAAAGTTAGTGTATGATCATTAATAATTCAAATTAAAAATATACTTTACTCGAATAGACATTGTAATCACTTTCAATTCGTATTTACTTTACTGTATGTAATAAGTAATGAAAACGGTTTCATCGACATATTAGGTTACGATGAAAACCGTAAGTTGTTTGGAAGTAAAAAATAAATAAATAAACTCATGTATTATTGTTTTCTAGGAAGCTTTTGTTTATACACTCTTATAAATTTCCGTATCGTACCGTCCATCCTTTCTAATCCATCACGTGCCACCAAGTACCCTTGTTGTAATTTATCAAAGTGGAACTTCGATGTACCACTTTCTACTAACTTGGGGACACTTAGATCTTACTAAAGACATTAGTCTTGTAGCATCTGCGGTACACTTCCTTCTATTTCAAAATAAATCATTTTTTGCCGCACGTCTATTCTTTAATAGTTTCATTGGAGCAAGAGGTTGGCATTTTTTGCTTGCCTGTACAAAGTAAAAGATGTTTTAATCCCAAACATTTTAGTTTCTAACTGTGTCAATTCTAGAATAGATCAATAATAAAGCTATATGTTTGCATTTGTTTATCTTAATAATGTCAAATAAACTGCAGGTGCGTAAATCCCTTAAAACAGTATTTTAATCATCCTATGAAAATTGTAGATGATATTTTAAGGCGTTTCCCTAACAGCAATAAAAAGTCATTACTAACGTCATCCAATCAGAGTCCTGATTGTCCATGACAGAATCGAAGCGAAAAAGTGTCACTTCATTACACAGTAACGAAGACAAATCGTCTCTCCATACGTTTTTGTAGTTAACAGAGGCATACAGAAAACACGAAGCTCATAAAATGAAACAAGTAACTCATATACAGTTTTAGGCAGACATTTTAAACAAACTCGTTACACTGTCATTTACATGATAATTGTCATAGTGAATCAGGGCCCAGGCGAGTACAAATTTAACGTGTGTCTAACCGCGGCACTATTGCAATATATTTTTTAAACGTATCTTACACCATGCCCCCCCTAAAGATTTTATGATCCTGTGTCGGGGGCCCGAAAACACACTCAACACTAACACAAACACCCAGACCGCGACAAACATCTGATTGGTCAATTCAGACGTTTACTGGGAACGGAGATTGAACCCGTGACACTTAGTGCTCTAGTCAGTTGCAGTGACCACAGCGCCAAGGTGTCTCATTATATATATACTTTATCTTACTCTAAATTAAATTTTTACTCTGTACTAAAATTGTAACTGGCCGGCGTTTGTTCGCGCATCATAGCAAAACCACTGTACGAAATTGAATGCGGTTTTAGCAATTGTGTTCTTGTAGGGCTAATTTAAAATCCAGTATCTGTTTCATCTCACACGCCACTTACAAGCCGAAATATCTATACATAATTTTACGTAAACGACGACGCGAGTAAAAGCTAGTTTAAAATAAAAACATTTATTAAATGCTATAGTTATTCTTGAAACCGAAAGTTGTGTACAAGGACTCAGATTGCGTAAAACTGTAATGGAATATCAGTTTCACCTGTAAAGCTAACAAACTGTTTGTTTTATCACTACACTGCGTTCAAGTTTCCTGGTATTATCGGGCTCCTCGTGTTATACCATCGGTGATATACGATATTATTATATGTTTTTACTTAAAATTGGTTAAGTTACATACATTTTTTATATTTAATTTCACAGTTGAAAGTAGTCATTGTCATTGAAATGTTTAGTAAGCGTCATAGTTTGCGTGTTAGTAAAGCTGGCAAAGTTTTCAGGTTAGAGAGTTGTATATATCATTTACGGGAGTAAAACATATAGAATCACACATTCTCGCCTTACAATGAAACTAACTATAATTGGGCGCTGATAAGCAATACTGTGTCTAACCACAATGACTTCATTTTAAGAAAAAAGCGTTTAAAGATGTCAAATCTATTGTTAATAAATTTGTTTAAAGAAGTATATGTCCATCTTTGCTTTTCTATTTTGATAAAAGGTAAAATGAATTAAAAGCAGATTGATATACTTAAAAGTCTTACCTAATAATAAGTTTTCAAATATTTGAGATTATTGTATAAATTACAAAATATGGAAAGCAACTTGAAATTCGAAACATTAATTAAGAAACTTTTTTCCGTATTTATTAAGTCATCTTCAAGACTTGAAAATTTGAATTTTTGAATAATTTGAAATAGGTGACGCAATGTCAAAATACATTATTATCACCGAATTTGACTTTTTGTGGGTTAACACATTATTGCTTATCAGCATCCAACTCTGGACGTAAATTGTTAGAAATTTTCGTCAAATAAATTCATTCACGAAACGGACAACCAATCAGATAAGGCTGAATGATCCAGCTTTATGATTGGGCGCAGAATCTATTTAAATGAGAATATATGTATGAGTATGGTGTTTTCCGATGCCCGTAAGAATTTGATAAACAGAAATTATTTAAATACATAAAAAATTTTACATCAGGTAATAAGTGTAGATGGCTGGTACCACAGAGTAAAAATGTATAAAGCTTGTAATAATTCTGACATCACAATATTTTTATGTTTATTTTCGGTGCCATTAAAATTCATGCATTTTATTTTCTCTTTGACATCGACTGTATCCTATTATGTAACAAAATATAAAAGAATATTCAGACATAATAAATTGAAAGTTAAATCTGTATAAAAGAGAGGAATTACCTTTTTGTAGAAATATAATGTTACGTAAAAACCAACGTTTCTTTATTTTATATGTGCTTTTATACAGTTTTAGGCATAGTACAAATTACCTTTAGTTACTAATAGGCGCGCATGTTGTACCAGCAAATGTATTTGAAAGAGGATTTCAGCAATACTACAATATTCTATTTCCTTTCAACATAAATTCAAAGTGACAACCGATAAGAGACAACAGACGGAAGCGAAGCCGCGAACAATTATAACTCAACTTATAAATCAATAGATCAATAGATCTATTATGTTTTTACAATTTATTTATATAATTCAACAATTTACAAATACTGTCAATCGAAAATTACATTACTTTTTAATAGTAACTTTATATGTACAATAATGAAATGAAGAATGAATACAGTTAAATAATTTGATCATTATCTTTGTTTTTTAATTGTTGTTATTATCTTCGGAATCATGTATTTTATAATCAATATAATTTTTTAAAACATACTCATAAGACAATGATGAATACTAATTTAATAATAAAAATAATTTCCATGTAAAAATTGTGTTCTTAAATAGTATGGAATAAAAGGCTTTTTTATTTTATTTATAAATCAATAGCGTATTATTTGCATTCGACTGGGGTGAAAAAGCATTTTTTTATTTAGTATATTTTACGCACGGAGGCTACGTCGGATTTTTCAACCTTTTTAAAACAAGGAAGAGGTTTAGGTAGCGTATGTTTTTATTATGCTTGAAATCTCAAAACTTTGTCATTTCTTAAACGATCGTTAAAATAAAAATTATTTTTAAAATAGGTTGAGAAGCGACGTTTTTTCCAAAGGTTATACTTTTATATTTACTTAATTTATAACTTTTAAAAGTTACAACAACAACATATATTATTTTCGTATCAAAGAGAAATGAAACCTTTCAAAGTAGGTCAAATTCACAGTAAACACAAATATAAATTATTGTTAGTTACAAGGGAATAATGTGTAATATGTACACTGTACCGACATATATAGGTATTTCTATAACCGCCTGTTTCCGTCGGTTACCCGTTCACCTATTTAATCACGCATCTACAATAGTTTATATAACAGAGGAATTATTTTCAGATACCAATAGTTATTCAAAATGCATATACGGATATATAATGGATTCCTGAAGCCATTTTGAATAGCGCCGGCATGACGTCTGTACGAATACATCAAAACTGTAAAATGATTACCCGTTGAATGTTAGAATATTATATTTAGCCACTATTGTAAAATAATACTAATTGTATTTTAATTTATAATTATAACATAAATAAATTATTAGTTATTTTAAGCACTAAAAATTGTTAAGTTAAGCTTAAAAGGCACTTTTTGTTTTATCATATTTTTCGCACGGAAGCTACGTCGGATTTTTTAATCTTTTTCAAAAAATAAAGCCGTCCAAGTACCATATGTTTTTACAGGGCAACCTCGATTTAACGATAATCGGAGGAGACAAGAAAGTATTCGTTATATCAAGAAATTCGTTGAACTGAGGTTTGTTATGTTGAGGTTAAGTTGGTCTAAAATTCGTTATTAAGTGGAAATATGTCGCGATATGAATCACATATTATAAGATTAAGAGTTTATATTGGTGGGAACTTTATATTGAGGTTTTGGGTTGAAAAAAATCGTTAATTAGAGGTAAAAATATTTTCTTGATAGGTGAAAATTCGTTATAAGGAGAAGAAATGTTCGCAAGAAATGTTCGCATTGTTAAGGTATATTTTATATTGACTCTTATGGACAATTCAAGGGGTTTACGAAGAATTTGCTAAATCGTCGTTATATTGAGGTACGTTATATGAAGGTTGCACTGTATTATGCTTAACAAGCATAAATGCAGAACAGAACACAGAACTTTGTCATTTCTTAAACAATCTTAAAAATTATTTTTAAAATAGGTTGAGTTGCGACGTTTTTTCGAAATGTACTAGATTTTTTTTCAAAATCGGTTAAATTGTTTGCTCTTTAAATCTAAATAACTGGAATTAGTTTTTTTTTTATTTACTCAGGGTTATTTTTTTAATATTAATAATATTGACTAAATTTTTATGTTTATTTATTATTATTTTCCCATATTGCATGTGTACTTTAATATATAAAGTCGACTAGGTTGTTTTTGTATATAATAATTTCAAAAACGCCATTATTCGGCTGTTGAATGGAAAGCCTCAACAATAGTAAGTTGGATATACCTACTCGTAGCATGACTTTTGGCACAACCTTTGTTCATCCGAACAATGATTCATTTCGTTAAAACATTTTATAAGTATTTTTTACCTTTTCATATTATAACTTATTAATTTTGTATACAGAATTATTTTGTTAATATTGTTAAAGAAGTTTTACTGACGTTCGTTATTTTTTTATGTTATGTTTTATATTCTACATTTTGTTTTAATGAAACCAATAAAAATGAATCATAATTTTTTATACTTTTATGTTCTTTTTTTTCAAAATTCTACTTTACACTATAAAGGACATGAAACCGAAGCCAATTTTTAATTGAACATTCCGAATAATAAAATATTTACTTATTATTTCCTTACAGCTTCGCTTGAGTGGTTTTAAGTATTTCACATCCTATTATAACCCCCATAAGATGGCGAAAGTGTCGATAAGCTCGATTTTCATACCGCTTTTATAAAAGCTTCTAACCCCTTAAGGCATTTCAATTTGACTTGATACGCCAAAGAAAAGTTGGTCCTTTTAGAAGATGGCTTTTTAAAGAGTAAAATTATTCTTCAGTAAGCTTCAATACATTTCTTATGGGTTAATTTTTTTTTTATAATTTTAAAAATAATTTCATCGATTATTTATGTATAAAATTAGACCGCTTGTTTTCTGCTTTCAGTCAATCAAAATTATATAAACCATCTTTTACCTACTACTCAAATCTAAATTGCAGGAAAATTATTACATATTTGTATAATTGAAACGATATATTCAATGGCTCCACAATTAATAACTATTCCCTCACAAATATATATCACCCATAAATTGAAATTATATTGTAAATACCTTCTGATAAATAGAATTTAGCTCATAGATTATATAGCAAGTACATAAATGGAACCTTCGAGAAATTACTGGATAATTCGCACTGCGCTTCAATACCTCGCTCGATGTGTGTGATAAGGGACGCGATCCAGTTTACAGATGACGGTAGCCGATAACTTGCTTCGTCACGCAGAATAATGGCAACGGACAGGCTTTCAACGGGCTCGGAATCGAACGATTTCATCTTGTATTATACAACTTGAACTGCACTTTACGTAGCCTTTATGTAACTGATTTCGTTTTAATATTTTTTTAATAATGAAGAGAGAGCGAATTTTGTATGTGTGAAGTAAACTTTGAAGCCACGGAAACCATTTCAAAAAATTGCGGTATCTAGCATTTCAAAAGTATATTATTCTCGATGGTCATATGCTATATTTTGAGTAGATATATTTGTGAATTATTTTAAAACAAAATTCACAATAATACGAGCGAAAGCTAGTCGAAGATAAATTAAATTATGCATGTATGTATGATATTGCGAAAAATTTAACGAAATTTATTCGTTTTTCTTTTTATATATATTTTTACGAAATCATCTGTTATTCGTGTTTTATTAAAAATAAATATCCATGTTACTTTTTTATGTTTTTCGTTAATTAATTACATTTTTAGATAAAAATAATAAATTTATTTATTATATTATGGAAATTGAGGCGCCAATTATGAATAATAATACAGCCGATATGTTTGTGTTTACATATTAAGTGGATTAATTAGCGCAGTAGAATTAGATATTATTGGAGTTGAGTTAATCCTCGCAGTGATAACCGATTTATGAAGACAAGAAAGCCCGATAGATAAATTAGATATTCGTTTTGTTGTAAACTGTACTATTATTAGTACAATAATATGTAAATAATAATTCAAATTAAATTATTATAAAAAATACATAAAACTTTGACTCGAAGAACCAAAAGTAGGTATAGGTGGGTTCAATCATGTCGATATTTTGTTTTGAATCTTGCACGTTGTTCGTTTGAATAAGTATAAGGCGAAAATCTTGAGAAACTCCAGGTTTATGTCCTAATTGTTTTCTAGTTTTTGGTACAGCTGCTGATAAAATATTAAATAAATATATAAATTAAGATAAACTTTGAAGAGTATATCTGGATGTTGATAAGCAATACTGTGTCAAGCCACACGGACTTAATATGTTTGAAGAAGTATACATCCATCTGTACTTTTCTTTTTTGATAAGAATTGATATTTTTAAGCAGATTGATTAATTATTTAATATACTATCTAATTAAAAGTTCTTCAAACATTTGAGATTATTGTATAAATAAAAAATATGGAACGCACTTAAAATTCGAAACAATTAATTAAGAAACTTTTTTCCGTATTTATTTAGTTTATATTACTTGATTTTTTTTTATATTGTTAAATAGGTAATGCAGTATTAAAATACATCAATATCTCCGAATTTGATTTTTGTGGGTTGGCACATTATTGCTTATCAGCGTCCAACTATCCACCTCCTGACATCATCATGAGACTAAGTTGAAGTTATCGTAAAGTTAACGAATAACTAGATATATATTGATTAGATACATAGATTTTACGTTTTACGACCGCTCTGGTGTAGTGGTGCTGAATGTACCTCTAACGCCAACGGTTGCGGATTCGATTCCCGCTCGGGGCAGATATTTATATTGGTATAAATATTTATTCCCAGGTCTGGGTGTTTGTCTCCCCATTTTCATTTCATATTGAGGGGATTGTAAAAAATATATATATATAATCCGCCCTAAGCGACGGCGACCATCTTGGATTTACAACTATACTGAATATATGTAGTTTGTATAGTCGTCACAACTAAATGTCTGTAAACATTTTAGATCACACATATACAGGTGTCCCGAAAGTCAACGATAAAATTGAAATGGGATATAGGCCAGGTCAAAACGAGTCTGTAGACAAAAAATCGTTTTTGTAAAAGTCCCTTGGTTTCTGTATCATCGATATCCAGACTACAGAGTTTTCATCTACCTGCATTGTTCTTTGACAGAAGGCGTATTTCCTAGAAGCGTAGGGCGGTCTAGACTCGGAAAATTTGGAAACAAATTTTCGAACAAATCGAGATTGATGCGGGAATGTCGGTGCGTAATATAGAGAGTGTGACAGGAATTCTTAAAACAATTATTCATAGATTCTTAAAAAAGGAAGGATATCCTCCCTATCATTTAAAAAGAGTCCAAACACTCCTTCCGCGAGACTATGAACACAGAGTTCGCTTTTGACAAGTAATGTTGGAAAGACATGAAGCAGATCCATATTTTCTCAATAAAATATTGTGGACCGATGAAAGCACTTTTAAAAAAGATGATTTTACGAACATACAGAATTTACATTGCTGGAGCATAATAAACCCCCATTTAATGAGAGAAAACCGGTCCCAGTATCAATTTAAAATAAATTTGTGGACTGGTATATTAAATGGTCAAATAATTGGTCCGTTTGAATTTACTTCTACTTTCTTAAAAATAATTTAAATGGTCTTTTAGAAGATGTACCTTTAGCGACAAGACAAAACATGTGGTTGCAAAATGATGGTTGTCCAGCTCACTTTGCTCGATCAATACGCCAGCATTTAAATCGAGAGTATAGAGGGAAATGGATTGGACGACTTGGAACCATTTCGTGGCCCGATCGCTCACCAGATTTCAATCCCCTCGATTTTTTTTTATTGGGGGTATCTCAAAGAAATAGTATATTATAAACAAATAAGTAATGTAGAAGAGTTACGGAGAAGAATTAATGCAGCCTCGATAGAGGCCAATGAAAAAAACGTATCAAAAAACGTGACTCGAGGATTTATACGAAGATACCGGGCATGTATTAGAGCGGGTGGTCGTCAATTCGAGCATCTACTGTAATCAATCGAAATTGTTGTTGAGTGACTAAAAATATTATTGTTTAAACAATGTTACGATCAATATCTTTATTTCCTTTTTTCCTCTAATTAATTTTTAATTACCAGGTAAGGTTGGTCATCATATTTTTTTTTTATGCAGTAGCCTAGTTAATTCACTGACTTTAGCAATTACCAATATCTTTTTTTTTCAATGATTCAATGTGGTATTTCTTAGCATTTTGGATTCTACATTAAATGCGCCAATTTTTGAGATAACTTGCAGATTCCGCGTAGTACATTTTTTTTGTGTGAGTTCTCAAAGTATAGTGATCCAAAAGACAAAAACCTTTAAATTGAAATTCAAGTGACTTTTTTTCGTACATGATCGACTTAGAGCCCTGAAATTTTATTTATTTGATAAATATGTACATTATTTAGCTTTAAGAAACAGTAACAACGATTGAGAAAGGTTTAAATTTGTAGCCATGGCAGTCAAAAAACCTACTAAAGAAGTCATTTTTCGTACTTTTCACATAATGGCTCCTATCTCAGAAACCAAGGGACGCTTAAAAAAACGATTTTTTGTCTACAGACACGTTATGACCTGGCCTATATCCCATTTCAATTTAATCGTTGACTTTCGGGACACAGGGAGGATTTAAAAAGTAAATGACGTAATTTGACACAAATAAATTATAAATAATTATACAAACAGGGCAAGTTAAATAAAACTACTTACAAATATGTAACTGATTCAAATTTATATGTCTAGGATGTTTTTTTATTGAATAATATATTCGATTAATCTTCACGAATCGAAGGTTGGTGTTCAGTTGAAAATTCAATTATCGGAAATTCGTACGTTTTGTGATTTATTTTTATTAACATGAAATCTGACTCCAGGTGTGGGATATTTTTTACTATGGTGAACGGTTTTTAGAGGAAGTCGAAAAACTTTTAAATTACCATAACTGATTTTTTTAATTTAAACTTTTTTATTACCATAACTGAAGTTTACGCAAAAACCATTTGCATACAAATACTGCATGAATTGTCTAGGCCTGTAGGAATAGGCTTTGGGTTAGCCATATAAATTGAAATGGCTTGTCTACAAATAATAAAATTGTTAAACACAAAACGACAGAACATTTTTTGGTTTTTTCGAATTTTCGTTACTTTGATTTCTAGTGTTACGTTAAAAAGGTAAAGAAATGCAATTGTTTAACAAAATATGTTTCAGTTTCTTAACATTTATTCTTTAATTATTCCTATAATCATTTTTACGAGTATAACAAATTGCTACTTACTGTCACACGAGTCGCAATAAAAATATTCAGATGGTTCTGTTTTCTTTCAAGTACGGTTATTTAGATAGCATATAGATTTATGATGTACATACATAATCGTTTTTTATGTGATTCTTTTAAGATTCGCTCAAACATTTAATCACCAAAATGTTAAAATGTATAATGTACATTTTTTTTTTTGTTGTATATAACAGTGACTTAAAGTGATAATAATTCAATTCGGATCGGCTATAACAAGATATGAATAATTATCAAAACTATAAAGAAATATCTGAATTATGTGTAAACAATAAATATATAAAAATGAACGAATCGTATACATTACGTCATACTTTCTTTGTTATTTTTTCATCAATAAGTCGCTTAGTTTTAAAATTTGTGTGAAACGAATTAGCTTAGTCATTAAAATTTAGTTTTATATGATTCAGTGATTCATAATCAATATTTTTGAAGGAATAAATATCAATTCTATCAAGGTTTTGTGAAATTAAAGTCTAAATAAGTGGCCGATGTCCCAAGTGTAAAATGTTTTTTGAGTTTTATGCCCTATAATTTAAATTACGGTACGGTAATACCTAACCTAATCGTACGACATAATGATGAAAAAATAGCAGGAAAAGTATGTAAAATCGAACTAAATTAAAAAGCAAAAAATAAGTATTTTCTACAACATTTTGGGCGGTCCAGTAAATAGCACTTAACTTTTTACGTATTCTTTCAAACAAAAAACAATTTTGAAATCAGTTTATTATCAGTGGAGATTTCCTGAATTTTTTAAATCTTTTTTAAAGTCAGTTAAAAAAGTGATTCTTATTTGCGAAGCTGAGCGATTTTTTTTTTCAATAAATGTATCATTTTCTCAGAAAAACAACCATTACTTTTTTTTTCCTTTTGATGTATAAATAAAAAATACATAAACAAAATGAATCAAAGTGCAATTTAGTATTTATTAAGCATATTATTTAGAATAAATCTTTCTCAAATTCATAGAAGTCAGTAAATATTTATAAGGTTAGAAAGAATTCTTTTACTCGTTTGAAGATTATTATCCACGTCAAGATAGATAAGATACTTAAGGTGTAATATCAAAGCTAGAATAAGTTAAGGCAAATAAACTAAAAATATCCGAGGAATATTCTAGCGATTTTATGTACAAAGTCTCTTTAACCCCCGATCAAAAAAGGGTGTTATTTGTTTGACACGTAAGTATATCTGTGGCATCGTAGCTCACGCATGGAAAAATTTTGTTGAATTTGTTTTTTTGTTTGAAAGGTGACATCATTGGGATGAATCTTAGCTATTTATTTATTGAAGATATTAATTAAAATTAACTAATGATGATCGGTTAAGACGTTTGAAAGTTACCAGCTATTTTATGGTAGTTAAAAGGATTTGAGCATCTAGTGATCTGATTGATTTGAAATTTACTACACTGTGACTTTCATCATTCTAAATAACATAGTTGTGTAACCTTGGCCTAATGCTAGTAACATCTAGAACCAGCTGGAAAAACAACTCTCCACCAACTAACAACAGAAGCATCGGGGTGGGGCTCGATAAAGTGGTCTCAATGAATAATAATAAGTTTTTTAATTTTCTATTTTACACGATTGTAGTTAAACGATCTACTAAGTCCTTGTACTTTCAGTAAAATATATATTAAATAACAATATAGAGTTTTCAGTATACTTAGTTAATACTGATTACGAAAGGATCCTCTAGGAGCCAGTTAAACTTATTATCTTACCTTCCTGCAATTCATTTCATCTGTTAACTAATATCCAAAGCTCCATGTTAATGGACATAAGTAACAAGTACCAAGTTTATAATCAGTTCAATAAGAGTCAAATACAAACTCTAAGAAAATCTTCTATAATTCTTAGTAAAGACGACAAATAGAAAGATCCACGTAAATCTCCCACGAGAGAACTATAATGATACATCTCCTTACTACGTAATAATAGAAATATTCTTCTGATAAAAATTGTAAAATATAGGACAAGAAAATATTTAGTTTTTTTTTATTATTCTACTAAAAATATATTCGTTTTAGTTCGTTCAAACTGCCAATGCAGATAAGCAATGAGCGAATGGAAAACTAGCATGTCATTCACTTGACGTGGCTATATCTGCGTATGAAATGAATATGCAATCTTTGTTGTTGTTAACGAAGCTATCACGTACGAACATACAAGCAAATGAATCGACCGACGCATTCGATTTGCGGGTTCAATTTGAATTTATTATGAATATATTGGATCATGGTAATGTAAAATGAATTTGATTTAAAAGAAATAGTTAGTAATATAGTACGTGTTTAGAAATATGTATCTACTAGCTGTGCTCCGCAGTTTCACCCGCGTTAATTTGAGGAAAAATGATACTTATATAATGTTTACCTTCCCTACATAAATCGTATATTTTTCACTATTTCATTGCTTTCAATTTTGTTTTCGGGTATATTTTTTTTAGTTTTGATAACATTTTTAAAATTAAAGTAAGTTACCCCTTATAACATTAGCTACTTGTTAGTGAAAGTCCCGTCAAAATCGGTCCGGCCGTTTTAGAGATTAGCCGAAACAAACTGACAGAATGAAAAAAAATTTTAAACTTGAGTTTTTTATACAAGAACCTTATTTTGCTTTTATATGCATTTAGTTAAAAGCTGTTAATTTGAATTTACAAGACATTTCAATTTTGTTTATTTGTATAGATTAGTTTTTTAGGGTTCCGTACCTTAAAAGGAAAAACGGAACCCTTATAGGATCACTTTGTTGTCCGTCTGTCTGTCTGTCTGTCTGTCTGTCTGTCTGTCTGTCTGTCTGTCTGTCGGGATGTCAACCCATTTTTCTCAGAAATGCATAGACGTATCATGTTGAAATTAATATCATATACTCAAGTCTACGATGACATGCGGCCGTGAAAATATTAAAGTTCTAAGTCAACGCAATCAAAAGATAATGAAAAATATGTCGTATATTTTGACCATTTTAGCGTTTTCGCAAGGGAATCAAAACCTATAGGGTACTTCCCATTCACTTAGCACGATGAAATTTGGCAAGAAGTAAGATCTTATGGTACAAATAAAGGAAAAAATCTGAAAACTGTAAATATTTGTATGTATGTTTGTCTGTTTGTAAGTTTGTCTTTCAACCTTTTTCTCAGAAACGCGTGAAGGTAACAAATTTTTATCAACGTCAAGTACTCAGAGTTGTAATTACTAAGAGCTGTGAAAAAATCAAACTTCTAAGTTAACGCAATCAAAAGATACGGTCATTTATATCACATATTTTAAGTATGATAGCGTTTTTAACGTTTTCGCAAGGGAATCAAAACCTATAGGGTACTTCCCATTGACCAAGTATTATGAAATTTGGCCAGGAGCAAGGTCCTTTAGTATACATAAAGGAAAAAATCCGAAAACTGTAAATTTCTGTTCGTGTGTCTATCAGTCTGTACGTCTGTCTTTCAACCTTTTTCTCAGGAACGCGTAAATGTATCAAGTTGTAAATTGATCAAGCGGAAAATATATTAATCTTAGAATTAAAATTATATGTACTTGTAACAAATTAATATAGAAGTTGACCATGGTCAAAAAAACAATTTTACAAACACTGAGAAGAAATTTGTATCAATACGAAAACATTAAAAAGCAGCAAACCTTTATAAACAACGCAATGCAATCTATATATCGCAGCTAACAAAATGATAGCGCGATGCAGCGTACAGCTAATGCCATCTATTACAACATTATGACATTAACTGTGATATAATTCTGCTCGATTAATAAGAATTTTTATTTTAATTATTATTTAAACGCGCTAAAAATTATAAAATAAACTTTTTATTTAAAAGTTTTATCGTCGATTTATAATGTCATTACGTAATTAACATTCAATATAAGAGCTTCACGCGATTTGATTTAAGTACTCGTATTGACTTAGTACGAAAATTTTAAAATTAAATTCAAACAGATCGAGTTATTTAATTTACTTATTTATCTACACATATAAGTCTTCTGGTTATTAGTAATATAATTAGTTATTTATAAATAAACAATTAGTTTTGTTCGAATTAAGGACTAATTATTTTCGTCTTGGCAACACTAATATATATTTCGATATTTTGATTGATAATGTAAATCTAAATATTTTACGAACGTAGTGCAGGGGTAGTGGAGTGTAGTAGAATATAAATAAAAATAAAACGAGAATAAAATATAATATAATTATGTTGTTAATGTCAAAGTCAACAAGTTAGTTCATTGAAATTGTCAAGAGATGGCGCTAGGTGTATCCTGAATCGCGCTATAACTTTTTTTTTGAAAGTATAAGGTGTATTAGTACTTAAAATAAAATTTTGTGTTTCCATGGATTGCATCCATGATCGTGTTTTAAATTAAAGTGCTCCTAAGTAGTTTCAAAATAGTTTTTGGGACGTGATCCATATTTACATAATATTTGATTATATTTAAGCGACTTCTAAAAAGGAGTGTTTTTAATTCGACCTTGTATTTAATTTTTTTTTTATCTTTGTTCGCCGATTACGCCGCCATTTGGGTACCGATTTTCAAAATTTTTTTTTTGTTTGAAAAGGTATACTTCCAAGGTGGTCCCATTGTCTTCAGGTCAGGATCAGATGATGGGATTCTGGAGAAATTGAGGGAACTCCTCAAATATTATAGGCAAGCGTATACCGATTTAGGTATTTTTGATAATAACTTATGTTGGAACAGATGATGAAGACCACAAATGGCGTAGATGGGTTAGTCTTATATAGATTTCTATAAGTTTGTACGGAACCCTCGGTGCGCGAGTCCTACTCGCACTTGACCAGTTTTTTTATTCAATATTGACGTGCGATTTTGAAAAGATATCAAAGTTAGATGACAATAATCATATTCTTAGTCGTACCAGGTTTTTTATTCTCAACATTTTCCAGGCCTTTTCCACGGTCTACTTATTATTCTAGTCCGGTTTTAGCAGATTACTGATTTTTACACAGAACGATTGCTATCTGACCTCCGCATCCCTCGAGGGCATGCCAGAATTTTTTTAAACTAGAACAACTTCCCTACCAAGAATAATAACCATTATCAGATATATACGTGGAATGGACAATTGAACCTATTCATATATATATACATTTATTTAGCAAACCGTTTGTTTGTTCATCAATTTTTGTATTAGCACTTTTTTATATTTTTGTATTAGCTGTAAATAGGTACATTATATATTACTTCTAAATATTAATTCTTAAAAAAAAAAAAAATTCATTGTTAAATATGATAGGGGTCACTGACGTTCGTGTGACACCAAGGGTATCCTTCTGAAAATCAGCGTTGCAGTGTCATCAGTACCACTGCAACATACAAGCTGAGAGGGTCACCCCTTGGTGACCACACGCCTTCTTATAGATGTAGTGATGTAGATAATATGTTAATAATCAAATATTGTATACTAAGTTAAGGATCTATCTGTAAGGAGATGTGTTTTTCACCAATAAAGATTTTTTCTATTTCTATTTTCTATTCTATTTCTATTCTTCGAGGTACTAAATAAGGACAGAAATATTTGCATAAATGCAATAAATTTCTCCGAGTGGGAATTTAATCCAAGTCGAATTAAATAGAAGAGTAAGTATGATTTAATAATTATGTGAAATCGTCATTATTTAAGCATGTTTACATATTTGCTTTTATAATGTGTCAAACAATTACTAATACGAAGACGTTTAATAAACGAAGTTATATTAACTCAAGGTCTATGCTCGCTCTTCTAGGAAAGCATCTTCCTATATAATCACTCTCGTATTCCGTAAGGAGCCTTTAAAAGGGCATTCCATGTAAGTTTGTGGCAACATTGGAGTAACGAGCGACGTCAGAAACATCATAAGAGAGTTAATTAGGAGTGAAACGCGCACCGCCTCCAGCGAGTTTAAACGAATTGCGAGTAAATCTAATCTGTGTACTCTATAATCTCATATTATTAGAATTAACTAGACTCTTTACTGGAGTGAAAAGCTTTGTATATTATTATGTTTTGTGTTACATATGTCGTTAAGATAGATGTTTATCTAAAACATGTTTACATTTAAAAGTACTTTTGTTTCATTAAAAAAAATTGCTTGAAATTGTTGATGTTGTTGTGAATTGTAAAGTAATAGACGATAGGCGATGTTTATGGTACATATTAATATATACTGCACCCTGTATGTTTGTCCAGAAATCCGTCCAAAATATCCTGAGAAAACATCTAATAGCAGTAACATATAAAAAATAAAGCTTGTACAGTTTATTAAAATTGAAGGTTGTCTGTCGAGGGCTGAATGAGTGTTTGTTAATGCTATTACATGATTTTTTATATCATACCGAAGAATAAATAAGAAAATCACGCTTTATTACTGGAAGAGTCCTATTGATGTCAAGGGAGGTAGGAAAATGAAGACATAGACTATTAATATTGTCTTATTATTTTTCACTTCTGGACTTTAAAAGTAGGTATTGTGTTAGTAAAAAAAAATGAACTATCTGTTCTTGGAAATGTGCACTACGAATTCCTAACTTTATCTACTGTTTTAAATACATACTATATTAATTGGAGAAGAAACTTTAACAGAGAGAGAAAACTTCGAGTATAAAAATTAAAAGTATCATTAATAGATTGGAGTTTAAAAATTGCGAAGTTAAATTTTTTCCTTAGTATAAAACTATTCTACCTCAGTCGGGGATCGTAAAGTGACCCCATTGAAAGGTGCCATAATGTTCCCATTATACTCTGGATGGTTTAATTAGCGAAAAGGTTTTGTGTTGAAATTTTCCTGCTGCTTAAAATTTCAAAACGTTTTGTGTTTTAATTAAGAAATTATTTTTCGCTTTTATTGCTATTTCGAAGTAAGGTAAAATTTTGATCAATTAATTAGTGGATTTCTTTTTGTTATGTAATACTCAGGTAGGCGCAGTGGTCTCTGCAACTGACTGAAGCGCTAACGGTCTCGAGTTCCATCCCTGCTCAGAGTAAACATCTGTATATGCCATACGGATGTTTGTCGTTGTCTTGGTTGTGTTGTGTGTTTTCTAGACCCCCGACACAGGATTATGAGATCCTAATAGAGACCGTCGAGTGTGATGCATTCAGATACGTATATGTATAACCTAATAATATATGTAAATAGAAGACCAAATTTTCTTGACAAATCGCGATATCATTTGTCATTCGCTCATACCTTAGACCTTAATAAATCAATGCCTATTACTGTACTGTAAAAGCTTGTGTCCCATTGCTAACCAAGGGTTTCATCTCATATTAACAAAAACGTTAATGGACTACCATCGTCGAAGAACATTTTAACATACACCATTACTTTGACAAATTTCCTCTCTTAATTTAGACCACTTAGGTTGAATAATTTCACGTTTCATATTCGCCTAACGCCTGCTTTTCATAAATCCAAAAAAAAAAACATCAATAAATTTTCAACTGTATTGGAAAATATTGTTTAGAAAAATATGTATGAATCTATAAAAACAACTTCTAAAACTTTTATACCAGCATGCGATGGAATATGGCAAATAAAGTTACAAATACTCTTTCTTAACGAAAAAGCAATTCTCGACAAGTTACAAAATACTGTTACTTTATAGTTTTGTACTAATAAATAAGGCTTAACAGTTTGTTTGTTGAAATCTTTGCGTTATATAACCCTTTATTGAGGAAATGTATATACTACTAGCATTTCCTCGTCGCTTCATCCGCGTATATTTTGGAATTTGATAGAAGCGATTGCGAAATGTAATAAAATACTATATCATGTATTTTATATTTCATTATTATCATCCAGAATTATGTATAGTAAGTTTAAGTTAATACGAATAAGATTTTCCATGCAAACGGTTTTACTCCTTTTCACTTTCTTAGGGATGAAATATAGTAAAAACCTTTCTTAGTAGATAAGTACATCCTAAAGGTAACCCACTGCCGATATTTCAAGTTTGTGGTTTAGGTTCTGCGTTGATGAATCAGTTAGTCAGTCTGGGCAAGTAATTATATATGGATGATAAGCAATATACAATAATGCCATATATTAAAAAAGTTATTATTAGATAAATCTTTTTATATATATAAAATAGAAAAGAGAAGATATATAGGTAAGAAGGACATATACTTCTTCAAATAGATTATGAATAGGATTCGCATCTTTAAACGCCATTGTCTCAAAATTAAGTCCGTTTGGCTTGACACAGTATTGTTTAGCAACGTCCATATTGTGCCTATAGATTCAACATTATACTAAAATTTATAGGAGCGAAGCAGTAACCATAATATGATTGTGCGATAGCGATTACCAAAACACATGGTTCCTACGGGATCCTATTACTAAGCATCAGCTGTCTGTCCGTCCGTCCGTATGACAGCAGGCCATATCTCATGAATTGTAATAGGTTAAGTTGAAATTTTCACAGAATGTGTGATCCTATATCCGCCTAACAACAAATAATAAAAACCGATCAAGTGCGAGTCCGATTTTCACAAAAAGTTTTAAGATAAGTATAACGTCATTCTTGTTTTTTTTAAAAAAGTATACAAAAGAACAACACATATCTTGTAGATGTACTACAGTGTTGTATTGTTATGTAAATAATAAATAAATAAACGGATCACACTCCATAGCCTCCACTAGGATCTCACGATCCTGTGTCAGGTCCGGAAACACACATAACACATATACCAACGCCCTGATCATGACAAATATGTATGTGCAATACAGACCTTTGCCGTGAGTGGGGATCGAATCCGCAACCGTTAGAGCTTTAGTCAATTGCAGGAACCACTGCGCCAACGTGTCAGTCTAATAAATACTTTGTCAATACAAATAGTATTGAGTCATATAAGAAATAACAATCTCATAATCCCCGTGGTCCGAAAACTAAGAACAGATTCCAGCTACTCACGATGATAAAGACGGATAAGTAGCTATTCTTCGGTGACGTTTATGACTGATGGCTCTTTCTTGCTCTCAGATTTCACCGACAGAACTTCGCACCAACTACAAAAATATACTCTGTGAAATATGTGCTTTCGTTTGAAAATCTCGTTTCATAAAAGTGTTGGAGAATTTTTCACATCTTAAGAATGATTTAATAAAATTGTGTCTAAACACGAATTTGAAGAGATTAAGGTTTACATTTACGTTTGGATGTTTCTATCGATTATATTTTGTAAGTAATTCAATTTTAGCATAAAAATTATGCGTAATAGTATGAGTCATACAATTTGTTTTGATATTTTGCTTATTCCTTTGGTATGACTATTGAAAAAAGTCGTGTGTCAGTATTAAAACTTCTGCTTCATAACATCGTAACAGAACAAAACAAATTACTTTTCAGCTACATTTTAATGTTATCACAGTGGTAAAAAAAAGTTATACTTTAATGTACTATTTGCTATTATTTTGTAAATTTGGAATAAAAACTTAAATCTCTATGGAATCCTTAGGTATATTACCAGATGCGTTGTTCATATTATGTTCGTCCAAAAATGCTACAATGAAATGGCACACTTGCATTTTTTCTGCAGCAGAGGAAGTAAATCAAAGCCATGCAGCGAAACTTCCTAACGAATGGCAGCGTCGAATATGCCAAACAAATGAGCCATGACAGCGTTACGCACTGGGGTTCTTTATATTTTCGGCCGGCTATAATTCGTTAAACTTTTACTTCCCATAATTCACTATACTTTAAATGCTGGTACTTGAAAATTTATTAAGCAATCAGTTAATTAATTTATCGAACCCGCATGAACTCGCCATATAAGAATTTACTCATTAAATTTAAAACTCATAAATATTGACAAAACATGTGTTCGATCCTTGTATAGTTTAAGGTTTAATATTCTGCATGAAGTAGTAATGCTACGAGTATAGGTGAGTCAGAGAGCCAGAAGCCATTCATCATCATCATCCATTATTTCCTTGCTTTCAATTTTTATACATTCTTCATTCCTTTTTTAGCAACGCATTTGTGCTACAAATGTTCATGGGTGGCGGTGATCACTTAAAACATCGTGTCCCTTGTGACCCCTCTTGAAACCGCGCCTGGTACCTGCAAGGCTGATCATAATTGAACCTCCTTATTCAGTGTAGACAATATAAGATACTTCTATGTTTATCGTTATTATTATAATTTTTATTAGCTCATACAGTCCATTTTCTTTTGATTTTTAGTGCGTTGGTGTGACTTTTATATGTTAGTTATATAGATGCTTTGTCTTTCACAACCCAGTGTTTTCGTTAGGTGCCACTAGCTGTTCGCAGAAGGATTGTTTGACAGAATACCATCGTTCTGTATTTTAATCTGCGCGCGCACACAATTTATTCCGCTTTATATTTTGCGATGTCAATGTAACCAATTCTATGTAATAATTGAAATTACAATATCACTTGCATTAAAATCTGTTTATGTCAGGTTATGCTTATGGGTTTGATCACTGTTTGACGTAAGTATTTGTTCAGTTTAATTGATCTGGATGTATTATATTTTCTTTTTATAAAGATTTTAACAGGAAAACTGTTGCTTGAGAGTGATAGTTCACGACAAAACTAAATAAGTGTTTTAGATTTGAGTATAATAAAATTATAATTCTATACTAGGTATGCTAAAATAAAAAATAAACATGAACATAAGGTATCTTCATAGTTAAATTTTTTCATGTTGCATATAGGTTAAATTAAATCATGTTTTTATTGGAATTTAATATAAAAATGTTATTTATAATCATATATAAAATTGTTCATTTTAATTTGGATAATATTGGATTTATTGAATATCAGATAAATATTGAATTTATCGCTAAATATAAGTATGAGTATTGAAAACTATAACTCATTGTTTTCGTTTATTTTAATAAAACTGTTTATCAAAAGTCACCTCCAGAAGCCGAGAAAATAAATGCATCATAAGTTCAGTTTCACCCGAGCACAATATATTTGCTATCACAATAGACCGCTGAATTATAACGTCGCTTTTAGTTTCAACGGTAAATTTTTACTTGCAAACACAATACACATAATTAAATTAAATATAATTTAAAATATCCATCAGAGCAAATATATATATTATGATATTCTTTAAAAAGTAAAATTAATATAAATTAATATTTATACCATTGTTAATGATCTATTTTAGGAAAATAAGTAAGTACGTTATTAAAACGGCTTAGTAACTTTGTAAAGTTGTTATTTTGTTAATTACTTCTAACTTCTTCCTTCATGCGACCCAATTAGAGAGGATATCAGAGATAGATTTAAGATCCGAAGAACAAAATAAACATTTCTGCTACCCGATACATTTATTGTCGTCTTTCGTAAATTAAAAAGACAAAAATGTTTTGAAACTTCGTTTATATTTAATTCAAGACTAGTTCAATTAATTCTGCTTGCCCACTTTCTTCGTATGGATGTTGACTAAGTCGGTATATATTAAGTTATATATTTTAATATTCCTGCAAAACCTTTCTTATCGTAGCATAAAAGTTTAATAAATAAAAGTAAATGCATTAATTGATCAATGTTTGTTGCAGTACATATTTTATGAAAATATGTTGAGTTCTTTTTTGTGGTATAAACAGCCAATATTTTCAAAAAGTGAATATTTAGTCTTTATTAAAAATATTTAATTAAAATATGCACACATAAATTTTAATAAAAGCAGGGTTATGTTTTTACTGACAGATTGTCTTGTTTCAATATTAACATATTAACATGATTTATCTCATACATACATATAAGTAATTGGTATACGAAAAAATTACGATACCAAAAAAATCTGTTCTGTTAAGAATATATTTTGTCGTTCGTGCAAAATTATCGTAATCGATCAATGTAATCTTGAAACTTACAAATTGTCCCTAATTCTCAACGAGGGTTAAATGAATGAACGTTCATAATCTCTTCCCGTTCTTAAACAAAACGACAATCCGTGTAAAGAACGATAAAATTGAATGAATTGAACAATCCGAACATTTTTATCAGTTACGATCTGTGAATTTAAATGAGTTGTTAAAGAGAAAGTCGTTTATTGGAAAAATTGAGTTGAGCGTAAAAAGTATGCAAAACTCTAATTTACTTATGAAAGTATATTGTTTAGCTTTTTCTTTCTGATTATATGAATATTAATTGGATTATTGCATCTATTTACAATTATAATTCTTCATATTTCATTCAAAAATTATAAAAATAATGATTAAACTCTTGATGTAAAATGATTACTGCCGCCCACGAACATTTGCTGCTCTTAAGGAGCTACAAAGCGTTACCAGTAAAAAAGGAATTAAGGGTACAGAGGAATAGGAAGTCAGGGAAGTCATGGGGGAAGAGGTAAGGCTTTCAGATATCTCTCTTATCGCATGAAAACCTATAATAGTTACTTTAAGCCGATTTTCTGTGAGACTGTGGTACTGCCCCGGTCGAGCTAGTCCGTGTACGAGCTGTAGTCATTAGGCTACTTCTAGGCTCTACTACAATAAAAACATTTATAACACTTACTATTAAAGAAATACTTTAAAATAAAAGTGAAATGTTATTTATAACAAAACAAGTACCTAAACCAGTCTACTGTTTTTTATATTACACATTTTTTAGTTAATAATTATGAAATCAGACTAACAAAGATTCATAGTACTTTGATTTTTGTAATAAACTGACTCATCCACTAAAATATAAAAGTGCTTTGACGAAAGTGTTTAATTTTTTAGACAAAAGATTATAGTAGATTAACAACGGACTTAGTGGAAACTCAGAGGCTGGTAATTCCGGAAATAGCAGATAAGAGATCAGCGGTTTTATTAGGGTTTTTACGAGACACTTTTTAGTACCGCCTTATTATCGAGGAGAAAAAAAAAACCTTCTAAAAAATATTAAGTATACATTCAATAACGAAATTTGTCAAATTATAAGTTAGATTATTTATTCACGTTGTAGAGATGCACTGAATAAATTCATTTGAATATACGTACCTAATATAATAGCACTTTAAAATACAATTACATTTATTGTTGTTTGCATAGTAAAGCCTTACACTAACTTAAAAAATAGAGAAAACTAAGATAATTCAAAATTAAGCTTGAGCTTGACGAAGCGTGCAGTACGCGTGCAGTTCGCGTGCCTCTTAGGAATATAGTATGGACTCGATTAAACATTTTCGCGTGTAAAAGACAGTCAAAACAGTTGTTCACACGTCGTGTGTATTCTGTGTGCCTGTGGTACTTCATACGTGCTCAGTAGTTCAATACATTCGAGCCGAGTAGCGTGCACGTAAAAACGAGATCCATGCACGGGCGCCGGCTTAAACGAGCCTTTATTTAAAAATTTGTAATACTTTTTAAATAGGCTACTAATCTCTACGTTGCTGCTTCAGTGTGAATTTCTTGCTTCTTAGGAAAAATTGCTATGAATGAAGCAAAAAATCAGTAAAGCGTGATTTAGACTCCTATACAGGGTTCCCTATAACCGCGAGTCACTTTTTTAGTACACACAGTTTTAGACACTTATTCTTATTAGATATTATGTCTCACTGTTTCAGTTCTAATACCAATACCAATAATAATCATACCAAGACTAACATTTGTATGTATTATCGTTTTAACAATTGATCAAAAACAACAAACGCATAAACAACGTTAAAAATACACTGTTTTGATGTGATTCGTCTTCGGAATCCGTCGCTAAAGAAGGACTCTAAGTAACAGGGTCCCGTTGACATGCTTTGGGAAGGAACTCTAAAAATTCTTATCTATTTATACCGAGTTTTTGCAAAAGTTTTAAACCTACTTTATTATTCTAATGTAGTTAAGTTCTGAACTTAGGAATTCCCATCAATATTAAGATCACGTATACAGAAGTTTGAAACCTCAGTAGAGGGATAAATTTGGTGAAGTTTGGGCCACTCCGGGAAAATTGAATCAAATCATGAAAATGTCACCCTCAGTGTCGCACTACTCTGTGGTCAGAGATAGGACTCGCTTTATTATTTGGACATATATGACGCGTCGAGGAAAATTATATGAAATGTTCTGTAGTAAATATATAGTATTTCATATATTATATATACCATCTTATTACTGGACTGGGTCAAACTGGGTAATGTTTTACGCGCGTACATCCATATGTGAATGTCCATACACTTAGCATTAAATTGACGGAATTGAAAAGTTCTAATTTTTGATCACAAAAAATCGCAGAAAACGTTTTATTTTAATATCACAAAGTGTTGGTATAATAGTTATTTAATTCAATTCATGATTTTTGATTTCTTGGATTTATCTCTGCTGTAAGTAATAAAATATCGAAATTACGAAATTACGAAAACAAATACGGAGTAAAATCATTTTGTATGGAACAACTAACAAATTAAAACATTGAATCTGAGGCGGTACGAAGTGAGCCGGGTGAGCTAGTGTATAATAAACTAGCTAGCCTTCAGTTCCGTTGCACGCGCGTTTATGGTTATTGCTTCGCTCCAATATAACGTAGTGTGATGTTATATCTATAACCCTTCTCTATAAACAGGCTATTCAACCCAAAAAGACTTCTTCAAATCGGATACGATTCAGGGAACCTAGATATAAACTTACAAACTAATTTTACCTATTAATACAAGTATAGATAAAAACGGTCCGTAAAAAATCCCTAAATGACAGCGAAAACCGTATCAAAATCCGTTCCGTACTTTAGAAAGAGTAAATAAAAAAAACATTATGAAATGGCCATACATTTCATATTATTTATAGATTTTAAAGTTTTGAAGTCTAAAGTTTCATCGAGATCTTTATTACCTGCTTGTGCTAAAAATAAGTAAGAAAGTGAATATTTAACGGTAACCGAAGCTTGTAAAAGTTGGTTGTATGCTTACACATTAAAGCAAAGTTACATCTGAGTTGAAAACTCATAAGCTAAAAACTTGAATGCAAACTTCTAATATACGCTATATTATACGCTATATATGTTGAACGAACTGTTTAGAATACACATTATCGACTGCTTGTTTTAATAATAAAACTTATAATTTATCGTTTAAGTTTTTGAATAAATTTCAGACATGTGTATTTTTAAAAACTCTTTACAAGAAAATAGTTTTATTATAATCACTTCCTTCGGCGAAACAACTTTTTATATAGCTTCGAAAAATGAAGAGATTCTATGTGTGGCTGAAGGTTTTTTTTTAAATTTTTTATGTTTGTTTACCGATTTCTCTGATTGTGGCCCCTTTTTGATTTTTTTGGGTATACTGTAAAATTGGTCCCGCTGTCATCAGGTCAGGATCTGGTGACGGAATCCTGGAGATATCGAGTGAAGTAGAACTGATGATGAGGTCCACAGATGGCCAAAGAATAGGTTCTTTGAGTAGGCTCAATAATTTATGTTTACCACGATATATATGGTAAAGTGAAGCTGATGCAGCTCGAATATTAACAGCCCATACCATACACTGGGAAAAGCAATATTATTATATCACAAACTATCTCATAGGCAGTAGTCTTACTTTATTTGCAACTAAATTCAATTCATTCGTAATAATTACAAATTGAGCACTAAAGTCAATTAATACTGGCTAATTGATCCTTTTGACTCCCAAAGATTTTTTGCAAGGTCTTTGAAAAAAGAGCGAGTTTCTGGACCCCACGGACCAAGTGTTTCCACTCCAAACGGAGCAAATATAAAACCTTCGTCAAGGCTTTCATACTTGCGCCCTTGTAATGTTAAAAGTGTAAAATAAAAACTTAAAATGAATTAAACCGACTTCGAAAATTTAACAAATAAACTTTTTCTCCAATATTTTGCCAAAACGGTGCCAGTAAATAACATGTGTTAGCCAAATCGGTGCCAGTAATAACAATAACATGGTTTTACTTGCCACTGGTTTCATATGTTTTACTTGACACCGACTTGAAGTTTAAAAATTATCAAACAATCGTTTTCGAAGTCGGTTTATTTTTTTTCCTTATGGATAATAGTCACTTCGAACCTAGGCTTATTTCTTCATTGGGTAATATTTCTTAATCGAGAAAATTCTCAAGAACAGTTTCACATGGCCCTGAGCTGATTAAACTCTGATGACTTGAGGCCTCGATGCTCTCTCACTATCTCTATTTGGACTTTTTTGCTAAGGTTTTCAATTGGTTTCCTTTTTAATTTCAGCCGGAGTATAGATAAAAGATCGCCTATCTATATCTATCTAGTCAATAATGTAACCTGATGTAGCTTACGTTATTGTGCAATAATAATATATAAATAAGTTCACTGAAATCCGCCGAACCATCACAAAGTGAAGAAGTAAAACGCAATTATGATACTAATTTTATTATTCGTCTATATTTTATATTAATGATGATATCAATATGTTTAATGAATTAATAAAGAAAGTAATTTTGTGGTATAGAATTTAACTGTTGAAATATTTTCACAATAAGTTTTTCGGAATAAAGTCCTGTTATTATTGCAATGTACTTTTGTTATAAAATGATTTTGTCCGTAACAATTTGCTAGTTATTAAGAGCTACATTAACGTTCGCTACGCTCGTATATAGATTGTGAAACCGCAACACGACCTGACCGAATACCACCATGCGATGCTATATAATTAATGTAACATTGTTTTCTATGGTAACATCATAATATGACTTTAAAATGTAACTTTCAATAATGATAGTAAATTCTCTTAATGCTGTAAAAGTGTTAAAATTGTTGAGGGGATTAATTCTTATGGATATTTATACGTGTTTATCTATTGAAGGCAAATCAAAGAGAGAGATTAACAACTCTCGAAATTTCATTGGGTAAAGCTCGTATTAATGATTTCAAATCCTTCGTGAGACTAATAATTGCTGACATGCAGCTTGCTTTATAGGAAAGGGTAAAGTATCAAACCTGGAACATCAACCACGCCCAATCTAAATGGACTAAGCATCTATATAAAGGCACCAAACGACCGGGTCGATTAAGTCTGGTCGAAAATCCCGGGTCCCAGCTTCGAGGCCGGCACTCAACCCAATCCCAAGGTTGAGTGAGAAGACACGATCGATGGACAAGTGAATAGACGAGGAAATGGATGTTAAATAGGTGTTACGGTTTTATAAAGTTTTTTTTTTTTTTAACTTATTTCTTTGTACCGTTTCAATCCAACATTTGTAGGTCATTTTTCAAATAATTGTGTTCATCTTTTTTTTACATTTTATTGAGCTTATCGTATTGAGATTTAACTTGTGACTTGAGTAGATAGTATTATAGAGAAACAGAGCCGATGTCTTAGTGGTTAAAACATGTCAATTTGGACAGATTATCTTGTATATTTTCAGTCCCTGGCTATCATCGTTGAGACGGTAAATGTTAAATTTGTGTTGAAATGCATCTTGTGCAAGGTGGTGAAGGAAACATCGTAAGGAAAACTCTATGTGCCGGAAGAAATTTTGACACGTGTATATTCGCCTATCCACAGTGGAGTAGCATAGTGGATAAAGCTATTACCTTCTTTCGAAAAGCCTTTATTTACAGAGAGAGAGTACATTGTAAAAACATGGCACCACGGAGCTAGAGTATGAATAATGGAGTTGGAAAATGGTCATAGTAACTCTTTAACTACACAAAATAACCCTTGTCTGAGGACGATAAATGTGTCTAAACAATTCCGCCCATGTTGTACCCAGGGCTTAATGGTGACCATAATAACAACTACTAACTAAATAAGATAATAACTTCGTCAGCTGTTTCAGCTCGCCTGATTTGTTTTGACAACAGTATTTGAATTCGGATTCAAATTATCTCTAGCCCTTCAGTCATGATGAGAGATATTTAGAAAAAATGTATTTCAAAAGATTGTTTTGACAATATTCTTGTATTTATTCTATGTAATTGAATATAAAGTATCTATTGAACAAACATAATAAAAAAAATTGAAAACCTTCTTCTTTTTGGAAGTCGGTAAAAAATGACCATTATTTTTTGTCCAAATATTGTTCGAAAAAAGAGGTAACACTTATCCCATTGCTCTTTTCAAATTTAGACTTGAACTGGAATCGAACCCACGTCAATCTTTTTCGAAATTAGTCTGAGACATCTGTCCGTCGAACCTAAGTTAACATAGTTAGTTTAACAAGAAGGCCGTTTTAAAAATTTATTCAAAGAGAATCAAGTCAGAACTTTGAGCTTTCAAAATAATTGCTAAAAGTTACTTTTAAATCAACTTATATGAAAACTTACTGTCCGCCCGGTTTTCGCATGGATGTAATAATAAGACAAACTCATTTTTTACTCGACTGCGCGACGCAAATGAGGATAATGTGTTTATTAGTCTATGTATATATGTTTGTACTTTTGTGGCACTATTTAGACCAAACACGATTTTGATAATGTCACGTCGTTTAGTTTGGTACAACGGAGCGAATGTCATAGAAAGTAAAACAATTTGGAAAAATCAAAAAATTGATATTGGTCGCCATAATGTGAAAACGAAAAAAAAATTAAAATCGACAAACTGTGTTAAGTGTGCTATCGTTGAATAGGTATTAAGAATCATTTAGGTTCCTTATACCATTTTTCTATTAGAACTACCGTTTAGAATCTATAAAAATTTAAAGTTGGTTAGGAACGATTTTCTATGGTCTTTTCACGCAGTCGGGTTTTTAATTTATCAATTAATACAAGTAATATTGCGATTTTTTTACCAAATTCACTTATACGTATAGATTTCTGAAATACTTTCTTTCATACAAATACTTTCCTGCGACAAATTTGTGCAGTCGTTCTGATGTGATGTGCTTACATATGTACATTAGGTTGATTTCTTTTTGTGTACATATAAAAGTAGCTATAAGTTGTATATTATAAAAGCATTTTATCTTCGTCATTATAGAAGAAACATGCGTAGGTAACGGTTATATCCATTTAACACCGAATCCATTTCACGCGCACATACAAACGCACACGCCCCACACACGCAATTTAAATATTGTTATTTTTTGAAGAAAGAAGGAGATGGAATAAGGAAAATAATAACTTACAAAATATATACCTATGCATATTACATACAAATATCTTCAACATTGATTTCATTATCTACTACTATGAGAATTGGGTCGGAGAGTCGATGTCTTCGCAAATTATTTTTTACAAATGATGTAAAAGGCATATAATATTAAAATTTATATATACGTTTAATATTCCTTAATGTCGGATCAGCGTTAGCGATTACGTCGTATCGGATGAAATAAAAATATCCCGCTGTAAGCTCTCGAAACTTCGGCGTGTAACTTAAAATGTTCGGATTAGCACAAGTCAAGACTTAAGAAACAAATTCGTAAGACTCTGGAAGCCACGAAATTACTACCGTTTATTGTTCTTTTCTTAAATGTATTTTGGAGCGTAAAGTTCTGAATATTTCATTCATAGATAATACATAATTTAATTATGTGAAACGAAAACAGATAATTTATTGCTTACTAAAATATAAAATATTCTACCAAAACTTTAATTTTACTTTATTTTTTGTCCAAACTTTGTCTTTACTATCGTAAAAATTAGCAGGTCACTGAGTACAGCTCGTAAACAGGCTGGCTCGATGTCCTACATTCTCACAGAAAATCGGCGAAATCACAAAACATCTGATACAGCTATATTTCCCACCGTAAGTAGCCGAAAACCTAACTCCCTCCCTCCCCCGTCCCTTTTCCTATTCGCCTGTATGCTCTATTTCTTTTTAAGCTGGCGTAGTATTTGTGGCTCCTCTGATGCTTCAAATGTTCATGAGCGTCGTCAATCACTTGTTTAATACCAATAAAAAATGACAGAAACTTGTTTAGAGCCAAAGAAAAAACTAACATAAAAGCATACAGAATTATAGATTAATAATGTTTAGTATAATACATTTTTTACTTTAAAACTTGACCAGATTGACTCGCCCTTCGCATTTCTTATATAAAAATTACAGCAGAGCAAAATTAAACGATTCTTTACTCTTTTGTTTTAAGAACAAATAACACTTATTTGTAAGCTCCATTTTTTCTCGAAAATCTAAATGGCGCCGTGAAGAATTGGGGTGGATAAAGCTTTAAATTTTGAGTCATTTCCCAACTGAGTAATTGTACGGTAAGAATGATACGTGTATTAAATTTACCCTGTATAACAAATGCTGTAACAGATATTTCTGTCGCATCACACAAACGTGATGGGGATAATTTGTCTATTCGGTAGCGTGAGTAAAACCACTTATTTCTTAAGTTTTTTATGAACGTTTTAGATGAGGAAGTGTTCATTTTAAATTAAATTTGTGCGTAAAAACGCAAGAAATATTAATATTAAATAAAAGTGTACCGTCATAGTGTGTAATGACTCAAAAGGAGAAAACAAACCCTTAAAGGACAAGGTGGTTGTCGTTTATTAGTCTCACTATCTCTATATTTCTTAGAGGCATGTGAAATGGAAAGACATATGGACGACGGTATATTTTAAAACTGGCAAGGAAAAGGAAACCTATGCGAAATTTTCCATTGATTTAAAATTAAGAAATTTGACAGGAAGCAATGTTTTATTTAGTATAGCACAAGCACAAGGCACAATTTCTCCCTTAGAAATCCGAAAACTACCTACAGAACGTTGTACGGAAACCAGGGTACACGAATCTATCTAGCTAACTGACAACTTTAAGTTAAGTGGTGTTTGAAAATTCAGTCTTACGTTTTTTTTACGCAGATGAAAAATAGCTAGCAAAAACATTGCGCGTTACAAACTTACTACTGACCAACTTTTATTGTTTCCTTAAGCGCTGTTTAGTTTCACGATTTGTAAACTTTCGCTATTTATACTATTCATATTTAATATATAAGACCTGTGTCTTATCACGATAACTAATGGTAGAAATACCTTTTTATTACCCGACGTTTCGACGAAGTTGCATTCGTCGTGGTCACGAGCTGACTAACGACGAATGATAAGACCCGTTGTATTAAATATAAATAGTATCTAATTATGTAAATATAATTTATTAATATACAACTTAAAGATGGTTTGATCGTTTAAAACATTTTTTCTTTGTTTCGGAAATATTCAAATGAATAGCTGAGAAATTTTCATAATTTTTTTTTTTATATTAGATGGTGCGAAGTTTTTCGGTTTATTGAACCTAGTATTATATAAAAATATTAAAAACTAAACGTTTATTTCAGTACACTAAACGCAGAACCCCATTTGATTCGTTCATAGACGGTGGTCACTTAACATAAGGTGATCTGCCTGCTCGCTTGCCTGCTATTAGAAAAATAAAACGAAGACTGATAGTTCGATTGAATTTGATCATAGCAAAAAATATATGTATAGAAATCTATACATCATTATATCCCACGGGTATCTTTTACAAAATTATGTTCTTCAAAGAAATTTATATAGAAATACTCATTATATTTCATCTAATTTAACATTACATCTGTACAAATAGTTAGCTCGTTATAAATATTTGGTGAAATGGTTCAGTTGATATCATTTATTTGTTTCGCGAACACGGCTCGTGTTCGAATAGTGCGCTTATTCGTCTAATGGGCAATTATAATAATTCCCCAATAGCATTGATAGCTTGTTTTGTATTATTTACTGGAACTGATTTAATAAATTTAGTTATTTGTATTACTAACAAAATTATTACGTAACAGGAGTAAAATTAAATAGTAGTAAACTACCAATAGGAAATAATAATAATAAATAATAATGATTATAAACGCTCCACTCTCAATGGCCGACATTAAGATCTCATGAACCTGTGTCGGGGGTCCGGAAACACACAACACAAACACAAACGTATACGTATATCGAACCTGTGCTAACCATTAAAGCTTTTATATTGGTAAAGCATATAACGTCACATGCGACGTCCCGCAGTGTATTTTTACAGCCCAAGTTGTAAATTTTCACAATGCGACGTCGCAACTACTTGGTCCTAAAACTATTATTTAAAATCATACTTAAAAAAAAAAAAAAAACTGTTATCGTGACTGACTAACTGATAAAACACAACCTAACGTGTACATGGCCGTGCTACGTAAGATTTTCTTATATAACGATTTGTTTGAAATGTTTATTCTTAAAAATAATTCCCCAAGAACGTTAAATGTAGGTAGAAGTTTGTATAAAACTTCGTTATTTTTAAGTTAGAAATATGAAATTGGTTTCTGTATATGAATGAAAAGCCAGATACGTCAGTGTTTTTGGCAGTTCATTCCCTGAGGGAGTAATGTAAAGGACGAAAGTTTGTATAGAAAGTGTCACTCTGGAAGTTAGAAAGTTGATCTTTATGCTTTTAAAGAAAAACTGATGGGAATTCCATTAGTCTGTTAGCATTAACTCCTAATATAATTTAAATGACGATAGTTGTGTATACATACACGACTTTAAAAAAAAAGCGAAGCCAACTTTGAAGGCAAAATACGTACCTAATTTCCTTTATTTGAATGATAATAACTTATACCAGTTATTTTGATTTTAAAAACTACTGGACCGATTTTGATAAAAATTTGGCAGGAGTAATCGAAGAGTATTTCAAACAAAAAAATAATTACCCAAATTGGTCTAGCCGTTTTCGAGCGATCGATGAAGATACATAATAAAAAGTCCCCGACGAATTCAGAACCTACATAAGAACATCCATCTTTTTGGAAGTCGGTTAAAAACTGGTTCTCAGCGTATTTTCTATATTATATTGAAGACCAAAGTATTGCCAGAGAACAAAATATATACATTGAAAAGGAGTTTATATATAAATGTATTCATTAAGTATATTATGTACTTAAATTGTGACATATAAAAATAATTTAAGTTAAATAATTTTTAATTAAACGTCTGCCTAAACCTAGCCTCACTAGGCGTATCATTAAACTTCGTTTATAGAATATTCTCTCTATTCTTTTAATAAATCAAAAACACCAGTTTTATAGTAAGCAACGTTGATTTTTTTATTAATTCATAAACAAAGAAAAACTTAAATAATTAAAAAGAAATAAACAACGTTAATATAACGAGTATATATTTATAATATATTTCATATAAGACCAAAATAGTCGCAAAGTTTTATTCAAAATTGCTTAACAAGATCTAAAACAGCTGTTTGCTTAACATACATATTCAAAGAGAGAAATACGTTGAAAATTATTTCTAATACTCGCTACGCAGTTGTTGAGTATTTCGAGCAATTGTTTCCCCTTTCCTCACACAAACGAGATTTAGAAGAACACAATTAAAAGTTTTAATTAAAGTACGCCGTTGCATTTCCAAATACTAAATTATTTCTATTACAACCGTTCGTTACAAACAGATATTGAAAATAAAAAATGAAGGTTTTGTAATATTACTTTCTTTTACTGGGCAACACCATCAAGGACACTTATTTTAGAAAGTGGTTAGTGTATTTTTCTTTAATATTTATTATTTATATAAATACACAATAGCTTTTCATTTGAACTAAATAATCAGAATACGTATTTTAATGTACATAAAATAGTTGAATTATTATTATAAAAAAATAATTCTAGTATCCTTTTAATAAAATCTATTTTATTACTTAATTATAAAATCGTTACAAAGTATTTTATCTATACTGATATAATTAAGAAAGTGCGAATTTTATATGTGCGAAGTTAACTCCGGATCCACTGAACTAATTTTAAAAATTATTGTTCCATTCGAAAGGTAGACGGACAAAATAGATAAATAAAAAAAATGAACTTTTTCTTTTAAGTTTAGATATAGAAATATTGTTATGGAACCTCATTTTCATATAATATTTATTTCTCACGATCAACACTGTTCATATCCGCTTTGAAAAGTAACCAAACTAATTTTTTATCTACTAGGTTTGATCCATGAGCCGTATTGAGTTTTTCCGCAAATATTAGCAAAGCTCGTGAAATATTTGCTAAGATCATATTATCAATTGAATATTAATTAATTATGTAATATATAAATAGCAAACAAACGGTTTTAATTTAGTTTTAATCTCAGTTTCACAGTCTTAATAACAAAATGAAATTGTTCATCCGTCTCGCCGTCATTTTCCTCCGCTCTGTAAAAAGCAATAATATTTTACGTCCAAGAAATTTTCATTTTTTCTTTTCACTCCTTTGAACACTCAATGAAGAAAAGTAGAAGTAATAAATTATATTTACACCGAGCGGGATCAGTTTATATTCTTAAATGAAATAAGTTTTTAATTTATGTCGTACGTTTTCATGATTCTTTGTACTAGGACTTAATGTTTACTTTATTAAATTATATTTGAGTAGTTAACCCGTGCGGTTACTCAGTGTGATTATAAAATTCTTGATTAAAATACACTTATAACATGACACATATATTCGACTTTATAATTTATACCTGAAAAATGGGCGAATTAATAAAATACATGCTTTTAAACCAAAAATACCTTTTATATTTAGTTAGACATGAGTTCCTATCTCATAAATAGTACTAGAAATGATGCTGCCACAGCCACCAAGCCATATATTAATTAATACAATATTTTACAGCATCTTGAAAAAGGAAAAATAAATAAATAAATAAATTGTAACATAAGTATTTTTCGCCACGATTGTGTTTTTTATATTTTAATTACAATGGGTACATTATATTATACTCGTACCTCTATAATTGATAGAAAAGAACACATCAATTGATATCCTAATTATACAGATTTCACTTTTATAATTTTACCTGTAGCCCGTGGTTTCAGTCAGTACCTTATTTTTGACATTTCAGATTTCATAACTATTTACGACTTATCTGTAACTAGGTTACAGAGCTGTTTTATGTCGGTATGGAGAATAAAACATACAAATGCAATTCTCACATAAAAACATATAAAATAACATAGTACGAATATAGTCATAAATAAATATCACAAGAAATTAAACTGTAGCGTACTGGCAAGCGACAATACAGTAGATATAAATTCCTCACTTCGGCTTGTAACTTCACAAAATACTTCAGAACAGAGAATTGAAACAGATGTTTCATTTTCGTTCCTCGTAAATTTTGCAGAACCGTACTAAATAAAACTGCTTTCTCGTTGGCTAGATCTCGTCGTTGTAAAGTGTTATGCAAGATTGCATTCCTTTTTCGCACTACAAGGTAAAAATATATTATTTTGAAAGAATTCAATTTATATCTTCCATACCTTTCAACGACCGCAGTAAGCTTTTTTAACCGGCAAACGAGCAGACGGGGCGGAGCTTGATGTTAAGTGATCAACGCCGTCTATTGACATTTGTAGCATCAAAACTGTCACAAATGCTTTGCCACAGGAGTGAACAGAAATATAACGTAAGGAAATGAATGGGTGAGGGGATTGGGGAAAAAAGAAATAATGGGTACAAGGGAATAGGAAGCAAGGAAAGGAATAGAGGAGACGGGGTTAGGCTTCCGGCTATCTTACTCATCATACGAAATCTTACTATATCTTACTATATTAGCTACTTCACGCCGATCTTCTGCGAGAGCGAGGTACTGCCCCGGTCGAGCCAGTCTGTATACGAGCTATAGTCAGTGAACTGCAGCTAAGCTCTTCATCTTTAAAAAAAAGTATGGTAATGAAGACAGCAAGATTACTTTTATCTCTTAAGGATTAAAATATATTTTTAACGTCAAAGGTTTTAAAGATAATATCTCGATCAAGAACTCTTTTACGGATAAATACATTGAATTATTTAATATTTCAACGTACATAGATAGACACAAATAAATCTCCCATGAAAACGATTCTTATTCCCAATAAGTTATTTATAAAGCTAGTGATTGGTATTAATTATTCTATTATTTTTTTTAATTAACGTGTTTCTGGTTTTCATTCATTGCTATATTTACATTTCTTTTCGTAAAAAGAACTGTCTTTACCTTCGCTGTATAAGCTACTTCTTTATGCTGTACTTAAACGAAAATCAAAGTTGAGGTAGCTCATATCTTGGGTTTAATTTACTTGCAGTATGCTTTCCCGCATTTGTAAGGCGCGTCTAGGTTAAAAGGATTAATGAACAATCTTTTAGTAAACAAAAAAGAAATCCAGATTCAAATGGCTTCAATATCTAATTGTAAATAAGAAGATCTAATTCTGCGGTGACGAGATTGCTAATTTACATTAATCCGCAATATTTTTGTTTCCCTCGACGCCATCTTATCTACGATCATTATGCAAACAGTGTTTCGTGACCCGTTTCTAAATTGTTTGGTCTCTTTGTATATAAAAGAGTTAACTCTTAGAAGCTCTTACAAAACCATTATATTAAACCATTTTGTGTCATGAAAGTTAACTAGGATCTTTGATTGTCCTAAAACTTAATTTGGTTTTAAGAGAAAATAATTTAAAGTATTTAATATTTTTTTTTAATGGATTTTATATCACTGACTGTGACTCACGTCACTTTTTCTGTAGAATAATTATTTTAATTGGCAATTTTTTTTCAAAATCGATGGGTTTTCCAAAAGATTTATATTCGCGACAAAAATAGCATAATCTTTTCCAAAGTTTAAGCTACATCGGTACCAAAATTAATCAAAATTGGTTCAGCGTAGCACAATCGTATGAAATATTAATAAAACTAACCAATATGAATTTAGAACGTCCTCCTTACTTAATGTCGGTTGAAAGTTCTCTGAATCTGGATATGGAGAGAACAAATATTACATCTACAGCGTTTGTCATAGACTAAGGAGTGTTTATTATGAGCTTCTATGCGATGTTCGGCTCTGTTTGAATAGTTTCAATTACTTAGTACGAGTAGCTATACATATATATAGCTTATCTTACTATCTATAACTTTATAACTTGAATCTTAATTTACGGCTCAACTTCCACCATTGATGTAACAATTTATTTCAGTTTTTATACGTCTTTGTATCTTAAAACTCGTAATAAATCTTATATTATTCGACTATGTACAATATATATGTAGGTTAGGCCATAAAAGTGTTACATTTCAAGAAAATCTACTTAGTTTAATAACAGTTTGTCTATAATTTTTGTTCTAGGAATTTTGATTTTTTAAGCTTTAAAATACAATGATTATTTGGGTGGAAGAAAATATATAGTCTGTTAACAAGACATGAACTTAAATAATATGAAGAGTAAATTTTTGGGTAGTTAACCATGATTTGGGAGTTATTTAGTGCAACATAGGTTGTGTTGGCTCGATAAAGACTTTTGAACATTATATGAAACAGGATCGATTGATATCGTAAAAAGTTTTCTGCCAATTGGGTACTTTCTTGCTAACTATAAATTTTCTCGATTTGTAAATGTATTTCAAAATATGTTCAAGATTTAGAGATAGTCTCCTGAGACCGTTTTGTTGTAATTATAACGGTGGAGGGCTGCTCTTACCGCTTCATCTCAGTCTCATGTATACTTCGTTTGCTTTGTTAATGGCAATATTAAATAAAGGAGCAGGTGGGTTCTCTTATATTTTTGTAATGTCTCCAACTCCATCATGTCGAGACAATTATTACTTAGTGCCCTATTTAAGCGATGATACGTTAAATATAGTGAGTAAACGAAGGATACGGAGCGAAGGGTCAGAAAGATAAAACTTATCTACTATCTCATATGCATTCACATACATATATGTATATTTATGTTTGTTGCTTCGCATTTTCATCTACAGCTGCCCTGTATATTTTTCAGACCATATGTCTGTCAACCGTCGAAAGTGTCCTACAATTTAGTAAACATCTTCTAAAAGTTACCCAAGTAACATAATATACATACATAATACAAAATTCAGCTTTTATTCTATGAGTATTGCGTATATAAATACCGTTACAATTTATCAAAGTGGAAATGTTAAGGATGTCCGGCAGTACTGCCCGAATAACTGTCTAGCAATGGATAATAAGATTTCTAATATTTAACGGAAGTAAAGTTACTATTCGTACAATTTTACTAGCTGATAACTGCCATAGATATTTTGGTTCAAACGTCATAGTTGGCTGTTGTGTCCATCTATGTAAAGAGTATTCCCTAAGAAACTTTCAACCTGTATAAAATACGAAATATTTGGCATTCACGGGATCTTAGACCATAACTACCATATTAATATTTTATTTCTGAAATTTGAGTCCCTTTCGTATCACCCTTGTTTAATCATTGTTGGCATAAATTAAAATATCTGATACTAGGTCAGGCATATTTTATGCGTTCAATGTAATTATGTCACGACCCACATATTATAACACTTCGCTAAGTAAATACAACAAGTAATTCTTAAGTACTGACACCATAAATCGTATCGCCTTTACGATGAGTGATCTGATGCCTCTTTTATTACACTAGCTAAGAATTTATGAGCGTTTCAAGGAAATACTCGCGATCAATACGCGTCTTTCCGCACTTCGACATAGTTTTCATTGTGATTTATGTTTGTATTCGCTATATTATCTGGGTAAAGTCTCCCGAGGAACAATTATTATGGAGAAACTTTGCAGATTCGATATTATTTCTTTTGCATCAGAAACTTGAACATTGTTTTAGTTTATGAAAAACACGAGTTAGTAAGTTAAATAACCCTTATAATTTTGTATTAATATATATCATACTACATGTGCTCCGAAGTTTCACCCGCGTTATTAATTGATGATTCAATTTTGTTTTTATTTATTAGTTGAAAAAAATCAAATTTATAAAATAATTACTAAGTTACTCCTTATAATATTAGCTATCTATGAGTGAAAGTCTTATCAATATTGGTCCAGCTGTTTTAGAGATAAGCCGGAACGAACAGATAGATAGATAGACAAAATATTTTAAAATTGTGTTTTTGATGTAAGTACCGTATATGATTTTATACGCACTTAGGTTAAAGCTGCTAATTTGGAGTTATATTTATTTGTATAGAATTTTATCTACATATATAAGATAATAATTTTAGCAATATTCATACTTTTATCAAGATTTTTTTTTGGCTTATTGGGAAGCGCGTCGCTACTTATACTATAAAATTGTGTTGTTCCATGCGTATATTTCAAAGTGTAATAGAAAAAGCAATTCTATCTGATCGCTTTTTACGACACAAGCGTAGTGTAACGAAGCATAATACAACGCAATACGACAATCGCTATCGGAAGTATTCGCGTACCAGTTCAATTGTCGACAGTAATCCGAACTAATATGTATTGCCTATCTATTGTATTTTTACGGATTTTACATGGATGGAGTATATTATTTTTGACAGACATGTTGGCGCAGTGGTCATTGCAACTGACTCAAGCGCTAACCGTCGCGGGTTCGATCCCCGCTCACGGCAAATGTTTGTATTGGCCATACGGATGTTTGTCGTGGTCCGGGTTTTTGTGTTAGTGTTGTGAGTGTTTCCGGGCCCCCAACACAAGGTCACGCGATCTTAATGGGGGCCATTGAGTGTGATGCGTTTATTTATTTAATTTATTATGGTAAAGCATAGCCTACTAAGTACAACTGTAAGTTGTTAACTGTCTAAGTACACTCGATCGGGGCAGTACCACATTCTCGCAGAAAACGGCGTAAATTAGCTAACATAGCTGCATTTCGTACTGTGACCGAGTTAGCCAAAAGACTAACTCCCTCTTTATCGCTTCTCCTAGCTCTTAGTCCTCTTCATCCCTCAGTCCTATGTTAAATGAAACGCAATTTGTCTCCTTAGTTGCTGTAAACGTTCATATATGCAGTGATCATTTAAAATCTTGTGAGTCACCTGCTCGTCTACGTGCTATTTTCAAAATAAAAATGCAGATAGAGATAGTGGACCATTTGAGAATATGAGGTCCTTTAAAAAATTAAACTGACAGAATAAAGTAAGAATTTAATTATCCAGAAACTTTAGAATTATATTCTGTTTTCTAAACACGAAGTTGATTTGTTAATTTGGTTTTATTTATTTTTTATTTTAAGCTTCTGTTTCGTTTTTTGTTTTCATTTTTTAAAATAATTATTATTACTTTCAGTTTGTAAAATGTTTTCTTTTTCTTTTTCCTTATAGTTAATTAGGAATTGTTAATTAATGGTCGTCAGTAGTTATGTCTACATAAGTTTTGTTGTTAAGTCCTTCAAATTAACAAATAAATAAATAGAAACCGACGTGGGAGTCCTGGTCTGAATATTGCAGAAAACACTTGACAGGACTTAGTCTAAATATGTATGAAAATTATTACTAGAAACATTTTAATTTATTGTCTGAAGATAAATATTGTTTTCGCTTTTCTCTATTAAGCTAAAATTAAATTATAGTGCCTTTTGTATTATTGTATCCATAAGTACATACGAAGTCATTGACTTTTAATGAAAGCCTTTATAATTTTAATACAAAATATTATATATCAATTTAATGGAATACTCAGCCGAGTAACAAATAAAAATTTCAATATATTATGTGCTTCAGATATATTATTTATCCGCAGTACTAATTACATATACAGGTTGTTCGGAAAAAGTTTGATAGTGTCATCAGGAAATTAAAATTGCGTGGTAACTACAATATTTTTATTATTTAAACGAGAAAGTTACACTACTGACAAAGAGTTTTACTTAAAATAATCGCCTAAAGCCCAGTTAGGGCATTTGTTACTCGATCAACGTTTGGTGTATTTTGCGGTTTATATATAATCCATCATCATCGAGTTAAAATTTGGCGAGTTTGAGACACCACATATTCAGATTGGTGTAATCGTAAAAATTGAATGAAAAACATTTTTGATTATTTCTCAAGGTCTATCTTCTATTCATAGCCTCGTAGTCTACTTTTCAATTCTGTATTCATCTCGAAATGTTTTCATAGTTCAGAGAGCATTAAAGAGCGACTATAATCTCCTCAATTTCATGGCCGGCGCGAATTATCATGATAGACGTTAATCTATTCCATGATTCAAGGGGATTTCAGTCATCCGTTTTCATCATGTCGTCGCGTATATGAATGAAAAAGGGTTTAAAATTAAAAATAGAGCTTAGTGCACGTAAATATCTTCAACACATCTAAAAACCAAAAATTATTCTCTCAAATTTATTCCCAACATGCTGTATACTTGTGGACTATCGATGAATTCTCAATAATGAGGTTTTATTTATTATTCAGTAAATTACCAGAATTTTATTAATTAATGAATCATTAATCTGAAGTGCCTTTTTGGTATAAAATTTTAAAATACGAAATCGAACTCGACGCCCTGTATTTACATCGAAATTATATTTGATTATACTTTCACGGAAATTAAAAACATATACTTACTGATATATAAAGTCGAACAACTTTTTGGTATAATGGGTATTACTGGCCGATTTGAAAATATATTTTTGTATCAGGTAGCCTATTTATGAAAAATTTTTTATGCTACTCCCTTTTGCTTCCGGCTTTGTTCGCGATTAATATATATATATTTTATGCCAGACGATCGTCTAAAACTTATATTTCCGTCTCGCAGATACGACACATGTGCCGCCTACTGGAAATTAACATTTAATTGTACTATATTTGTATTAATCTCGCAAGTGCAAACAATAAATTGACAAAGTTTTATGCAATCGTACAAACGGTATGGCGCCGCATAAGACACAAGCAATCAAATATTATTTTTTTATATATTAACATTACATTATTAAGGCATTATTCTATGACTAATAATAGCGGAGACAATTCATAAAAGTCTAACAAGTACCGTGAAACGCGGTGTAAACCGCGAAACCGTCTAGTCTTAAAATAAACACACACGGCCTTTCATTATCTTTTCCTTCTTCAATTAGTGCATTTTCTTCTATGTTGCTCATTAGAAGTCAGGAGGCGTCTCTTGAAGACATTAATCAGACTTTTTTCCTCGCTTAAAATGCAGGACCTCGATTTAGACGGTAGCCGTGATTTTAAATTTAAATGTGTATCGCCTTAGAGTCTGTAGTATTTAACGCTTTTTTAGGTGTAAGAAATAATGTTAAATAAAAATGATTTCGGCAAAAAATATATTATGACTAAATGACGTTTTTTTAATATTAGAATTAGATGACCCAATGAACTTCGTACCTACCTACTTTTATCTGGATAAAATGTGTTCAAAATTAAATACAATATTTTTATGTACATACATTAAACACATTTTTTTAAACAGAACTGTTTTGTATTCCAAAAACAAAGCAAAGTGATCTTTTGACAACCGAGTAGGTAAGTCAACTGCACTGCAAAGTGGAACTCATCAGTGGACAGTGAGTCGTTAGCGATTAATACAATCTTTGTAACTAATAACATTTTAACTAGGATCGACAGGATTTTTTATATAATTTAATATTAGTATTTAAATAATTTAATCTCATCATTTAAATAGAATTTTTTTACGTGCTTCCCAGAGCAACCTAAGGTAATAAAAAATAAATACAAAAAGAACATTTGATTCGACATTTGAATCTGATTATTTTCTTCACGTCTTTTTATATTCGTTAAACAATACTTTTCTAAAAAAGGGTAACCAACTTTAAAAGCAAAATACGTAATTTAAGGTTATTGGAATGAAATACGAGTAGTAATTTCAGTTATATTGATTTTTAAGATAAATATCTGAACCGATTTTAATGAAAATTATGTGGGACTAACGGGAGAATGTGTTCTTTAAAAGAAAAAGAGTTTACCAAATCGGTCAAACCGTTTTCGAGTAATCTGAAGAAAAATTTGCGTCGAAATCACAACCTCCTTTTTTATAAACGGCTAAAAATTAAAATTCTTATGAAGCATAAACATATTTATATCATAAATAATTATATTTGTTTAAAGTTATTTATTCATTCAACAGACATTTAAAGGTTGACCCGTGCTTTGTGTTAACTTTCTAATTGAATTCCTGAAATAAATTAGTTTATGTCTTTACTTTTCACTGTACCGTAATAGTCCCGGGGTACCCATATTGGTCTTTGTTACAATGTGGCGGTCAGGGACCGGACGCCGCCTCTGTTGCCAGTCCGTTTCAACTTCGACAAACTTTGTTATTTAGTGTTAAACTCATTAAGTTCTGTATAAATTGACTTTGTTTTATTTACTGTGTATGTATCATTGCGTGCAAAATCTGTTCAGTAGATTCTGAACGAGGAATGAACATCAATATATTAATTCGGACTTACTTTATCATATACAATAGCTCGGCACTTTGTGTATAAGCTTTTTCGTACGCTCATGCGTTCGTTTTTGTACGCTTGAACGCGTCTATAACACGACTCACGAACTCATACACGTCAAAATTATGCTTACCGTGTAATTTGCTTAACGTTGTTATACATCCTAAATAAGTTACATTCTAGTCATATTTACAGATATCATAAAGAGGTAAAATCTGTTCGTAACTTTGTATAAGGGTAATCTTGGAAAGTACTCTGATTAAAAAAATATTCTTGCGCTGAATAGCTGATTTATCGAAGAAGGTTATAGGCTAAATGATATCACTTTGCGCCTCAAAAAGCAGTAATCATAAACGAAAGTGAAACCTTGAGAAACAGCTAGTAAATAATAATTTCGAAAATAAATCATAATACAGACATTAGATTAATCCCAATTACGATATCGAAATTAACATATCGTTAAAGAGCTATGATGCCACAGACAGACACACAGATACGCACACACGCGCATAAAACACACATCGAACTTATCATATCCTTTACGTCGCAGGTTAAAAAAGAAAAAAGTATATAGCGAACTGTAATCAACAAAACATTGTAGCGACCGTAGCACTGCAAGTTAATTAAGTAAGTGCATTTTTTACCGTAACGAAAACAAAACTGTTCCAGCCATTTTTATATTAATTTTCCTACATATAATTCAAATAGCTACGGACGAATTAAAAGTAATAAAATGTGTTTTATATAAAAATATTTAAATAAGTAAATACGTGTATATATAAATAAATAAACTTAAAGAATATCATTCCTTTACAGGAAGAAAATTTAGAAAATGTATAGATCATTTTCTTTATCTACGGTTATGGTTATAGATGTACCTACCCCTTTTTTTCTAATAATTAATTTTTTATGACGATGTGTTAATAAAATATTGGCGGCTACTTTGGCCAGCATGGATTTCAACAGGAATATGGATTTCAAAGAGACAATGCTGCCAGTGTTTTGGGCACTTTGCCTCACTTAGGCTTAATATAGTTATTTTTAATTTATCTTTCTTCTTTTTATTTTAAATTGAATTATTTGATTATATTAGAATGTAGTAATATTAATGAAATTCGAATAAATATTTTATGATTTAAAATTATATCTTCCACATAAAATACAAACTTAAAATGAATTTAAATTACAAAATCAACAATCGAAAATCAGACGCACACTAGGAAATGCGAAACTTTTACTAACGTAATGATATATAACGAAAAGGTCGCAATTAAAGTAATTATTTCATATAGTCCCTTATATAATACACGGAAAGCAGTTCTGGTGTACCTATTACACTAATTGAATATCAGTAGGAGTGGCCTCTAATTTGGTGACGCGTTCACCAATCATTTAATTAGTATTGACCGGGTCTGCGTAAATTAAATTGTAATACGATAAACCTAAAACATGAGAATACATTAGAATAATTGAATGCTGAAAAGCAATACCATATGAAAAAAACACTTACTTTATTTTGAGACAATTGCGTCTAAATATGTTAATAATAATAACATTTTTTTATTTGTTTGAAGAAGTATACATCCATCTTTTCTTTTCTATTTTAATAAAAGGTATAATTAATTAAAAACAGATTGGTATAACGAAAAGTTTTAACTAGTAATAAGTTTTTCAAATATGTGAGATTATTATATATTGGAAAATATTGAAAACACCTCTTTATTGGAAACATTTTTCCGTTTTTATTTGGTTTCGATGATTTGAAAATTTATCGAATAATGTTAAATACGTATTTGCATTATCAGTATACATAAATATATCCGAATTTCACCGTTTGTGGGTTGATATACTGCGTATTGGTTTATTATTTTTAGGATTCCGTAGCTAACGGGTGCCTATGTCGTTTACCTAAAGTCACTTGCGGTGGGCATTTGTAGTATTAGAGGAGTTCCAAATGCGTTGCCGGCTCAAAACCGAAAAATAGATGAAAGGAATAAGAATGCAAGACAAAAGATTACTTCCTTCGTTTTTGAAATCGAATGAAAATTTGTATTGAGGTAGAGCCTAGCTGTTGCATAATGACTACAGCTCGTATACGAGCTGGACCGGGGTAGTACCACACTCTCACAGAAGATCGGCGTAAGTAGCTCATTTAGCTGCGTTTCGTACGGTGAGTGAGAAATTCGGAAGCCTAATCCCCTCCCCGTTCTTTCCTTACTTTCTATTCCCTTATTCCTTTTTTAGCTGGCAACACATTTGTCGTTCCTTCGGATTGTAAATGTCTATGGTAATACAGCGGGTGTCCCGTATACACGTTTGTCTGTTATTTTTTATATATAAAAAAAAAACGTAGGACTATATATAATAATAATATAAGGAGGTAGAGTTCTAAGTTTTCTTCGTCATGACGATTGATGCGATAAAAAAAAAACATTATTTCTCTAATAATATCAGCGCTGTGTAAATCTAATCACTTTTTCTTTCCAGTTGCCTATACCAAACAATTTTTGATTAAAAATTCGTTTGTAAGTTGTTCGTTAGGAAGTGGTTGGTTTCATATTCAATATAAGAAGATTTTCGATTCCTGGCTAGAAAAATGAATTTTAAAAAAGTTATAATGCCATTTTAGTTTTCATCACAATTGGCCCCAAGAGTTCTTTAAATATTTTTAAGTTATAACCATGCAAGATTCATTAAACTGCATTCGTTCGTGTAAAACGCTTGCGTCTACGTTAATGTTCTTGCCGGGGCCCTGACACACACAAGTTGTAATGAACGCAAGTGCGTGATTTCATAACACAGTAATGAAGTCAAAACAACATTCCTAACGTTTTTCATCTACAGAGGTATACAGGTAATATGAAACTCATAAAGAGAAAGATAAAACTCGTGTACATTTTAGGCAGATAATAATAATTTACGCATTCTCGTTACATCCTTGTTTACATGACAAATTCCATAGAAAATCAGGACCCTGAATGTTAATCTAAATCATAGTCTAATATTATATATTTCTCTATAAATAGACTATCTATTACATTTTTTTTATCAAACCTTTGTTCAGAGTTCTGCGTGTTTAAATAAGAAAATAAACTTTTGTACTTTATATCAACATAGATTTAACGAAATCAAAAACAAAATATACTTTATTTAAGAAGCTTTTAAAAGCTCTTTTGAATCGTCAAAACAAACAAAGTACTTAAATCGAGGAAAAGCTACCACCGGTTCGGAATGTAGATTCTATCGCGAAGAACCGACAAGAAACTCGATATCGGTATAATACCAAAACCAACCACAAAGAGGTATTTTAGAGAATAGTTGGCAAAAATCGTCTGTGTTTTACTCATAATAGTCACGTAACACATTCAATTTCGATACGTTGTTACGAATATACGAGTTCGATACAGACGCGTGCTGTACAACATATGAAATACATAAATCAAATGCATATATTTTCTATTCGTAGTACATATTCAGCCCTACGTTTATACTATAACTTAATATCGTGACATTATGAATATTTATTAGTTCAAAGTTCGTTAAGTTTTTCTTGGTGAAGGTATTATTAACAGAAGTTAGGATAACGGATGATTTATGCGATACCCTACCTAGTCCGGGCAGTAGCACGTGCTTAAAATTTTACACCCATTTTATACGAAGCAGTTTATGGTAGGTTCATGTTACATTGCAGTGTTTGTGTCCTGGACGGCCCTGCCCTTGTCTAGTCCTGACTAATTTATATAAAATGTATCGAACAATAAAAAAACTACCCCTGACGAGTCGCAGGAGGCACTGTTGGTGGTCTATTTTAATTTTTTATGTTACAACATGACGAACTAAGATACTGACTGGAAAGTTTTATTCATACTAATATATAAAGCTGAAAAGTTTGTTTTTTTGTTTGATTGTTTGCTTGAACGCGCTAATCTCAGGAACTACTGGTCCGATTTGAAAAATTCTTTCACTGTTAAATAGCCCATTTATTGAGGAAGGCTGTAGACTATATATTATTACGCTAATACCAAAAGGAGCGGAGCACCAATGAAGAATGTTTAAAAATCGGGCGATATTTTCCTATTGAGAGAGCTTACGCTGCGTGCGCTGCGTAAATGGTTAAAGTTTCGCAAAAATCATGTATGACAGAATTGTTCCCCTTTAAAAGAACTTAAAAAGAGTCCGCGACAGCGTATGTCTAACTTTTAAGGTTAGCTCACTATAACCTATTTTATGCTAACCAAATTTGTTCTAAAATAATGCATTATTAGGCCAAAGTAACTATTCCACGCGGACGAAGTCGCGGGCGGAAGTTAGTATAAAATATATTTAAAACTTTAAAAGCTGGCCTCAGTTAAGTCTCGCCGGGCCCCTGGGCTGTCTGAACACGGTTTAGCTTAAATTGTCTCTAATATTTCGAAGGATAGCACTAGATTACTTACCATATCTGCATAGAGAGGTACCATAAAACGAGCAACTGTATCCAATTAGCTAATTTTACTAGATCCACTAAAAATTATATTTTTATTCTAATAATATAATTAATTTGGAAACGTAATTAATATAGCCAAGAAGGATATTTGAATTTTCTATTTTGAGTTGTAGCTTTGAAAAACTATCACAACTAAAAGAATTGCTTATCGATTAATATTCTACGATAGCATTAAAACTAGGAACGTGAGAAAATAAAAACATGAAAATTTTAATTTCATATTAAGGTACAATTGTTAGCAGGGTTCTAGCGGTAAAGCCGTTATTAACAGCTTATTTTCGGGAATTTGTATAAATATTTTTAAATATAATTATTCCCAAAATATATGACCCTGTTTCTAATATTTATGTAAGTATTCATGAACGTTGAAATGAAAATAAATTAGAAGAAAGCCATATAATTCGACTTCAAAGAGCGCTCTTATGAAAGTTAAAACTGAACTTTTCAGAATTCTGAGTTACATTACACGAAATAAATATACATTTACCTTTGAGTGAAGTAAGTATTATGATATATTCAAAAAGAAATGTTCGTGCAAAAGATATCATTAGTACATAGTGATATATATTAGAAGTCTATTTCTGAATTTTTGATAAATATATATTTCATTTTATATTTTTATAATATAAAAGTTACATAAAGCATTTATAATATACATATGTACAGAATGGACACAATTATTGAGGTGAAATTTCCAATAGTGTCCACTTCATACCTCCACAATTTTATTACACTTTTGAGTTTTCATCACTCAGCATAATACAGCGACGTTATTGAATTATATATTTATTTTAATATTATGAAAGCTTTAAATAATGTTCATAGCTTTTTAAATATATATTAAGTAAATTTTCGATTCGTACATTATAAAGTTATATTAATGCTCATTATATTTAACAAGGAAGTTTAAAATCATAATATTGAAATAAGTAAGAGAATCTCATCTAAAGCCATTTGTTGGCGTAATTGCCTCATCGCAACGACGTTTAAAAGACTTTTTATATACGGCCAATTTATTATGGTGCCAGTTGTATCTGGAGTAATAAGTTAAGGAAATATCTTAAACAGATATATAAAACTTCTTATTTCAAAATATTTGAAAATTAATTTATGTGAACTAATTTTTATTTTAGAATTATATCAGCAATAGAAAGACATCTATCTCAAAGTAGAAATTGAATCCGCGACCGCCTGTATTGCGTTATAATGCTAACTTTTATGACTTATACGGAAAAATAGTAAACAAAATATTCTCATTTTATTTAAATATTAAGGGTGTTCATATACCCGGCGTATATTTGGCAAACGTATTTTATACGAGCGTAAAAATTCGAACTCAAAATACGATAATCAATAACGTTACCAAAAGTCGTCATCAAGTATCAAAGCTTATTTATTTTACTTCAAATAAGATATACTCCAAAAATTTAACACTCTGAATTAATATACTTACGTACGTAATGTATTTCAGGTGACGATTTCACAGATGCTAATACCTGTCTATTCCCACTCATCCTTTTTGAATGTCGCGTCAGTTAGTAATTGATATCATTATGAGAGTGGGCGGAAATTTATCCTCATTATAACGCGAGCGCAGTACAGATAGCCTCTTGAATATCTGACTGACATTTTGCGTGACATTTTCCATTCACCGTCGTTAATTGCTTTCTTTTAGCAGTAATAAACATTGACAACAGATGTTCTTTAAATAAGATATAATTAAGCCAAAGAAAATATTTTTTTAATTATCTATTTTGAAGATGTTTTTCGGGTGAAAATATTTGAAAATGAAAATGTGAAAATATTAAAATTTAATACAAAGAAATGTTAGGTGATCCTTTTTGAAACAGACACGAGATTTTATGGCAAAGCTTCGGAAAAGTCAAGATCTTATCACGTAATGTACGAGTATGAGAGATATAATGCGTCTTCTTGTTAATCTCGTAACACATTTCCTGAGTTAAAATATTCAGTACCTATTCTATTTACGTTGCCGCCACATATTAAACTGTGTTACATAAAATGTATGATATATGATAACTAGCTATAAACGCGACCGCGTTCACGTTAATTATGAATAAGAAGTATTAGCACATTTATACAATTTATTCCATATTGAAAATTACAATTAATGTTACTGTTGTTTTTATTTTTTTTTCCGTATATATAATTACATGTACGTGCATATATACTCGAATTTAAAAAATACTTAAATCAAGCAGGCAATTCACAGATCACCATAAAACATAAAGCTACCATCGATTCGGAAAGTAGATTCAGAATCGGTGATGATTATGATATTTATGATATTAGATATTAATGTGTTATTATCTGTATATTATATGATATATAGTTTATTGAATCTTTATACTATTTATGCTTCCATTTCATCATATCCTACTTGCATAAGGTTGTCTGAAAGACATCGCTGTGTAGCGATAAGACCGCCTATGGTACATACATTTTTTCTAAATTGTTGAGATTGTGTTGTATTTTTTTTTCTTGATTTAAAAAATAAAGAGTATACATTAATAAATATAATTATTTATTTATGTATACTAATGTAAAAATTAACTAAACAAATTTATGCAAACGACCTCGGAAAATTTCATTTCAGTTTCGGGAAGTATATAAATTGTTTATATCTTGGCGTATGTCCAATTCGTACTTACATTATTATAATGAGAATTCTGATAAGCGATGTGGATCTGCCATAGTTTTTCTTCTATATTGGGGTGACGTAAAAGGATTTTGGGCTTCTTCCTCTACATTTGTCCACTAATATAGAAAGCTGAAAAGTTTGTATGTTTAAATGTATTTATTTTAGACACTACTAGTCTGATGAGAGTCATAGTAATATGATTGGATGCTGATAAGCAATAATGTGTCAACCCACAAAAAGTCTAATATGGAGATATTGATGTATTTTGATACAGCATCACCTATTTAACATTAATAAAAAAGTCGAAGTCATATAAACTAAATAAGTAACGAAAAAAGTTTCTTAATTAATTGTTTCGAATTTCAAGTGCGTTCCGTATATTGCAATTTATACAATAATCTCAAATATTTGAAAAACTTATTAGTGGATTATACATATATTAAATGTCCCAATCTGATTTTATTCATTGTAGCTTTTATCGTGAAATAAGAGAAAGATGGATATATACTTCTTCAAACATAATTATTAAGAATAGGCTTGACAACTTTAGACGCCATTTTCTCAAAATGAAGTCCGTGTGGCTTGATACAGTATTGCTTATCAGCGTCCAATTATCTGATATATCTATAACAATCAATGATTGTTTATTCATATCGTATGCACTGCATTACCGATCAAAACTTTGTCATGTTATTGTTAGCATATTAGCGACAAGCTTCGAGATACTGTAGAATTCATTTCCAGTTTGTGGTTCGGGTTAGTAGCCAGATAGAAAAATAATTTAGACGGTCCTGCTTCACAAATCTATATTACGACAAGCGGCTAAAAGCTAGTATACTTATTACAAATTCCAATTATTTTGATTTGAAAATTAAACTACTGATCCGATTTTGATATAAAATCTATGAGATCAATATCAAAAATCAAAATCATTCTCGAATAAAAAAAGAATTTTGAAAATCGTTAAAGATTGTACGGAGTTCTGAGATAACAAACAAAAAAAATATATGCTTCGATTTGATAACCTCCTCTTTTTTGAAGTCGTTTAAAATACGAATGTTAGTACAGATAAATAATTTGTGTTCATATGAAACGGTATTATATTGTTATGTGCTTATACATTTACATATGTAAAATATATCATTCTGTCATAACTCAATATCTCCTTATTATCTAGGCATACACCTGTCAATTGCAGAGTATGTATTGAATTTCGGTTGTCTTGTCGGTTATATTTTTATCACTCGACTCAAAAATAGGGGTGTTATAAGTTTGGCATCAGTATCTATGTAGATGTGTGTCTCTCTGTGGCATCGTACCTCGCTAAGGAATAAACCAATTTTAATGTGGTGTTTTTTAAAAGCTAATGTATTTGGAATGGATCTTAGCTATAATTTATGAAGAACTGTTACAAGATCAACAAAGACGTTTAAAGTCCAACTTCTACTGGTCTAATCGACTAGAAATTTACTTTACTGTGAATGATTACAAAACCTTTTAACCTTGACGTGCTTTTTCTTCACTATCCATGGCAAGATGTGGTGACCCACAAGAACTACCACCCAGAGCTAGCAAATAATATTCATACAAACACCTGCATAAATATATTCGACCGGGAATCAAACCCGCAACCGTTGGCGTCGTGGCGGTTTTCAGTTTGTCTATGATTTCGTCTTTTGTAAAATAAGCTTTTTTAAGTATAAAATATAGATAACTCGGCTTAAATAACGTATCAGATTTTAAGTTAGACCTGCAATACAACTATGAAGATCGCACCCAGTTTCATGCAGTACTTAGTGATGTGCGTACAAACACACAGATAGTCCGAATTTAGACAAATTCTAAAAATAACTGGTTTCAATTTAAGTTTTCTTAAATATCTCTTATGTCATCATGGGCCAGTTACAATTATATTAATAACTTTGGATTGTTATTCAATTAATTGTTATGTAAATGAAGTAAATTATTTAACTAAACTAAACAACTTTGGTTTGAAAATTATTTATTATTAACTTTCCAAATTAATTACCATATTTGAGCATCCAGTTCCAAACATTATAACGTTAAGGCTAACTTTGACAACAGGAACAAAGTTTTGCAACGAAATTTGTTATAATCTATCACTTTGTATTGTGAACTTGTTGCTTTATAATGAAGTTTACTAAATATTAGTATTATCAACCGACTTTAAAAAGCAGGAAGTTCTCAATTCGATGTGTAATCGATTTTTTATTTTTATCGTTTGTTAGATCTCAACTACATACAACTCATCCATTTTATATTTTTAGATTGGTTCCATAGAATTTTTAAAATTATAATGAATTTATTTTTTTTTTTTTTTCGAAATAACTGTTGTAACAGTTTCGAAACGAAATAGCGTATTTTAAAACGATTGTTTTTTTAATTTAATTTGATTACTTAAAAATTAAATAACTGGTCAAGTGCGAGTAGGACTCGCGCACCGAGGGTTCCGTACAGAGGGTTCTTACTTAGACCTAAAGTGCACATTTGCGATAAAAATTAGTCATCAAAGGGTCCACCAACGGACGCGACGTCTCAGCCCTCCATAAACTCAAACCATTTGTAGTCGCTTTAGCCATATTGGCTTGAAATAATAGGTATATAAATAAAAATAGTTGGTCAATTACGAAAATTAAATCTTGAAGATTTTTCCGCTTTTTAATTACCTTGTGTACCTTATCGTTGTCTTAGATTTTCGCGATTATTATTCATTGAAATAAAACTGTTTTAAACGGATTTAAATCGCGTATATTATTTATTTTTATCATCCCGACATTTCGAGCACTTTGCAGCGTTCGTGGTCACGGGTAGACTAATATCATGTTTTTCAATGGCAGTTCTCCTGGTATCGCATCATCAGCTCCACTTCACCGTATACATTGTGCCGAGAATAAATTGCTTAGCAATCATATTGAAGCAATCGAATCGCAACACGTAAAATACTCGTTATTAAGTGGTTCCGGTACCCATTTGTAATCTTCATCATCAGCTCCACCTCATCAAATGTAGCTTTTCGTGAGCAAATGCATGAGTTACTGTCAAAAATACCTAAATCGGTAAAGGTGTGCCTATAATATTTGAAGATTACCCTCGATTTCTCCAGGATTCCATCATCAGATCCTGACTTCATGACAATGGGACCAAATTGGAAGTATACCCTTTAAAAAAAATGAAAATCGGTTCACAAATGACGGAAAAATCGGTGTAAAAATATAAAAAAATACATACAGCCGAACATAAAACCTCCTCCTTTTTCGAAGTCGGTTAAAAATAATCAATTATTATATACACAATTACATTTTATTTTATTCTTGTTTTATTTTTATTTATATTCTACTACACTCCACTTCCACTACACTACGTTCGTAAAATATTTAGATTTACATTATCAATCAAAGTATATATTAGTGTTGCCAAGACGAAAATAAGTAGTCCCTAATTCGAATAAAACTAATTGTTTTTTTATAAAAAAAAAAACTTATATTACTAATAACCAGAAGACTTACATGTATTATCTACACAGTAGTAAGAAGTAAATTATTTTACTCGATTTGATTGAATTTAATTTTTAAATTTTCGAACTAAGTTAATACGAGTACTTAAATCAAATCGTGTGAAGCTTTTATATTTAATGTAAATTATGTAATGACGATAAAATTAACGATAATTGATGATGAAACTTTTAAAGGAATAGTTTATTTTACTATTTTTAGCGCGTTTAAATAATATTTTTTATTTATTATTTCTTTATTTTCATATTTAGAATAATTTTAACTAACTTTTTCATGAAAATAATAAGATTAAATATTTATTTGTCAATAGGCTGTTTGCTTATTGCGAAATTAATTGTTATTTGTACTTAAAATATTTGGACAGTTTTAACTAAAATTTTAAATTTTATAATGATGTTACCTGTAGTAACATTAATCGAGAATTTTATCTACGTAATGTCATAATATTGTCCAGAGATGGCGCTGACTGTACGCTGAATCGCGCTATTATTTTGTTAGCTGCGGCATATAGATTGCATTGCGTTGTTTATAAAGGTTTGCTACCCCTATGTTTTCGTTTTGATACAAATTTCTCCTCATTGATTGTAAAATTGTTTTTTGACCGTGATCAACTTCTATGTTAATTTATTTTAAGTACATAAAATTTTAATTCTAAGATTATATTATTTTCCGCTTGATACGCTCTATTATCTCACACACAAACTTAGTTTATTTTCCAAAAATAATGCGTTTTTAATTAATTGGATACGTATTGATTTATAATTTAGGTTTTGTTAACAGCTTCAAGTGAATGCAGCTCTGAATATTTGATATAATTTACAACTTGATACATTTACGCGTTCCTGAGAAAAAGGTTGAAAGACAGATGTACAGACTGACCGACACACGAACAGAAATTTACAGTTTTCGGATTTTTTCCATTATTTATACTATAAGACCATGCTTCTGGCCAAATTTCATGATGCTAGGTTAATGGGAAGTACCCTGTAGGTTTTGATTCTCTTGTGAAAACGTTAAAAACGCTAAAATACTTAAAATATGCGACATAAATGACCGTATCTTTTGACTGTGTTAACTTAGAAGTCTGATTTTTTCACAGCTCTTAGTAATTATAGCTCTGAATACTTGACATTGATAAAAATTTGTTACCTTCACGCGTTCCTGAGAAAAAAGTTGAAAGACAAACTTACAAACAGACACACATACATACAGAAATTTACGGTTTTCAGATTTTTTCCTGTATTCGTACCATAAGATCTTACTTCTTGCCAAATTTCGTCTTGCTAGGTCAATGGGAAGTACCCTATAGGTTTTGATTCCCTTGCGAAAACGCAAAAATGGTCAAAATATGCGACATATTTGCCATTATCTTTTGATTGCGTTGACTTAGAACTTTAATATTTTCACGGCTGCATGTCATCGTAGACTTGAGTATATGATATTAATTTCAACATGATACGTCCATGCATTTCTGAGAAAAAAGGGTTGACATCCCGACAGACAGACAGACAGACAGACAGACAGACAGACAGACGGACAACAAAGTGATCCTATAAGGGTTCCGTTTTTCCTTTTAAGGTACGGAACTCTAAAAAACATCAATTCCGAATTAAATTTTATTTACATATGTAGCCGTTAGTATATAGTATATATTTATTTATTGATGAATAATTATGTACATGACAACATGTTACTGTAGGGTTGCCAATTAAAATACTTTCGTTTCTTTTAACAAATTGAAAAAAAAAATTTTTTTCTTTAAAATTTTTCTAATTTCTTTTTCTTCCTACTGACGCTTGATCAAATCATTCTAGATAAATATTTATTAAACTAGGTAATTCACCAATGTAAAATTAATCAAGTGAACAAAGATTCGACTATTTAAAAATTATTCGGTCTCGAAATATTTATATCAGTAGACATAAGCGGTATTAAAACAATAACATAATTTATAATTAAAATATTTCATATGCAAAAATCTAGCTTTATAAATTTAAGCCGATTTTGGCGGCTTCGTTCGCACGGTATTACCAACCGGTGCTCAGTTCGATTTATCGCAATACCAAAAACCGAATTAACCAAAAGTCAATGACAAATGGATGCTGATAAGCAACAATGTGTCAACCTACAAAAAGTCAAATTGTGAGATATTGATGTATTTTGATACTGCGTCACTTATTAAAGATTATTGAAAAAAAATTTCAACCCATTTAAACTAAATCAGTACGGAAAAAAGTTTCTTAACTTAATGTGTCGTATTTCAGAGCGTTCCATATTTTGAAACTTATACAATAATGTCATATATTTCAAAAATATATTATTAAAAAATACTTTTATTAATATCAATCTGCTTTTAATTCATTATAGCTCTTATTAAAATAGAAAAGAAAAGACACATTCTTCTTCAAACAAATTAATTAAGAATAGGTTTGACATGTTTAGAAACCATTTTCTCAAAATGAAATCCGTGTGGCTTGACATAGTGTTGCTTATAAACGTCTAAATAACGTTCGCGAAGTATACTGAGGGACGTCACATATGAACAAGTTCGTAAACTTAGATAATTTATTGTACCTTTTATAATTTCGAACAGAGTTTCCACTTTAACAACACACTGATGCACGTACAAAACGAACTAACTCGTCTTCTCATTTGCAGAACCTTAAGTAACCATTTAATCAATATTTTATAATCGAAATAATTTACGTTACAATATGAAAACATTATTTTATCCTTGGTAAATTATTTTAGTAAAAACATATTGTAACAAGTTAATATTTTATAGAATTAAACTAATTATATAGCGGCACGCAGTTTGGTCTGGGGATTGCTATATATATAATGAATTCTGTTAACTGATCGTAAATGGCCAAATTCGAAACTATAAGGATTAAATAAATCCTTAAATAGGAGGAAATATGCGTATTTTTTTAATCCTAAATAAGGATAAAAAAATACGCATAATATTTTCTTTCAAATAGAAAGACGGAATAATGATTCTTAATTTACTTCGAAGTAAATGAAGGAGACAATTTATCGGGTAAAAGCAATAAGGAACTATTTTTTAAAGTATTAAGCGCTCGCCCTTATAGTTTTACCGTTCCAACTGTGGCCTTTGTATTCGTTACTTTTTTCTTGTTAATAAATTGTTTGACATTTCGCTCCAATGTAATCCTTCTATTTCCATGAACTTCGATTTCTGCTTTATAGAAAAGTTTTTTAAAGTGAAACATTAAAGTACCTGAACTATATATCCTCTCTCCTCTATGCTCATTCTGACTTCAATTCGGGCACTGGCTGATTTTACACCACTTATGCCAGGCAGAAGGTGTAACATACTTCGTCTTAGAATATTTTTTGTTTTGATATTAAAAAAACAATTAAGTGTCGGACTCAAACACGAAAGGTGGGTACCATCACACAAAAAATATCACTAAGAATATTATTTTTAAATGGATGCTGATAAGCAATAATGTGTCAACCCACAAAAAGTCCAATTCGGAGATATTGATGTATTTTGTTTTTTACCCGTTTAACATAATTAAAAAAATTGAAGTTCTATAAACTAAATAAGTACGGATATAAGTTCCATAATTAATTGTTTCGAATTTCAAGTGCGTTCCATATTTTGTAATTTATACAATTGTCTCAAATATTTGAAAAACTTTTTAATAGATACTATATTAAATATATAAGTCTGATTTCAAAAAATAAAAGAAGAGATGGCTATATATGTATTGACATCTTTAGACGCCATCCAAGTCCGTGCGGCTTGATACAGTATTGCTTATCAGCGTCCAAATATCCTTTATACATGAAACATAGAGGTGCTATAATAATATATAAAAAAACTGGTCAAGTGCGAGTAGGACTCGCGCACCGAGGGTTCCGTACAAACTTTTAGAAATCTATATAAGACTAACCCATCTACGCCATTTGTGATCTTCATCATCAATTCCAACATAAGTTACTATCAAAAATACCTAAATCGGTATACGCTTGCCTATAATATTTGAGGAGTTCCCTCAATTTCTCCAGGATCCCATCATCTGATCCTGACCTGAAGACAATGGAACCACCTTGGAAGTATACCTTTTCAAACAAAAAACAAATTTTGAAAATCGGTACCCAAATGGCGGCGTAATCGGCGAACAAACATAAAAAAAAAATTAAATACAAGGTCGAATTGAAAACACTCCTTTTTAGAAGTCGCTTAAATATAATCAAATATTATGTAAATATGGATCACGTCCCAAAAACTATTTTGAAACTACTTAGGAGCACTTTAATTTAAAACACAATCATGGATGCAATCCATGGAAACACAAAATTTTATTTTAAGTACTAATACACCTTATACTTTCAAAAAAAAAAAGTTATAGCGCGATTCAGGATACACCTAGCGCCATCTCTTGACAATTTCAATGAACTAACTTGTTGACTTTGACATTAACAACATAATTATATTATATTTTATTCTCGTTTTATTTTTATTTATATTCTTCTACACTCCACTACCCCTGCACTACGTTCGTAAAATATTTAGATTTACATTATCAATCAAAATATCGAAATATATATTAGTGTTGCCAAGACGATAATAATTAGTCCTTAATTCGAACAAAACTAATTGTTTATTTATAAATAACTAATTATATTACTTATAACCAGAAGACTTATATGTGTAGATAAATAAGTAAATTAAATAACTCGATCTGTTTGAATTTAATTTTAAAATTTTCGTACTAAGTCAATACGAGTACTTAAATCAAATCGCGTGAAGCTCTTATATTGAATGTTAATTACGTAATGACGTTATAAATCGACGATAAAACTTTTAAATGAAAAGTTTATTTTATAATTTTTAGCGCGTTTAAATAATAATTAAAATAAAAATTTTTATTAATCGAGCAGAATTATATCACAGTTAATGTCATAATGTTGTAATAGATAGCATTAGCTGTACGCTGCATCGCGCTATCATTTTGTTAGCTGCGATATATAGATTGCATTGCGTTGTTTATAAAGGTTTGCTGCTTTTTAATGTTTTCGTATTGATACAAATTTCTTCTCAGTGTTTGTAGAATTGTTTTTTTGACCATGGTCAACTTCTATGTTAATTTGTTAAAAGTACATATAATTTTAATTCTAAGATTAATATATTTTCCGCTTGATCAATTTACAACTTGATACATTTACGCGTTCCTGAGAAAAAGGTTGAAAGACAGACGTACAGACTGACAAACACACGAACAGAAATTCACAGTTTTCGGATTTTTTCCTTTATGTATACTAAAGGACCTTGCTCCTGGCCAAATTTTATAATGCTTGGTCAATGTGAAGTACCCTATAGGTTTTGATTCCCTTGCGAAAACGTTAAAAACGCTATCATACTTAAAATATGTGATATAAATGACCGTATCTTTTGATTGCGTTAACTTAGAAGTTTGATTTTTTCACAGCTCTTAGTAATTACAACTCTGAGTACTTGACGTTGATAAAAATTTGTTACCTTCACGCGTTTCTGAGAAAACGGTTGAAAGACAAACTTACAAACAGACAAACATACGTACAAAAATTTACTGTTTTCAGATTTTTTCCTTTATTTGTACCATAAGATCTTACTTCTTGCCAAATTTCATCGTGCTAGGTCAATGGGAAGTACCCTATAGGTTTTGATTCCCTTGCGAAAACGCTAAAATGGTCAAAATATACGACATATTTTCCATTATCTTTTGATTGCGTTGACTTAGAACTTTAATATTTTCACGGCCGCATGTCATCGTAGACTTGAGTATATGATATTTATTTCAACATGATACGTCTATGCATTTCTGAGAAAAAAGGGTTGACATCCCGACAGACAGACAGACAGACAGACAGACAGACAGACAGACAGACAGACAGACAGACAGACAGACAGACAGACAGACAGACAGACAGACAGACAGACGGACAACAAAGTGATCCTATAAGGGTTCCGTTTTTCCTTTTAAGGTACGGAACCCTAAAAATGTCCGACTTTAAAAAGGGGAGGTTGAAGATATTTTTGTTTGTTTGAAACGACATGCTTTTAGATTGGTGCCATAGATTTTTTTATCAAAATCGATATAGTAGTTTAGTTTTAAAACTAACAAATGGAATAAGAATGTCCTTCAAGTAAACGAAATTACTTATTTTGCTTTTGAAGTCGGTTGGTTTTTTTAAAGTCATAGTTATTGTTTATATAGATTGGATCTTGAAGAAGACATATGATAGTTTTTGGCGCGAAAATAAAACTACGTGGCTGAATCAAGGAAAAAAAATGTATATTAATAATGTCTCAAATAAAAATGTTTTATTCTTCGCTTACAAAATTATAAGGACCAACTAGTATTTAATGAGTCCTTTTGTACTCGTAATTTAGTGCATATCTTAATTTGTTGATTACCAGCAAGGCACACATTTGTTACATAGATATAATCGAATTAAAGTGTAATACATTTCTAAAATGGTTCCTTAATGATATAGAACACCGTATTCACTATATAAACGACTTAACTGTCAGAATAACATAAAATTAAACTGAATTAAATTCAAATAATAAAATTAAAACCTATTAATTTGTAATCGATTTAAATAAATAAATTTATATCACATAAAAAATATAATATAAAAAATAAAATGAAATAAACATAAATTAAAATTAAATTAAATTATTTTAAACCATTAGAGAAATACAGATAAAAATAACAAAGACAACAAAAGAGTAATTATTAGGTGTTCCGGCTTGATCGTAAACATTTTTTAAATGTAATATTATTTATACCAAAAATATCAGTATTGCAAGTTTTTGACAAACAATTGTATGATTTGTTTTATATTTTGTCGTTAATAACCGAATAAAGACATTCTTTTTACCTACCAATAATTGGACGCTGATAAGCAGTACTGTGTCAAGCCACAAGAACTTCATTTTGAGAAAATGGCGTCTAAAGATGTTAAACATATTCTTAATAAATTTCTTTGAAAGAGAATATACCCATCTTTACTTTTCGATTTTTATAAAAGGTCTAAGGATTTAAAATCAGATTGATATATTTAATGTATAATTTAATAAATAGTTTTTCAAATATTTGAGAGATTATTTTATAAATTGCAAAATATGGAACGCACTTAAAATTGCAAACATTGAATTAAGACACTTTATTCCATACTTATTCAGTTAATATGGCTTAAATTTTTTTTAATGTTAAATAGGTAACACATCAATAACTCCGAATTTAACTTTTTGTGGGTTGACACATTATTGCTTATCAGCATCCAATTGATGCCAGTAAATAATACTATATGGTTAAATAAAATGATTGAAGATAATAAAAGCTTTTTTTTACTTTTGAAAACAATATTTTATTAAAAAGATTTCTGTCTATTATTTATTTCACTAATTTAATGGAAATCAATCAATTTAAGTAATTTATTAAATTTGTTATAAAAATACAACCAAATTTTTCACGGAAAAAATACTTTGATAGAAGATAAAAGATTAATTTTATAGAGAGACAATTTTCTATAGACCCTTTCAAGCTTAAATAGATAACAGTAACTTATTGGATGAAACCCTTTATGTTGTTTAACGATATTATAATTATTATCTAAGAGGATCCGTGGTCGTTTCTCCTCTCAAGCGTTCTTCTTAGATTTTAATATGGGGTAATAATCTTAGGGCGAAATGAAATTTATTAGTAGGTGTAATTTATTACCGCTAGGTTTAATTAAATTAATGTGGTTCTATATATCGTTGAAGTTATTTTCAAAAATATTCATCCTTTGTTTGGTATATTACTGATGTTCTTGTATATAAAATATGGATGGGCGAGTTTTTATCACGAAACATTTAATAAAAATATTTGACCAGAGTAACTTATTTAATAGTATTCATATTTCTCGCATGTTTATTTTATTTTCCTGAAAGTAATAATACTTTAAATATTTAAGTTATTTATTTTCACAATTACATACAAATATTAAAATTGAAGATGTTAAGTTAATTATAATTAACGATATCTATGAGTTGGCCTAATGAACAATTTACATCGGTAAATTCTAATGGATTGTCAAGAATTCGAATGCAGGCTATTTTTAGGTTGTTTTTGTTCCTCATGCAGATAAAAACATTCTGAAACCAACGTGTATCAATTTTGGGACATATAAACTTTTCTCGTGTTGTGTATATAATTATAAAGTGCACAATGTTTGCTTATGTATATTAGACCAGCATGGTGGATTAAACCTTATATTTTTGCCGATACAGGAAAAGAATCACTAGCTTAATAGAGAAACATTTGCAACGTTTTTTAGAAACAAACAAAATCCGTTTTGTACTACGAAAAAAAAAGCTTTTCTCATAACTCTTTATTACTGAATGATGGCTCTTATCGGTTCACGGGCGAGCGAGCCGCAAGCTGCAAGCATCGATACCACGAATTGACATAATTATCGAAGCATCGATCTTCAACGGTTATGTTGATCCAAAGTTATCATACTCGTTGTTGGGATAAAGAACCGTCTTTCACTTATCATAAGGTTCTTTGAGAACTCGTGTGAAACGAATACCCTTTTGGTATTTAATATTACGTAACGATTCTTTATTAGGCGAGAATACACTTATAGGTTTCACTCACTTCACTTCATAGAGATTTACGTAAGTTGTTTGTTTTAAACCTGAGAGAATTTACTATCAGTGTCTTATTTTTTCAGCTCAAAATTCCGTAACTCTTTACGAAGTGACTGTTATCAGATTACAGAGGTTTTTTTATATTAATTACGAGAGTAAAACTTACTAATTCCCGCCGAATATTCATAACGAGCAAACACGTAGGCGCGTCATCTGACGTGAGCTTAGCTGACTACAGCTCGTATAAAGGCTGGACGTCGAAAGGCTGAAATCGTCTGGGACAGTACTTCTTCCTCACAGAAGTGTGAAAGTGAAGTTTGTCCAGTAGGTGAAAGAGCCGAAATAGAAATATCCTATTCTATAATCATTATTCTTTTTTAAACTAGAAACGCATTTGTGGCTGCTCTGGTGCTGCTAATGCGTTTAATATTTTAATAACACAATGAAAAATTACAGATACTATTCTTAATATAAAATATAAACTTTGGACAAATCACTACTAAGATCAAAGAACAATAATAATAACTCACCAAGTCAAATAGAACGTGGCTAAAACACTACATAACTATGGGGAATTGAGAATCACACCTCCAAACAATTTTCTTTGTTTGTGTCAAGTTTGAACTGTAAAGAGGGATATTTCAATGGTCCTTATTTGTCTTCAAACATCCAAATATTGTTACTTCCTTGTAAAGAAAGGGTTATACTGTACTGTTCCTAACTATAACAACCTATAGCTGCCCTGGGAAGCTGAGCCGTCTGTTTATACTATGAAAAATCAGCCAAGTGCGTGTCGGGCCACGCACAATGTAGGGTTCCGTAGTTGTCAGAATTGTCAAGATCGGTCAAGCAATCTTAGAGTACCTATTTTCGTAAAAATGTTTGAATGTGAATTATACTAACGATTTTGAACATTAAATGTTCGTCGATTATTTATTATTCTAACACTTGTAAAATATACTTAGCGCCGATAAATTTCCTTCCTGATTAGCGCCTATGAAATCTATGGAGATTTGGTTGAAAACTTCATAAGCGCGATTCAGAATCACTCGCGACATGTTTTATTAAGACATTGTTTTATACCTTATTTTATATTTTATTTTAATTTAAACTTATTAAATATTTATTTATTTATTCATTTAAATTCATATATTAATTTAAAATTATTAATATTTACATAATGTGATGCTTTAAAAAGTGAAATATTTATTTTTAATTAGATCATCTATAACTCGATAACCATAAGAACCAACATAGCCGTGATAATTTTCCTTTTAAATTCATTATATGTACCGCTATCGTGAATTTTTTCATATTTTTAGACGCAGCAGTTTAGTGGGTAGAGGGGGGGGACACTTGACTCTAAGAAAAATTGACACTTCAAAGCTTAATATTTCGGAAACAGTTCGTCGTTCGGAAAAATGGTTTTCCCACACCTATAACATTTTTAAAAGACCCTTCTAACGATACCCCACAACATGGGATAAATGAGAAAAAAAATTTTTGGTCTCTCTTAACACATAGGGAAGACACCCTGAAAAAAAAAATATTTTTAAGATTTTATTGTACGACTTTCTCGGCGTAATTCATATGTATACTCAGACCGAATTACAGCTTTCTGGTATTTAGGGTTTCGGAGCAAAGCCGCGGACAGACAGACAGACAGACAGACGGACAGACAGACAGACAGACAGACAGACAGACAGACGGACGTGGCGAAACTATAAGGGTTCCGTTTTTTACTACGGAACCCTAAAAATGATAAGAGTTTAATTCATCACACTGCTCCACAGTCGATTGACGGATACATCTACCAGAAACATCTAGGCTTTCCCACGAAGTTTTCTTTATCTGATAAGCGTGTATGATATGATTAATTAAACACAATTTGGTTACCTGAAATCTCTGAAATGCAAGTACGGTTTTAAACCCGTGAACATTGGTCAAGATACTTTTCGATCTATTAAAATCGATTACCAGTTACTAATCGATTTTTATACATACTCGTAGATACTTAGCTGAATAAACAGACTAACCGATGCATTTTTTTTATAAAACTATTAGTTACCAAGATTAACGTAGAAGACAATTATAGTTTTAGAGGCAATTAATATCGATTAATGAAAGATTAACTTAAATAAAAAAAAACTATTTCAATAATTATATTGCATTAATTAACAAATAATATAAGCGACCACATTAATGAAAATGAACTAAATATCGTTTAACGTGTTCGAGGATATGCTATAAAGTGTCAACTAAGGTTATGCAAAAGCTAATATTTGAGCTAGTTTAATGCTCACCTGCTTCAAATTTAGGTAAAGACCGAATTAGCTGATTGTTCGAGCTGATAGAGCACGACGCGGCTAGTTAGCCTCTGCCTGGCTTTAACAGTGCTTGATTTGCTTTGTTTCGTGAAATTGTGTTGTGAATAAAAATTATTTTGTATTTCGATTCTCCTTCTGTCAACCTCGAGTGTCAGTTATGCACATTCTAGTGCTAACGCGAGAATTACATTTATGAGTTTTACTCCCTTTACTTAGTTATGTCAGTTATTTATAAATAATTGACTAATTTAAACGACTAACGACCTAGGTTGTAACCAGGTCTCAGAGACCTAGGGTAACCATAGGCACGAAATAAACTTTTAAGTTTTTTTCGCGCTTTTAGTTTTTCATAAACATTTACATAAGTTATTTTTCAATTGTTTTTACACCTGAAAGAATTTATCGTCAGTGTCTCGGGAGTAAAACTTACAAATATAATTTTCGCCTTACGTAAAGTATGAGTTACTAAAGGAATAAATAATTTGTGTAAGTGCGTAAGTAAAACTTATAAGTGTTCGCTAAATATTAGGCTTGAATCATTTAAAATTACGTTAGTAGTAAGGCGAGAATTACTACTACTTATAAGTTTTACTTTTACTTTCACAAAGCAAAGAAATGACCTGCGATCCATGGCTACCTCTAAATTAACGGATAAGTTTATAAAATAATAAAAATACCTGCCGTGATGTATATATAGATCTAAGTATTGGACACCAAAAACTTGTCAATTTATTTACATAATTATATGTTTAAGTATTTTACAAACACAATTACGTACCTTATACTATTAAATATGTTATAATTATTCCCTAGAGTAAACGAGTCGAAATATTAAAGAGATCACAAGGCTACATTTTGAGATGTAAGTAGGCGTGTGTTCATCATAAGGGTCGCAGTGGAAGGGTCGCGGTCAGTCCACAGGGAAGCTAAAAGGGTCAAGTGACGGATGAACAATTCCGCATACGCCGATTCGTCAGTCTCAAGCGAATTGGGTTGGAAGAATATAAAATCACTTCATGTATATAATCCTTGTAAAGCTATGTAAAGAGTATGATCGAATAAATTATTTTTGTAGAAAAATATATCCGATTTCAAACTGAGTTTTTGTACGCATAGACAAACTATCGCAATAATCGCGCAATATTTGTTGTTAATCATCATTTAAAAGTTTGTTAGTCTCCTTTTAGATCTATTGCATCTCCAAAGATCCTCATTAGATTTCAATATATTATCAAATAAAAATTAGCTTGAAAAATATGCATTTAAATAACAGAAACCCCCTCCAAATTGAATCTAGAGATTTCAAGAAGAATCGTGGACATACAAAGCTACATATATAGATACGAGTCGAATATAGAACCTTCTTTAATAAGTCGGCTAAAATTTTCTAGATACCTCATAAATTTATCGTGCTGATATCAAATAGAAAATAAGGTCAAATAAGGTCAATTCAATATTTAAAAACACTTATCTTAAATACTAATTTAATAGAAACATATGTGTAACATATATCATATAACTAATTATTTAATACATAGATCAATCTAGAACGTTTGATTACATAGCAAGAACAAGCGCTAGATTAGATGCCATAATTGTATTGAAACTTGGCATAATAATGTTAGCTACTAATCATATACACGAAGTTCATAATAGTTTCAGTATAATGTATATTACTTGCTTAGTTAAAACTTGTTACTGTGTGTGTGTTGTATACTGTCTTTTTGTATATTATGTAACTATAGATTTAGAGTGCCGCTTTGGACGACGTTGCCTGGCAACCAGCTAGCAACTGAGTATGACAGGTGAGTGTATCATTGGACCATAATAAGTCAATAGATGACTTGTCACAGAGGAATGCAGGTTCAACGTCAAATGAACGTAACATATACCTTGCTTTACGTAAGTGTGTTGGTCTGAACACGAGACGAGTCCGAAGTCGCGCATGCTACAGTCGAGTGAACAAGAATTAAAACATTCAATGTATACGATATTGTTATAAAATGTTTGAATATTCTAAGCCGGAATGAATTTCTTCAATTAATAATTACACTCATTCAGTATTAATGTTTTCAAGTATTTGAAAAATACCCCGATATAAATTACACAAAAATTTTGTTAATTAATGATCTAAACACATTAATTTGACATACATCATTATATAAGATGCATTTAATAATTAAAATTATTGAAATATCTAAACGACTGTCCTGGTAGCTAATTTAGTGTTCTGCGCAGCGTCATGCACGTAGTTCAGATCGACACGCTTACATGAAACTTGACGTTACAATCTGTATCCATTTACAACTTTGACTAACTCGTCATTGTTGAATTGGCCTAAAGATACTCTTACCTGTCAAACTCAGTTGCTAGCTGGTCGCTCAGCAACATCGTCCAATGTACCTATACCTATCTATGGTTATAAAATATCATTGTATTCTGGTAAAGGGTATAGCCGGGTATATATGTATGTATAGGAAACCTGTGCCCGCGGCATTTGTTATGGGACTTGGGGCGTTGTTTTGGTATTTATTATTCAGTCAAATTTTTAAGCGCTTTTTGTCAAGCAGATTTTCGAATTTCAAAAAAAAATATCTTTTTTAATTTTTTTAATTTTTTAACGTTAAATTGAAAATTAATGAATGGTGATTTTTTCCGCAATTCTTTCGTGTAAAAGGCATGAAAAATATTATTTTTTATTGTTCCCAGACGAACAGCCTATTTTTAACAAAAGAAATAAAAATCAAATTATTTCTTTTTTGCCGCTGTCTTTAAAAATGCCACACACCGTTTTTCGTCAGAAAATGTCTTTGATACTCTTCTACACTCAGGATTTTTTTAATGTTTTCGATGTGGTGAAAATATGAAAAAAAATAAAAAGAATTTTTGGGCAGTAAGAAAAATGTCCTTTGTTTTTTCAAATCAACCTACAAAACAAAAAAAGCTAGTTATTAACTAATTGTAATTAGCTCTTTTGTTAGGTTGACATGTTTTACATTAAGAAAAAAAAAGTATATCTTTTTCTTTAAAGGAATACTCCGGAACCATTGAATCTATTTCAAACATTATGGTACCATTTGAAAGGTAGGTACATTATTCTAGATATCATATTTTAAAAATATTAGTTAGTATTACAAGATATAATATTTTCAGACGTAATTTTGAGTGAAAGACCTTGTTAATGTACCAACTTTAACTAAATAGATTAGCCTATTTGTTTGAACAGTCGCCTGGGGCTGAACGCATTTCACTCCTAATTATCCTATATGACGTTGTTTCTGACGTTTCTCGTTCTCTAGCCGTGATTTAATACCGTGCGCCTTTACACGTTAAATAAATCTGTACTAAGCGAAATATTGCTTGATTATGAGTATTTTTGATTTTTGTATAAAAAATGAACGTATGATATTGTATTTTAAACTTATTGTACAAAATGAAATTGCGGAAAATCCATTTATAAAAATGTCAACCTTTTAAAGTACTTGAGCTTCACAACGTTTGTAATTTAAGTTATATACCAAAAATGATAAATAATGTAAGACTTTAGACAGCATCCAATTTTCTTCATAATATATATATCTAAAACATAAATTAAGAACTGTCACATGTAATCGAAGAATGACAACTTATTATTGAGTGTATGAATTAATGGAATGCATTGCTTTTGCTTTATGAAGGCACTTCTAACAGCTGCTTCTTGCGGTTTCGCGCACTTCATGGTTATTAATCTTGTAGGTAACGTAATGCTATATTGCTTATAACCTTCCCAATTAAATGATCTGTCTATAAACGCTATATTGTATATATTACATTTTTGTATACATATGTTTTCTATATTTATATATGTATATTGATATGTATATAATATATTTAAGTCAATTTATTTTATAACTCTTGTTTTATACGCCTCCAAACCGCTTTAGGTTTTTTTTCCAGTCCTATGACCATAGGTTGTCTGGAAGAAATTTCTATCTTAGCAATAAGACCGCCTTTGTACATTTAACTTTAATTGTATCTATTTCATTTGTTTTATTTTATTGGTGTACAATAATGAGTATTTGTTGTTGTTGTTATTTAGAAGTAAAGTAAATGTCCCACTGCTGGCCAAAGGCTTCTCCCATTAAGAAAAAGGTTTAGAGCTTGCCACGCTGCTCAACTGTGTTGGCAGATAATAAGTTGCAAACGCAAATTATCTAATAGATATTCATAAACAAATGTTTCATAAAATATTTCTGTTTAGTTTTCTTGTATTGAAGTCGTTTTCCTAATTTAGTTTAATTATCTTAAAGTATTTGTTTTACACTTTTAAGTATTGTGTAGTTTGTTTATTTTCCCAATGTAGGGCTGTTAGTTATTGAGGTCTTTGGTTTTTTAATATCATCTCCATATGCATTGATGATGAGCACAGATTTAATAGCCATAACTATATAATATACTTGTTACTGAGTAGTTCTGGTCAATCTGCTCTTTTCCGCGAGTTTCCACGATTTCCCTAGGTTCCCAGCATCTGATCCTGACTTGATAACAATTGGACCAACTAGGAAGAATACCTCATCAAAAAAAAAAATAGTTTTCAAAATCTGTCCATAGCTGGCGGACAAATCGTTGAACAAAAATAAAAAAAATACATAAAGCCGAAAATAGAACCTCCTCCTTTTTTGAATTCAGTTAACAGTTAAAAATGCCTTTGTAGGCGTAGTTGTTTTGTGAATAGTTGATTTTCGCAATAATAAATTAAGACAAAGAGATTCCTTTGAGAATGCCAAATAAAGTTTATCCTTACAAAATAAATCTCTACGAAAAAGCTGTATTCGGAAATTTAATAAGTTACATTTCAGTTGTAAAGTAAAATTCAATTTCAGTTGTTTAATATTTTAATAATGAGTTATGTAGAAACAGCGATATTATACCTCGCAATCTATGACAATAAAAGTGAACTTTTTTAAATTCCTCGCTTCTTCATTAAACTGACACAGATCTTGATCTCCCCGACGTCCGTCTAAGGTGGCTGAAACAGCAACGCTGATAAGTGTTTGCATAGTTTTTTTGGTCAAGTTTTCATCGGATGTTGCCCCTTTAATGACTCGACATTCAAGCCTACTTATAAGACTATATTCTCTTAACAACCTGAAGAAAATATTAAATTTATATAAATTTTAGGTATGAAATATTTAATCAACAATACTTTCGTATTCATAACATTGTTTTCAACAATACTTTGTGAAATACTTTTTACGATACGATACGGTTCTATTAATTCCAAGTGATCTTAATTTATATACACATAGAACCTTTCGAATGACATAACTTATAAATTTAAAAAAAATTGGAATCAGTACACAATCAATAAATAAATACGTAAATCGAATAACAAAATTCAGCTGAATTCTGAATCAAGTTTTTATTGATGTTAGAAGAAAAGCGTTCTACATATAACCTCCCGTACATGAATATTATAACGTTTTTTTAGCCACTAAGTAGACTTTATTACACACGTATATGTCAGACAAAATTACCTTCCTCTTATTTACTTCCCTACATTATGCCCACGTATAAGAAAGGTCTTCAAATATTCAGGCCAAGATGAGTAACTTGCTATCAAAAGATACTACGCATAGATATGAGTCTGAACTTTTATATTAAAGCCTTCCTTTATATTAAGAGGCCGTGTATGGAAATATCTCTCGTAACTTCAATCTGCGTTATTCCATGGCCTGAATTACTAACGTATATGAGTATTTTTGATTTTTGTATAAAAAATGAACGTATGATATTGTATTTTAAACTCATTGTATAAAATGAAATTGTGGAAAATCCATTTATAAAAATGTCAACCTTTTAAAGTACTTGAGCTTCAGAACGTTTGTAATTTAAGTTATATACCAAAAATGATAAATAATGTAAGATTTAGACTTTAGACAGCATGCAATTTTCTTCATAATAAATAAGTCTAAAACATAAATTAAAAACTGCTACATGTAATCGAAGAATGACAACTTATTTTAGTGACAATTTTATTACACTTTTAAGTTAAGATAATTAAGGGTGGCATAATTAAAAATTGTAAACAATAAAAGTTATTTCTATATGTAAACTAAAGTTAAGCCGTCTTCTGATTAAAACTATCCAAGCGAGGAACTAAAACGATAAATATTTATACTAATTTCTATTACTACTTTTCCAGTAATCAAATCAAGCACACTCCCCGTCGAGATATTAATTCAATCAATTCGTTCTGTTAACGGAAGTTATGCGCAAAAATAAATATACTCGTAGATAATTGAAAACCACGTTCGTTGCTTAATTGACTGTCCATAATTTACTGATTGTCAACAACAACGGGTGTAAAATAAATGTTGAAGCGCGATGTTTTATTTACTCGATCTTGTGTAACTCTTATAATTTTGTCTTTATACATTTTTAACTGGACGGTTATAAGCAATACTATGTCAAGCCACACGGAATTCATTTTGAGACAATGGCGTCTAAAGATGTCAAACCTATTCTTAATAAATTTGTTTGAAGAGATTTATGTCCATTTTTTCTTTTCTGTTCTGATAAAAGGTATAATGAATTAAAAACAGTATGATATACTTAATGTGTTATCTAAAATTAAGATTTTTTTACATATTTATTTAGTTTAGATGACTTGAAAACTTTTGAAAAGATAACGCAGTATCGAAATATCTCCGAATTTGACTTTTTGCTTGTTGACACATTATTGTTTGCCAGCATCCAACTAATATCGTCAAGACGTATAAGTTTGTTGTAAAATATAAATTACAATGTTTTTTTTTTGTGATGACAGTGTTACGTGTGTCATAATTGATTTTTTCGTTTGATTGAAAGTTATATAATTTTAACATAGGCTATAGCCTTATAATTCTATATATAGAAACATATGTTTTTAAGATAAATTTATGTGGAGATTATAGCGAAACGATACGAAATTGATATATTTAATTAGCGTTAACATAAGCATTTACACGATATACTTAAATATTACTGTCGTTATTAGTTACATACCCGTTATATTGATTTTAAAGATGTTTTAGAAATATTGTTAATATGTAAATAGATATATAATATTCAAATTAAATGGTTTACCTAAAAATAGCATTTAAATTGAAAATTACATACTGTGAACGTCAACTGAAATGTACCGCAGAGCATCGCACCACAAATTCGAATGATCGCCGTGAGACGTGCAATGCAAATTGGACGCAGACTTCGTTCCATATAAATAAGATAGAAATTGTTACAAGCGCCGAGATTTTGGTACACTAGTTATCGTTACAGTATAAGAGGAAATTTTACTGAGAATCTTGAGAAATTGATTTTATTGTTGATCATTAAGGAGTTATTTCGAAGAATTATTTTGGGGCTCTTTCGTCTTTTCATTCCTGATAATTATTTTAATATAAAGAATTAATTATCTAGTAAATGTTAAATATTTAAAATCATCTTTATATTATTGTATAATATCATTTAAATAATATATTATATTTAAGCCGAGATGGCCTAGTGATTAGAACATAACGATCTCAACCGATGATCGCTAGTTCAAACCCCGGCTAGCCCGCTGATATTTCAAGTGCTAAATTTGTATTTAAATTTATCTCGAGCTCGGCGTTGACGGCAAACATCGTGAGGAAACCTGCATGTGCCGGGAGAAATTCTGACACATGTATATCCGCCAACCCGTAGTGGAGCAACGTGGTGGATTAAGCTCTAAACCTTCTTAATAGGAGAGAAGGCCTTTGCCCAGCAGTGGGACACTTACAGGCTGTTACTTTACTTTGTATTTTAAGCAAAATATTACCAAAATATTTATCACTGGCTGAATCCTGCAGTTTTGTCCACAGAATAAATGAATGCTGATAAGCAAAAATGTGTCAACCCACAAAATGTCGAAATCTGAGATATTGATGTATTTTGATAGTACATCACGTATTTAACATTACTCAAAAAAAAGTCATCTAAAGTAAATAAATACGGTAAAAAGTTCTGTAATTATTTGTTTCATTGAAGAAGAGTGTGCTATATTTTGCAATGTAAAATCTATTAATAAAAAACTTATTATTTGATAAAATTTTTCATTAGACCGATCTATTTATAATTCACTACATTTTATCAAAATAGAAAAGAAAACATGGATATATACGTCTTCAAACAGATTTGTTAAGAAATGGTTTGATATCTATAGACGCCATTTTTTCAAAATGAAGTCCGTGTTGATTGACACAATATTGCTTATCAGCGTCCAAATAATAGTAAAAAATGTCAATATTGAAATTCAGGATAAATAAGCGATTTCCTTAAAATCTATTTAACCATTATAGTGTAAAAAAAATAAAAAGCACACATTCATTCTCAAGCTATCGTATATCTAATATTATAATATTAAATATAAATTTCATATATATACTTCAAAATAATAACCTTAATTTATAATTATATTAAGGAGAGTTAGTAAATACTTCTTGATTATTTTTTTCTCCTTGACACGTAGGTATGAAAATAAGATATTATTTTTTTCTTGACTCAGCGTTTCTCGGCTATCTGGACCATATTTTAAGTACACAATAAAATGATTTATGACGGAGAAAGAGTCCTTAAGGAAAACGTATAATTTGACTGAAAAAGTTTTCCATGTATTATCAACCTATTTTTCTTTCAGTTTTGATATTTTGTAAAAATCATCTTTAAAATACATATGCAGCGGTAAGCCTTTGAACTTATTGTAAAAAACCTTAGCCTTTACAACCAAAATTGGCTTACTTCTATATTTACGAAAGTATTTACGAAAATTCTTTCTTAGCGAACGCTCAAAAGCTGTAAGCATCCTTGCTTAACAAGTTAGTGAGCATTTCTTGATGAATCTTTAGATTTAAATGAAAGAATTTATTTTAACTATATTTCTTACAAGAAACCTTATGAGTATTTAAAAAATCTTAACCAATTACGTCAAGAAGTGCAAAAATAAACGTTTTCATTAAAACGTGTTTGGAAAACGGTAAAATCTTTCTTGTTTTCTTTATATTTTATCAAATATTTAATTTAATATTTAAAACACTATAATGCATGATCCTTGATTGGGTATAAATCTATTTCTATACAAAGAAATAATTAATTTCATTTTAAAATATGCTTTAAGACTCTAAATTTATATATATCGCTAATATGATACACATTGTACATAAACATTAAATATCGTCAAATATCTCAATGGTTTATCTCCCTTTCATTAGATTGAAGCTACACGTTCAATGTTATTGGTTTTCCAATCAAACGTTACAATTATCCTATACTAATTTAAATAACATGGGTAAATTACAACAGAAATCAAAGTTAAATTTCTTCACTTAACGGTAAATATTTGGAAATGTTTTTGAAATGAAAGTGATAAATATAAATATTGATTGATGTTTTTTTATATACTTTATAACTAATGATATGTTATGTTTGTACACATTTCAAATTTACCAAGCTCCTCAATTGCCATAGTTGACTAGTTGGTTGCTAGGCAATATCGTCCAAAATGGTCATCATTCTGGCTGTCAAAATCTATGAACTCTACATTTGTATAGTTATGTAATATCATTGTGTGTACTTTATTTTATTGGATATGTACAAACACAGAAATACTGAACACGGCCAAAAAGATCCACAAAAATGGTGTTCATTTACGCAGTGAACATAATTATACAAATACACAAACTACCTTCTTTTAAATATCCACATTTACGAATCATTTGCGAAACTCGCTAGCGAAGACCGCTTCACTGATAACATGTGTAAAATGATACTGAAATGGGAACTTTAATAATATAAGGGAAAATTTTTACATAAATACGAGTACATGTGTTTTAAATTTCGAGTCATAATATCTAAGCGTAAATCGGATTTTCTATGTCCAACCGGTATTTGTTGCGGTTTTTTTTTGAGTGACGTCAAAGAGATTGGCCCTTTGCTGAAAACGCGTGATGTTAGCAGACCGCGAAATGCTTGGGATTTTTTGCGCTCCTCCAAAGCTTTTTTCATTCCTCGTCGGACGCCACTGTGATTTTGTTTCGGTGAAACAATTTTGATTATAAAACTCATACACTGTCACCGCGGGGAATAAAAGTGTTGCATGTTCCGTACAAAGTGTAACATATAGGTATAATACAAAGGCAGTATTGTCGAAAAATAAAAGTTACTGGCAAAAAATAGCTTTAGAATAATACGATTGTTATGAAAAAAATTATAAGCTCTATTTTAGTCTGAAACGTTGTTTGCGATAAAAAATACCTAACAATTTCTAAGCAATTATTCTCATGCGAAAATTTGTAATTATGTATGAATTATTTGTTACTCTTTCACGCACAAACTATAGAATGGATTTTAATGAAACTTCATAATAATTTAGCTTATGCATCAGAATAATACATAGGCTATCTTTTATAGAGATACTGTGTAAATTGTCTAACATATAACGATAAGTGTCAAGTAAGTAGAAAAAATTCTTCCATCTGCGAACTATTCTAGCGTGAACAGGAACAACTGTTGAAGTTATACGTATATAATTATAATGAAAATGTTTATCTTACATAGTCTTACAAAAAATCGCTAGACATCATGTCTGTCTTTTATGTGTAAGCCATTATCAACGAAACTAATCCTGCGCGAACGAAGTCGCAGGTATCGGCTAGTGCGGTTTATGACCAAGTGTCGATTTCGATACCTTTAAATGAAATATTCTTATGTTCGAATTTCAATGTATCGTTTTAGCAACATTTCTTTTAGATTCCTTTATGATAACTTAAATAATTGTTCCTGTTATATCTCAATTATATTGCTAAAAATCTTATCTTAGTACTTTAGTTATAAAATTTGTTAAGATGTATGGATGATGTTTGAATGGATGAATGTTAGTTTCTCTTCCACGCAAACACCACTAAAGAGATTTTGATGAAACTTTAGATAGCGTAGTTTAGATATCGGAAAATGCATCTTTTTACCCACGCAAAACTCGGGTGTGGCTGTTTAAAAATTAAATATTAATAATAATAACTCTCATTTAAAGTTACTTAGAGTGACGGAAAATGAATTAATAAAATCATAAATCAGATTACTTGTAGGTACAAGATCCGTTTTCCTCTTAACTTCCAAAAACTTTTGTTCGAAACTCATTCAATAGATCTTTAATATTTAACTCCAAAGCAAATTTTCATTTTATAAAAGATTCTGTTATTCCACGTGACAAACGATTGTCTTACGCAATAATGATTCGATATTTCGATTACTTTCGAATTCTTCAGAGTTATAAAGAACTTTGCTTAGGTATATAATTTTAGTACCTACAAGAATTATTTTTAGTATCGTCAATATTTGATAACATTATCATAATATACTTTACGATTTTATTTATATTATGTTTTACTAATTTAAGTGTATATTTTTTAAATATTTGCCACAATTATGACTAAGGTAAGAATTACATTTGTAAGTTTTAATCACGAAACTGACATAAAATACGAAAGCCGTTACTGTCAAAAGGAAAGACACTGACAGTAATTTATTTTAAGTGTAAAGGAAAGACAAACAAGATTGTAAATTTTTATGAAAGTCTGGAAAAACTTATAAGTGTAATTCGCGCTTAATGAAAATATTTTACGTCATTTCAATAACTTTATCTTTTGATATGCGTCATTAACACTTTGTCACGTTACTGTTGGTAAAAGGTAATGACGGGTAACAAAATCCGCATGCTTTACATATGTTTTTCTTCATCTTTTTTATAAAAAAATGTTCATAAATCTTGGTACAGCTGTCGGTCGTTCCTCATTCATCATGTGCCAAGTACCGTTTCGTAATTTATCAAAGTAGATATACTCTATAACTTGAAGGTTCGAGTCTAATGTCAAAGGACAGATTTTAAAAATAAAACGGAGGAATGTAGGTCAATTGTCATTGTCTAAGGAATTTTATATATGTACATTTTTTTTTCAACATGTATTATTTTTTATCAAGCGTTAGTTTACTTTTTTTAATCAATATATTAATACGTGATGCAAAAACAAAGCCCTTTATACGTAAATTCCGCGTACTGAGGAGTATGAAATTTCATACACATATAGTTTATAATTTATATAGAGAAGAAGCGAGGCGAATATATTTTTTATTGGACGCTGATAAGCAATAATGTGTCAATCCACAAAAATTCTAATTCGGAGGTATTGATATATTCTGATAATGCGTCACGTACATATTTAACATAACTCAAAAGTCTTTTAAATCATCAAAACTACAGAAAAACGTAACTTAATTTAATGTTTCGAATATTGAAGTGTGTTCCATTTACATTTTCCTATATACAATAATCTCATATATTTGAAAAATTTATTACTAGATAAAAATCTTCACTTTTAATTTATTATACTTTTTATCAAAATATTTAAGAAAAGATGGATATATACTCCTTCAAAGAGATTTATTAAAAATAGGTTTACAATCTTTAGACAGCATTTTCTCAAAATGAAGTCTATGTGGCTCAAGACAGTATTGTTTATCAGCGTCCAATTATGCATAAAAAATACATTAAATTAATTAAAAAAAAAAACATTACACACAATATATCGTACCCTTTTTTTATTGTTAAAGTATGCGGTCAAATTGAAAATGTATTATCTGTGGTCAATCTTGAAATCAATTGATAATTTAATGAACTATGGTCGAATTATTTTAAATTCGATTTATATTAAACGAAAAGAACCGGTAAATAAAGCCAGATATAAAGCCATTTTTTTAAATACATTTGTTAAAGATACAATAGAGCTATAACAATGTGTACAAATTTGTAAAGTACAAATCACACTTGACCGATTTTTTTATGGCCATTTATACCTATTATATTTGATGAGATAGCCGCTCAAGGAGGACGGACAGACAGCGGTACCATGCCTCCCTTCGGGTACATAATCTTAAAAATAAAGATTAATATATTTTTTTCTTTCAATAAAATGAAATGTAATTAACTTCTCATTTGTATAAAATTGAAGTAATTCAGTCGGTTTGTTTCGCTCGAAGTTTATTTTACGTTAACATTATGTAAACACCAGACATTTTGAATGGAACTACTTTTAATCTCGTCGTGGGATGTGGTCGGCGCTCCGCAGAATCTAATTTACTTTCCGACTTTCACACCGCTAGACGCACGCTGAAACGAAAAAATAGTACGCTAGGATACGATGAATAATCTTGGGTATTAGGCTTTAATTTGTGAAAATTTATTTTGAAATTGAATTTTTTGTCAAACTGTGAAATGCTATAAAATACTAGCTCTAGCTCGCTGCTTTGCTCGAGTTAATGTAGAATGTTTTAAGATAATACACATATACATGAAATAGATTCCATGGCCATTTAAAATCATGTAGGTACTTTTTAAATAATATAGTAATTTGTAAAATAGGTTCAAAGGGGCTGAAGTTAATTTCGCACTTACAAAATAATACAATACAAAACTCTATATTTTATTAGTAACAGCTAATCACGGTGTTTCCGTGGAAATCAATGGATCTTGTAGACTCGTATATTATATTAACGTATTGTTACGTACGTATGTATATATTGTAGATATAGGCACTAAACACTAAGTATCTGTTAAATATAGTCCACAGTCGATTATTTTAGACAAAACTTTAAATTAGGATGTAGAGATTAATTAACCTTTAACCAGTCCAATTGAGTCTCATACGTGTCGCATGTGTTGTTGATTCTAACTAGATTTATTAAAAAGTAATCAATTTAAAACACCTTAAATCCCGACTGCGTAACATGACTATCTGCATTCAGCAGGACAGTATTCATATCAGTTCTGTCTAAGAGTCTATTAATGAGAGTCGTTATTAACCAACTTTAAATCGTTATAGATTCTAACGGTAATTATAATTGAAAAATAATATGAGAAATCTAAAAATGATTTTTAAACACCTATTCATACCATAGTATGTAAAAATTTTTCTCGTGGTTCGTCAATTTTAATTTTTTTCTTTTTTACATTATGGCATCTAAAATCGGTCATTTTGATTTTTCGAATTTTTTATGCTTTTCATGACATCATCAGGATCACATGATCATTCATGATGAGTCATGATGAAGCAAACGTGTTGCTTATTAAAATCAGCAAACGCGCTTGGTCTAAATACCACAATGCTACGAACCCATAACAAACAAACATACATACATACATAGACTGATAAACACATTACCCTTCTTTACATCGTGCTATCGGCTAAAAAGAAGGAACCGACTTCAAAAGTTAAATACGTAAATTAGTTACAATTTAGTAAAAAATAACCAAATCGGTCCAGCTATTTTTGAGTAATCGGTAAACATACCTAAGACAAGTACCCGACGAATAGAGAACTTCCTCCTTTACTAAAAGTCGGTTAAAAATAGACCCTTCCTTTTTGCCGTGACCCATGCATCTTAATAGCTTTTGTTTAAGCGGTAAAGCTAAATAGGGACGCAGGTGTATCGTCGGTTGTATAGTAAGTATGTAATACTTATAAAAAATTGTACGATGTATGGACGTAGCCTTTCAGTCTACATGTCTTTGTTGCCATGTGTTTTTTTATTATTTTTCCAATACAATATGGCGGGCAACGGTAAGAAACATTGACGTCTGACTATTATTTCTTCCGAGGCAGCAAAAATGAAAATAATATGGAAAGTCCGTCATTTAAAGAGGAAAAATAAATACTGCTGTTAAGTTATGTACACGGTGTTCTAAAATCTTAAAATAAGACTAAAAAGTACCACTAAGTATTTTTTATTATTAATAATAAGGGTAGATTTAAGTGACTAATATATTTTAATACATACTAATGATCAGATTTTAAAACAATTTAAAACATCCAGAGTGTTTTTTATAATAAAAAAGGCTTTAAAAGTAGTAGCTCGTGATGACGTCATATTGCTTATAGTTTTGTGTTATGTATATGTTAAATATATAATGTTGTATTTTTAATAATTATTTTTAGTGTTTACTATTTAAAAAGTCTAATTGTTTGTTTCACGCGTTAGTTTCGGGAACTACGAGTTCGATTTAAAAAATTCCATCCATGAAAATTCTTTATTTCATTCATTAAAAGTTGTTTATAAAATTTTATTATTCGTTCGTTCATAAATTAAACTAAAATATGTCAAAATATTTTTCGCTTAATCAATGAAAAAGATAATATTAATAACGCATATTAATTTGTTTTTTTTTTTTAACTTTTCACAATTTATAATTATTGTCTGACTTTCGTATATGTACGTATACTACACAGGTAATAAGCTAGCAGATTAAAAAAAAACAATTTGATCACTCACTACGTTATAGCTAACGTTTTCTTAACTCTTGTATTTAATTTAAAGTTATACGAGTACCTTACGAGTTTTTATTTAATTTCCAGCTTCCTCTATATGTTTTTATTTATTTATATGATAAATATTTTTGAAAAAAAAAAACGAACAGACTTCGCAATTTAAACGAGTAAACTAAAAAAAGAAACATTTTCTACAACATGTTGAAGTCGATACCAGGTAAATCATTCGAAGCCAGTGCCAAGTAAAACCATTTACGAGTTATTTACTGGCAAACGAGCAGGCGAAATGTTAAGCTATCACCGCCCATGGACATTTCCAGCACAAGAGTAGCCACAGATGCCTTGCCAGCTTTATAAGAAATGAGGGATGAAAGGGCATAAGGAAAGATGAAGAATGGGGTTTAGACTCCTTACTCTCTCACTCACCGCACGAAATGCAGCTATATTAGCTACTTTATACCGATCTTCTGTGAGAGTGAGATACTGCCCCGGTTGAAAGCCAGCCCGTATTCGAGCGTTAATCAGTAGGATACAACTAGCCTCTATCTCAGTATAAAAGAGATTTAAGTAGGTATATAATAATAAAATTATTTTTATCTTTACGTGTAATTGTTAACATTAACATTTTAATCCACAAGAAATTACTAAAATAATTAATCACGTTGTTTTTTTGTAGATTACTAGGAAACAATAAAATATCAGAGCCTTTTTTAAAAATGTATCTGTACTGCTATTAACTAGATTGTCTTAAATATTTTAATACATATGTTATTTTTTTTAAATAAAATTTTTCGTTGTTGTATGGTGCAAGCAATTTCGGTCTAGTGGAGTCATTGGTCAAATAATTATTTGTCATCAATTAGCACGTCGGCCATCTTGCGTATTAAGTTGTATCCATTACACGGTTGCAACTATATTAGCCATACTTAGAATACAAGATGTGATTGCCACGAATTGTTAGACAAATGCAGATATCGCCAGAGCTCCAATTGCGTCCGATTATCGAACTTAAAGCTTTGTTTGGTGATGATCAATTTAATTGAATTTGAATGAAAATGTTTAACATTTTCTTAAATTATTAAAAAAATAACTTTAAATATGTTGTTTTACATTCACTAAAATGCTAAATAGTCATGTCACAAATATGAAGATGAATTTGTCATTTTTTTTTTACAAAGAAAAATTTAAACATAAATCGTTTGTGAAATATCGCTCATAATTTAATCCAAACCAATTTTTTTCATACTCAAATATGAAATAAAAGGCCCGCTGCAAAGCCGCTTATTTTTAGAGGGAGCACTTTAAAAGGCTTTTCGGATTGAACTAAAAGCCGGATAACATTTGTATGCGAGAGTGACACATCTCAGGCTTATGACGTCTCCATGAAGCCTGTATATATGAAGTCTAATATAAATACGAGTTAACGGGATTACGCCTGAAAATAAATTCGTTCTGATTAAAAACAGGTAATTACTCTTTTTTAGATGGTAACACTGAAATATTTGATTTAACATTTATTTTTTATTTTCCATATTTAATAAAAAAAATTGTTCAGTCATTAATTTTTTTGTCAAATTTTATTGTAATTTTATTTTGTTGCAATGGCTACATATTGTATTAAATTTTTCAAATTAAAATCTCATACATTTTTAACACGGTACGTTTTTATTTGTTGTTTTCGGTATGTGAACTACGTATTAACAGATAAACTTTATATTGGTAGGTTAAAATATTTGAAGACAAACAACTAGCATATAATTTATATCAATCTTTATAAAAGACGTTTTTTATACGCTATCTGGCACCCAGAATGCCGACTACATTGGACGATGTTGCTGAGCGACCAGCTAGCAACTGGGTTTGACAGGTAAGAGTATCTTTAGGCCAATTCGACAATGACGAGTTAGTCAAAGTTGTAAATGGATACAGATTGTAACGTCAAGTTTCATGTAAGTGTGTAGGTCTGAACTTACACATTTACTATATACTACTAGATATATATAGATACTTACTTAGACATTTCATTAATTTCAATTATTAAATGCGTCTTATATGATATATGAAAAAATAATATGTTTAGATCATTAATTAAAAACATTTTTAGTGTAATTTATATCGAATGTATTTCTCAAATATTTGTAAACATGAATACAGAATGAGTGTTATTATTCGAAAATTCGTAATTTTCATTCCGAGATGTTTTTATTTACTAAATAAGTCAAGTAAAGATATAATAAATCATAAAAGTCTTTTAACTGCTGTAAATATTCAAAAAGTTTATAATAATGTCGTATACATTGAATGTTTTAATTTTTGTTCACTCGACTGTACCATGCGCATGTTCGGACTCGCCTCGTGTTCAGACCGACACACTTACGTGCAACGAGGTATAGTATGAACGTAACAAATAGATATAAAATATCAATCGCCTACAAAGTGTTAGTTTATCTAGACGCATAATATCGACATGGCTTTCGCTTGTTTCAAATATAATGCCTAAGAAATTATACTATGAAACGTAAGCGATTAATCAAGAATTTTCTTTTTAATTTATTATTATTTTATGTATTCTCGACATATTAAAAAAATAACAATTATTTAATTTAGAAAAGAACCTACAAGTTGGGGTAAATTGCTCAAAACCGCGAACGGCGGCTACATGGTGTTGCGTCCCGCGGGTAATTTATGAGAACACTATTGTTCCGGAGCGATCCATTAAGCAGGTCGCGAATACCATTAATATAACCATTATATTACTCTCGCAAATATCTTATTGTAAATTATAAATTCTAATCCTATGTATGTACATTATGCTACGTTATTGATACTATGATATAGTGAAAAGACTCATGAGAATGTAAAATTGAACTCAAATTATTTTGTTAATACTAAAATTGTTGTAATTGATATCGCCATTGTAATTTATTTGTTTGCATGATATTAAAATATATATCCGTTTATTATTTGATTTTTAACTTCATTATAATTTTCTCTAGAGATGTGTAATTTTAAAAAGTGTGTGTAACAGAAGAAGTGCTTTTAAGATTACTTTATTTTCAATTTAAATGGAATTGCATTTACTGCTACCCACATTCAAAATACAATGCATTTTTTATTACTTGTATGTTTGTTTTTATTTTGAAAACTGAAACGATTTCCTGTTTTTTTAAATGAAATTTTTGTTTGGCCTTTTTCAAACAATAGGAGTAAATAATCGACTATCGTTAATTCCTAAAATAGAAATGAAAATGTCAGTACAGCGCACAAGCTCTCGAGCAAAAGCTTTCGATACGAGTACCTCCTACAGTATTATTTATTTAGTAACAGAAATAGAAAACCAATTGATTACCAATATTGCTTTTGTATCAAGTTGTAATATTTTATATAGAAGTTTCACCTATTTAAGGATTAAATTAAAAATAAATAATTTGCTTAATTTTTGAGAATAGATTTGTAAGTACAGGTCTCTGGTTTAGTTATCAACTTTCATTATCAATTCAAAATAAACGCTTTGTTAAATTTCACACAATGAACGCGTATTTGTCTGGTTTTGTGCCTAAATTACTTTGTCAATTAAATTATGTCCTAACTACCCAAACTTTTGTAATATAAAAAATATTGTTATAAGAATTAAATAACTAAATATAAGAAAAATAAAACTTCGAAATCCAACATAAAGTTCTTAATTATGTGTTTTACTAAACAAAATATCATCCAAACAAAGCTAAGAAATGTCACTTTTACATCATCACCCTTCGAATAATATAAACACAATATTATGCCACGGACAGATAAACGATAACCGTGACCGCAATCGTTGAAAAGTGTTCGAAACCTGGCGTCGGGATAAAACAAATAATTCATATGAATTAAATCGAATTAAATCTGTTTAAAATAGTTTTAATTTTAACTCTATTACGATCACTGAAAAGAACTTAAAATCCTATTAAAAATTATACATTTTTAATTTAAATATTTTTTTTAGTTATTTACGTAAATTTTAACGTAATGAACTTTGGATAATTTAACGCAAAAATCTTTTAAAAACCATCACTATTTTATTCTATTTGTTTTTTTACTAATGATTGTGAACCTTAAAGTGAACTAAAAGTACCAGGTGCACAAATATCCAAAGGCTTCAAAATATAGTCGTATTAAACTCTCCTTTTTGCATCGTTTAAAATATAAAAACAGGAATAAAAGAACAAACGTTTCGCATAATAAGCGACCTCAATGTGCAAAGTTCAATACTATCCTTGCTCCGGTCACTGCGGTCTGAAATTTGCATATTTCCAACTTTAATTTTCAGGTAAATTACTCGTTTTCTAATAATGTTTAATTATAGCGGCTGGGAAGTATGGTATTTCAGTTTTGAGGTTAATTGTGGGGCAGTCGTTTGGCTGTTAACGAAAAGTTGATCCTTCACGTTGTATGAAGCGGAATTAATGTTTGATGATTAAATTTTCTGTTTTATACAATTAAATATGAAACCATTAAATGCTCAATGTGTTGTTATATTTTTCAATAGTTTGGATATATATTTCAGTATATCACCGCAATCATAAAATAAAGGAAACAAGTATTTTCTAAATTAAGCAACCTTTTATTTAAAATATTAAAGTTTAACCGATATCATGAAATACCTAGTATATTTTGGAAAAGCATAATAAACTACAAAACATTTCAAAAAAGTTTTATCAAGAACCGCTTTGTATTGAATGCCAGTTGATATAATTTATGAAACAACATCCTCTGAATTATAATTGTAAATACACTCTGGTTTTGTTGTCAGTTAAAACATATGTAACTTACTTGATTAACCTTCGATTGTGTCTGTAAGGCAAACAACATTGCGTGCTAGCTTAAACATTACACAACCTAATCGGTATCAGTGGGTATATAAAGTAAATTAAGGTAATTAGCACTCAAGTCTTTGGGAATTGCTAGGAACTGAGGTGAAACGTGCTTAATTAAAAGCAAAATAGTATTAAACACTAATGACAATTGTTTCCAACTTGCAAATGCAAACTTAAATCGGATATTTTAACTATACGAGTACTCGCGTTCTGGCACAGTTTATGTAATGTAATGTTATTATAAATACCTATTGTTTATTTATCGATTTCTATATTACTGTAACATTACAATAAATAATTTCAAGATTAAATGAAGACTAGTCTCAGCCTTAGCCTTACCTAGCCTTAGTCACCTTTTAAACGTAAGTTATTGTTATACATTTTATAGAAATAATATTTTTTCATATCATCTAGAGCGTAAGTTAGTAAGTAGTGGTTTCTTTACATTTGTCCCAGCTAATATTCGAGTTTGCTTTTAGATTATACGGTGTCACGGAAGAATTAATGAAATCGTACCCTCGTTCAAAGGCTCTCTTAATAGCTTCGAAGATGTTAAGATAGTGGAAAACTTGGGATTGAATCGAAAAAAGAAAAAATATTATACCAGACCCGATGTAATTTAAACTTTGTATTGGTTGGGATAAATATATTAAGGTAACTTTGTTCGAAACGATACGTGAGGCGTACATACATAGTTTTTATATAAACTACTATAGTAGATGTTATATATGTAACTTTTTATCATTTACAGTAAAGTTTTGAATTTATAAGTTTCATAATGTGCCTAATTTTTTCTTAGTTTTTTTTTTAATTATATTTAAACTATCTTTATCATAAATGTACATACCTATTAGGTTTTATATCTTATGTATTTTAACATAACAGTTTCTAATTAAAACTCACCATATATACATATTGATAGGGTAATTTTCTAGTAAAAAAAACTGTAAGATCAATTAACTTATTTGTTAATAATGTTCTTTTCATGTATGGATCAACAAAGAATGCTTTTGTGAAACTCTACTTTGAGGGAGTGTTAAAGAAGCTAATAATACGTGTATACGTATTTGGTACGGAACTTCATCTAATGTATAAAATAGTGGATTTCTAGGCTAATCTCCTGATGTTTAGTGATCACTAGCGCCCATAGGCTTGCAGTACCAGAATGCGTTGCCAGCTTTAATAAGAATGAGGGATATAGGGAAATAGGAAGTACGAAAAGGAACAGAGCAAGGGATTAGGCTTCCGGCTCTCTGAAAGTGCTTTATATACATTATCGCATCAGGAAAATATAGGGCATTTTATATCATTACAAGTTAATAAGCTGTAGGCTGTTTGAGGGGTCACGTTAACAAAATCATGGATTATAAAATATGCTGCCTCATTTCGTATCAAATTTAACTCCTGCTAAATATTAATTAAGTTTTATTTTTTAATATTTATGTTTTTTTTTTCAAGTATTTTTATGCATGAAGATTATATATACTATTCTATATTTATTAATTACAAAAGTTTATTATTTTATAAACCTTTTTTCTTATTCTATTTCTCCATTTTAAACCTAATGTAATAATAATTTATATTTTATGATATAAATTGCTTTGACTAAAGCCGAATATTAATAATATTTAGAGATCAAACGGTTAATTATATGAAATACATTTTAAATATAATTATAAAATAGCTGTGCCTCGCATTTTCACCCGCGTTAATTTGAGAAAAAAAATATTTATATAATGTTTAGGGAAGGAAGGCTTGAATCGGATATTGACTAATATTTCATCTTGTTTTCACACGTATTTTTTTTATTTTTTAATTAAAATTAAAAAAAAAGTAATAAATAAAAGTAATCTAAGTTATAAATAACAATAAGAACTGTGTTTACTTTCATATACATTTAGTAAAAAGCTTTTAATTTTATACTACAAACAAACACTTCAATTTTATTTATTTGTGTAGATTAAATGACATTAATGCCCATAGTATTGAACGAATTGTTGATAGGATAGTATTTATAGTTCTAAATACATATGTACTAGATATAGATTGCTGACAGTATCGACTACTAGTGCGCCATAAAATACAAAGCTATCGATACTATCGTAGCTATTAAGGTACGACACTATCGATACCGTTGCATAACATCAATAGTATTGCCAATTTTGTGATATCTATATTTACACCATTACTTAGCAACAATCTATAGACTATCCACAGTCAATTGAATGTCGTTTTAAATATTTTATGTATTATATTTTAATAAAGAGCGTGCGTTCCGAAATACAACCTAAATACAGCCGATTTCGAATTGATATTTTTCTACATCTAACAAAATGTCATTTAGCGATATGGCGTCAGTTCAAAGTGTCATTAAGGCCTAGCAAATTCATGGTGGTCAGCCTAAGCCACCAAACTGGGTTATATTTCGGAAGAATCAGAATTAAAGTATTATTCTAGCGTATTACATACCAGAATCAACGAGGAAAAATACACTTTGTTAAAATATTATAAACTAGCTGCACTCCTATCCGTTTTCACGTAACATATAGTATTTTTTTCAATAAACGGACTATCCAACGCAAAAATAATTTTTGCCTTTACAAATCAGATCTGTAGTTTCAAAGATTACCCTCTACATACAAAAATATAATTTTACATACATTTTACAATGCAGATGTAACAAATTTTTTTTTTTAAGAAAAACACATTTCTTCACGCAAACTCTTCAGTAGATTTAAAGGTATACCTACAAGAAGCTCCCAAGGGTAATTTATGGAAACACTTTTGTTACGATCCATTATAGCTGGTTGCATATTATATTTAAATAATATTTCACTCGTTATTACATCTACCTGCTTGTCACAAAATTATTTGAGTTTTTTTAAAGAGATTACTATGTTAAATAAGCTTTGAATATCTTTTAAGCAGATTCACTAGCTATGTGAACCGTGCGAATATTTCACGCCGTTAGTAATTAGTTACGTTATAATATTAAATCATATTTCTTAATAAAAACATTAATTTTGCAATTTCTACTTAATTTTCGTAATTAGAGCCAAAATGGCGTCTTTATAATGGCGGCTCCAATTTTATTTGGTGCAGTATTAAGAGATACACTTTATAGAGACACGTTTGGCAAATAAAATGTAATAAAATTTTTGCTTTTTGGATTAAATTGATTGGAAGCGGAAAAATATACTTCTCTCGATAAATTTTAGAAAGATGATTTTCATTATCTATATTATAATACGTGAAACAAAAACTTTATACCACTTTTTACTAAAATTGCGCGGAGGGACGAGTATGAAATTTCGACATTTGCAGAATGCAACTTTTTTTATTTAAATTTAAAAAAACATTAAATCAACAAAAACAAACATAACACATACTATCATGTATTTGACACACACACAATAAACAAAATAGTATATGTATATGCATACTCTTTTGTTTATGGTTTAAAGTCTATAGTCAAATTGAACAGATTATCTGTAGTCAATCTTGAAATCGGTTGAATATTGAATGAAAAACGGTCGAATTCCGACCGCTGGCAGACCACTATTTATATATAGTAATACCATCTCATCCACCATTTTTTACGTAAACGTATGTTTTGTTAATTAATGTATTCCTATGGTAAAAGGGAATTTCGGACATACATAGGTATAGATTCATATAGAAGTTGTAAAATTAAACAAGAAAACATATTTTTTTCTCGAAAAAATAAACTCGTACAGACTTTCAAAGCATAAATTTATTGCTCTAGTTTAGTATAACGGACTTTGTACACATGAGTAGGCATTCAACCCTTTTGCAATGTTATCTGAATTTTATCGATAAAAAAAAGTTAAGCTAAAAAATCCACTGCCAAATGCAAACACTTTGAATGTTAAACACAACGTTGCGTGATATTGTAAATGCAAAGTGTTAGTTTGTGTTTTTTATTCCAGAATATTCCCAAACGATTTTTATAAAGTTCGTTATACGGTTTATTATGTAGCGATCTCTATAATGGTAAAGTTTTATTTTATACGTTTTTATAAGTTTGTAGCGTAGAAAAATTAATTTCAAGCATACGTTTACTGTTATTAGTATAAACTTTTTTTTCTTTTAATTTTATTCTTATATGCAGCAAAGACATAAAACATTATGTCGTCAAATATTATGATTATACATATCTGTATTCGTATCTTATAATTTTGTAAAATTAAAAGAATAAAAATGTTATGAACAAACTAAGAATCCTCTTTTTTTACATCGGCTAAAATATACACAAAAATACTTATTGATGAGAATTTGTCAGAAAATATTATATTTAAGCAATTAAGACGCTTAACTTACACTCTACTCTAACATAACTTTTGGGATAAGCATAAAAATGGTAATTGTGTCTGTAATATGTGTTATATATTGGTTGTATACGTGAAATTAAAGTGTTAATCAAAAATTAGCACAAAAACACTCGCCAGAAAATAAAAGAAGACTGTTGATAAGTTTGACTGTTGATAAGTCACTACTAAAACACAAACTCAATAAAGTAATTTGAATTTCCAAACATTTTCATCAAAATCTCTCTAGCCATTTTGGACTCCATAGGGAACACACATATTTCAATAAAAAATATAAACATTTTTACTATTAAAACATATCAGAATCAAATTATATTGAAAAAAAAAAATATGTTCCGTTTAATTATGAGATGTTAAGAGAAAACTCAGGAACGCAAAATCAGTCAATTAATGCTTGCTAATTGTTTCTTGACAGATGGTATTAACTGGTTCGGTATACAGAGCATCGTGTTTTGACTCGAAAATCTTTAAGGTAATATAATGAGAAACATGTGACGTTCCTAATTGAATGCGAAGTTTGAATTGAACTTTGAAATCCAATTACATCTAGCGGTATGAAATTTAATAACAATTTGCTTAATTGTTATAAATTTCTTGTCTAAATAATTTCAATTTTTCAATAAAATCATTATTATATAGTTTCACCTAGGACATGTTTTTCGGGATTAAGTATATAAGGAATTAATAAGCAATGAACACCACAAGATCCCGAGACATACATATATACAGTGGCTATCATTTCGAACATTTATTAAGATAAATATTAAAATTTAACGTTTTCTTTTAATTTTAGATACGGGATTCCTGAATAATATTTATTACTCATGATATACATAGGTACAATATTTATATCCGCAAAAAAGTAGCAAGTTCGATTCCCAAACCATCTAGTCTTTGAATGATGTTTATTTCAACTTCAAAATCGGTTACATTACAGGGTTCCTTTCAGAAAATTTCTGTAGATCTCATAGTTTCAAATTTCTCCCTTCTAACCCATCCAAATGAATCAACCTGTATAAACGGGTATAATAGAGTAAGGGCTACAGGCCTTAAGTGCTAAGGACTCGCGAATCCGCTTACACACAGCCCAAAACAGGACAGTAGTCATTGTGAAAGTCTGTCAGAGACTTTAATAGGCCTCGCTAAACTTGATCTTTTCTCCAGTAATCGGTCCTAGATTTTAAAAGTTTTTCCACTTAAATATCAGTTTATTTATTCATTATGGTGAAAAAACTAAATCCATCTAAATACATACATATGAATGTAGGTAAAGTCTAGCAGCTTACAAACATTAAGCATTCTATTTTATTTATATAATATATATTATTGACATGCGATAATCTTTTTGGATCGCCGAAGAAAAAGTCACAGCTATATATGAAGTTTAATTTAAAAAAAAAACTGTCTGTCAAACTAAAATAGCAAAATAATTAACAACGAAAGTCAGATAAAACCCTAATTTTCCATTTTTGTAACACGACAATTGTAAAGTTCAACTTTTTGTCAGTCCGTCTAAGCGTTTCAAGCAAAATTTTCTGTACGGATTTAAACTGGATTTTCGTTGTCGTTCAGCTTAGTGTCCTCCGAGCGAATTGCGGTTTTATTCAAAGCGGTTCATTACTGCAAATAATAAAAAAAAACACGTTCACTTACTCGAATGCTTGTACAAGTTTACATGTTATATAAAGGAAATTCGTAAACTATTAAATTAAACTACTATATAAAATATAACTAAGTGTACCTACAGTGACCTTGACTGCAGTTTTCCTAAAAGACTTGCTTACTTTATATAGAAAATTCGAATTCCTCTAAGGCCCCTTCATCGTTGGTGGATGAAAATTATAGCTTCTTCCTATCCCACTCTTATACGATTGAATGCACGTATTTCAAATTATTAGATTACTTTTTTACTATTGAGTAAATAATATTTCCTCTTAAACGGCTATCGTATTCTTCGTGAAGATTCTAGAAATATACATTTATTACAAATCCACATATCCGACTAACAACAAACTCATGCTTCATAAAAATATATATTTCATAAACGGAGATCGAGTGTGAGACGACGCAGAAACCAATTGACAATATTACAGTGACGACTCCGACAATCAATCGTAGAAGGCTTTATAAGAGAAATACTTTTTACACACTTTCTCATTTTCGTATTACATACGTAAAGCTCGGGTTTTCGAACATAGCGGGAGATTGTCGACGCATTATAGCGTTGAATGATATCGAATGACGGTACACAAACGGTGGCCTTGGAAACAATATGGCACGATCTCTTATTCTACCCAGAACACATGTCCAGTGTATGGACGTGACTATTAATAACGATTTAATGTTCTGGGCGCGACATATACCAACTGTAACATTACAGTAAGTTGATGTCAACTAAAGTCACCGCCGGATCTGTAGCCAGTATTAGAAAGCATTTTATTTTATTTAGCATTTATATTTTTGGCATTGTAAAGTAAAATGTTTTTACATCTCGGAGAAAGTACAAAATCGCGTAAAGTTTTTGAAATAAAGTCCATCTTTGAATCAAATGATAAATTTCATTATTGATAAAAAATCAGCCAAGTGCGTGTCGGGCCACACACAGTATAGGGTTCCGTAGTTGTCAGAATTGTCAAGATCGGTCAAGCAATCTTCGAGTACCTATTTTCGTAAAAAAGTTTACGACGAACTGGGAATTTCCTTTTTTAAGTCAGTTTATACAATATACGTACTACTTACAATTTTAAACCTTTTATTATTATAAAATTATTTTTAATTTCTCTTTAAGAAGAGAATAAGAGATAGGTACATAATCCGTATCTTTTATATTATACCATAAATGCCAAAGTGAATTCGTTTCTTTGATTGTTAACTCGCTCTTTCGCTATAACGCCGTAGGTAAATACTGAGCTAATAAACATTTTATTCCTTGGATGGATGAAATGATTATAACCTGTGAGAAGGCTTCTAATTGACTTCTCTAACACTTGTAAAATATACTTAGCGCCGATAATTTTTCTTCCTGATTAGCGCCTATGAAATCTATGGAGATTTGGTTGAAACTTCATAAGCGCGATTCAGAATCACTCGCGACATGTTTTATTGAGACATTGTTTTATACCTTTTTTATATTTTATTTTAATTTAAACTTATTAAATATTTATCTATTTATTCATTTAAATTCATATATTAATTTGAAATTATTAATATTTACATAATGTGATGCTTTATAAAGTGAAATATTTATTTTTACTTAGATCATCTATAATTCGATAACCATAAGAACCCACATAGCCGTGATAATTTACCTTTTAAATTCATTATATGTACCACTATCGTGAATTTTTTCATATCTTTAGACGCAGCAGTTTAGTGGGAAGGGGGGGGGGGGGGGGGGGGGAAACTTGACTCTAAGAAAAATTGACACTTCAAAGCTTAATATTTCGGAAACAGTTCGTCGTTCGGAAAAATGGTTTTCCCACACCTATAACATTTTTAAAAGACCTATCTAACGATACCCCACAACATGGGATAAATGAGAAAAAAAATTTTTGGTCTCTCTTAACACATAGGGAAGACACCCTGAAAAAAAATATTTTTAAGATTTTATTGTACGACTTTCTCGGCGTAATTCTATATGTATACTCATACCGAATTACAGCTTTCTGGTATTAAGGGTTTCGGAGCAAAGACGCGGACAGACAGACAGACAGACAGACAGAACCCTAAAAAAACATGTTAGCTAAAAATTATAATATCGGTTTTTGTTAAATTAATATTTATCATAAATAAATTTTGACATATCGTCGGTGACACTACAAACACCCCACACTACGTAAAGAAAATGCCCGTAAGGCCTTATTTTTATCAATTATGTGATTTGATATTTGATTTATATTTAGATTTTATAGGAAAAACTAGACACACGGTTTTGTAATTTCCCCGACGAACTGTCGTATTGGTTCCGTGATGTGATGGCAAGATTTCCTAGAAAACCAAAGCTTAAGGGATAAAAAATATTCTGTTATTTATGAGAACGCTACAATAATCGCAACGAAGGTACCAGGGTAACATAAAACATGTGTACGTGATCCACACTTCGTCACTGGATCTATTTTTACACTGAAATTGGAAATATCCGAGCATAGGATAAGGGTGACATGTGATCGGCCTCGCAAATTGTTATTTGTTGTTGGAAAAAGGAAAATAACGCTTTGAGGTTGTGTGTTACACCAGATTATTTAAATATGTGATACAATGATTGAATATTGTACACAAAAAAAAAATTCAATCACGGCTATAACTATGTATCGTCAATAAGAGCTTATTTGTTTGTCTGAACTTGTTTTGTCTGAAGAATTCTAAAAACTACCAATTTGTTTAAAAATCTCTTTGCTTTACATTTACTATGAAAGGTTAAGTTATATAAAATATTACGTTATTATGCTACTTATTGCTAATTCAACCGCAACGTTTACTTTTCCATCTCATTTATTTATTTACGTTTACTTTCCCATCTCATGCATTCTTTCTGTCTTTAAAATTGTCTTTTAAGGATTTCATTTCAAATACTTAATGCCTAATTGTAGAAAGTTGTCTCTATCACATAAGCTACACTCGTCTTTTTTACTAAAAAGCTTTTAAGTGTAAATATTTTACATATTTTGATTAAGCTCAAATGAAATTATTTACAAGACAAATCCTATGAGTTATGATCAATAAATAAGCAGAGGTTAAAATTGTTTAAAGCACCTAATCATTGCCAGAAACTTCAAGTATCTCGTTATAAATTTTTCGCCTCCCTCTTAGGACAGCCACGCTAATTGACTCCAAGTAAAACTTCCCTTATTTATTACAAAAGCTATGGTAATAACCAAAGAAATTCGCCTCGAGGCGTACCGTCGATATTTTGAGAACGCACTTACATCAGAAGTTTAATTGAGTTTGGTCGAATCAAACAAGTATGAAATTATTTGTAAAGCCTGTAAAATTGACCTTCCTATCTTTACAATGTTGTTTTAATGAAACGATTTATATTAATGCTCGTGAAAACCTTTTAATACAATGTTCTAGAAGTATTATATATGTATAACAGTTTTGGAAGTACTTGAAAAAGAGATTGTAACTTCAGTTACGTTGTTTTAATCTTTAATTCCCTTGTGTTAAATACGTTTTCTCGTTAATTTTGTTTTAAATTTATACTTGCTGTCTCTTGCGGTTTTATCCGCATTTTTGGTTAATGCTCCGCACTCATATGTCGTAGCATGTTGATATAAACCTTTATATTTATTATCGGTAGAACCTTCGAGCCGAAGCACATTATTGCGATTCGACGCCGTGTCGGGACACCTTACGCCGTCATGGAATATTGCAGCGTCGTTGACTTTAATTTAATGATAAATAATGATCAGAGAAGAAATCTGTTTTTAAAAATAGTTTTGTATAATTTCCGTCGCACTAATACTTTTCGAGTAGGCTCTTTTTCATCGAAAATCTTTAGTGACAACTAAGTAATACTTTCAATATTTTTTTCAAAAATCTGCTATTCTGAATCGAATGACATCTTGCTCATCTTTTAAAACAAAAAAATCATTTGTTAACTATTACTAAATAATAAAATTCATATATTTTTTATATTTTAAATGTTATTTTATAAGAACAACACAAAACCTTTATATATTTGACTTGAAACCCATAGATTCCTAGAATGTTTGCCGTTATGCACGTGCAAACCTATTCGTAGATATATGTATGAGTATAGTAAGGAAGTATATCTATGTGTAGCGCAAACTAGGTTCAAGCTTGTTAATGTTGCTGTGTTAACTAGCTTAGCACGAATCTATTTGCTTAAATACAGTTAAACACAAACAGTAGAACTATTTGAATAATATTTAACATAACTGTTATTTTTTTTAATTTTGACTTATTGCTTTGAAATATGACTAATTAAAATGTTAAATACATAACAGCTGCTTCAACAGCTCCAGATTTATTACTCAAATAAAAACATTGCTTAATAATATTAGTGTGGATTATTATTTGACAAATAATTATTAAGAATGTTGTGAAATCTAGATATTATAAAACAAAAGTACTGCATACACATTGAGTAATAGCCAATAGATACGCATACATACATTACAAATTAAAAAAAAATCACAACATCGTACCATGATGCTACGATTCACGTCGTTTCATAACGTCGTGACGTGTGTCTCAACTCCCTTTTAAATACCGTGCATACGAAGTCACAGGTATTATTGTTATTAGCTAGTTAAATGTATATGTAATACATGCATTATATGGAGATTGATAAGCAATACTACGTCGAACCACACGGACTTCATTTTGAGAAAGTATCATCTAAAGATGTCAAACCTATTCTTAATAAATTAATTTGAAGAAGTATATATTATTCTTTTCTTTTCAATTTTGATAAAAGGTATAATGAATTAAAAGCAGATTGATATAATTAAAAGTAAATAAGTTTATCAAATATGTTTGATTATTTTATAAATAGTAAAATATGGAACGCTCTTGTAATTCGAAATATTAAATAAAGAAACTTTTTTCCGTTCTTATTTATTTTAGATGACTTAAAAAATGTAATAATGTTAAATAGGTGACGCAGTATCAAGATACATCAATATCTCCGAATATGACTTTTTCTGGGTTGACACATTATTGCTTATTAGCATCTATGTATTAAATTTAGTGTAAAAATATAAAATGATTAAATAAATAAAACTTCCTTATTATATAAATAAATCAAAAGAACCTGCTTTTTACCTAGAAAAAATAGAAAAAATCACATTAATGACTTGCCAGCGCCTTTCGCTGTCTAACAAGCAACAGTAAAGAGAATGAGACTAATTAAAATAGATGTCGCACTATGAAACACGGGAAACTTGAGCTGAAAAACTTTTCAAATATTTAATAAACAAGCCATGATATAATCCTGTTTAATTTACTGTCAAACTGTAAACATTTTGAGAAATGGTTGAAAAGATTTAAAATTTTCAATATCTCTTTTTAACTTATTTCTTACACTTTAAATATAATTTGATATAATATTAAAAATCCTGTTAAAAAATGATCTCCATCGGAATATTGTCAGCTTACCCACAAATGGTACGCCTTCAGGCTGAGGGATCTGTATACGTGCCGTCTCAAGCAACACTGCCTCCTATATTCCGCACCTGAATATTATTATCAAATGTATTAATAGCTAAATGGACGCTGATGACCAATAATGTGTCAACCCACAAAAAGTCAGACTCAGATATATAATATATCAAATATTATGATAATGAATCTCGGATTTAATATAAGCAAAATCATTTTCAAATCATCAAAATTAAATGATTACTGATAAAATTTCCTTAATTTAATGTTTCAATTATTAAAGTTTAATTCATATTTTGCAATATACAATAATCTCATCTAAAATCTTATTAATATAAAACTTTTTATGATACCAATCTGCGTTTAATTCATTATTCCTTTTATCATAATTAAAAAGAAAAAAAAAATATACTTTTTAAAAAAATATGTTCTTTGATAAACTCAATACATATATAAATATACAATATATAAATACATATTTAAAATATATACATATATAGCTACATATATACATACATAAATATGTACTAATTAACCTAGAAGGCAAGATACACTATCTTTTACTAAGTTCTTAAAGGAAGCAAAAGTTTGTGCACGTCTAGCTTCTAGGGGAAGAGAGTTCCATAGACGAATAGCTTGGACAGTAAAAGAGTTGGTATAGAAGGATGATGAGTGGGGAGGAATTTTCAAAAGTAAGTTCTCTTCAGATCGAAAAGCATGGTTGTGGGAGGAGGTTAAAAGTTGGAAACGTTCTTCTAAATAAGGAGGACAAGATGGATTGAATAGAATACAGTACAGAAGATGAAGTATATAAGTATTTCTGCGAAGTCGAATTGGTAGCCACTTGAGCTTTTTACGAAATTCGGACACATGGTCATATTTACGAAGGCCAAATATGAAACGAATGCATATATTTTGAAGACGCTCAAGCTTATTAAGTTGCTTGTCTTTTAGGTCAAGGTAACATGCATCAGCGTAATCGAGAATCGGAAATAAGAGTGATTGTGCTAACATAATTTTGGTAGGAATGGATAGAAAGTTGCGTAGTCTTCGAAGAGAGCTAATAGCAGTAAACATTTTTTTACTTACCTCACTCATTTGTGGTTCCCATGAAAGATGTTGGTCAAAAATAATTCCTTAGCTTTATCACTGTAAGGTATACTTACATTGTTAAAGTGAACCAGCGGGAGATCCGAAAAAGAAATTCGTGATATCAATTTCGGACTACCAATAATTATCACTTGGATCTTACTGGGGTTAATTTGCAATCCGAAAGGCTTGGACCACTTGGCAATATTAGATAAGTTATTATTAAGTGAGTCACTGGTATTAGAAATATTGATAATTTTTGTTTGTAAGTAAATTTGAAGATGCATACAAGTGGTAGGAAGAAGTTATAGAATTAATAAAGATAGAAAATAAGAGAGGAGACAACACGCCACCTTGAGGTACGCCAACATTTATTTGAGCCCATTCAGAGAACGAATCTTGAACTCTAATACGCTGCCGGCGTTCATACAAGTAAGAATGTCACCAGTCAATTATTTTTGGAGATATGTTAAGAGAAGCCAAAACAGCAAAAAGGACATCATAGTCTACAGTGTTGAAAGCATTACTAAAATCTAGTAATGTCAACAAAGTAACCTGTTGATTATCCATTCCTGTCCTGATATCATCAGTTATTTTGATCAGAGCAGTAGTCGTACTGTGACCAGGACGAAAGCCAGATTATAAAGGATTCATTTCTGGAAAGGTTCTCTACCTTTAATTGACTATAAATAAGAAGCCCAAGAACTTTGGATATGAAAGGAAGGAAAGATATAGGACGAGAATCCTTCATCACACGCAGTCTGGAGTCTTAGGGAGTGGTATAACTTGAGCGTCTTTCCAGGATTCAGGAGTTATAATACAATGACAATCATTTAGTGTCTTACTGCTAAGAAAATACTTATTTTCCTATTAAGAAAAATAAGATGTACTAAATATTAGCGACCATAAATCATTTCAATTTCAGACTTGAGAATATAAAAGGCATTATCTTGATTAAAAAGTAAGTACTTCATTGAATCGATCTTTGCCAACTGAGAAAGACTATAAACCAACGTTTATGGTCGCTCTCAGGTGGCAAAGATCAAACCAATATACTCATTAAGTACAGACAAGACCTGTTGACACAGGCCTATAACACCTTGTTTAATATTAGGATTATACAAATAAACTTTCTCCACTAATAGTGAGACTCAGCCGTAAAATGGGAACCCTGAACATTTGTCCTAAGACAATAATTTTCTAAATTCCTTCGAATAATTTGAAAACCTTTTCTGATAACAAAGTAAATGTTTGAATACAATTTAATTATTTGTAGCTTATTTCTACCAATTGAAATCAATATAATAATAAAAGCAAAGATATTATTTAATGAACGTCTAGACGTCTTAGGCGAGAATCACATTTGTTAGTTTTACTCTCGAGAACTATATAAAACAATCCTGTAACTAAGTTATAGATACGGCGAAATTTGTGACTATCAAAAATAACGACATCAAATTCTTTTAGATGTAATGCTATGAGAAATAACTTATGTAAATCTTTATTAAAGTCTGACAGCATAACCTATAAGTGTAATTCTCGCCTTATGATTATCTGAATAAAATAAATTGAATCGGTATACGTTTATAAAGATTTTATAAATAGGTACGAATTAATATTAAGTTTCTGATTGCTTTCATGAGAGATTCGATATCGTAGATCTTAGGACAAGGTAATATAATGATGATTAATGTATATATGTATGCATTATAAAACACCACTAAAATAGGTTCATAATCACAAGAAAGTAGTGACAAAATGAGTCATTTCAATGAACCTAGGCAACGTCAAAAAGTTGAAAGAGGCACCATAATTATTTGTTTGTATATTAATATAAATAAGATACACTTTCAGACATCATTAAGGCACAACGTTTCATAAAAATAAATGTATTCATGAAGAGCTGCCTGCTCAATTTTACCGCCATCCCGTGCCACTCCACATTTTGTTTGGTGCTAGTAGAAACTTCGCGATAAGCATCAGTTAGAAGATTTTACGACGGGTCATAAAACAACAAAGCCTATTCACAAAACATTTTAAATAAAAAATAATAAAATCCGTAAAACGCATTTATTTAGATTCACACACCAATGTTTCCGTATATCTTACACCTGATTTAGCTTTGGGTGATTTTTATTATTTGTCAGCATGTCCGTCATAACGAGAAATATTTTGCAAAAATCACAACCATATATCTTTTGCGCTTCAAAAGATACAGCCCTTAATGATAGAACAGAGGACGGACGCATGGCCCGTCACCCTTTTATTACGGAACCCTAAAATGAACATTTTAATGCAAGATGGACATTCTAGGCCGTTAGTCATATAATGAAAAGTTTTAGTAAATCTTCCGGTGGCAATCGTAACTGACCGTAGTCTCATCTGATCATTTCGTTTAATGAAAAGGTGTCATCCGCTTTCATTTGTCTTTGTCTAGTTTATAATTTATCTTCGTCGTGTTCCTTGATTAATTGCGGTCGGTTTTCCTTAGGAGTCATTATCGGTTGAATCAAAAATAATGTTACGGTTTTGGCTACATGTATATTTGGACGCTGATAAGCAATAAAATGAAGTCCACGTCAAGCCACACGGACTTCATTTTGACAAAACTGGGTATAAAGATGACAATCCTATCCTTAATCAATTTGTTCGAAGAAGAGTCCATTTTTTATTTTTTATTTTAATAAAATAGTTGACGCCGTATCAAAATATATCAATATCTCCGCATTTGACTTTTTGTGGGGTTGACACTAGTAATAATTTACTGTGTTTTTTTCCTGAAGTAGATATTATGGATCGTCTAAGTAGTAGAACTAATACTTTGGAATAATTTTGGAGAATTAATAACAGTACGAATTTGTTAAATAAATTTATTTTGATCTTTAAACAATGCGAACAGATTTTGAAATAAAATCATTTTAAACAGATTCAAATCCTGTGTATTCCTTATTTTTATCTTTCCTTCGACTACGGAGTTAGTTTATCCGTGATCGCAATTGCTGTTAACTGTAAAGTCCTTAAAGCGTCGGAAAAATAAAAATAATTAATATACGTACCATGATTTGGATCCGTTTGAAACGCCTAGTTACTGATACTTCATTTTATTCTTTTAAATAGTTAATTAAAACGAAAATGCTTCTTAATCCAAAAAAACAATAAGATAAAGCCTTAAATAGCGTAATAAACGTTAAGCCTATTTTATGTAATCCAAATATATGATATATAACTTTCATTGTTTTGCGCATAGATTAGTTTTTTAAATGTTTTTAATAATATTATTAACTAGCTTCCGCCCGCGACTTCGTCCGCGTGGAATAGTTACTTTGGGCTAATAATGCAGTATTTTAGAACAAATTTGGTTAGCATAAAAAAGATTATAGTGAACTAACTTTAAAAGATATACATATATTGCCGCGGACTTTTTTTACAACTTTTAAAGAGGAACAATTCTATCATACATGATTTTTACGAAACTTTAACCGTTTACGCAGCGTAAGCTCTCTCAATATGAAAATATTCCCTGATTTTGAAACATTCTTCATTGGTGCTCCGCTCCTTTTGGTCTTAGCGTGATAATATATAGCCTATAGCCTTTCTCGATAAATGGGCTATCTAACACTGAATGAATTTTTCAAATCGGACCAGTAGTTCATGAGATTAGCGCGTTCAAGCAAACAAACAAATAAACTCTTCAGCTTTATAATTTTAGTATAGATTAGTATGAAACCATTCCATTATTCATTATTTTTGAAATATGGAGTGTGTGGCGTACCAGCCTATTGCCAGTTATTAGGTTTTGGTCTCTACAACCTCTATTATATTATCACTATTGTTTCAATATTTCTATTTGCCTGTGAAATATATCGTCGGGAATAGTGTAAAACAGCGTAACTAGCTTTCACAATAAGGTCCATTTTTGCGCAATGGAAAATGCGCATAAGCCTTATTTTTATCAATAATGTGATTTAGTATTTGATTCAAATTTTAACTTTATAAGAAAAGTTAGATACGCGGTTTTGAAATATCCCCGACGATATGGTATTTCATTATTATTTGTCGTTTTAAACATTAGCCCGGGCGAAATACAGCCACCGTCACAAATTAACTCAAACTCGTACAATATTATTAATCGATATAATTTATCGATATACATTATTAGATATTAGGAAAACATAAAATTAATTATAATAAGATTAAATATAGAGTTATAGTTATTATATTTTACAAAATATAAAATTATATATTACATTTTTTTAATAATTGAGGTTATAAGCTATTAAACATCACGCTACGACCCATAGAAGCTAAGTAGAAACCATAAACGCGAGAGAATTAGTTATACTCAATTCCAAAATTTAAATTATGTTTCAAATAAAATTTCATCCCTCACATGTGTCGCTATTTTATGCATTGAGTCATTAAAATTAGCAAGGGTTAAACAGTTAATGGTCGAGACTGGACATCTGCAAACGAACTCCGCTCTGTAACTCGCCTTTGTTAAACTTTTGCCAATTAACATAAAGACTCGGAATGCTAACATGCACTGAAACTTTCACAAATAAACTATAGGGCTTAAGGTATAGCTAGCAAATAAAACTGAGCAAAGTTCTAGTTCAAAACTTTTCAGTTGAGTCTAATTAACAATGAAGTATTGGACTTTTAGTATAAAAATGACTTTTATAATAAGAGATTGTGAACGAAGAGTTTGAGAATGCAAATATTGCTTAGTCAATTAACGGCATATGTAGGTGTAATTTAAAAGTATATTATGGACTTCTTTGCTATACTATTTTAAGTTGAAATTGATAGATTTTTTTTAGATTACATTTATCCATTCAATTGCTATTTAAACTCTAATTCATTGAATCTTATAAGCCATAATAAAATGGCTATCAGAATCAAAAACATTTTTTTCTTAATTGGTAGTTCTCGAGAATGGCGTCCTCAAATAAACAAACTCTTCGGATATTCAATGTTTCTATAGAATTAATCTTAAAAATATAAAATATTTCGGATATCGAAACGCTCCGTTGCGTCATCATTTCAAACAATAAAATATACGTAACTTTGGAAAGAAAATCGAACAATATAAGCCAGATATTAAAATTTTTCGATTACTCCCGAAGGTTTTACTTATAATAATAAGCCAACATTTCGCTCGGAATTAATTAGCCGGACTCGTGACAAGATGTTGACTGAAAAAATTGTAATTAGAAATTTTGTCAAGTTCAGCCATGATTATGTAAGAGGCGTTAAGTTGAGAAACGATGTAAAACGCTTTTCTCAACAAAGGAAGTTTTCTTTCGAAATTGATTTATTAAAATTTAATTTGAAACTGAAAATAAAGTTATTTTAATCAAAGGTCACATTAATTGACTTTTTAATTTTACTTCTTTTTTAAACAAAATTCAGAGAGACTAAGATAGGTAATTGCTCATTTCAAAAGTAAATACATTTTTAAAAGTAACACTGAAAATATTTTTTTTATATAAAATATAAGATAGCCAGTTAAAAATGATAATAAAAGGTTACTTGTTGTTAAATGTCTACAGGCTAAAGCTTTATTAGAGTTGCTATCTTATATGATTAGAACAAGCTCTAGTCTTTAGATTTTCGTATACCGTCCTGGAATTTAGAAAACTTTGATGGTTATTTGTAGTAGAAGTTGTTTCGAAATCACAACATACATATGATCACATACTATCGTATGGAAATATGAAGTATGATTAAAGGCTAATTAATAATCCACGAACCCAACCCTCGTTAAATGTTAAGTACGGCGAAAATTGCTCCATTTAAGCTTAGCAATAAGGAAATTAGGCAGTAACGCGCGGGATAATTACACAAACAATAGCATTCAATTGCACCGTCTGTAGCGCAAATAAAAATGTTCATTGTGTCCAATGTTGATACATTTGTTTTTAATTTGAATAAATATAAAATATAACAGCATTTTTTTTATATTTTGGAAACAGTTTTATCTTAATCGAGGACATGAGTGGATAAAGTTGATGTATCGCAATACTTTAATAAAAAAGTGAATCTTGCGTAACCATACGTAACGTATGAAATTATTTTACGTTTACCCAAAATAGTGTATTTCTTAAATAGCCTTAAATACGATAATTTCAAGATTTGAAATTGTTTGTATGTATACACTTTTATACTTTTATAAGACATGTCACCTTCTTTTTACCCGACTGCACGACGCAAAGAAGGGCAATGTGTTTATCAGTTTATGTACGTATATTTTCATGTATAATGATTTTAATAAATGAGATGTATAAACTACATTCGTTATAATACCGCGAATGTCGTAAAAGCATAAAAATATGAAAATGAAAATCGATGAACTATTTGAAGTAGGGTATCGTTTCATTACTTTTTAAAAATCATTTTTGATTTTTCCTATCGTTTTTCAATCAGAATTATAAAGATTGAAAGTGGCTTAGTAAAGATTTTCACTTATAAGCTTTTAGGCAGAACTAGTACTGCACTGCTATCTGCAAATGGTTTTGTTAATATATATCATTTTATTAATACTTTGCACTCAGAGACATTATTTTCTTTTAATTTCTGGCTTCAATTTGCTTTATTTTACTCTCGACATAAAGTGTAGTTTGTGTTTATTTAGAATACACTATTATAAATTTGAATGATTTTATATATTATCGTTACTGTGTAATACATATACACTTACAAATGGTCACATAATTTTTTTTTTAAGTCTCAAATATGCCATTTATTTCTTAAAATTCTTATGACAAGGGAAACTCTAGGAAACGTCCAAAATAAGTGTGATTGATGACAATAAGGAAAACAAATTTCGTTAACTTTTTTTCGTTGTTTTTTTTCTCAGTTTTGAAGGATTTTCACAGTTTTTGACTATCTATCATCATTACTATTAATTTTAAGTACACACACACACACACACGTACACATATACGTCGCCATAGTTATCAAGCGGGATGAAAAATGATTAAATTACTAAAATGGCTATTAAAAAATAGGGGTCTGTGATTAAAGAGTAAAATTTATAGTTGTAGGTTTTTTTATTGCCACATTATAGAAAATAAAAACAAAAAAAATGTCCAATAATTTATAAAAATGTTAAGCGTGAACAACGATAATAGCCAATTCTTAGACTTACCGCATATGTTTATAAAATTTGGTTTAATTACCGCATATGTTTATAAAATTGAAAAAAAAGATATTCCGTTTTTAACAAGACATGGTGAGGTAATATTTAAATTTTGGGTGATATATAAAAAAAGAAGCAGCCAACATGGATAAATTTTAAATAAATACATAAAATATTGAACATAATAAACAATACCTGAAATTAAATAATGAATATGAAAATACGTGTTTTCCATAAATAGCTTAATAATGTATTTTATCAATACTTTCTTACAATTACAATTTCAATATAACTTATTAGTAAATAGTAGGTGTATTAAAATTTATCGGAAATAATTGACTTTATAGAAGCGTGAAATAAATTTAACACGAAAATTTTAATACCAGTATAGTTTATGGTTCAAAATTGCCTTGTAACGTTTTGTTCATGTTAACGGACCGCTTGCTTTGATATCTAAAAACGTCTGAAAATAGCCTATTTGAACGAAATAAAATATGTGTGGTACAATAATACACGAAAATGGGGGTATTGAACGATTACGCCAAGAAAAGAAATAGAGCGATGTATTTAAATAAAAATGGCATGTCGGACTCTAAAATAATATGTCTTTTAAAAAAAATATTTCAAAAGTGAATTTACAAAACACAATCTGTGAAAATTTAAGTTCTCTACTTATTACGTTAATAAGATACAAATGGCTGATATACAGACGGACAGACAGCGGCCATCGGCTACGGAACACTAAAAATAACAAATAAAAGTAACAAAAATATCTAAACAGAGCTAACAAAAGAATGAACTGATTGGTCTTCTGTTTTACCACACTGCATGTATACTGAGATGCAAATAACTTTCTGCAACAGCACTGACCAAATTGTACCAATAGCTTTGCTCACGGCTTTGCTTGCGTTAATGTAACTTTCGTTATGCCGAGAACATCTACAACTTATCGTTCTGTCTAGTTGGTACAACACGCGCACCAAGTTAATTGTATCGTGCCTATAACCTTCTTCTAAGTGCAAACAATGAGTAGAGATAGTTTTATAACAATCGGATGAACGGTACGACAATTCATAAGACGACCAAACATATTTCATAATACACAAACATATTTTTTATATATTTCGTTGTCTTAGATTTTCGCGATTATTATTCATTGAAATAAAACTATTTTAAACGGATTTAAATCGCGTATATTAATTATTTTTATCATCCCGACGTTTCGAGCACTTTGCAGCGTTCGTGGTCACGGGTAGACTAAGGTGACATTTGTCTATTTGAGGTTTGAGAAAAATATTATTTACAACTACCGCCAACGGTTTCTTAGATGGTATCTTGAATAACGTATTTTTTATATATTACTTGACCTAGCTAGTAACTACTACTTATAAAATTAGCGATTGAAAAAGTCGTCAAAACCGGTCAAGCCACTTTAAAGATTAGCCGGAACAAACAGACAAACAGACAGACAGATAAAAATATAATTGATTTTTTTAAAAGGTGGTAATTTGACATTATATTCCATTATTTTCTAACAAAAAACAATACAGACACAACAAAGGAAGTAGCAATCAGTAATTATATTAATTATATTCTAGTATGGGTATTGCATCTCAGTGTAGTTGGATATTAAAAAAGATAATTACAATATTCATCCCCGATATAGCAAATAAATACATATCTATAATTCATACATAATAGAAGAATATAAATACAGATATATATTTATTATATAATCATGAGCATAAAAATTGTTAAAAAGATTTTTTAAATTATCATATAACTAATACTACTATTAAAAACTTCTAAAAATTGCTATGAGTGCAAATTTAACTAATTATCTACAGCGAAGCGGCCTTCTTCATAACTCTAGTTTAACTTACTTCATCCGGCCAGATCTTCAACATACGAATATCATTAGCGAAGATGAAACTCCGGGAAACTTGCGTCAGAAACTCCTCATGTTATTGGTAGTTTACATTCGAGCAGGAATCAGCACGCCCCGAATTATTGAGCAACTGCTTGTAGTTCCCGTCAACTTTGTAATTGACCGATCTCGCTGAGTGCCCTCTGCGTCTCAATAACAATTCTGACAGAGTGAACTTAACTAATTGTGGATTGTAGTTCACGTGATAAAGGAATCAAAATATTTTTTTTTTAATTATGAATTTACATTAACGTTTTGAGCGTCAAGCAAACGAATCTACCACGGTTCCGGAAAAGTTAAACCTCAAACCTGAGAAGAAACCGCGAAAGAAACTCAGCGGGCCTTTTTTTCCTTTGTTGGTCTTTTTTTTTCGGCAACGTCAATTTTTTTTACAAATTATAAAGTTTATTGAGATACTCTAGCTTTTAAATACGAAATATTTAGATGCAAATAATATAAAATTGTAGATTTTAACCAACGTTCTCAATTTGTCGGAGATTTTTTATTTTTATTTATTTATTTTTTCATATATATTATCTATTCCGTATTAACTGTTCTAATCGCGATGGATAAAATAATAGTGTCTTTTATTTTTGCCCAAAATTTCGACAGAATTTCAACTATCCTTTTCAAGAGCTGACTGGAGTACACACGCTATCCAATAGCGAATGCATTTGTATTTTTATTTAAATATATTTTTAACATTTTCAGAAATGAACAATTTTATCGATAACTTGAAATTGTAACTATAACAGAAGGAAATATAAATAAAAATTTGAAATGTTAATGGTATAGTCATTTTACATAAATAACTACAATATACATTTTCTGTCTGTGTATGCATCAGAGATCGTAAAAAACAAAAACGTAAAAGAATCCTTATCAACTATCTGCCCATTCGAACTCAACAATGGAACAAAAGCAGAACTACGCTAAGATTTTAATAAAATAAAAAGGTAATTTTTTCAGATATTACAAAGAAAAATAGACAGACTTCTCGAATATTCAGCTTAAAATGTTTATTATATTGGTACTTTCAAAAAAAAGTATTGACTTTACTTCTATGTATATTTCTCATATTTTGATAATAAATAACAGTATAAAATGCGAGGACAATGCTTCAATTACGGCGAAATTCTGTCCTTTCAACGTAAATATGCCTTAAAGGGATAATACCCTGTTTAATTCAGTACAATTTTGTGTCACATTCATTCTATATCACTTGTAGTCAGATATAAAATTTATACATATAAATAAAATAAAAGTGTTTGTTTGTAATTTGAAATAATTCGTTTTTCACTGAATGCATATTATGAAAGTGTATACGGTAAGTACTTACATCAAAAAAACAATTTTAGAAATTTTTGTTTGTCCGTCTGTTGTTACGGCCAATTTTTGAAAAGGCTGCACTGGTTTTGATGGGACTTATACTTGCAGATAGCTAATTTTATAAGGAGTAATTTAGGCCTATATTATTATTTTAATCTTGATGATGAGTCTTGGGGTCGATTTTGATAAGAACTAAAACTATATCATAAGTTTTTTGATAAATTATTTTTCCTAGCCAGAAATTGAACCCACTGATTTTCAAAAAATGACATTCGGTATTATTGCACCATTTAATAATGCCACTGATACAGCTAGTTGAATGTATATAAAAACGACATAATTCAATCTATTTAAAATTAGACCTAGTGAAATTATGCAGACCTATGACAATTTTAGTTAGTGTAAAAGGAAACCTTTATATAATATTTAATAACCTTACCCCTCGTCCAAATACGAGTATTATTAAGTTATTTGAATACTTTAATAAATATAAAATTTCAATTATAACTGAAATGTAAAGCAGTATTCAAAACTGCACGAACTTCTAAATATAGCTGTATTAAAACGTAATTTCTATACAAGCTTTCAACGAGTAGAATGATTGAAGTTATAACTGCATACACAAGCATTATATGTATTATGTGTATACAAATACTATACTACTATAACAGTAATATGGTTTTTGTTTAATTCGCAAAATTATAATATAATTTATATTATAAATTATATAATTAATTTAAAAAATCAAAAACCCGACTGCGTAACAAGACCAAAGAGAATCGTTACAAACCAAGTCGTTATACGGTAATATTGATTTAAAAATGATATTAGATACCTAAAAATAATTTTTCAATACATATTCAATAACCCTTTTTAACATAGTAAGTCGGTTTTCAGTTGTCACTCCAAAATCGGCCTACGCGTTTGTTTTAAATAGTGCCACAAATGTACAAATCCACACACATATATACATACATACATACATGCATACATAGACTGATTAACACTACCCTCTCTTGCGTCGCGGAGTCGGCTAAAAAAGGATATTTTCTTACTCTGCAGAGGCCAAACTCCTCCATTAAATGACAGTACCTGGATGACCGAGTTTTTCTCTCTCTTTTTTTGTCTTTGTTAAATCTTGTTTTTTGAATATTCTTTGTAGATTTAGTAGTAATTCAAAAAATAGTTGCAGATTTTTATTACCTGAAAATACTGAAAATTAAGTTTTCTAAATACATATACAAGATATTGCATAACATTAAAAAAAAACATTTTTGCCAGATGTATATATATTGTAAAAGGGTATTGTGATATAAATGAACAAAATTTAGGACTGACGTACTAGACATTGACTTACAAACATTTTTGGCGCCATTTTTTAATGACCCGAACACAATAATACACTTACTCTGTAGTGTATTATTGTGTTCGGGTCATTAAATGAAACTGCAATTAATTACTTAAATTAAAATAAAAAATATGCTTTATATATAAAAAACAATTTAATATTATTGTATTAAATCAAATCTTGCTATAAATCTTCATGGATATACCATGTAAATCCATCATATATAAAAATAGCAGTATAATCGAAATAGTGAAATCTACAAAATATTCGTGACATATTTCAAGGAAATTTTCATGACAGGCTCGCATTAACAACAATGGGCGACCAGGTACGCATAAATTTGCGCCTATCCTCAAGCAAAGGGCAGTAAATAAGTGCGTATACCGTTGCACTATAATGTTCCCATAAACAACGTCTATTGTACATTCTATTATTACCACAAACTGCATCTATTGCTTTGAATGCTCCAACTCTAAACTGGGTTGACATTTTTACTGGAGTGCTTTGAGAATATACGGTCCACGCTTCTGGCCTAATGCGGTGTTGGAGTAACGGTTCTCATCGTTTACCATTACAATGAATTCACGTGAAATTCTTAAAAGGAAATCGAGCAGTACAATGACACCAGTTTATCGTATAGACACCAGAAACTGGCGTTTATTTATTATTTATATTATGTAGAACAAAATAAAGAGAATAAGTTTCGTGAAATACATATAAATCAGTACTTACGATAGAATTACTCGGCATTATTAATTGGACGCTGATAAGCAATACTGTGTCAAGCCACATGGACTTCATTTTAAGAAAATGGCGTTTAAAGATGTCAAACCTATTCTGAACTAATATGTTTGAAGAAGTGTATATCCATCTTTTATTTTATTTTTTGATAAAAGATATAATGAATTTAAATCATTTAGCATATTATCTGATAAAAAGTTATTTAAATATTTGAGATAATTGTATTAATTGCAAAAAATGGAACCCATTTGAAATTCTAATCAATTAATTAAGAAATTTTTTCCATACTTATTCAATTTATATGATTACATAGTAAAAAACGGAACCCTTATAGTTTCGCCATGTCCGTCTGTCTGTCTATCTGTCTGTCTGTCTGTCTGTCTGTCTATTCGCGGCTTTGCTCCGAAACTCTTAATACCAGAAAGCTGTAATTCAGTATGAGTATACATATGAATTACGCTTTAAAAGGAAAATTATCACGGCTATGTGGGTTCTTATGGTTATCGAGTTATAGATGATCTAAGTAAAAATAAATATTTCACTTTTTCAAGCATCACATTATGTAAATATTAATAATTTAAAATTAATATATGAATTTAAATGAATAAATAAATAAATATTTAATAAGTTTAAATTAAAATGAAATATAAATTAAGGTATAAAACAATGTCTCAATAAAACATGTCGCGAGTGATTCTGAATCGCCCTTATGAAGTTTTCAACCAAATCTCCATAGATTTCATAGGCGCTAATCAGGAAGGAAAATTATCGGCGCTAAGTATATTTTACAAGTGTTAGAATAATAAATAATCGACGAACATATAAAGTTCAAAATCGTTAGTATAATTCACATTCAAACATTAATTTTATATTAAAAATATTTTAGTCTCGAAATATAGGTACCTACCTAATTTAGTCTCTTTATCATTACATAGATTTTAATATTGTAAACACTTTAAGGATTAAATTGTTAATTAATTATATAAGGTAGGTAAGTAGTAAATAGGTATATCATTCTAAATTATAATAATAAAAGGTTTAAAATTGTAAGTACGTATAATGTATAAACTGACTTAAAAAAGGAAATTCCCAGTTCGTCGTAAACTTTTTTACGAAAATATGTACTCGAAGGTTGCTTGACCGATCTTGACAATTCTGACAACTACGGAACCCTACATTGTACGTGGCCCGACACGCACTTGGATGATTTTTATTTGTTTGAATAATGTTATATAGGTGATGTAGTATCAGATTAAATCAATATCTCTGAATTCGACTTTTTGTGGGTTGACACATTATTGCTTATCAGCATCCAATTATTTGTTAAGTTTTGTTTCAGTGAAATAAAATATTAAAATGAAATACTTTTTTTATAAAATAACAAATAACAAAAGATGTGGGTCGCACTAAATCAAGTTTAGTTTAGTTTTCATATGTGATGTGCTGCAGAGAGTAAATAAATCGTCAGTACGACAAAAACTCTCACCAACTTGAAACGCTGCATGGATATTTTATACTCTCCAAAGGCCAAACTCCTCTATTAAATGACATATTGCGTAACGTTAAAAATATAGCTGGCTTTATTGTGATATAAACTAAAGCAATTTACAGTAACTGACGATATGTATATATGGTAGATAGGTGGTAGATATTGGCTTTTAAACATTTTTGGTGCCAGGGAGTGAGTGTATTATTTTATACAAACCATTAACATGCCAACGCTTGCGCTACAGTTAAACTGGCTTCTGGTACTGGCACGTATAATAGACTGGACTGAATAAAAATTAATGCATCAAATAATTATACTTGTTGAAAGTTATAAATCCGATCGATATCACTTATTAAATTATAATTAACTATTTAAATTAAATCTATACTGATATTATAAAACTGAAGAATTTGGTTGTTTGTATGTTTGTTTGTTTGTTTGAACACGCTTATCTCAGGAACTACTAGTTCGAATTGAAAAAATATTTTTGTGTTAGATAGTTTATTTATTGAGGGAGGCTATAGGCTATATTACATTATGCTACGTCTCATAGGAGTGAAACAGTAACCATAAACGCGAGTAAAATCGCAAGAGATAGCTAGTAAAACATATTGTTTAGATCTAAATTATATTTATCTATACTTATAATAAATCTGTAGAGAGGTCAATTCTGTACATGAAATATATTTTCAAAATAACTATCAGGGGGTGATTAGTGATCGATACTGATGCCAAAAATGCAATCAGAAAATTTTTTGTCTGTCTGTCTGTCTGTATGTATGTATGTTCCTTATAGAAACAAAAACTACTCGACGGATTTTAACGAAACGTAGTACAATTACTCTTCATGCTCCTGGGCAGGTTATAGTATACTTTTCATCACGTTACAATCAATAGGAATAGAGTAAGAAAGAGAAATTTTGAGAAAACGGGAGACGTTACTCCAATTTTTAAGCTTCAGTTGCGTATGCAGCCTTATTGGTTAAAGTTACATAGAAATCATGTATGACGGAAATATTTTACATAAAATTTCCTAAAAAATATCCCGCAACAGTATATGTCTATCTTTTATGGTTGACTCACATAACACGTGTAACTCCTGATAGGTTAGCAGTTCGGAGCATTCTGATTATATTTGTTTACTCTTACGTTTATAATACTCTCACTCATCCCTAATTTAAAAAAAATTACATTATTACCTATTAAATAAAAAAAATCATAGAAATCAAGTATTGTGGATTGACATATTATATTTCCCTATTCAATTACGATAGTTAATCTGTCTGTCACATCAAAACCACTGAATCCTGAGGAAGGAAATGTGCTACTTTTTTCGGAAAACGACGAAAACGCGGACGAAGTCGCAGGCAAAAGCTAGTACCTAATAAATGTAGTGTTTAAATAACTTAGAAGTGAATAATAATAAAGTATCAGATTATTATGCAAGTCCATTTACTTTCCACTCTCGTATGATGTATATAACCTTATCTTCTTTCTTGGCAACCACTTCCTAGACTTGTATTCCTCCCCGCGACAGATCAGTAAATAACTCTAGTTTATACTAGGCTTAAATATACTTTTAGTACTATGTGACTATCATAATATCTTGAATAATGCGAAAGTTTGTATGAATAAATAGTTTGGATGAATATTTGATGCCCTTTCACGCGAATACTATTGAACAAATATCGCTGAAACCTAACGCGGGCGAAGTCTAGTATATGAAAGCAAAAAATATGTGTTTTATCTATATGTACCATTTTTCGAACATTGGCGGCATATTGCAAGGGTGAGCTATTATTTAGAGAAATTCTATTTCGGAACGTAGATCGATTGCCAAGTGACCTCTAAAACCTTTTACTGAATCCGGTCAGAATCGGCAACACATTGGGTTGGAATAATTTTGATACCGTACGTTAACGATCAGATATTTCTAATAACAGGGTCCGAAGCTGCACGTGTGTCGTCCTGCTGTATTTTATTATCTAAATTTCAAATTTATTTAAAATATATATGTAGATAACTAGCTGTTGCCTGCAGCGCCGCAGTTCACTGACGTTAATGAAGATTTACGAATAAGATAAAAATGAGGTAGAGCCTAGCTGACTACAACTTGTATACGGGTTGACTTGACTGGGTCAATATATCTCCGGACCAGAAGATTGGCGTAAAGTAACTAATTGTATTACGTACGGAAAGTGAGAGAGCCGAAAGCCAAATACCGTCCCCTATTTTAAATTCTTTTTTAAATACGCTCCAAACTCAACGGCGCCCATTAGGATCTCAAGATGCTATGTCGGGGATCCGGAAACATACCACACAAATACAAATAATACCACGACAAATATATGTAAGACCAATACAGACGTTTGCCATGAGCGAAGATCGAACCCGCGACCGTTAGCGATTTAGTCATTTGCAGTGATCACTACGCCAAACTGTCGTAATGTAGACGTCCAACATATCAAAACTTTTTTTATGATAGGTAGCTGGTAAAAGATTAGGCAAGACACCTGATGTTAAGCGATCACCGTCGCCCATGAACATTTCCAATACCAAAGTACCCACAAACGCATTGCCAAAGGAATAAAAGATGCAATAGGAAGTCAGGAAAGGAGTTGCAGAGGAAGTCAGGCTTCCAGCTCTCCTCACCGAACGGAACGAAGCTATACTCGTATTAGCTGCTTCACGCTGATCTTCTGTGATAATGAGGTACTTCTCCGCCAGCCCAAGTACGTTTCTTGTAATATATTACCGTACTAGTTGTCCCTTGCGGTTTCACTGATGTTAATGAAGATTTACGATTAAGATAAAAATGAGGTAGAGCCTAGCTGACTACAACTTGTATACGGGTTGACTTGACCGGGTCAATATATCTCCGGACCAGAAGATTGGCGTAAAGTAACTAATTGTATTACGTACGTTTCACTCGCATTTATAGTTATTGCTTCGCTCCTATGAGTCGTAGCGTAATGTAATATAGCCTATAGCCTTCCTCAATAAATAAACTAACACAAAAATAATTTTTCTATTCGAACCAATAGTTCCTGAGATTCGCGCGCTAAAATAAACAAACAAACTCTTCAGCTTTATAATATTAGTATAGATAAATTGTATGCTAACATCTAAGATCTTATGAAGAACGAATAAAGAATATTCGCTATGGAATTTCAAATTTTATATGAAAACAAATCAAGCACTCAGATCCGTTGACAAGTACGTGCATAGAAAAAAAGTGTCATGTATCTTAAAGTTTCGCAAACTAGCTACGAAACTACTTGATTCGCTTGAGCATTAAAACTCAAAAGCGTTCAAAATGACCACATTACATTAGTAACATTAGAAATGAAACATGATACTAGCTGTAATGGATTGTCTTGCAAGAACTGAAATATTTATACTCGTATAAGATACCTCTGGGACTCCAGTTTTTCTATGGAAATGATACACCTAGCTCATATTTCCCTAAACAAGAAATATATTTTACCTGTAACTTACTACTTTAATCTGTTACTATATAGTATATAATAAATTTAACCTTAAACCTTTCTCAATAAATTTATTTAATGCAAAAAGATTTTTTCAAATCGGATCAGTTTGGTCTATTTTTCTTTACGTGTCTTATTTGGCAGACAAGTATGTCGTATTTTTAGCCACTCATAACAGACAGATAACAAACTTTCGATTGAATGATTGAACTAAATCATTTTTATACTGTAAAATTATAATTAAAAAAAAAAAAACGAAAATTCGTGATTTTCGTTCGGGGTATTGTTAAAAGAATAAGAACAAGAAAATAGACTAGAGTTTCAGAGATTAAACCTTACTCACAAACAAATTTTATTCTTTGAAATGAAACTATTTTAAACGGATACAGCGTTCGTGGTCACGTCTACCCGTGACCACGAACGCTGCAAAGTGCTCGAAACGTCGGGATGATAAAAAATAATTAATATACGCGATTTAAATCCGTTTAAAATAGTTTCATTTCAATGAATAATAATCGCGAAAATCTAAGACAACGATAAATTTTATTCTTCATATATTATTTTATTTTTAATTACATTATACTAGGTTATAAAAATTATTGGGAAATATATCTATGTCAAGTTTTCTTTACGCAAAGTTTTTATATGTAATCTATACTGATATAAAAAAGAAAAAGCGAACAATGTCTGTGCAAAGGAAATCAAAATTACTAATCTTCTTTTTAAAATTATGACAACAGTTAAAAGGCTGTATTCTAGACAGAAATAATCAACATTTTATGTATTCGCGTGTTATTTTAAAATAAAATCGATTTTTTTTAATTAGTCAGTATATAATTAAAAAACGAACTACACGCACCAAAGATATATTATGTATTTTAACACCCATATAGATTTTTATATTAAATTTGAGGGTAATATCGGAACACATGTGTGATGTGAGTACGCAAAGGGATACGATCAAATTAGGGGGCGAACGTAACATTTTTTCTCCCCTATGTAATTATTGGCATTTTTAGGAAGAATCTCGAGTTTCTGAGGTAAAATTGAGATAGGGGACCGTCGAAAATGGCAAAATATATATTTCACTGGATGAACTTTAACATTTTTATTGAGATTTTTTTTTAATAATAATAATAATTTTTTTTTAGTAACTTATATTTTCCTGTAATAATTCCCTTGTTTGAAATATTTCAAATCCTCCATTTCGTATATGTGAATAAAAATCAACAAAGAAAAGTCCAGCTGAGTTTCTTTCACGGTTTCTTTTCATATCTGAGGTTTCATTTTTCCAACCACGGTATATTTATTTATTTGATATTCAAAAAGAATTCTCTTTTCGAAAATTAGTAAATGTTAAATTAGTTGTTTAAAAAAAATATGTCGATATTTATTTTTTAATTTCGTGCAATTTTCAGGATTACAGATTACGCGGGAATTATGAACTCGTGTCGACAATTTTATTATCTTATGAACCTCAAAAATATTAATAAGGGCTACTATTTTCAAAAATATTCCTTTTATAAAAACGCAACAAAATTTTATCATGTATAACTTCTGCAATTTGCGTTATTATTCTAATTTTAAAATCACAATTTTTAATGTTTATATTGATCAACGCTTCTAGTTATTTTATGAATAAGTTGCGCTTCCATTACTCGATATAGGTATTAAATTTATTGATCGAATGTGAACACGCTTTGGTGAGGGTGTCGATAAGTACAGACGGCTTTACAGCGCATCTTTATGAAACATAATGTCGTATAATATAATAATAATACGTATGTTTTCTTGAACATTAGCTTTTGCTCGTAGCTTCACTCGCGTTAACATAGATTTTAAATAAATAAATAAACGCATTACACTCAACGGCCCCCATTAAGACCTCGTGGTCTTGTATCGGGGGTCCGGAAACACACACAACACTAACACACCCACCCAGACCACGACAAACATCCGTATGGTCAATACATACGTTTGCCGTGAGCGGGGATCGAACCCGCGACCGATAGCGCTTCAGTCAGTTGCAGTGACCACTGCGCCAACGTGCCTGTCTGTTGTTTTAAAAGAAGACGCATATATAGACTATGATAAGCGATACTGTGTTAAGCACAGGGATTTCGTTTTGAGAAAATGGCGTCTAAATATGTCAAACCACTAATAATATATTCTTAATAAATTTGTTGAAAGACATCTTACAATACAATACAATACAAATACTCTTTATTGCACACCAGTCAATTTGCATAGTACATAGAGAGAAAAAAATAAAGAAAGATGTACAAAGGCGGTCTTATCGCTGAAATAGCGATTTCTTCTAGACAACCTTTGGGCATAGGACAAAATATAGTAAAGTAAAGTAAAAGCGGTTTGGAGGTGCACAACTAAAAAGAGAAAAAAAAAACAAATATGTATATATATATATATATATATATATATATATATATATATATAAATATATAATACATAGCAATATGCATAAATAAATAAATAAAAATAAATATATACGACATAAACATCCATAAAAGTACATAAACATACAAGTAAGTTAATAGGATAACAGTACGTGTAATTATGTATTAATGAAGCTATATACTTTGACGTGTTTAGCGCTCTTTAAGATATAGAGGTGTGTCAGGATTAAAAAGTACACAGTGAAGTAATGAAAGAATGTGAGTATTCCTGCGAAAGCGAATTGGGAGCCACTTGAGTTTATTGCGAAAATCGGAGACATGGTCAAATTTGCGTAAACCAAATATAAACCGTATACAAAGATTCTGAAGGCGCTCAAATTTATTAAGTTGCTCCTCTTTGAGATCAAGATAGCAACTGTCAGCATAGTCAAGAATTGGTAATAGGAGGGTTTGTGCTAAAGCAATTTTAGTGGACAATGGAAGAAAATACTGACGCCGGCGGAGCGATCCGATGGCTGCAAACAGCTTCTTGCTGAGTTCGCTTAGCTGAGGTGCCCATGAAAGATAGCGGTCAAAGATAATGCCAAGATTTTTACTTTATCAGTATACGCGATAATAGTGTTATTAAATACTACTGGTGGTACGAGTGACCAATCTATACGACATACCAATTTAGGACTTCCTATAACAAAGACTTGACATTTGGATGGGTTAATATTTAAGCCAAACGTGTTACTCCAATCATAGATGTTATACAAGTCATTATTTAAGGCCGTTATGGACGTTGATAGGTCGGTTAATTTTGTATGGGAGTAGATTTGGAGATCGTCTGCATACAAATGATAGAGAGAAGAAATGCATTGACTTATTGAATTAATAAAAATTGAAAATAGGAATGGAGACAACACGCCACCTTGTGGAACGCCAGCACTTACGCAAGACCAGTCTGAATAAGAATCCTGGACGCGCAGACGTTGCCGGCGTCCGTACAAGTAACTATGAAACCAGCCGATGGAGATATGTTAAGAGAAAGTAGGATAGCCAGAAGGATATCAAAATCAACAGCGTTAAAGGCATTGCTAAAGTCGAGCAAGGTTAACACTGTAAGCCTTTGATTATCCATAGCAAATGTAATATCGTCTGAGATTTTGACCAGTGCAGTACCTTTTGATAAGGGTTTAGGAGATTATTTGAGGTAAGAAATGAAGTTAATTGATGATGGGCAAGACGCTCCAAAACTTTAGATAAAAAAGGAAGGATTGAAATTGGCCGAAAATCGGAAAGGACGGAAGAATTAGGATTCTTGGGGAGAGGGATGATTTGAGCGTCTTTCCAAAAGGAAGGGAAAATACCGGACAAGAAGGAATGATTAAAAATATGGGTAATAATAGGTATGATAAGGTCACTTATAGGGACTATCATATTACGGCTAATGCAATCACAGCCTACTGCATTAGAATTAATAGCTAAAATGTTCTTCATAACATCACATTCAGATAATTGGCAGAAATTAAAAGTGGAAAACGTCGAAGGAGTTCCTATGGCTGAAAGATAACTAAGTGTATTCGATTTTGTTGTACTATCAATAGTAGCAGAAGATGTAAAATATTTATTGAGATCATTGAGATCGATAAAATTTGTATTAACATTCTGCTTATTTTTGCCAACTCCGAGTGATTTGAGAAATTTCCAAACTTTAGCAGTCTTCTTCCTCTATTATAGATTTGTGAATATGGCGTCATCTTTTCTTTTCTATTTTGATAAAATGTGTAATTAATTAAAAGCATTTGGTATAATAAAATACATAGTGAGTTCAAATTAGATTATTGCATATTGCAAAGTATTGAGCACACTTCAATATTCGAAACATTAAATTAAAAAACTTTTATCCGTACGTATTTTGTTTAAATTACTTGAATTTTTTATATGTATAATGTTAAATATATGACGCGTATAATATCTCTGAATTCGATTTTTTGTTTTTTGACAAATTATTGCTTATCAGCATCCATATATTGTTATTGGGAATTACATACACATATTCACTTCTAGTCTTTAAAATATTATGCCTATGACCGTATAGAATGATGTACGTTTCGTTAATTATGTTTATAGTAGGTTGTGCTTCCGGATTTACGCACATACAAAATTCGCTCTCTTTATTATATTTTAATAAAGGTATTATATTAGTATACATTGATATTCTTTATAATTTTTTTCTCCTATTCCTTTACTACAATTTCAATGAGACTAATTTTTGTATTAGGCACTTAATGTTTTTAAATAGTTTCTATGTTAAGTTCATTACAATTTATACTCATAAATATCTGTATCCGTGATTTTCGTTTCGCCTAATAACGAGACATGTTTCCTAAACAAATAGGCTACTCTGAATTCCACGGTTATAAGCAAAGTTGACAAGTCTAAAACTTCAATATATGTATAAAACTGTGAGTTTTTTTTTAACACGCTAAGTAATTAAAATTAATCTAGAGATGAAACCTTTTCAACGATAAATTTTTTTATTTTTTAGTTTATTTTAGTTTCTAGTTATTACTTTTGTATTTTTTTACTGTAAACCACTGGCTCCCAGGGAACTGACTAACCACCTCGACATAAACTGTTACACTGTGACACATAACACAAAGTTTTATGTTTGACAGGTTCTTTATCTATTGTTAAAAAAAGTTTTTAATTTCTTTTAAGTATCTATATTACATTTTGTCGTAGATAACCCGTTTATTGATGAAATATATTGGCTATGTAATATCACGGTACAACCTATATGAGTAGAGCAATAACCATAAATGTGGGTAAAACCGCGGTGTACAGCTAGTGTACACAGCGCTCATATTAAACTCGTGTACACAGAATATAATAATAAACGAATTTAATCAGCGTAATGCGATTATCACAGCTCAAAGCTCACCAGATATTGTATCGCCGATTGTAATCAACTCAATAAAGGACAAATTAACCGCCGTAAAATGAATTTACATTAATCCGTAATTATATCAGTCCGTAATAAATAATCATAGACATTCATTACATTTATTTATGTATAATTAGCTTTTGCTAGCGGTTTCGCATGGGTTAATGTAAATTTTGTCGTGCCGGACAACTGTCAAAATTTATTTGTCTGTCTAGCTAGCGAATAGCATACAATACTACGTGAGAAGGGGTGGAGCTTCCATAGATGTAACCACAGATTATGTCAATTTAAATAGTGGTAACCACAGTCATAAAAATATACTGGAACAGGTATATTTAGTTACATTTGTAAAACTATAACAATAATACATCCTTACTTTTATTATAAATGCGAAAGTTACCCTTTCTGTGTGTTACGCAATCACGCCTAAAGTGCTGAACTGATTTAAATGAAATTTGGTACAGAATAGTCTAGTGTCTGAGGAAGGACATAGGCTACTTTTTAATGTGGAAAAAGGTTTTAAGGGTTTGAAATAGGGTAAATAATGTGTTGTTGCTAAGTGAGTAAACATCTTTATTACTTTTATATATCTCGTCCTTAAAAATATAGTAACAAAAAATTTTCAACTTCAATATTCATTTTGACCAATGCTGAAATTAGAATTGATACTTACGTATGTACGGGTCAGTGGATGTTGTCTGTTGCATAACTATTATATAAACAACGGTTATTAGTAGAATTTTTACCATATTTAGTTTTCTTTTTAACAGATGTAAAATAGGATGTTATTAATTTTATATATAAAATTATTGGAACTGTAATATTTTCAGGTATGATATTCTATTAAAGCCAACAAATCTGGTTATATAAAACATAAAATTAAGTACTTTTTTTAAGTGTTGGCACCGACATCAAAAGTATTATTTTTAGTTTATTTCTTTTGAAGACAATTTACTTTTTAAATTTCTCTTTTTAACATTTTTTTCTTTTTTTATTGTACTTTGCAGTGGACTGGGACAAAAGGCCCTCTAGAAAATATATCTATAACTATAGTTTTAATCCATCTTCTGTCTTCTACCATCAGTATGGTATCAGAAACTACAAAAGACTAGTTTCCCTTTTAAACCGACTACCAAAAAAGGAGGATGTTCTTAATTCCTCGGAGACTTTTTTTTTAAATAAAATTGCAACTAGATAAAATTATTCTTTAATAGTGTTGTGAAAATTTAACTTTTTCTTTTATTATTTCATTTATAATAATTGTAACAAATAATTTATTAGATGAAATGAATTATTTTATGTCCATACCTATCACGCTCCAGTTATCTGAAACTGTAAACAAATGATAAAATAATTAGAAACTCATAATATTTGTTCGACTATAAATATATATCAAATCAATACCATATTTAATAATTTTCACCCACATTACCACATCCTGGTTATGTTTTGTTAATATATGTTGAGAGTAAAATGTTATGTATTTTTATATATATCTATTACCATAATCTATATATATATTATTAGATCGATTTCTTTTTTGTTTAACATAAATATTACTTAACTAGCGGCGCCCCGCGGTTGACCCGCATTTTTACAGACACTTCAAGTTAATTTATTTGAATAGATTTGGCCCAATATATTACATGATTGAATTAATTAGTAGGCGATTCCAGATAAATATATGGCAGTAACTTCAGACGGTCGCCTGAATTAAATGAATACTTTTGATTGTCTAAAAACAAATTCGTTAATCGTTGTATAACTTTGTCTAGACTCTACAAAGTAAATATTTCCTTTTTGGGGCAAGGTATTCGTTTTTATAATAAAATCCCTCAGAAATTTGCAGTTTTCGATAAATAGATTTAAATCATATATGAAAAAGTCTCTAATAGCCTAAGCATATTACTCTACAAGATTACGTTGACGATAAAGATGCGTGGGCTTAATATATGCTGAATTTCGTTGCTTGAATTTCGTGAACAGGATTATTAATCAATTTGTAATCATAAACTGTATTGTATTGACAAAATTTTAAAAGAGTAACCATTGACTTTGTTGCCGGTTCCGAACCGGTGGTAGCTTCATTATTGTTGAAATTTTTTTTTATGTATTCACGATTCAAAATTGTTTGCGAGAGCCTACTTCAATAAAGTATTTTTTGATTTTGATTATCTAAATATGTGAAGTATAATCAATACCCGAATCATAAGTGAGTATATACCTCTAAAGAACCACTATAGTCACATACCACTAAAGAGCCTTGCAGTAGATAGGTATACCTACTAGGTAAAACTTTTAAAAAGAGTAACTATCGAGTTTCTTGCCGGTTCTTCTCGGTAGAATCTACATTTTGAACCGGTGGTAAATTAATTAATTAATTAGTGTTTAGTTTTCTTTTGTTTTTGTATTGATTGATTCAAAAGTGCTTGTAAAAGCCTCCTTGAATAAAGCATATTTTGATTTTTTTTTTTTTTGGTAGATTTTTTTAAAGTAGTTTGCAGAGTTTTTACTTACCGTTCTTTTAGTCACGTTCTTTTCTCCTTCTTTAATTTTGTGAATTTTTGATGATATTAGTGGCATTATAAATAATATTATTTTTATACTACCTTTCATCCCTGGGTTTCTTATAAGGGTATTGATGTTCGTCTTATAGCGTTATAAACGACTGAACAGTACATATATTACCATTCGCTATGTGATGACACCGCAATTCTAGATAACCAAAGCTTTAGTGAAAAAAAACCTACATTATTTTATAAGTAGCAGATTTTTTATTATTAATACTTAATACCCACTATATTTTTTAATTCATACAAACTACACTTACACAGTAACACTAGTTATTATTAAGCAAAAAAAAATGCGTGCAATACATATTCTGCAAATAATAAAAATATACAAACCATTTTATTGAATGAAACACCAAATGAAAAATAGGAACTCATTTATTTACATAAATTCAAATTATATTTACATTGAAGCTTTACTTACCTAACGAAATGGCAACTTGAGCAAAAGTATACTTAAGTAAAACATTATGCATCACGTTATTTTATTAAAAAATGTTATTTTATCTGTGAAAATTAAAGAAGCATGGAAAATAAAAATAATGTAGCTCTATCGAATTGGTAGATACCGTTGAAAACGTTTATAGACTGCTTTAAAAGATTATTACTTCAATTTAACTACTAATACGAATTAATGCCAAAACACATGAATACGATGCACTGCGTCGTGATGCTTTACGATGCACGTCGTAAATTTTGACGCGACATCGGCGTCGTAACGTTTCACGACACCGTAACGTGCCACGACGCGACGTTGCAACACATGTACATGGGTTCTAGCCATTACATATTGTTATTGCAACGAAATTGAGATAAATACAGAAATAACCAACACAAATATTAATTTCTAAAAATTTATTTATCAATATTTCTTGAACTTCGAAATACATAATGTACAAATCAAATTTCAAATATACAACTATAAAAGCGTATTAGTGCCCCAATATTATTTTATTCAAACTCAACGGAGCCTCCCTACAAGCGTTTTCAACGGTAAAATTGAAAATATATTTCAAATTAAAAAAAAAATCTACTAAAATATAAATGAGCACATGATATAAACTGAACAAGGCAAAAAGGTCCTGTATCATTCCGATATTAACGTTCATAATAGATTGGCCGGAACAGTACAAGGGGTACTTACTTTTCGATGAAGCGATATTGGTCTGTATTTATAATAGTTTTAAGACTATTATTGTCTGAGTATAAGATCCTGCAGTTGTGCGAACCCCAAGATATATCGATTCAATTACACCAAACATTTGCGCTTTGCAAAATTCAATATAATCTTTTGAGTGTATCAACTTGTTCCTTATATTTATCCTCCTAATTAATCAGCATATTACAATTTTATATAAAAAAACTTATAAACTATAACACATGGAATGTGATGTACTTAAAAAAATAATATTATTAAATTCTTCATAGCGTTCAGTTTAAGTAATAAAAGTAGCAAAATCATTAAGAAACAAAATAGTTCAAAGAAATGAGAGCCGAAATACGAAAATCGATGAAGTCTTTGGACTAAATAATACAAGCTACGACAAATTTTCTTTTGTACCAAATATTTTTTCTAACTTTATGTGACTGATTTTGTTAAACTATAAGGTGTATTTCATACAGAGACTATCTATTAAAATTGTGACAATAGATTGTTCTATCACAATAAAAGCCCTGCATATGTTGTAAACTTAATCCTAATTTAATGCATTAATTCGTAATACTCGGGGCGAAAAGTAAGGAGGCGCTATAAGTTCATATCATCCTCGGACTCACTTTCGCTTGAATACTTATTAAGAGCCTTATGGATCTCTTCCTCGATTTCTAAAGCGCTCTGTTGCTTATCGTCTATAGCCAACTTGTTATACGCTATCTTTATATTAGAATCGTAATTACTACCGCAGCAATTATAGCCCATTCGCTTAAGAGAACAAATAATCACGACGTAAAAACAAATGCAACTAACCAAGATTAATGCTATAGTGAGTATCATATTGACTTTGTAGTGCCAATTAGCGTTGTTTATTTGCGGTAAGACGGTATTAGGATAGCAGTAGAATTTCGGCTCGGTATCTGTCATGTTGACAAGCTGTGCATCATCTAAGCACGAAGAACACTGACTGTTGTGGGGTCCCGCACAAGTGGCGCATGTGTAATGGCAAGGGAGACAAATCAGAGGCGCTTTGGAGAAGTTAGCCGAAGGTTCCATATCAATAGCCTCGATCGCAGTTGGTTTGAGAACATCACCCTGTCGCTTCATCACGACTGGGGAGTCCGACTCCAAGTATGTGAGGTTACGTCTTCGTGAGCTCCGTTCCGTTAAAATCTCGCTCGCATAAGTCCCGGCCGGACAACGCCGATAGCATCGACCGTCGTACAAGTGCATACCCTTCGCGCATTCTAGTGAGAAAGAGACAAAGATATAATAAATATATGTGCTAAAAGAGAACTGTCCGACACCACCCAGCACCGTACCAGCGTCCATGCAGCGTTTCCTGATATATGATGCAGAAGATCCACTTGCGCGAGGCTCGAAGTTCTCAGGTAAAGATTATGAAAACAGGGTACGATAGGGGATGGTAAGTAGAATCTCGTCACTGATCTCAAATAATTTTGTCCAAACATTACCAGACGATTACATAAAACAAACAGACGTTAACGTTGGTGCTCGACGCATGCACAAGAGACACGTACAAAATTAAATGAAATCAGTAGAAATAATATTCGAGTGTTAAACGAAAAAAAAAGTTATTCAAAAATTAGGAAAATTTTGAAAGAATTATACTTTTTAGAAGATTACGTTAAAGCTTGGAGCGAGTGTTGTTAAAATTGTTATTAGCACATATAAAGCGAAGCGATTCATGCAATCATCAAAACGTTACAAACAAAAAAAAGCCTAAAATACTATGTTTACAGTCGATAATTGCTTAACGTCAGTTTGATTTATAACGCAAAATACAAATTTCATACGATTATAAACTGCTGTAGCAACAACGATCAGAGACAAGACTCGACATTACAAATGAAAATCTATGAAAATTTTGTAATAAAAGATTGTTTATTATTACATTTCATTCACATCGAATTCCATATATACAAATTATTCAGCATTTACATTTACTTATAAATATAATTATCGGATCTCTACTTAATGCCGATCAATGAATTTTACATGTATACACCAAAACTGTTATAAAAATGAGCTTTTCGTCGATTTCTAACACGAAACGATAGTTACATTTTACGACAGCTGTTTTTTTTTTAATTTTTTATCGATCAAAAATCAACCTTACATTTATGAGACTAACGTTTAATTTAGGAAGTAACTTTACATAATTAATTCTAGCTACCAGTCGATGAGAAATCTTGAATGTTTCAGTCGTTTTAAAATTTACATGTAGGTGAGCAATTTGTACAAGTCTCCAAATTCATTATACGAATATACCTACTTATTTACAAACGTTACATGATTTATGTTATATTATACGGATTGGCAATCACTTCTATGATCACAACCACAATACGCTATTAAATTTTATTCTAATTATTATGTTTTATTCACAGGGGGCTGCTACGTATTGTTTTCTATTTGAAGCATTATCTATGTGACGGGTATTTCATAATGAAAAAAGAAGACTCGTAAGTCAAATTAGATTTTATAAATAAAAAAGATAGAGCGAATTTCAGAACGTATTCTAGAATTTCAAAAGAAATTTAATTTAACAAAGGAATTTTTTAACTTGATAGGACTTCGGTATTAGTACCTACTAGTATGAAGTGAACAACGTAAGGCCGATTTCAGACAACCAGGGCGGCATCAGGAAGTTTTATTGAATGTAAAATATCTGTGGCGATCATATCAACATGTCAATTTTAACAAATTATTAAGGCATATTATGCCGAATTCGTCGCTTCATCTTACAATTTTATCAATAAACAAAAGTTTGAATGGTTCGAAGCTATAGTTTCAACACAGATAATAAATAAAAAAAGCAAGTGAATAATAGCTTTCTCATAAAAAAAATTTGACCACTTAATATGCAATTTTTTTCTTATGTTTAATCTTTTTTAAGTTACATTCCTAGTGTGAAATAAGGCTGACTGCAATTTAATCTGAAGCATTCTGTTGGAGCAACGCTATTTGATTTCCGTCTCCCATGACCCCGACAAAGACAAAAATTTATTTTGAAATAGTCAGCTCCTCTTTGCGATTCCAATGTAAAATGTAGAATATTATTTTTCGAACTGTCTGTATTAATCTTTGTTATTTATTTTTATGTTATAAAATATTTTCAAAATCCTTCAGTAATCTTATAAATATTTAATTTTTATGTACTGCATATATACCATAAATTTTATAACATTATCATTATTCATTTAGTTTATTTAATTGGTTATTCTCAGCGTATTGTGAAATACCTAGCTTTGATTTATTTCTCTGTAATATTATTATCATGTTTTCAATATTCGATTTCGAATTAAATGTGATAAAATATACATTAAATAGAAGTACATTGAAAATGTATCAACGCAAAAAACTTTCATTATATAGGAAAATTTCGAAAATGTCGGAAGAAAGTAAGTTCATATTTGTTTTTGTTCTTTGAAATACGAAATGACACATTGCGGGTTACTACGTTTTTGTCCCCCAAAGTCCCCCAAAGTCTACTCGTTCCAAAGTCCTGCCAAGTTAGTTGTACTCTAAATTGTTCAGTCACTAAATGCCACACAGCGATTTCAAAGCTTTGGACCTGTCACTGAGATAATGCCGCTATAAATACACTTAAGAGGTTAGAAGGCGTAGGTAATTTATTGTTTTCCAAACTTATTGTACAGGATATGTTCGTTTCAATGGCGATGGCGATTTTTCACACTACATGGTTATACATTACGCAAATTATGCTTTTCCAATCGAAAAATATCGCCAAAACACCTAATTTAACAAATTTTAAACTAAACAATATATCTCTATATATTTTTTAATAAATAATAATTATTATATGAAACACGAGAAATTAAATGCATAACATTTGGTGTCGTGTTTAAAATAGGTTGTCTATATTTGGTTTATGACAACAAATAAATATTTATTGCTATTAATAACGTAACAATTGTAAAATATATTTCTATTGCATCATTGGAGGTTTGACAGTGTTTCGAGTAAAGGATACTACCTCAATAATATTATTATTATATAAAACTAACTAACGCCATCAATTACGACTCTTTTTTGATATAATAACAATAAAATAACCCACAAATTTTATTATGCTTTTAAAGACTTTCTATTTCAGACATTTTGCACTCTGTCTAAAAAAAAATTAACGATTTTGTAATTTATTATTTATTTTTTAATACGTAAAAACACTACTATACTTATAAGAAGTACTAGGGACACATAAATCAAGAATATATTATTATAATTATTATTTTTAGTTCATGTTTTACTTTATTGATTTTATGTCACAAAAAGTGTCGTACATAATGGCGTGATGCGAAAAACCGAAGCATAACAATCGCCTGCAACATTAACCTTTAAGTACCGCGGGCATTTTCTAACTACATTTCTTTCACCCCTATAGATAATTTTACACACTAAATGTCCTCATTAATTCGAAATCATTTCTCAAACTCACAATGCAATTACCCGAGCAAAATGGACGTCATCGATTTGGAATACATAATATTAATTTATGTAATTGCACTTGTTCTCTAGCTCTTTAATTTTGCCGAATAATTGGGTGATATTACAAAATACCTATGAGATTATTGGACATCATTTTATAATTACAATATCATACAAATTTTACATCGCAGTCATTTAGAAACGTAACTCTAAATGGAGATTATTAGACATTAATAGTATTGAACACGTTCGAAGTTTTTACCTCTAGTTTAAATCTTAAATCACTGCGACATAAAAATGAGTAAGCTACGTTAGTTTACGTATAATATTTCAGTTTTTTTACCATTAACATACTAAGATAGATAAATCATATAAGAATTGGACTATTATGCGGCAGAGTTGCAAATAAACTATATCTATAGGCTCTAACTAATGTATAAAGGTCTTCATTAAGTACGATGGAAATATAGTTGCATTATGGCAGTATCGAACAATCAATAAAATTATTTATTCATTATAAAAAACTGTGATCGGACATTATTAAAAAATAGAAAAAAAAAATTAAATAATTATTATATAACACCTTGTACTTATTCGTATGAATTCAACTAAAAATCACGAGCCTCGAGTACTAGGGCGCCAGCGCCGGGGAGGAGCTTCCAAGTCGCTGTAAGCAAGGAGCCCGCGGCGGTCTGTCGCTCGTAGGCAGTTTCATGTTAACGCTAGTTAGTGCACAGTTTGGTTTACTTCTACGGGGCTGTCTGCTCGGGAGTGTAAGCGAGATAGCACGACCCGAGAGTAAGAGGAGGAGCAAGAGGCACAAACCTAAACAGCGGTGCGGCGTCGCGTGCGTGGCGCACCCGCTCGCCGAGTACCCGCCCGGCTCCACCGCTGGACCTTCCTCGCGAATCTATGAAACCATCAATGCTAATATTACGCATCGGAAAGTAAATTGGACCGTCTGTTTGTTTGTTTGGCCCAAATTTTGATAATTTTTTCCTATAAATAAAGATTTAACGCTGGAGAAAGCTATAGGCTACTGTTTGTTGTGAAAAAAAATTTTGTTGAAGATGAAATAGAGGATGATATTTTGTATTAAGAACCACTTCGAAATGGCAGGCAATTAAAAATAATTATTCTAACAATCAACTACTCGATTATAAAATGATATGCCAATAGGTAAAGGGGATATAACTTTTAATAAATTAATGATTAGTATCACTAATAATATACTGACACATGATCACAAATATTTCAGCCACAATTAATTAATAAAATAATCAAAAAGTAGTGGTTATATTATATAAAGTATTACTAATCACATACAGAAAAATTAATATCTGTTATCACAATAATTAATCAGAACTCTCAATTTCATACCGCATTCGTTTAGCTGGAGCTTCGATTCAGCACAAACGAAATATCTATGTCAAAACGGATAAATATTAAAACCTGAATCGAAACTATCACGAAACAGTGTAATATAATGGTGCTGATAAGCAATAATATGTCAACCCACAAAAACTCGAATTTGGACATATTGATGTATTGTGATGAATTTAACATTATTCAAACATTTTGAAATAATTAAAACAAAATAAGCACGAAAAAAAGCTAAAAAATTTAATGTTTCGAATAGTGAAGTATGTTCCATATTCTGTAATAGGTACACAATAATGTAATATTTTTGAAAAACTTACTATTTGATAAAACTTTTATTATACTAATCTAGTTTTACTTCATCATTCCTTTTATCAAAGAAGAAAAGAAAAGATTCAGTTATTTAGTATATAACGTCTTCAAACACTTCAGAATAGGTTTGACATCTTTAGACGCCATTTTCTCAACATGAAATCCGTGTGGCTTGACATAGTATTGCTACCAGCGACAAATTATTCAAGACAGTCGGTATAGATAAAAAAAATCTTGCTTATAATATTTGTGACCGTATTATGAGGTCTTTAGTCTTTTCTATTACGGCTATCAATTGAACACTGCGATTGGATGTTTTATCCATGTGATCGGAAAATCACAGTACTTAACTTCTGATTGGTGGCGTTTGTGTATCGTGTGCCCGACAGGGGCGCAACAAAAATCGTCAATAATACCGTTCTATTATCTATAACTTATTTCCTTCAATGGGTAAGATTATTTCTACTTTTGTCTTTACCTAACTACCGAAGGAGGGGAGTATTTATGTAGTATTAACCGTTTATTAGATTTGAACGTCATCATGATTTATCTAGCATATTTTCCGGTTATACAATTTACTGATTTTGACACAGAGTGATTCTCTAGAGGCAAGCCATACCATACTAGAACAATCTTCCGACTAAGAGTAACGATCATTATCAGGTGATTATGACCGACCGAGACCGACAGCTTTTCGTGCTCTCTGAGGCACGGTGGAGAGGACCACAAGAACAAACACCCAGACCTAGGAACAATTATCTGCCCCGCGCGGGGATCGAACCCGCAAGTAACGGCGTTAGAAGTATATTCAGTACTACACCTGAGCGGTCGTATATGAACATATGAGGTGTTATAAAATTCGTTATTTCGGTAAGTATATTATTTCCCGGAATTATGATGGGGTGTTTTCCGCGTAATTTCACCCGGAAAACACCGACTTCCACTACTACTTATCCGATTTCAAATTTTTTTTTAGCATTTTTTGGAAAGTTGGATTTTAATTTTAATATTACTATGGTTTTGAAGACTTTTACGTTATCGTTTTGAACAAAAAACAATTCACTCACCGCATGCGAATCGTGCCAGACCAGAGCGAGATCGTCGTCCATCGTGTTTTGTCTTTCCTCTGGCGTTTCGGGGACGTTGACCCCGCTCCATGACGTCACGTCGCTCGTCCCCACGGAGTTGGTCTCCGGTGACACGTCATACTCCTGCGCAGGCGTCTCCGTACCGTAGAATATTAACTTCCACTCCGTCAACGGCCCGGCTATATGAATAAACGACTCGTTTTATAACTGTTTTAATGAGATCTGCAGTCTAATTGAACGCTGATAAGCAATACTATGTCAAGCCACACAGAGTTCATTTTGAGAAATTGGCGTCTAAAGATGTCAAACCTATTCTTAATTAATTTGTTTGAAGAAGTTTATATCTTTCGTTACAATTTTTATAAAAGGTATAATAAAAAGTTTTATCTAATAATAAATCTTTCAAATATATGCCTTTATGGCATATTTCATAATATGGAACACACTTCAATATTCGAAACAATTAAGAAACTTTTTTCCGTACTTATTTAGTTTAGATGACTTGAATTTTTTTGATATTGTTATTTCACTTGACGCATTATCAGAACACATCAATATCTCCGAATTTGATTTTTTGTGGATTGACACATTACTGTTTATTAGCATCCAATTATGGTGAGCTATCGCCATAATAGCGCAACGCGATACATTTATATGCTTGAATTCTGATTTTTGCACTACATAAAACGAAACATATCAACTGTTAAAATGTATGGCGTTGCGGTAACGATAGCCTAATAACCCTACTGTTGTTAAGAATGTGCTTATACTTTGTAGAAAAAATGTTATGTATGAATTTTAATGAAAGGTTTCTATATACAAAAAATATTATGAACGTCACGATCTTTTCACTTCCGTAATTAAAAGGATGAATAGTGGTGGTACACATTTTCAAAGAGTTTTATCAACTGTGAAATAAAAAATAAAATAAAACTATAGAAATTATTCAGAGATTTTAAAAATACATTTCAATGACAATGCAAGAAGTAATTAAGAGTTAAAATAATATTATATCGGCTAAATGCACTACTACTTGCTCCTAAATTAAATCTTAAAATTAATTTCGTGTGCGGTATCTATCTACTAATGGTATTACTATTAAAATAGTAGACGATCACAAATTGAAAGCTTTTTAATACAAGCAGAATTGTTATTGTTCGTTCGAAAATTATTATGGGTTATTTTAATAGTAAGCCCAATACATAAAATACGGTAAATAAATATAATACAAGGAAACCAAATAATAAACAAAAATAAAACAAAAGAAAGTCATGTCTGAATTGACATAAATAACAAGTGAAAAATTTAATTTCAGCGTAACGTCTGTATTAAATTGCCGTCTGCTACAAAATAAAATGTAAACAACGCAAACACACGACATGCAAAGAGCAGGTCTGGAACAAAGGTAATTGACGTGCAAGCTTAAACTAGGCGGCGACCAAATAAAACACTCGCAAAACGAATCAACGGTCAACATGCACAGGTACCATTGGCTTGCAGCGGCGCCGGATATATGCGTTGAATTTTCGGATACTTCTGGAACAGACTGGACATCTTACGCCCTCTGACGTCGGACAAGGGATCTTTCAAATCGCCTCGCAAATTGAGGCTTAAATCCGCCGTGGTCGAAGTCGACCGTGTCGTTGTACTCTCTATTGGCGATCGTGTCGCCGGTCGACCCTGTTTCCTTTGCGAATTCCTATTTGGGTTCTTTGAATTTTTATTCTTTTTCCTTTTCACCAAACCCACCGTGTACTGTGTATGAACGGCCTTGCCTCTGTTGTTTTTTCTTCCGGCCTGCAATACTACGGGGCGAGTTGCGTTGTTTCTATTTCTTATTATTGGACTTCTAAACGGTATAGGATCGTTTTTTGTAGCCGGTGTGCTCGTTCCATATAAAGTCAATGACCAGTCTTGTAATGTCGCCCGACCTAAAGTATCGAAAGTGTACATTTTTGTGAGTCCCATGGGTTTCGGCAAGTGTTAAGCGAAAGTTAGACAAACTTTTTTGGAGTGAGCAAGCATTTAGTTTTCAGACGGTTCCGGTAATTATGGGCTTCTTTCTAGACTTTGATATTAGTAAAGTTGAGAATCTCTTGTGACTAAATTAAAAGTTTTCTTGTTAAAAATAAGTGTTATTGAGATTTATGTAAGTTTTTCTCTTGTTTAACATCATTTTTATTTTTGCCTACAATTTTTGTATCGAACAAAAATAGAATAACTTTTTTTCCGATTTATTACTGAACCAATTTTTCTAAACAACAAACAAAATCCAAATTCAGATATTAAGTTCACATCATGAAGATGAAACAATATATAATACAATGAAAAGTCGAAAGTAATTTAAACGGTTGTGGTCTGAAGATAACCTGCATTTTATCATCAGAAACCGTTCGTGAAGTGCACTCACCGACGGTCAACTCTCCTCGAGTATGTAAACTTCATGAGAAAGTATAGCGAACAATAAAGACATGGTATGCTATCACATGTATAGAATAACACAATGAATAAAATACAAGAGAAACAATCATTTAAGAAAATCTTTTTTGTATATTTGTTTATCTTGTTATAATCAACTTTTTATATGAAAGCTATATTAGTTTCACATAGTATATTAAATCTGTAAATTGAGAAAATATATCAAAATTATTATTCGCATTATTTTAACGTTTAAAAGTTACTTATCTTGACATGTTTGTTTAGTATCAGCATCAAAGTTACCAATTTTCACCGATCATTCTACTTACCCATATATCGTCCTTCGTTCGAGACCTCAAGCTGCCAGACACCAAGGGGCGACTCCCCCCACATATGCACCGACATGAACGGCCAAGAGTTGAAACCCGCGCGCGAGGAGTCGTGCGGCCTGTAGGTAAATCATCCAACTATAGTCTTATTTTCTTTGCTTGTCGTATTTAGCTGATTTCTAACAACTCATAAGAGATGAGAAAGTATCGATCGAATGATTGAACTGAATTATTTTTTATAATGAAAAATAATGTTCAAAAATTCGTGATTATGGTTTCGAGTATCGTTACCAAATAATTAAAGAAATATAGACTATAATTAATTACATTACCCCAGAGAAACGCCAATTAATGCTACGTTAAAGTACCCTAATTAGCCGTATAGCTTTGAAATGGTGCAATTTGTTTTGTAGTGCACTTTTAACTATTCGACTTTGACACTAAAGTTAGAAACCAGTTTGCTGGCTGAACTAGGTTATGGATATAGTTCGACTTCATTTTTATTAATTTATAAAAGTATAAATTAATATAAAACTTTATTAGCACAAATTTAAATGCCATATTTCCAAATATTTTAAGTTACTGAAACTATAATTAATTTTACAATGCAATTGATTTTTTTTTTTAATATTCGTACGTATTGCATATTTTCCTATTTATTGTTTTAAAACGAATGATGACATAATTTAATAAATCTACGAATGCGCCCACACCGCAGGAATATCACAATTACAACCGCACAAAGTAAAATAAATGTCTAATGTACATCCGTACGAAGATCTACATTGATATACTTTTTATATTCTCCTCATGCAATTATAGCCTCTATGTTGAAAGCGATAAGAGTTGAAATCGTGCAAATCTACGTTGCAAAGAACATTGTGCAGAGACCGAGTGAAATGAGGTTTTATTGCTACGTATGCTGTTTCAGAGTGATAAAGTGCGCCACTGACTGCCTCGAAGTTCAGTAATTGCGCTGTAAGTTAGTCGAATGGTACAGAGTAAGATGTATCGCATGCGATATCACGCCTCAGCATTACGTACTGTCATAAAGTCTTAGCTGTGTAAAATCGTAAATGTGTTTTATGTGAGGGTAGGCTAAAAATAATAGCCACAAAGGCTTATGAGGCATGTGTGTAAAAGTTGGCTATTAAAGTATGGTTTTGTTGTTATTGTGTTATGGATGCTTGACTACTACATATCTCACGCTAACATTAGAATGACATACAGTAATTAAAATTTAGTTTAATATACGTCTGTGGTTAATAACTTATAATTTTGAAAAAACTATTTTTTCAACATTTTGTGACATTAAAGTCTAAATTTTACGACTAATTTACTGAGTGATTTTTTTTTGTACCCAAAAATGTGAGTTTTTGAATTCGGTCACGAAGTTATAACAAGCGCGCGATATGTACATTGTTTAGAAATTAAACGCTTACTACACTTACAACTAAATTTCTCATTTTTTTTAAATATTTTCTACCTTTTATGATATCGGTTTCCGTTTCCGTATTTTGAGTATAAATACATACATTTAAAATACATGAAAACGTTAAGAGCATTATTTTTTTCACCGTTCACAGATTAAAAATATGGAAAGCTCGTGTAGACAGTATGGATGAATAATTTAGACGGCCGGCTATCAACTTTATTCAAACCTAAAATATATGGCCATTGGATGTCATGTCGATAAAATTTTAAGTCTGAATTGGGTTTATAAATAATATTTAATTTAGGTAAAAATCGTTAATTCGAAACCAGGTATTACGATATATCAGGGCAATATTTGTGTTTATGTTGTGTGTGTATGTGTGTTTTTTAAACAAAATGAAAGCCAACATGAGTAAAAAGTAGTTTTGTAACATAAACGTTTATTGTCAATTCCTATCTTATAGCTTTTTCTATTAAAATCTGCGATTTAGTGGCAATGATACCGAAACTTTTACTCAACATACCATTAACTACAAATCAATATGATAATAAGCTAAACGATACTGAGGTAACTGAGACTGAGATTTTAGACATCATGGTTTATTGGCAGGGTATAATTTCATAATAATTGCTTAATATTTTAGGTAAGGTTCGGGTCAGTGCCTCACTCTCACAAAAGATCAGCATGAAGAAGCTAGTATATATATATATATATATATATACTAGCTTCTTCATGCTGATCTAGGCCTTATTTATAAAACTCCGGTTTTTAAACTTTTTAATATCGATTCTGGTAACGCTAGTAAAACGTCCAACACAAGCTCATTTGACAGCCTGTATATACATACATATATAAAAATGTGTGTTGTTTTTCTTACCTGGGAGCGAGCAGCGTGACTCTGGTGCCGGCCGGGGAAGTGAGCGCGATGCGCAGGTCGCCGCGCCGCGCCGCTGACAGCGACACGCGCGCCTGCACATGCTCCAGGTAATTCACGCCGGGGCACGCGCCCACCTCCAGCTGCAGAAATAAGTGTCGGGATAGCGCAAAACCAATAATTAAATAGACAATTTCCCGCGAATAAATGCACCGCGTTTGAGTCGAGGTCGTACTGAGTGTTATTTATTAAGCTGCAAAACGAAATTATCGGAATAGTGCAAAGTCATTTACAAAATTAAATAAATACAACGCATTTACGTCGAGGCCATACTGAATCCTATTTATTAAGATACAAAACAAAGTGTCGTCGAGGACAGTATAAAACCGATAATAAAATGGAAAATTTTGCGCGAATAAGTACACCGCGCTTGAGTCGAGGCCGTACTGAGTGTTATTTATTAAGCTACAGAATGAAATGACGAGGATAGTGCAGAACCAATAACAAAAAAAACTCGAATAATTACACCACGTTTGAGTCGAGATCACACTGAGTATTATTTATTAACCTACAGAGCGAAATGTCGGGGATAGTTCTAAACAAATGACAAAATGAAAAGTGCAAATAAATACACCGCGCTTGAGTCGAGGCCATACTGAGTGTTATTTATTAAGCTACAGAACGAAATATAGGGGATAGTGCAAAACCCATAATGAAATAGAAAATTTAACTCAAATAAATACATCACGCTTGAGTCGTGGCCATACTGAGTGTTTATTTATTGAAGCAAAACTCTGAACGGTTTTGTATAAATTTATGAATAAATGTGTTTCATATTATATGTAATAGTCTGAATGTTCAAAAACATTTAACAGTTTAATTTAACCATTTTAAGAGATTGATATGCAAAATTCCTAATACACTTAGATCGTTAAAGTATTACAATCTCATTTTAAACTGGTACGAATTTCGAAAGGAATTTATAATGAGCGTGTTGAAAATAAAATCCTTCCCGATAGAATAAATGATCTATAAAATATTTCACCGCGGATAGTGCAAAACCGCGTAAATAGCAAAAACAATAAGGTTCATCTTTAAATTAAATGTTAAATTTCATTATTGATATAAAATCAAGCTAGCTAAAGATTATATAATCGACTAGCTGGTGCTCGCGATTTCGTCTGCAATGTCTGCGTTGCCTACGTTGCTTTATACGTGCAAAGTCTCAGCCCGATCGATTTAAAATTGTTTGACAAAGTTTCATACAAACTTTCATCCCCTATTTTATCCACTTGTAGGTAGAATTAATCAAATTCCTTTCACAACATCTACCTGCGTGGCAAATTTTAACCCGATCCGTTCAGTTATTTGGGCTGTGCGTTGATAGACCACTATGTTAGTCAGTCACCTTTGAGTTATATATATTTAGATATTTGTAAAATTAATACTTATCATAAATAAGTTTTCGAAATATCGTCTGTGAAACAATAAATGCAATTTCCATTAGGCAAATGGAAAATGGCCAAATGCCTTATCTTTATCAATAATGTAATTTATTATTTGGTTCAAATTTACCTCGGCGATATCTAGCAAATAAATTACATAAAACAAGACTTTTTAATAAAAGAGGAACCGACTTCGAAAGTCTTCGCGATTAATGTCATAGATATTCAGGGATCTGAAGTATGACCTAACAAAAAAATATGAAACAATAAATAGTTTATGCGACATGGTTGACATGTTAGAAGAAAAAATATAAAAAAATATCTTTACATCGGAATAAATTCCATATAATAATTAAAAAGTGATACAACCTTTCTCAGTTACAAAACGATCGCACGAGCTACTATAATCACCAGAATCAGCCGCGGTTTAAATGGTGTTCCTAATTTAAATTATTTACCACCAACACAGTGCGCCATCATTAAACATCCTAATTTTCAATTGGTCAAATCGTAATTGAAATAATATATGTTACCACTTTAACGGCATTACAATTATGAATATGGAATGTTTAAATAATAGCACAGAATTGAGCATCGCACACATTAATTTAACCCCATTTCTTATTTGCCAAATAATCTCGCTGAAATTTTCAAGCTTCAATATTAAGACAACCGCTTCAGTTATTACAAACTCGCTAATCTCAAACGTTATTACATTTATATTTGTACATTCGTTGAATAGCAAATCTCATAAGTCTTTCTTTGCTAAAATTTGTAATATACTTAATTTATTACAAATACTAAGTCGACATAATCGTTATAATATTAAGCACAAAATACATTTGATGAAATTCATAGTTGAATAATTTCATTGAAAACAGATTGTATATTCGAACAACGAAACCACAAATGAATCTGGAATTGTCACATTGAAAGAATTACAAGGTCTATTGATAGTTCTATTTGTCATCTATACAAATAAATAAATTTAAAGTGTCTGTTTGTAATTTCAAATTAGCTTTTTACTAAACGGTTATGAAAATATATACGATAATTACATCAAAATATCAATAAAAAAAATGTTCGTCTGTATGTCTGTCCGTCTGTTTTTTCCGGCTAATTTCTGAAATGGTTAACCGATTTTGGTGGGACTTTCTTTAGCCGACGGCTAATATTATAAGGAGTAACTTGTCTAAGCTATGTATTTTGTTTTCTTAAAAAAATATTTATTTTAATATTTCGCAGACGAAGTTGCGGGCCACCAGATAGTTAAGAATCAAAAACTATTTCATGAATTAATAAAGTACATTAACATCTAAATATTACCTGTAATGTAATCGAAGATCTAGGAGGTACAGGTCTTTGAGGTCTCTGTGCTGTCAGTTCACACCATCTTTGAGCCGGAACAGTCTTCCAGGACCTCGCAAGACGCACCATTCCAGCAGCATCCAGTAGCCCGTAACCAAAAGAATGTGACACGTTCCTCCCAACTCCATTCACTCTCCATTCCCCATCGATACTCAAGCGCTCTGGTCTAGCGGTTCGAACAACTGTAGATTGATTACAAAATTATAATAAAATCAAATCGTTGAGGATACTCAAAACCGCGTATCTAGCTTTTCCTGTAAAGTCTAAATTTGATCCAAATAATAAATGATATTATTGATAAGAAATAAGGCCTAAGTGGCATTTTCAATACGCGGGCATAATTTATTTATGTTAAGTATTCGATTTACAAATATCGATTATATAGTTTTGAGCTAGCTTGTTTTTGTATCAATATGCGAATATGACATTTGAACCAAAGATCTAATAAGATGGCCCATCTTTTGTTCAAATGTCATATATTGCAATAGCAAAAGCTAGTTACGCGGTTTTGTACTATCCTCGACGAAATCAAATTAATCGTTTTTTATTTAAATAGGCTTTCACGAGCATTGAACCGTCATTATAAAAAGCAGAAGATATTACAATTAACGAAAGCTACCAATTTTTTTCGAAATATAAATTCTACTCAGAGAAACAGCTAAGTAACTCGATATTTACTCTTTTAAAATGTTGGAAATACGCTAATAAAGACATTTTAGTAAATAATAAAAAAAAATAGATAATTATAATTTATTATATAAATTTTGCCCTCGGAAGGATACGTTTACTTTTCGAAACAGAATGTCTTAGTCAATAATAGTATTAAATCCTTGAGAAATTTGAATTATAATATCAATAATGGCATAAAAATTTGATACGCTTAGCCGAACTTCACTCAACCACCTAAGCTTAATAAAATATATATATTTTTAAAGATAGACTAAGGTTTTTTCAATCATATTTATAGGCAGTTACTCTTGTCCGCCGCGGGTCAATACATTAACAGTATTAGCACCATATATCACGGATTTGGTATTATCTGTAATCCTCTGTAATCCCGTATCTAAATGGCTTTTAGATAAAATGGAAAATTTAGCGTGAATAAATACACCGCGCTTGAGTCGAGACCATACTGAGTGTTTATTTATTAAAACCAAACTCTGGGCGTTTGCTGTTTAGATTATGAATAAATGGTTTTCATATTTTAAGCAATAGTTTGAATGCACAATAACACAGATTGATTCATAAAGTTAGATAAATCTATAAATTCCATTGAATTTTAATTTAATTCGATCTCAAAAAGGTAATAATAAAATAAGCGCGATCAAAATTTTATTTTCAATAGAATAAAAAGTCTATAAAACATTTGAGAATTATTATAACCTTTTAATGTCTAATAAATAATTGATTGTCCAACTATACAAATATATTTAACTATCAATATTTTCATTACTAAAATTATTGTCAGTAACTAACCTATTTTTATATATTTACATGGTCCTTCGAGCCGCATAACAACTGAAATAACTCTACTTATAACAGTGTAAACGAATATTAAAGGTATATACAAAAATTTAATACACAAAACTCACCGATATGTTGCATGTCTCTCCAAGTAAGGTCTCTGTTCGCCTGCAACGCGAGAGCGCATATACCAGCTGCGAGTGGAGCAGACGCGGATGTACCCGTGTGACTGACCGTGCACGTATGATGGAGATCAGTGGTCACCACCTATTAAAAGCCGAGATGAGCTAGTGGTTAGAACACGTCGATCTCAACACATAATCGCGGGTTCAAGTCATGGCTAGCAACGCTAAGTTTTTCAAGTGTTAAATTTGTTTGAATACATATCGTGCTCGGCAGCGAAGGAAACCAAGCTGTTTTTGCCGGGAGAAATTTCGACATATATATATCAGCTAGGCAGCGTGGTGGATTAGATTTTAAGCCTTATCCTTAATAGGAGAGGAGGCCTTTGCTCAGCAGTGGAATATTTGTAGGCTGTTTTAACGTTACATCTAATAAAATAAGTTTCTGGAGATTCACAAAAAATACAATTTGTTTTTAAAATAAATCCACCTGATGTTAATGACATGAATATCTGTCTAGTTATGGGTACATGTATTGTCTTTTAATCGTCTTATAGCCAATAACATCTTAATATAATAAATAAAAAAATATCACTACCTTTGCAGACCTCGAAAATAAACATTGACAGTATATTTGTATGAACATATATTATCTAAAGTATGAATAATAAAAACAAAATCTTCCATATCTAACCTGTTTTTCATTAAGAGCTCCAGAGCTGTAAGTAGCAGCGAGAGTCGAACTGCACATCTCCGAATACCATGGCACTTCGCCCCTTTCCGTCGCGGACGATATAGAGAGGGTCCAAATGGAGTTGGTGTAACCATCGCAATTACAATTGTCGTGTTCCCTTCCACCATTTCCTGATGCCCATACGAAGATTGATCCCTTTCCATTTCGACCCTGGATAATAAATTGAGCTAGTGAATATTTGGATGCTGATAAGCAATAATCTGTCAACCCACGAAAGTCAAATTTGCAGATATTGATGCATTACGATAATGCATCATGTATTTCACATTATTAAAAAAATATATAAATCATCTGAACAAAATAAGTACGGGAGAAAGTTTCTTAATTTAATATTTAGAATAGTGAAGTGTGTTGAAGAATTAGTAGTTTAATAAAGTTATTATTAGATCAAACTTTTCATAATATCAATCTCCCTTTAAATCCATTATGCCTTTTATCATATATACTTCTTCAAAAAATGTATTAAAAATAGGTTTAATATCATTCGACGCCATTTTCTCAAAACAAAGTCCGTGTGGCTCGACATAGTATTGCTTATCAGCGTCTATTTGTAGTACAGTCTTGCTGTAGTTACCCGCAGCTCGTGTATGCGCTAGCTGATTTCAATTCCCCTTTATTCTGTTCTTGTTTCTTTATAACCAATTTCACAAAAAGGAGGAGGTTCTCAATTTGTAGGGGATTAATCGAAAACGGCTTGACAGATTAGGTAAATTATTTCAAAAGGTATACTTTCAGATTGGTTCCATAGAATTTGAACCAAAATCTTTTCAGTAGTTTTGTTTTAAAATCAAAATAACAGAAAACATTGAAATAAAACTATTTTAAACGGATTTAAATCGCGTATATTAACTATTTTTATCATCCCGACATTTCGAGCGCTTTACAGTGTTCGTGGTCACGGGTACACGTATAATATACGCGATTTTAATCCGTTTAAAATAGTTTTATTTCAATGAGTAATAATAGCGAAAATATAAGACAAAGTTATAACAGAAAATAGTTATTCAAGTAATAAAATTTACCTTTAAAAATTAAAAAAATAATCTTTCCTTTTTAATAAAATCTTAATAAGCCAGCAACACATATGTTTCTACTCTCATCTTGCAGATGTTTATGAAAGATAGTGATCACTTAACATCAGGTACATTGTTGACAGTTGATACATTTGGTCGGTGTTGAAAAACGAGGCCTTTTAATCGCAGCATATTCTTATTCATGATATAGACTTGTTAGGCAAGTGATGGTTAGCTTATAATTATTTTTCATTATCTTTAAGATGAAAAGTACTTGTAAAAATAATTTTCAAAACAGCGGTTATGATTTTAATTTTTAAATAATAAAAGTAAAGATAATTGACAGACACGTTGGCGCAGTGGTCACTGCAACTGACTGTAGCGCTAAAGGTCGCGGGTTCGATCCCCGCTCACGTCAAATGTCTGTATTGGCCATACGGATGTTTGTCGTGGACTGGGTGTTTGTGTTAGTGTTGTGTATGTTTCCGGACCCCGACACAAGGTCACAAGATCTTAATGGGGGCCGTTGAGTGTGATACGTTTATTTATTTATTTAAAGATAATACGTAAAAATGAAAGCAAATGTAACATTAGTAAATCTTCATAAGTCGAATATGAACAGCCAGCTTATCATTGACGTTTGAGGTCCTTTGATATATGATTAAGGGTAAAATGTATATTTTAACATGCGGAATACATTTTATTTTTTTATCAAAAAGAAAAGAGAATAATATATTGAGAGAGATAAGATTTTTACATGACTGCATGTAGGCAAAAATTTTATTACATTGTAACTTATATAAATTATTATAATTTATTTATCTTTGATTTAAAGTTTAATACACTTCAAAGTGCCTTAGTAATATTACAACTCAAACTATGTCCACTGATTAAAATAAGGTTTCGATATAGTCCACGTAACATAACCTATTGATAGAAACTATATAATTTACAATTGTGGTGAAGTACGTAATTGTAGAAACAATATCGTTCAATTTTAGTTAATTTACCACAATTTTGTTCTAATGAATACGTATAAGGTCGAGAATGTTTAAATTATACGACAATTTAATTAAATAGTGTTTCCATAACCAAGGTTTGTATTAATGAATAATTATTTATTAACATAGAACCTCCGTAGGTTGATAATAAAATTTCACGAATTAATTGAGAATTAAAGGTTAAAATGAAAATGTCATTAATTAATTATTCTCGACAATATTCGAAGTGATAAAACGTTTTTAAAGTAATATAATTGCACAATATTATTACTATTAAAACTAATAGTGTAAATAAAATGAGAAAGAATTTTAAAGATGATCAGCAGTATGAGTATGTTCCAAAATACTATAGACTAGAGCTAATGACATCTCGAATTGACATGACACGTCCAACGAGATGTTAACCACTAGGATTTAGCTTCGATGCAGTGTCATTTAGACTGACCAGAGGAGTTATAGGGCGAAGCTATCGCTATCGCAACGCAATTCATTTTGACATTTGATTTGTTTCGCTTTAGTACAAAAATGAACTGTCAAAATGTATCGCGTTCCGATAGCGGTAGCTCACCGTAATTAATCTGCAGCGTGCTGGAATATAATTCGGAACATATGTATGTATGCTTTATACTTTACACTAGCAACTTATCGAATTTGAGTTGAATTTGGAATTGATAATAAGTTATATTGTGAATGAGCTATTAATACAAAGACTACTTTTTAATCCAATCAAAAACATAAATGTGAAATGACAGCCAAGTTCAATATTATGATAAATGCCTTGGTTGTTGTCTTCAACGACGAAAGAAGTGAGATCTAAATAGGTGCTAAGTTTAATGGTCAGTCCTGAAATTTATTTATAAGTAACAGTATAACATATCATATCTTCTTATAACATAAGATTATGTATTGTAGCCTAAGGTCTGTCTTGGCTAGCGTTCATAATAGAATCTATTTATTTAAAAATTGCCAGTTTCTTATTTTGCCTTTGTATTCATCTAATTACCTATCTGTATATCATACCAAATTTTAACTCTCTAGGTCATGTGGAACTGGGTTAGAGTTTTAGTCTATAGGTCAGTCCGTCAGTCAGTCATTCAATGATAAAAATGAGGATTTTTGGACATTAATATCTAAATAACCGTTTAAGATAAGCTTATGAAAATTAGAACACATATGTATCTCACAAGTCTCTATATATGAACTAAATTTGATACGTTTACGTGAAATAGTTTTTGATTTATGAGGGGGTCAAAAGTGGCTCCAAATGGTTCGTGTAATATTACACACGGTGCGGTTCGCCAGTTCTGTTTCTTGAACTTGGCTTGACACGCTACCGCGTGTCTAGATAGGCAGGAACCTAAGGAAAATCGAAGAAAAAGAATTTCGTTTGATATCTGTATTCAAGGTAGAATCTTATTTCGAGACCGAAAAATTTGCTCACATTTTCCTCACATTAAGCCATAACGTAATTGCTGTGTGGTAATATGTTTCTTCGATAAAACCAAGGTTTAATGGTTTCATTATTCCACCTGTAAAACAAGACCGGATTGTTCGAGGGGATCATTCTGCGAAATATGTAACGTTCGCGGGATAAGAAAATTGAAACTAATAAAAAGCTTAGGCGAGACAAGCGCTTAAACTTTTCTTTAGAACATACGGATGAAACGGTGCTTAGGTTGGGAGATATTATGTAAATTTTATACCAGGAACACTTGACATGGATGGCGGGGAGAGAAAATAATTGCATCATTACAAAAATTACTTAACGAAGCTGCTCACTTTAGTTCACTTAGGAAATTTTCTTCTACAGTGCACCGATATAAATAATTTTGACAAAATTGCATTGTTATTAATTCTTTCGTGGATAATGCGCGAGAGTTTTGCTCTATAATTTAATTAATTTTATCGCTTTGAACCAAATGAGTATTGCAAACATACGTGTTTTGAAAACTAATTTCTTTACCGCAAGGTGCCGAATTAAAATATTACTACTAAGATGATCGAACTTTGCTCGGCATCAGTAACAGATGTTCATTGTTTAAAAACACCAATAAAATGACGTTTTCTAAAAAAATCGTCTCTGAAACCCCGTGTATACTAAAATTCATGAAAATCGTTGGAGCCGTTTCCGAGGTTTATGATAAATATATATGCAAGAATTGCTCGTTTGAAGGAATGAAATTTATTAAGAATTATTAGGTTTACTTTTGTAAATTATTTTGGCCTTATTTAAAATTAGTTATGCAAAACAGGATTGGCTTTATGCAAATGTATTTCTAGCCGACATTTGTGGTTAGTTTAGGATATACCTGTATAAACCGATTAGTGAGGGCAGTTTATAGGCGATCATGAACATGTGATTACATGCGATCCGTTTAGGTCAAAATCATTATGGTCTACGGTAATGGTATGGTATTCCTATTAATTATTAACGCAATACACGATATACGTATGTGTATTACTCATAATTCATGTACATATATTATATGTTAGTACACATATAAAAAGTATTCTGAAGTATTTAAATATCGATAAAGAACATTCGATCATTTAAGATAATGGAAATGTTAGATATCAAAATTGTATTTTTATTTCTGTTTCGATATAATATATAAACTACTATTTACCTTAGTCACGCCTTCAATAAACGCTCTCGTAGCAAGCTCGCCAGGACCATCGACAGTTTTTCCATCGTCATCCGGGCCCCACGACGCGCTGTAGATGTCGACGTGTTGAGGGTTGAGGCTCAAAGACCGCGCTTCCACTGCGTCCGTGACGTCACCGTCCAACATTCGCACACCTACGCAAAAATAAACCTTAATATCACTTAGTCCAAATAAGAACACAAATCGGAACAAATTAAAAAAAAAATCGCATGTTTTGGTATTTAAGTAGTTAGGCTTATAAAAATATTGCAAAACACGAACACTCTATTGAAGTTTCATCACAATCCGATCAATGATTTCGGAACATATAAAGACAAAACTACAAGAAATTTTTTTTATAAATAATAGAACATATATTACATACAAAATACACACTGTAGTATATTAAATACACCCTGTATTTTCTGAAAAACATGTTAAAAAACTCATTATAAATTAAATGCGGGAGTTTGAACACTACATATAGTGAAACTTTAGATTTATTTGTTCCATATTCCACCTAAAACTATTTTATGAGTTGATATTCACATTGAGGCCAACAAGTAAACCCTGCATTTAACTAAATTTAATAAAACATCGCCTAAAATATGGAATTTATATTCATACTTATAAGTTGAAATGAATTCAATAATTTGAAGCATTTAGGCTAATTATTCGATATTAAAATATAATAATTTTGCTCGCGTTCCTCTAATAAGTGTAATGTGGTGTCATAACCTTCTATAGTAAATAGTCTATCTTTTTATGAAACTAGCAGACAATCGAGTGGGCGGGTCGTCTGATGGTAAATGACCACTGCCGTTCGTAGATATTTTGAACATTAGAGAGAGTAATAGAAAATAAGAGAAGGGATAAAGGAGTGAGTTCGGCCTCAAATGATACGTACAAAATATAGTTAATTTAAGCCGATTTCTATGAGAGTGTGATACTGCCCCGGTCGAACCGCCCGTATAAAGAGCTGTAGTAAGTGTCTACATCTAGATTCTACCATATGTCTATCAAGTTAACGCTAAAAAAAATCAAATCAAACTGGTAATTTCCAAGATAAGTGCGTCTAAACAAAATCTTCACCTTTATGTTATAATATAGATATATTAAATAATTGTATTTATCCATCTACAACTATTTAGAAATAATAATAACATTTCCAGGAAAAACTACTTAATTGATAACAGAAAAAGATACACCGAAATAAATTGAAATTCCTATAATATTATTATAGTATTATCGGAATACGAGAAATAGAATATAATAATTTCAGAAACCATTCCATCCTGAGCAAATAAATAACTATATTCAAACAATAACTTATTTATGCGAAGCGATTTCTCGACAGACGAGCGAAGGCCGCGAAGTTAAATTGCTGCTAGAGATATACAAATATATCTATGTATAAACTATTGGTATATACTCGTACGAATACAATAACTATAATTTTCAAATAAATTTATAGACCATATATATCATATAATTTGACGCTCATATCTGTATGTAAAGTTTGCAAAATTTTTACAAATGCACATTTTTTAAAATATTGAAAATAAAGAAATCCCGAAAGTGTACACGTGTATTTCAAATAAACTTAATGTACAATTGTCGATCGGAATATGTTTTTAATTTAGCGAAATTAAAATATATATATATCTAAACAAAAATACTTTTTTTGAGTACTTAAATTGATCCAGTACTTAAAATATTTCGTTAGATTTTTGTACATCTAGAATCGTAAAACTAATATTACACAACACTTATAATTTACATGGAAGTGCAGAATACGAATATATTTTTTTAAATTATGCATAAAAATACATTAAATCATCAAAAAAATATTACACACACTACCATGTATTTGATACACATACGCATATATTCTCTTTTGTTTATGTTTTAACTTGTAATTTCAATTATTTATGTACGTACTTGACAACTAGTATTAATAAATTCCTCAAAATAGCTTAAAATATTTAACCTAACGCAAACTATGGGATTATAATTTACATTACACGAAAATGATAATATAAACGTAAGTATATGAAAATTAGACAATTCATTTCTCATTTCATAATTTGACGCGAGAGAAGCAATTTCAGTACTAATTACTTATTCACATGTGCAAGCAAGTTGGCAATGAGCGTTGTCTCCATTTTGACCTAAAAACGTCTTATTACGCGAATCTACGTTCATTTATTTGTGAAAAAATATTTTAAAGAAACATTTGCAAGGAGAAATGGGTTAATTAAGGAAGAAAATACATAAAAAATAGCTTAAGATATTTTCTTACGAGCGGAGAGTTTAGTGACAAAAAACATGACATTTTTTTAATGGCTGACATAAAAGTACGTAAATATATCTTAATTTGTGTCAATTCGTTTGAAAGTAACACTTTAAGATAGTATTATAGCTCTTACTAGCTTTTGCCTGCGACTTCGTCCGCGTTTTCGTCATTTTTCGAAAAAAAAGTAGCGTATCTCCTTCCTCAGGGTTCAGTGGTTTTGATGTGACAGACTGATTAACTATCGTAATGTAATAGGGAAATATAATATGTCATTTCAGGAGTCAGCTCGTGACCACGGCGAATGTAACTTCGTCGAAACGTCGGGCAATAAAAAGGTATTACTACCATTAGTTATCGCGATAAGACCCGTTATATTAAATATGAATATAATATGTCAATCCACAATACTTGATTTCTATGATTTTTTTTATTCAATATGTAGGTAATAATGTTAATTTTTTTAATTAGGGATGAGTGAGAGTATTATAAACGTAAGAGTAAACAAATATAATCAGGATTCTCCGAACTGCTAACCTATCAGGAGTTACACGTGTTATTGCGAGTCAACCATAAAAGATAGACATATGTTGTTGCGGGATATTTTTACGAAATTTTATGTAAAATATTTCCGTCATACACGATTTCTATGTAACTTTAACCATTAAGTCTGCATACGCGACGGAAGCTTAAAAATTAGAGTAACGTCTCCCGTTTTCCCAAAATTTCCCTTTATTACTCTGCTCCTTTTGATTGTAACGTGATGAAAAGTATACTATAACCTGCCTAGGAGTATGAAGTATAATTATACTAAGTTTCGTTAAAATCCGTCGAGTAGTTTTTGTTTCTATAAGGAACATACATACAGACAAAAATTTTACTGATTGCATTTTTGGCATCAGTATCGATCACTAATCACCCCCTGATAGTTATTTCGAAAATATATTTCATGTACAGAATTGACCTCTCTACAGATTTATTATAAGTATAGATAGATAATGTCGTTAAATAAAAAACAATCTTCTTATATTATATAGTTACAGAATTATTATACTACTCAATATTCGTAGTACAAAAAAATCATGATCTTAATTAATCCAGTCAAAAAATATATCGGAACATTTTATATTTTAGGTCAAATAAGGGGCAAAAGAAAATTCTCATCGCTTTTTTGATAAAGTAATGAATTGTTTTAAGCATTTATTCCTTTTGCTTCTAAAAAATATCCCTCACCGATAACTCCGTTTATTGGATAACCAAAATAAATTTTAAACGGATTCAGAGAGATATTTGAAACCAATTTAAAATATTCTAAATATATTTCTATTTATTTAGTACAAATACTTGTAGTATAAAAAAATCACGTAATAATTTAAACATTTTTTTATTTTAAACAACGTTTATATAAAGCCACTGTGACCACTACTGTTAGAGCCAGAAGCCCACCAGACTCTGAATACCTACGACTGTCATATTTATTAAGTCAAAGATATTCAAACAAGGTTGAAATGAATTTTTTTTTTAATCACAAGACTTAAATGGGCTGGGCATGTTGATATGAGGACAGAATAACGGTATAAAAAATTATGATAAACTGGAAATCAAAACAAAAGAGACATCGGAGGCCCAGAAAGACAGTACGATTGCATTGAGGATCTTAAGGCCACAGGAAAGGTCACCAACTGGAAGACGAAGGCTAAGGATCAGAACGGAATAAGTAATTATTTCTTATAACATGTTTGTATACATAAATATCTGTCCCAATGTGAACGTGTCCCAGTCTTTTTTTAATAATAAATTTAAGTTATTTGAGGCCAAACACAACAAAAATTATACAATTATTAAATACTTAAGAACTCAATAGTTATACCTATAAGCTGCGTCAAGTGATTCTCAACCAGATGTATGATGCCATATTATTATATTGTTTTCAAGGTTACATAACTACACATATCACGACTCAATGAAATAATGGTAAATGGATTAAAATTAAATGACATTTAACCTATATATATATATGTATATTCTCAAGTAATGTTCAATAAGAACTTGTAAAAAAATATATAACAGACCGGAAATTTTGTATGCTACAAACATTTCTATAGGAGCATTTCTATATGTAATAAAAACAGAAAGGATACGAAATTCGTACTTAGATTCACACCTCATTTTACTTTGTATTCCGTGTTGAAATCCCGTAAGTTCGTGTTTGGGATAAATATAATACACTGCGCCTTTCCAATACAATTTTATTATCATGTATTTCATATTCTGAACATAATATTGTTCGCGTAATACTCGTATGTTTACAATTTTCTTTTCTTTTAGGACTTACTTAGGCTGTCGAACGATAAGATTTCTAAGATAACACGTAACTATTGTAATAAGAATAACATAAAAATGACTTTATTGTATCAAAAACGGCCTTTAGGCCACCAGTATTGTTTTAAAAATAATTTCAGTGTGATCTTTCAACGCTATAAAACGGTAACTAAATGTCGGTTATCACTATCCTAGAAAACCCTAGCTCAATTACTGCTTAAAGTCTCGGTAAAGTGAAATTGCTACGATACAATTGTTGGAACAAGTTTCCTAGAAAGTTAAATGAAGCAGACCAATTAAGATTAATTAGGATCGATAACACTCTTAACATGGACGTTATTTAAGATAACCTCGCAGTGCGATGGGAAACAGCCTGCCTTTGTGATTGTCGCAAATTTGATTCCTGCTCGATTAGATTTTTTTTTTAATTTAATGAAGAGCTATGTTACCTATTAATACTATCTCAACCGTCGTAATTCTTAATCAAGTTTACAAAGAAAATTTTGAAATATCTGTCCAAAAATGTTTTCTATGTGAATGTATTCGTTTTATTTTATCAGTCAATATTATAAGATTAGTGTTTCATATGGATAAAAAAATAGCTCTGACATGATTAAGTGGAAAAAAGATACGTCTATTTGAAAATTGATTTATTACATGAAATTTAATAAAGCACAGATATTATATAAATAAATTGGACCGGAAAATTCATTTTTGAAAATACATAAACAAACCAAAATTATTTAATTAAACCAAGAAAATAAATTTTAATTAATTATTTTCTGTCTGCTGGTCAAACGGAATTTCACATTATTTTATATTGCACATACCCCACGGCTCGAGTATCAACAGCAAAGGTAACAGAAATGTAATTACATATAAGAGAGGAATATTTGCTTTTGGGATTGTTTATGAAAATTATATTGCCTCTAGCAACGCTCCATCCGAGTTCAAAGTTACGCTGCAAGCTCAAGAGGAATATTCCCACTTTGACAGGACAGCGAGATATTAACGGCAACAACAATTCCCCAGTCAAAAACATGAGAGGTATGTGTACACTTTGCAAATTGTCAAAGCGGAATTAAGCTGATTTCACGCTGTGGGTAGAATGACAACCGATAAGGACATAATTTTTGATGGCCACTCGAGTGTAACGGTTAGTTTTTTTCTGATCCCTATTCTCATAGTTCATGTATTTTTTATATTATTACAAGACCCACTGATATCTGCGATTTTGTTCTTTGCTAAGATAATGTCAAATGTCAGCAATACATTTTTCTCGGCTTTTTATATTAACTGGGATTTAAAATTGAATATAATTGAAACTGTTCAAAAAAATACATAATCTTGATATTAATCAGATTAGGTATTTTTACGTATTTCGTCTACATACATTTTACTTTTATAAAGATCTAGAAGGCATGGTGGCAGTTAATTAACGTTACATAATAAAATAGCAAAATTTATATTTAGTAAGATAAACGAAGTTTTTACATTTTTTACGGGAAATTTTCAGAGAGCAAAAATTTGGACGATAAAAATAACGTAAATTAAAAATAAAGTTAATCGTTAATAAACATCTACAACAATTAATCAAGCACCAATCAACTTAATACATTTTTATATACTTAATCACTTTTATCTGAAGCAGTTTATTTAATAAGTAGATACTATTAAAAAAATGTAAAGATTTATAAAATATGCTTACCTCCAACACTAGCTTCGTAAGCGACGCCGACAGCGCATAGGGAATTATTAGCGGTGGCTGCAACCTCCCCTGCACAACGAGTACCGTGACGATTTGAATCGATTATATCGTATCGCGGTTGTGGGTCCGAATCGTGGGAGTTGACGTCGTATGAAGCCATCGGATCCTGTTGTAGATAGAAAAATATGTATATAAAGTTAACAAAAAGAAAAAGTAAATCAATGGAACAGCCACGTGAATTTTTGTAACAAAAATATAAAAATTGTTTTTTTTATTTTGCCGAATCGATTACAATCAATGTGTGACAAGTCTTGACTACGCCTTTCATATTCTAAAGGAATAGTTTTTGAATTATGCAATAAAGATACAAACACCTCTACGCTCATTTACAGACGTCACGCAGATGATAAATTGTGAAAATCAACAATTGAAATCTGTCGCAGTAATGATTATATTTTAATTAAGTACCATAAATATTCAAAATTTAATATTTATTTATTACGACTAATTCGCTAATACACTACGCTTTCTTTCGCTATTAAATGTGTATGTTCGAGAATTCATTTTTTATGTTACAGCTTACATATTACGAGGTTTCGTACTACAATAGATGATTAATGAAAAGAATAAAACATTAGCACCTACCTATAATTACAATTGTTAAGGGTCGCTAAACGAATTATTTACAAGAAAAATGTTTTTCTTTTTAATTCGCAGATATTAAATTTAAAACTGAACTAAATGTATACCAACTATACTAGTTTTTAATGTATACGTACATCAGAATACAAAGTTATTTAATGTAAATATCTTAAAATTCTTTAAAAAGTAAGCCAAGTGTTTACGACCCAAGTTTTTTTAGTGTCACATTTTTATATGTAATTCAAAATAACGCGGCTAATGCGGCCAGTTGGAAAACTAAGTAAATATATCAGACTTAATATTCCCAACTCCGAGAGGTTCTGCGTTAAACCAGCTACATCTTGTTTATATTATTTGCTGAAAAATATTTTAATCTTCCACCGAGTAATAGTAATACACGATAAATATAGTAAATTCAATAATTACCTACTTTAAATGACTCATATTTATTTTTTTATTAAAAACAAAATATCAATAATATGCATGTATTAAATAATAATAATATATAGATCTTACATAAATAAAAAAAAATAATAGTGAGATACAATTTTATTGTCTTCGTCATTATTATTTTGTTAGAAAATTTCACAACTCTGATATGAAAATAACTTTAAGAAGAATTATTAAAAATGACAAAGGTGTTTGTAATTGCATTAATTACATTTATTAATTACATAAAGTATTTAAGTTTATTCCTTAACGAAATTTGAAAACAAGTATTTGCAAAGTTTTTTTTTAATTAAAAAACGAATATATGTAGTTTTAGGAAACATTTTCCTTGTGGTTATCGTAAATTCAGCACCGTTTGATACAAACGTAAAATCATTAAAAAATTTTAGTTGGAGGTCCTAAAAACAAATTCATACAATAAAGATTTAATAAAATTTACAAACCGAAAATTCTATTAAAAATAAAACGATGAAGTTTAAAATAACTATATTAAATATACCTACCATATTTTTGTGCATGTATTTATTTAACTTAATGCAGACTACCTTATTCAGTTAATACAAGCGTTCTAAGTATATATTTATATAGGTAGCGCTGATATACAATATATTTAACCCTATATATTTAAGAAACGTCCAACTGCATTAAATTAGGCAAAGTTTGCAATATTATTGATATTCAAAAATAAATCAACAAGCATAACACATAAAAAAGGCCATGGATGCAGTATTTTATAATTAAGAGAACGTGAAGAAAGAACGTAAACCCAGTCTAATAATATAATAAAAATAAATTAAAATGAAATAATATATTCAGCAAGTAAAATTTTGCACATAATTTCTTTTTGTTTAGTTTTCGTTCGTTAGACTCGTATTTCATAGAATTCATGCGTGTTTAATTATTTTTTAACGTATAGCTGTTTTGAAATATAGATTGAAATTTTTTGTATAATATTATAATAATAAGCGTCCTAATTAATTGCATTTGTTAGGCATGGCTTAAATTACTTTTTTTAATAAAATAAAAATCCAACATACATATATACCTAATCAATAGAGTTGAAAATATTGTTTCCGGTAAGAATTTTATCTTTCAAAGCAATAATCTATCTATCTGTCCAATTTCAAAAATTCTTGCTGCAATAGTTACTTCATAGTGGAAGATATACCTATTTATAGGCTATTCAAAATCCACTCATCAAAGAGAACGTAACCACGACTGGTGAATACTAAAATTTAACGCAAATGGTATATACTACGAGGAACTATACAGTACTGTCTATGATGATCTCAATTCTTTCTAATAAATGCATTAACATTCATAACAAATGATTCGTACATCAATGAATAATTTTCAACCAGTTCAATAGATGAAACGCTTACGCGCCGATTTCAAACATAGCACGTATAGCCGTAATAGCACTGACCTAATTACCCGTTTTTCCAAACCAACATTGAGATTAAAGCTTTACGCGAGATGAATCGTGTAATTTCAAACTCGACCGCCTTTGTATGTGAATCTTGCTGAAAGCGGTAAAACACATGATTCTGATATAATCACGTGGGGTACGAGCTCAGACAATAACTCTTTAATACCTTGCCCAGATAGCAAAAACGTTAATGGATCCCTGAAAGGGTTCTAATTGTTTAATGGAAGTCACTTTACCCTGAATATTGAATTTACATCGAAGAAAAATCAAGATACATCAAAGGCAAAGGATATTTCTCCCGTTGAAACTAAAGAAAAGGGCACATACCATACTACTGTTACATTCAATACGTTCTTCTATTCCGACTCGGCAACACGTTTTAGAAATTCTTCAGACGTATACAGACTTTTACGCGACCTTCGAGTGACGTTGCCAAGTCCAATCACAGGATAAATTTCAAAATTAAAAGCACTTCAAAAATTAGTGATTCTAATCCGGACTGAAGTCAAAATCGTTGGGATCCACATCTTATGTCCACTGGGCAAAAAAGTAACTCTTATTTTATTTAAACCATTCATATTTTTAAATGCTATCTCAAAATATCGAGGGTACATGTTCCGATACAAATCCCGACATTCAATTTCCCCGGGCATAAATGTGAACTGCACCAACAGTACGAAAACTGCTATTTCAAACTCAAGCTACTTTGTTCATGAATGTCACTTGTGAGAACGCCAACCTATTTATTTAACACTGTAGTACTTGCTCGAAGAACGATTTATACAAACAAATGCCTTTGACTTCGAGCCACGAGTGTACTCAGCAACGTTGCCTTGCGACGGCAAAACTACGATTAATTATTTGGAATTTCAGTTTTAGTTGATGAATTCTGCTGCTTTATATGCGTTGCTCTTATATTATATTATTGCATTATCTATTTATTAATGAGATAAAACATTAAATAACAGATACTTGGAAAGTACGGTAAGATGGAAAACCAATATCAATAAGCCTAAACTCTTTTCCTATTCTTTCCTTACGTCCTGATCCCTTTCAACTGTATCCGTTTTCCGTTATCTGGTGGTGGCGACGATCACTTAACATTAGCCTTCCACCTGCTAATTTGCTAGACAGTTAAAAAAAAAAAAACAAAAAGCAAGTTAATGATATTTTGTGACAATATAAATGAATGAAACATGTGTTTTTTTTAATCCTTTAAAATTTAAATAGTCTTTTACAGTTAAAACTTTCAATTTTAACACATCGTACTAAATCAAAAAAAAAAAATTAAACCACATTAAGTTTTGTATTACTCTACAATGCAAAAATTAAATAAGATTTGACCAAATATAGTTTTACAACAACACACGCCTACATGCAAAAAACAACATTTTTTTAAACAAACTCAAAAATACAACCAACACAAAAGATATTAATCAACAGATCCATTAGCAGTTGACCAATCCTCTTAGTGATCAATCAGAAAACGTTATAGCCATTGCTAATAACGTAAGTGAGCCACCAATTAGTTATCGTATAATAGCTTGAAAGCATGCCAACGTGATTGTGCCGCCACGCGAGGAATCTATTCACGACCGCGAAGCATGAGAACCATGCGATGCTGGTATTTAGCTGAAATTATTTTGAATAGACTATTTATTTAATAAATTAACCGCTTGGATTTTAAATTAGAAAATAAATTAAATCGAAACCAGCACAATTTATATCACACCGAACCGAGCGTTTCTTTTTCACTGACGCCCAGCACACGCTTATTCAGCTTTTACTACCCGACTGCACGACGCAAGGGAGGGTAAAGTGTTTAGTATTCTACGTATGTATGTATGTATGCCATATCGTTTAATTCGTCATAACGGCGCGACTGTCATAGAAATTGTAATAATTTGGGAAAAATCAAAATGGCCGATTTTGGACGCTATAACGTATAAAAGAAAAAAAATGAAATTCGATTACCTATATTAAGTGGCGTATTGTTGAACAGATGTTTAAAAATAACTTTTAGATTTCTTATATCACTTTTCAATCAAAAGTATCGTTTAAAATCTATAACTCTTTATAGTTGGTTAGTAACGATTCTCTGTGTTCTTGTTACGCATTCGGGTTTTTGATTTTTTTCTCTAAATTACTTGTTATTGTATATAAATAACAAGTAAATAAATGAAAAATTATATATAACAAAACCTGAATACCAATCACGACTCAAAGGGCACTATCTTTAAGTATCGGAAATATAAATTAGACGGATAATCAGACAACGTAGATGTAATACTAATATTGGCACTATTTGGGCACGGAACCCTTAAAACACAATAGAGAAACACTTAGAACAACAAACTATGTTTATTCGCCATAAGTTGTTATTTAAACTTTATCATAAGGTCTAAAAACTGGTCATGTTTTCAATACATGATTTCATTTACTAGCTATGGCTTATTTTAATATAGATTGGGAAGTAAGGAAAAGAATGGAGCAGGAGGTTCGATTTCCTGTGCTCTTTGGTTCTCTTTGGTTGAAGGATTCTATTTGCAGGACATAAAAATATTGAGATCAAGAACGATTTTAGAAGTCTCTTAATTGACATATAATAATTCGATGCTGATAAGAAATAATGTGTCAACCCACAAAATGTCGGATTCGGAGATATTGATGTATTCTGATAATGGAACATCGACATGTATGTATTTAATATTATTAAAATGTTTTTCAAGTCATCTAAACTATATATGTACAGAATAAAGTTTTATTAATAAAATGTTTCGAATATTGAAACTGTGCTCAATATTTTGTAATATGCAATAATATGCTATATTTGTAAAACTTATAATTAGACTAGCTGTGCCCGCGACTTCGTTCGCGTGGATAACAGAATGCTTGGCATGTCTCCTGCAAAGCAAAGTTATAATAGTCTGCGGTCAAGAAAAGAGCCTTTTACTTCGGATTTGGGAACTTTCTGGTTGTATTTATAAGCAGACACTAACTCAGATACGGTATTCCTCCACGGTTTTTACAATAAATGTTGAAGAAAAGTGTTTTGTGCTAATCTTTAAAATTTCAACTTTTAAACAGTATGTTCCCGCCAAAGTTCTTCTTATAAATATAGAATATATATTCTCCTTATATATCGGGTGACTTTTTTAACTGAGCTTTATAGGCCAAATCCAGAACTATAAGGAATCGCGAAAAATACTTAAAGGAGTCTCGTGTCCGATTTTGAGAAATCTAAAACTGCATCATAAGTTTTTTTTTATTTCATGATTCTCTTGATCAGGAATAGAACCCACTAATTTTGAAAAAAAAAAACATTATTACCACCTTTTTTTTTGTTTACGCAGGGGAAATCTTCGAAAAGATACCCGATTCCTGGGGGGGAGGTTATGTGGAGATTTATACCCACTAAAACCCCTGCGATGGTCTTTCTCAGCACGGAAATGGAGAGGCCTCGGGATCGCTTGCGCATGCGTATCCGCTGCCCCTCCCGTGCGACGCTCCGCTCGTGGCAGGCGGAGCTCGTCTCAGGAGGGCAAAGTCTAATATTGCCCTCCCCGCACCCCTCGCTGGTGCGTACGGCAGTTCGAGACCATCCCGACTGCCGTCCTCCTCGTGGCCGTATGAAAACGGATGCGCGGGACCCCCATCTCACGCACCCACGGCCCGAGGGCGCGCCGTATTTATTCTACCCCGGGCACTGGGGCTAGGAGGCCGGAAGGACGACGCCTCGGTCGTCCTCGTCGGGCGGGATCGACCCTCTCCCGGGCCCGCCCTGCTATCTCCTTCTGGACCATGACGGTCTCACAGAAGGAGACTACGGCCTCCCACGCCGATTCCCTGCAGAACATCGCCGACACGACTGCTCGCAGGGAGAGATCTCGCTCGATCTCCTGGACCAAGACCTGCCTTTCGGCGGCCCACGCGGGACACGCCGCCAGCGTATGCTGGGCAGTGTCTCGGTCCGCACTGATTATTACCACCTAATAGTGTGATAGAATGTGCCATTTGTTTTGATCCCCGTCACCTACTCCGTTACCTAGGTAGGTTTAGATAGTTCTTAATAAGATGAATCAATTTATTGAAAATCTACATTTCACTGAACTCGGCTATTGTACTCGCTATTAGCGTTACAACATCCCGTTATGATTTTAAAATTTTACTTTTAGGTATGATCGTTTTTTTGATGAGCTACTAAAGATTTAATTAATGCATGAATTTGATAGAATTTTGTAAAAAATTAGCCTTTTCTTTTTTTGGAGGTTAACTTTATACCATTACCTCCCCAAAGTTGATCCTTCAAATATGTCACTGTATTAGATAATGCAATAATACAGAATGCTAATTTTTGCAAAATCACCGTGTTCGTTTCTGGCTAGGAAAACTTATTTTTCAAAAAACTAATGATATAGTTTTAGTTTTTATCTAAATCGGCTCTGTGACTCCTTTAATTATTATTTTTCGCTATTGCTTATATAGTTTCGGATTTGATGTATCATATCCAGTATAAAAAATACCAGTAAATATATTATTTTTTTTAATTATTATATTTATATAATATATATTTTCCCTATTTGAATCAGATGTTGTTCACTATTTCATTGGTTTCAATTTTGGTCCTTATTACATTGGCTTTCTGCTAGTGAAAGTTTCGTCAAAATCGATCCAGCAGTTTCAGATATTAGCCGAAACAAACTGAGTGACAAATAGACAAAAATTTTAAAATTGGTAATTTTGTTGTCAGTACCGCGTATACTTTCATATGCATTTATTAAAAAATTCAAACAGACACATCAATTTTATTCATTTGTATAGATGTATAAGGACATCTATACAAATCCTTCTTAAATCGGAAATTGTTCACTATTTTATTGGTTTCTACAATATTTTGTTATCGCGTAATTCTCTGTTTTACTTATTCATTAAAATAAATACATATTTTTCAATAAAAGTAGCCCAAGTTAATACTTATAATATTAGCTGTCCATTAATCAAATAACGTTTTAAAGAACTTTTTAGACTTTGTGACATTTCGTAATTTTTTTCTTCCATCCCCTCTTCCTCCTCTGGGCCTCATTAATATAGGTTTAAAATATGGGATTAATAGACATTCCCTAACTGCGAGTGAAAGTCCCATCAAATTTGATTCAGCTGTTTCAGAGATTAGTCGTAAGAAACAGACTGATAGACAAAAATTTTAAAAATTATTTTTTTATTATGTAAATAGTGTATATACTTTCATGCATTTCGTGAAAAGTCCAAAATAATGTTCGACGTAATTTATTTATGAACCGATTGAAATGAAACAAACACAAAATGTTAACTGAAGCTTACTTCAATATATTAATGACCATACATTAAATCGGATAAGACGTTTCTGAGATAACGCACAGATAAACAAACTGACAAAAATTGTAACAATTATTGTTTTGGGTTCTATTGCGTAGGTAAAGGCTCCCAATAATATATTTTTTTCCATATATCTTTCATGTACAGACAGCGACCCGTTAGAATTTTTTTATATTTATAGATTAAAAAATATCTAAAATAGAAGTAAGCCTAAGTCGCTCCTTATAACATTTGCTAACTGCAAGTAAAAGTACCATCAAAATAGGTTCAGCCGTTTCAGAGATTACTCGGAACAAACAGATAGACAGACAGACTGACAGACAAAAAATTAAAAAAAATGTATTTTTTGATGTAAGTACTGTATATACTTTCATGCATTTAGTGAAAAGCACAAAATAATGTTCGACGTGAACCCTTCAATTGACATAACTTTTTTATTTATGAACCGATTGACATGAAACAAACCCTAAATGTTAAGTGAAGCTTACCACAACATATTAGTGAAAACCGCATCTAAATCGGATAAGCCGTTTCTGAGATTAGCATGCACAAACGCACAGATAAACAGACAAACAGACAAACAGACAAACAGACAAACAGACAAACAGATAAGAATTCTAAAAATCTTTGTTTTGGGTTCTATTGCGTTGGTAAAGGCCCCCAGTAAGATTTTTTTTCATATATCTTCCATGTACAGACACCGACCCGCTAGAATTTTATTATTAGTATAGATAAAACCTTTTTTTATACCAATCTGTTTTTAATTCATTGTCCCTTTTATCAAAGTAGAAAAGAAAAGATGGATATATATATCTTCAAACAAATTTGTTAAGAACATATTAAAATGAAGTCCGTGTAGCTTGACACATTATTGCTTATCAGCGTCCAATTATTATTAGTTTTAAGAAAACACAAAATTTAATTATAAATCTATTATCATATAGAAAATGTTATGAATCGTATACTAATTTAATTAATTACGTAATTACTTGTCCCATTAAAGTTTATAAGTAATAGGCGTTATTCAAATGCCTCAAATCATACATTTATATGTATCTAAGAGGCAAGAATTATTTTAACTTATTTAAATATTATTATCTATTTTCAATTTTATTATAATTTATTTGTATATACTCAACAATATGATAAAACTTGACACATTAATTTTCTGTAACGGAATTGTTTAATATTAATTATTGTAATTTATTGTATAATTTAATATTTTAATAAATTTAACCCATTTAGATAATAATTATCATGAGTTAATGGTCTAAAATTTTATAGATAGGTTACATACCTAGTAAGCAGCGTTTGATAATGAGACCTTCTGTTGAATTTACGTTCAATATAAATATATTAGAAAAATACAAAACAAAGGAGATGATTGAAAAATTTCTACTATATAATAATACTAGCTATTTAAGGTTTAGGTATTATAGTATTCGTTACTTGCCAAATTCAATAGAATTTTTTTATTTTACCCTAAAAACACAATAAATAGGAAATGTGATTATGGTGTGCTACCGCTTTCGCATTATGATACATTTTGAAAATTGATCTGTTTCGTTTTAGTATAAAAATCAGACAACTGTCAAAAGGGAATGCATTAGCGATAGCACAAGTATAATTACCCTGTTGGCTATATATTGCTAATATAATAATTTGTCAAGTCGTATCAGCAATTTTCGAGATTATCGCACTCAGAAAAAGAAAATCTACAGCGTTATATATTAGTACACATAATATCAATATCTATAAACTTACATAGTTTGAAACTAAATCCGGGTGATCAGTCTCCAGACCGTCGTCAAGGATGGTGACCACTACGCCCCGGCCAGTGACTCCTTCCCGCCACGCTGGCATCACATTCATGTCTAACCCGCCACCACGATTCTGTAAAAAACATTTAATTATTTTACAATAATATACATGAAAATAATCATTACAATATTAACTTTATTATACGTTACTTAAAATGTAACAATAATTATGACAAAAGAAATATTGTATATATTTTTTTGCCTTTTGAATTTTGATTGTCTGGAATAATGATTTTGAATAGCCTATTTCTCCATACAAAATTTCATCACCTACTATACCACCCTTCAAATTTGTTTTCGTAACAAAAATTGCCTGACCTTCTCCAACGTCCAATAACTCCCAAAATTCAATATAATTGGATTAACAGTTTAAAAATAGCGTAAAAACGTAATAAACAAATAGAGTGACATAGTCAATTTCATTTATAATATTAATATGGAATATTTAAATAAAAATAATAAATTCTGTAAAGCTATTATTCAAGAAATAATTCGCAATAAATCAATGAATTCGAAGTCTGTGTATGAACGATGTCGTTACACAATAAAATTTTCCTATAGTCATAACTTTTGTATTGTTGCATGTCAATACCATTTATATTTCACGGTCTTTACCGTTGAATTTGTTTCTTATGAAATAGTCATCATTTACACCTAAAGAAAGTAATCGTGAAATATTATTCAATACGTAATCGAAATACTTTCATTCAAAAAAACCATTCAGGAAGTAAAAGAAATAAAGAGCTTCGAAATGTTTTCAATAAGAAAATATTGATATCCAGATTGTTTCTAAACCTTTTTATGTTTTATTGTGTAGGACCTATTTAACATTGTATAATTCATAAGCTTTTAAAAATAGTTTTTTTTTCAATATTATTGGATACAATTAGCAACAAAAATCCTGCGAGAATGTCAACACACTATTATTAGACACTGCTTTATCATTCATGTAATCATGTACTAAATAGTATGCTTTTACTATTAATGATTTTCGTGATAGCTTTAAATTTATAATGCAAATGAAATCTTGTTTCATGGATTTTATTATAGAAGAGTATTTTGTGCCATAAAAGACATTAACTTTGCGCAGACCGAAACTAGGTATTATTAGCTTATCTTTATTTCTCGTGTTTATGCAATGTTCGTCACTGTTCCTTTCGAAAGTATTAATATTTTAGTGAAAGTACAAAACATTGTTATAAATATATTGAGATGGGACTCTTAATATGCCTTTTTGTTTTAAAATATTTCTTAGGGACTCCCCGACACCTAGATTATAAATAGCTCGAAAAGCTCTTTTTTTAATTAGGATGATTACAAATATTAATTCGTAAGACAAGATGCTATGAAAATAGCTAAAGCTATTCGAGCTGTATCACTGTCAGTTAATTGTCTAACTTTTCTGACCGCGTATACTGCGGAGCTAAATCTTTCCGCAAGAGATGCCAAATGAGTTTTTCACTAAAGCTTATAAGCGAATCCTGTTTCCAAGAATGCAGTGTTACTAGTGATGTTTAAAGTTTCATAATTTATATAAATGATTTATGTCTGATTTACCCGATTACATTAGTTTTCAAATAAATAAAACCGCATCAAAATCGGTCAATTCGTTAGGGAGCTACGATGCCACAGACAGACATAGGGATACACAGATAATCACGTTAAACTTATAACACTCTTCTTTCTTGAACGGAGGTTAAAAAATACAATCATGCACTAAAAGACCATTATGGAAGTGAACAGAAATTGCAGTACAAATCTTTCAGCTATCAAATAAATTGTTAAGTTAAGAGATAGAATGCGAGTTGAATTCTTCCATTTTATTTTAATGATCTTACATTTATTTATAGCGCAAAAACTTTTCTCTATTTTTCGAAATTTTGTTTCATCTTTAATAATAATTGTATTATATATGAAACCGTCTGGTTTTGTGAGACAATAATTTCAATTTTAATGAAAATAAATAAATAAAAGCTTCTGACTCAAAAAAAACATCCAAACCACGACAAACATCCGTATGGCCAATACAGGTGTTTGCCATAAACAGGAATTGAACCCCCAACCGTTAGCGATTCAAGCAGTTGCAATGACCACTGCGCCATCCTGTCGTCAAAACACATCCTAGTATTAACATTCCAGAGCAAGCTCTACATATTTGTTATATATAATATAACCGTACTATATAATACCCATATAACCGTATTATATAATATAACCGTATATTGGGGGTTCACCAGCATGTTTCCCTTAGCCCACCCCCTTCCGGATCCGCTAGCGGATTAAAGGAAGCTCAAAATTAAAGTTGTAATTTTGAGCTTCCTTTAATCCGCTTCACTTCGTAGAAAAAAGAAAAAAAATCCATTGAATCAATTGTCGGTACTTGTTAAAACATGTACTTTTACAATTAATAAAATAAAATATTTAGTCAATTTTCCTCCTGTGAAAGTCAATATTGAACGATTTGAATCTTTTATTATTTGATAAAATCTCTACGTTTATAACCGTATCAACTATTCAAAGGAGCGCTTAGAAGCGAACATTACGAATACATTTTTAAAATGTACATTGGAAACGCGAGAAGCGTTTGATATTGCGGTTGAATCGATTTACGGATTAATTTAAGTTTTTATTAACAGAATAACCGAATTTAGTTAACATTTTTTTTAATAAGGGATTATTTATTAATATTTCATTCTCATAAAAAAAGAAAATAGAAATAGTGATATAAAACAACTATGTAACCTAGCAACAGCTACAAGGTAAGTCTACGAAAGCCGTGAGTGTCAAAAATAAGGCGCTGACGGTAAATTCTTTCAGATATGAAACAAAGAGAAATACCTTATGTAAATCATTATGAAATTCTAAGAGTAAAACTTATAAGAGTATTTCTCGCCTTACATTATTGTAATATCGATATCAAAATATAGTACCTAGCTCCAGATATGCGAAAAAAAGACAACGTAAGCATTGGCTTTGTAAGTCTGGGTATGACTAGGTATGCAACTTAGAGTTTCAATAAATAAATCACTAATAGTAAACTCTTATAAGATAATGTTATAAGCTAAATTCTTTTTGTGTTATATGAGAATTAAACTTATAAGTTTTGATTTCAGAGTTTCATAGAGATTTAAATAAGTATTTTGTCATTGCTTTATACATAATATAATTGACTATCATTGCTTTTTTAAATCACATTTATTTTCGAGCTTTCGAGACTAGTTACTATAGTCTATTTCACAATACATTTACGTTAATATTTTATATATCTTTCAAAATAGTGATGGTTTTACTAAGAACAGTGACAGGCATAGTGTAAACACTAGAAGAAAAAAAAACTTTTCATACCAAACTTTCGTCTTCATAAAGTCAGTTCATTATTTCTGGGGTTTGTTATTCGCATCTATAATAAAATCCCATTTGCCACTTAATAAGTTTAAAGCCTACGTAAAAATCATTGATAAATAAAGCAGATTATACCGTACAAAAATATTTTGACGACAAAGAGGCTTGGATTTGACAAACGTTGATTTTTTATCCGGATAACATAATTAAAATGTAATAAAAATACATTATGTATACATGATTTTAAAAGAGTTACTATCGAGTTTCTTGCCGGTTTTTCACGGTAGAGACCGGTGGTAACTTTATAAAAATATAAAATGAAAATATGACATGTAACTTGACTATTCGAAAGTGCTTTAAAGGCCCATTTGAATAAAGTATATTTTGAGTTTGAGTTTGAGTATTTTTTTTACATGTATTTAGCAGACAAATATGTCATATTTCTAGCCACACGTAAGAGTTAGATAAAATTATCGATTGAATGATTGAACTGAATCATTTTTTATAATCCAAAATTATAATGAAAATAAAAAATTTTTGAAATTTCGTGATTTTCGTTCGGGATATTGTTACCAAATAAAGACAAATAACGAAAAATAGACTCCATAACTTTTACCAAGTCAAAGTGTTGTTTCATATGTATTACGTAAGCAAAACTTACAAGTGTGAATCTCGCCTTACTGTTCAGTATTAAATACATATGTAAACGTGCATGTTTTTATTTATTTGTGGTAAATGAACTAGATTTTTATTATTATCAAATAAATAGTAAATATCGATATTTTAATTAAACAGGTGGACATCATATCATATACTTTACTCCCACAGACGGGATTTCATATTAATTATGTAAATGAATCCATATATAAATATCGAACAAGTCAAATAATATATCATAACACATTTACTAAAATTACTTCATGTTTCACGTTTTATTAATAAAAATATGTAATACTAAATTTAAACCGCGACCTCTCTCGTTTACCATTCATAGTATTTCTACTAATATTATAAAGCTGAAGAGTTTGTTTATTGTAACTACTGGTTCGAATTCAAAAAATCTTTTAGTGTTAGATAGGTTATTTATTGAGGAAGGCTATAGGCTATATTACATCACGCTACAACTCATAGGAACGAAACTGTAACCATAAACGTGAACCGAGTGAATCTGCAAGGGACAGCTAGTTAATTATAAATATTCGATTTTAGTAAAAAGTAAGTACCTATCTACTTTATGATCGTCAAATCAAACCACCGTGCACCGCCGTCAATACGCCGTAAAGTACAAATGGCTAACTCATAATACTGACGTTTGTTTCACCACAGCATTATTAGTTGTAAGAATACTCTATAGTTTCACTTATAAGTGCTATGAAATAAAGTGTTAAGTAATAAAAAGATTTAACAAAATAATCTAATACATAAAAATTTATATTTATTTGTTTATTCATATCTAATGCGCTGTCGTACAATTCATCCGATTACAAAAAAACTTTGTCAATTTATTGTTTGCATTTAAGAGAAGTTTATAGGTATAGTTGGTACAGTATTGACATAACAAAATCTACATTTATATAGAGAGCGAAGCCACTAGCAAAAGATAGTATTATACATTTAAAGAAAAAGAATAACAAATAAACTATAATTTACTCAGCAAAGATAAAACAGATGTTTAAAATGCTAACGAAACAAGTAATTCAACCTGCTCTAATTACGGTGAACTAACGCTATCGCAACGCGAGACGTTTGACGGTTGATTTTTCAATTTTCAATTCAATTCTTTGTTTTGTGACTTTTAGCAGTTGATTTTTAATGGACGAATCAAAACGTAACAAATAATGTGTCAAAATGTATCGCGTTGCGATAGCGATAGCTCTGCGCATTGACCCTCCAGCCTAACTTTATGATGTGATTCTTTAAATTACATTAAAGTTTTTACGAGCGTGACTAGATAAGTTTAGATTTCATCTTAATAATTCAGCACGCAAAAAGTTCAATAGACGGTTTTTAAACGAACACCAAACTCCATCTCATATAAAATTTAATAGTGATAGCTCCTCCGGTTATAGACATACTGTTAGGACGGCTCAAAAATAATATTCAACAGTCTCAATATTTATTGACTTTCTGTAAAGTCACAGCATGAAACATGTGTGTTGCATATACAGCGCTTTCTTATATAATATTGAAACCCGTTCCACGAATTGTCATCTACTTAAAAAAAAGTATCATCAGCCAGCTCGCGTCTAAATTAAAGCCAATACTTGTTTAATAATCGCGCCTCCGTACTATACATTTTTGTGACTAGGTGCCTCTCGCCGTTTCACTCGCGTTTATATTGGTTACTGCTCTGTTCCTATGAGTTTGAGCGTGATGTAATATTGCTTATAACCTTCCTCAATAAACGGGTTATCAAACGCACATATATTTTTTTTCAAATTTAATCAGTATTTTCAGATATCACCAAATATAAACATATAAATACATTTTACCTCAGTATAATATTAGTATAGACTAACTTTTGCTTGCAGATTCGTTAGCGTTAATATAGACTTTGTTATGCCAGACGATCGTCTAAAACTTAGTTAATTTATTTTGCTGTAGGTAAATTGGACGCTGATAAGCAATACTGTGTCAAGCCACACGGACTTCATTTTAAGAAAATGTCGTCTAAAGATGTCGTCTAAAGATGTCGAACCCATTCTTAATAAATTTGTTTCAAGACGCATATATCTATTCTCTTCTTTTCTATTTTGATAAAATGTATATTGAATCAAAAGTAGATAGATTGATTTAATATGTTATCTAATAATAAGTTCTAGATAATAAATAAAAAAATATAAAATATGGAATGCACCTAAAATTAGAAACATTGAGTTAAGAAACTTTTTTCCATACTTATTTACTTTAGATGACTTGATTTTTTTAATAATGTTAAATAGGTAGTATCAAAATACATCAATATCTCCAAATTTGACTTTTTGTGGGTTGACACATTATTGCTTATCAGCATCCAATGGTACTATACCTAACATTCTCTCGAATGCATATCAAGAATGCAAACAGGTATATGTATATATAAGGTATGGCACTACATAATATACGAACGAACGTTCATTTTTATGAATTAGATACTGTATTTTAATTTTGTTACTTTTCTCTTTGCTCGAATTGTTAAAACTATATTTCTCACATTAAAGTTACCGTTGAAATCTTTCGTTTTGTGTTTTTATAACTGATGATATGTTATTTTACTACCTCGTGAATAGAATATTCAATTCAATTATTTGATTAGTGGAAAGAATATTAATAATACAAAAATAATATGAGTCTGTGTTCGCCAAACACGCCGTTGCGGATTAATCTCAGAATTAAAATAAAATATAATAATAACTTAAGCCTTTAGTAACATGAAAATGTTATTTAAAAAAGGTAACTTCAAATTAATTAAGATGTCAGTTTTATCGTACTAAAAACTCAATATTTTATAATGGTAAAATATTTTATATCAGTACCGCTACATTTTTTTCTCCGACAAAGCATAACCCACACGAACATAAGAAGCGATAGTAATTTTACTCATAAATTGATACTCTTTCAAATAACACGTTTTATTATAAATCTCTTTAAACATAACTCGTATTTGACGGTTAAATCTAATTAACAATTTGTTAACCAGACGTTATGAACATACTTGGCACATGTAAAACCTTATAACGTGACTCAGATATACGCCAAAGGGCGCAGAGTACTCTCATCAAGAGATAATAAGGCAGAAAATTACCTATTAGTCGAGACAAGGCGTCTGGTAAAGGGAAAATTAAGATGTAATGATCCTATGATATAGGATGATACAAAAGTCGATTAACCCACGATATATTATGATTTGCGAATGTATCTAAGTTTAAAGACGACTATTTTATGATCCGCGAACCACAAAAAGGGCTGTTATAAGTTTGTCATATGTATCTTTGTCAGATATATAGATGTGCCTGTCTGTAAGTGTCGTAGCTTTATCTTTGTGTACAAGTTGATGTTATGGAGATGGTTCTTAGCTATAATTTATGAAAATCGTTTCAGGCATTTGAAGCATCAGCTCTTTCCTAATTGTTGGTACGATCTGAGCAACTTCTACTGGTCTGATCGATTTGAATTTTACTATACTGTGAATGCAGTGATTTAAAAATAATATATTTAAGTAACCTTGACTTGATAATCATCTAGAATCGACAGGATACACAACTCCTCACCAAATTATAGCAGATGTATCTTGATGGAGCTCGTTGAAATCGTCTGGATGAATATATTGTTGTAGGTTTTTTTACAATTTTCAATTTTATTTTATAACATGTTAAATAATTTTAATATTGTGAATTTGAGAACCCAATTTCAAATAAATAAGTAACTTTTGTTTAATTTTTACTCAACTCAATTCTACAGAAAGTCGTTTTTAAAATTTTAATGGAAACATTTTCATAAGAAATCTATGAATAATTATGAAAATTTTCATCCCTATCTCGACAATTAAGCGAGATACAGACCTAAAGAAATTATGAACTTTTAATATTTTCTATTAAAAATATTGCGACAAAGATCCGTTTTTTATAGTTAGACATAAATATTATAAATAATCTCCGTTCTTGTAGATTTATTACGTTTAAGATCATCTATCTAGCATTTTTCTAGTAATACGGAAAAGTGCGAAGTATTCTAGTCCAGATATTGACAAGTCTGCAACCTCTGAGTAATCACTTAGACTGGAATAAATTCGAGATTCGAGATCGACAGCTTTACGTACTCTCCAGGGCACAAGAACAAACATCCACACCTAGGAATATATATTTATACAAATACAGATATCGGCCACGAGCTAAAATCAAATCCGCCATCGATAAATTTATAACGTTTACATAAGTTTAATAATAACGAGCATGCGAGCGATACAACGTACAAAAACATTTTGTTTTAAAAAACAATACGAACCAAGTACCTGCAAAGGCAACTACCCAATATTTCAACGAATCAAAAATACATTTTTTTCATAATATCAATTTAATCCTAATAATATCTAAACACTAGAGTAAAAAAAAAAACTTAAATTATTAAAACGAAAAGGTGATGAAATTATGTATGGAAAAACCATCATTTCTAAAATAATTCGTTAGTAAAGTCAACTAGTTTTTAATAAATAAAAACACGCATAAATTTATGACTGGTTAAATGAAATAGTTACTTACCAGGTACCACATATGAGGCCACTTGGGGTCGTTTAATTGGAACTTGGAATCGGCAGAGCGCGGCCGCCCTTTCATTCTCGAGTGCAGCTCACGTTTCGAACCCGCTTCTCTTTTCACAGAGGGCGCCCCTGATGCTTTTGTTTCAGCTATAACAAATTATACTCTAATGAAGTTAAGCTCTGTATTGTTAATTTGTGTGCCCATGCTAGATTGTAATGCGTAAGTAGGTCTTCGCATAAAAGTGGCGTTGTATTAATTAATGATTGACGTTCATTAAAAAAATGTCTTTTTTTCTTTTACGCTTTATAAACAGTCAACTGGATCGTTATTTCAATAACTAAAACATAAAAAAGGAAGTTATTTCAAATGAAATAACTACTAAAAGGCGTATTAAATAGAAAAATGACATTGAAAAGAGTTGAAACGCTTGTATAGAGCAGGTGAAAAGTTCAAGGGAATTCATTTATAGACGAGTCTGGTGCAAACTTATTCAATTATTTTATGAATTTTAAAACTTCTATTCAAGTATTATGTTAAGCTATGCGTATCAATAAAAATGTATTTTATTTTAAACTTTGATAATAATAGAAGAAAATTATTTTCATCTGATCATTGGATTTTATATTTTATAAAGTATTAATTTAAATTGAATTGAACGTAGATGGCCAAATCTATAAATATGAGAAAAAGTCAAAAATATCCAATTCTCGATGTTGATTTTGATTAAAACTAAAATTTCACAATCAGTTTTTTGAAAAAATTCCTAGCCAGAAATCGAATTCGATAATTTGAAAAAACGCCGCACATTACTTTATCTGGTCATATCGTTAATAATAATCAACTTCTGGAAAGTAATTTAATAAATTACAAAAAATTCATTCACAGAATTTGATAATTTTATTTTACAAAAAGTATGAAATTTTACTAAGCATGTAAGCAATGCTATATCGAGTCGCACAGACTTTATTTTGAGAAAATAGCTACTCAAGATGTTAAACTTATTCTTAATAAATTTGTTTGAAAAAATATACGAGTATATCCAGCTGTTCTTATCTAGATTGATATAATTAAAGGGAAAAACGCGAATTTTTTTGAAAAATACAAAATTATTATGTTAATTATTTTATAAATAGCACAATATCGATCCCATGTTCTATTTGAAACATTAAATTAGGAAACTTTTTTCCCTAGTTATTTAGTTTAGATGACTTGAAATATTTTTGAATAATGTTAAATACATAACGCATTATCAGTATTATAGAATTGATACATTATTGCTTAACTACTAACCTGTACTTGAACTATCTGGTAACGGCAGGAAATCCCTTTTCTTCCTCGATAGAAGCTTCTGTTGTTTCGCCCATTGCACCCGCTCGTCAGCTTCTAGACGACTGTGATGATCGTGCGCAGCCGTCAGCGACCGCTTCGCCACCGAGTGGTGATGAAAGTGATAATGATTGTCGAATATCTGGAACAATTAAAAAATCTCTATGAAACTATATAATTGACTAACAAATTTACCCAGTAATAGATTGTAGACTTTAAAATTATAATATTTCATTATAGTAAAGCTTAGTTGTAGCCTATTGACTACAGCTCGTATAGAAGCTGATTCGACTGGTAAAGTACCACATTCACAGAATATCGGCGTAAAGTAATAGTTGTGTACGGTGAGTGAGAGAGTTAGAAGCCTTCCCATTAAGGTTGCCATATAAATGTTCATCATTTCAAGGACAATTATACTCTATCTATATCAGTAGAACATAAAGAAACGAAAAAAAAAATACAATTGTTTTCAATTTAGAAAGGTCCTTGGGTTTTTTGAAAAAAAAAACTTTTTTATAAAAAACAAATAAGTATTTGGAATTCGGGACAGTATCATTTAATTACTGGACACGAAAAAAGACGCAATATCCGGGACAACAAAAAAAAGGATTTTCCGATCGTCTGGCAACCCATACTTTACTTACCCATACATTTAATATTTTTTCAAAACGACCAACGCGTTTGTGTTTCATCTGGTGCCTGATATTTTAATAAAAAAAAATACATTCAATCCAGTCACGTCCAATGTCTTTACCTATATAAAATATCTAGTTATGGAACATGTTTTTGAAAATTCCCACTGGCGCTGGTAAAATCGCAATGTTTATGAATCTATTAAATTTGTACGTGAACAAGCTGTGGATAACAGCCGGGTTAGAATAAAACCCTGCTATAGAATAAAGAGTACGTTATATAGCGGGTTTAGGCCAGTGCGGCAATATAGAGAATATGTAGGTTTAAAATAAATGCTATGATATTTGAGAACGCAACTTATAAATTATTTATCCTTTATTGCACACATTAATAACTCAACTACATCAATTGATGCTGATAAGCAATACTATGTCAAGCCACGCAGACTTCATTTTGAAAAATGGCATCTAAAGATGTCAAAGCTATTCTTGATAAATTTGTTTGAAGAAGTATATATCCATTTTTACCTTTCCATTTTGATAAAAGGTAGGTGTAATGACAAGACATTAAGAAGGCCTCTCGTTGCTAGAAGTGCCTTTAGCGAGTCAATCACACTTAAAGCCTATACACCTGTATGTGTAATATGCCTGCTCGGAACTCGGTGCACGACCGGGGAATCAGCGCTTATAAACAGTTACTGCGAATTCGACGACCGTGTCGCTTGCTTGCTGATAATAATTAACAGAGTCCTATTGTGTTCCGTACAAAACTCCGTACACGCGACCTGTTTTAGTTTTACAATGAAGCAAATACAACAGGAATTGACCTTTATAAACCTCAATCCATAACTCAATTAGAACTTAACTTTTCAATTTACAAATTTACTCTATTCCTTAGGTGAGAATTACACATAAGTTTTGCTCTCAGGCTTTCATTGAGATTTACATAAGTTATTTCTCATTGCTTTATACCTGAATAAATTTACTGTCAGTGTCTTATTTTTGGCAATCACAGCTTTCGTAACTACTTACGACATATCTGTTATTATACAGAGTAGTTTTATATCGCTATCAATGATAAAACTTACAAATGTACCTAATTCTCGCCTTACAAAGATGTGTTACGTTTACACTATTTAATGCTATATATTCTATCCATTTTCAATTTTGACAAGCTCGTCATATTGACCAAAAGTTACTCTTAATTGTTAGGCAACGTCGTCCAAAGTGGTCAACTTTCTAGGTGTCAAAATCCATGAGCTTATAACATGTCTACTATAGGTTATTGAGCGAATATTTTCCTAGTTTACACCAATATTACAAAGAGGAAAGATTTGATTGTTTGTTTGTTTGTATTGAATTGGCTGCAATGCAACTAAATTTTTCTGATTTTCCGATTTGAACAATTCCTTTCGCATCGCCCGTTTATTGAGGACGGTTATAGGCTATATTAGGTCACGTTACAACTCATAAGAGTGAATAAGTAACCATAAACGCGAGTAAAACCACGAGCGGTAGCTACGATAAAATAAATTAAAAAGGTATCAAAAATATGGAGTAAATACATATTTCTAGATTGCATTTGTCTCTTTTTCCAAAAATAACTAAGCAAGAGATTATGGTAACGATAGATCTACAACACCTCTGCACGCATATCAATATCCTATTAAAGTAAAGACGTTTAACTCGAAAAAAAAAATAACGAAGCATAAATGAAATAAGGTAATGAGAGCCGTATGAATGTGGACTGAATTTCAACAGAAATTTTATTTCAACGTCACATTGAAAAGGAATGTTATTAAATTGTGTAAGTGAATAAAGTGCGACCCAAGTGAGCAATAAATTTTCCAATGACACTTTTAATTAAGAACGCTTTGACATCCAATTTTCATTTCAATGTGATGAAACGTTTACTGTTTAAATGTGTTTGTAGCGATAAGTAGTTTTATATACAATTTGTAAATAGCTGCCTATATCGATAAATAAATAATAATAAACTTTAAGTATTAAATCGAAAATAGTTACTTATTAACAAGGATTGAATCAACCAGGTATTTGGCACGGAATGCAGGAAGATGCGGATTCCATCCCCGCCGTATCGGAATTTGTTTAGAGTGTAATATTATTTCTCAACAAAACTAACACGAAATAATAAATAATTTTTTAATGCTACGTCCTGTATTCCACTTTTCAACCGACTTCAAAAAGGGAGGAAGTTCCCAATTCGTAGGGTATTTTTTTAAATGTTTGTAACTCCATTTCTTAAACAATTTTGTATTTTTTTTTATTTGAAAAGGATGAATTTAAAAGGGAACGTTTATACATATTTGCATAGATTTTTTTTTTCAAAATATGTTAAGTAATTTAGTTCTTAAGTGAAAATAACTGATGAAAATGTGTTGTGTAATACACGAAATTGCATATTTAGCGTTTAAAGTCGGTTCTTTTTTAAGTCTTAGTTATGGTTAAACAGGAGGATGCAGAGCTTATCCGCTCGCTGCTTTATGCGACTTGGTGAATAAACATGTCTTACAATCCCTTTAGATACATGTAGGCCTCACAGTGTTTTCTTTACAGAACAAAAGATGGATTACAAACAGGAATTAAGTATTTCGAAAATAGAGAAGTATTTATTAGGGTTTAGAATCTCAATCTTCCATTTTATACTGATAATTCAATTTACTTTCATACTATAAATTCTAATACTGTTCTATTTCTTTTATGCAAAACTATTTAACAGATTTTGGTAAATCTTAACAGTAATTTAACTTGTACATCAAAAGGACATGTAGGATGCTTTTTAACAACATACTAAGCGGATGAAGCCACGAGCGTAACCTAGTAATAAACTAATATAATTATAGTTTTCAAAAACTCATTTCATTCATCAAAAATAATATATAATAACAAGTTTCCCTGAAAACGTTTAATTTAGAAACAAACGAGTAATTTACCTCGCATTTAATGAATCAAGTTTAGCCGAACGAAATCGCTGAATGTAGTGTAAATGAAGTTAATTTAGTACTGAATTTTAAGTCTAGCGCGATATTAAACTTCACCGGTGGTCGCTTCCGAAACTACCGCATTGTGACCGCTTTAATTTGAACGCGGTTACCCTCTTGCCAAACAAATGTGATTTTACGCTTAAATAAATTCTGAGTAAAAATTTTTTATCTCCCTAGCTCCTTCAGCAAAACAGAAACAATTTTACATTTGCCAGTTTTAAAGTTGTTAAAAATAAATGGACGTAACAGATGTACATGATTATTTTAATGCTGAAATGGCGTGAAGTTAATGCACTTTGGTTTTTTGGTTGTATCTAAATTAAACTATAGTTAAATATTTACATGTAAGTCTAAGTACTCTTGAACGCAGGCTTTCGACAATAGTAGTTTCGACTGAAATAATAGTCAAAAATGGCGTTGCAAAAACATTAAACTAACCTAATTATTTTATAGGTGTTTTGTCTGTCAAATTTGTATTTTTATAAAAAAAAAACACAAAACAATTTGCATGGTTTTGATTTTCATATTCGCTATTTATATGAAAAGTATTTTTGTCGTGCTGGCAAAAATACTTTCTATTGATTATGTTAGTTAAAAGCACTTTTGACCTGTTACGAGTTTTGACTGTGACATATAAGATTGATTTTAAAAGGAGGACACATTGATTTAAAAAAATGATTAAGCTACACACATTACAAGATTAAAATGGTGGTATATACATGACACTACGAAAGGACTTTAAAATGCCAATTTTTTTTTGTTTATTAGGTATATATTTTGGAAGTCCATAAATGTTGTATTAAAGAAAGTCAAAATAACCCCCGAAAAGGATATATTGTTGAATTTGTCAAATATTGCTATTAATAAAGTTAGGTATTACGTACCGATTTCCGAACGCATAAAATTTTTAAATTTTCAAACATTTCATGCGAAAAATTCATAATCTAATTCGGCGTACAAATATTTGCATTCATGTTTTATTCATTTTCGAAATAAAAAAATGTCTTTCACGGAAAATATACGTTCTCGTTATTAATAAAATTTATGTATTTGTAATAAGGAATAACGTTGAATTTAAATGACCATTTGAATGAATTTGAAATTCCCGAATACAAATTAAATTCGAGCTGTGCTACAACTATTAATAATGAGTGTAATCGGTCGGCCATAGCATTTCTATATTAAAGTCACTATAAATAAATTATCTCGTTTTTAATTAATTCCACTTTTCAATGGAAGTAAAATTATTATTAGAAAAGGAAAATAAAATACAGAATAATTAATAAAAAGCAATGTACACGCTTATCGCTTAATTTACAAGTAAGTTTATTTTAAATACTTTTTATCGCTAAAAACAAGTTTCCTTATCATTCTCAGCAATTGAAACCATAGAAATATATATATGTAAGAATTTAAGTGAAGATTTTTTGTTTATTGTGTATAATGAATTATATGTAAAAATACACTTTGCACCTATTATCAATGCAATTTTATTTAATGGCTTACGTTGGAACGAAAAAGGTTTATAGAAAATTACGTATAGTCCATATTTTATTTTACCAGGAAAGTTTTTCGGAAGTTATGAGAAATTATATAGAATTAGTTTTGCTCGTTTAATGGTTTTCACTTTACCGTCTCGTATTATTGTTTCTCGATCCGCCATATTGAAAAGACAGTAGAAGTAGTCTCACTGACGTAGAGCCTAGCAATGAGGTAGAGCCTACCTATAGCAAATTGAATTCAGCTCATATATGGGTTGTACTCGATCGGGGCAATACCTAACTCTTCAGAAGATCGGCGTAAAGTAGATAATATAGCTGCATTTCCTTCGGTGAATGAAAGAGACGGAAGTCTAACCTTCTCGCCCCAATTCTTTCCTTGTTCCTTGTTCTTATTCCTTTTCACGTCTTATTTCTTTTGTAAACTGATAACGCAGTTATGGCCCCTCTTGTGCTGCAAATATCTATAGGCGGGGCTAATCACTTATCATCAGGTGCACCGCCTGCTCGTTTGCCAGGTAATTTGTATAAAAAATAGTTCCTAAAAGCCATTTTAATGACTTTCTTTTCTACCTAACATAATTAAAACTCAGAATGTGACTAATTAAGTGAAGGTATCCAATTTATAATATATATATATATATATATATATATATATATTTCATCTGTGTTTAAATTTTTAATTTGACATGTTTGCGTTTATTTTCGCGTAATCTCGTGCTTGAGGCTTAATAACCGAGGCGGGCAGGAACAAGCCAGGCGGAGGTCATTATCAGCGGCGGCTGGCTTATTAAATGTAATTTTAGAATTCATCGCAATAAAGTAGCTTTAATTGAATTTTCACGATAAAATGACGGGCTTTCATTTAATCAAGGTATAATTTTGATGACATGTGTTATAACGAAATGCTGTGTGCTTTACATTGTGAATAAATGTTATTGGATTGACCGATAAAATGGTTGATTATTTTCTAGTAATGTATTTAGTTCCTGTATATTATTAAGCCTTCTGTGAGCTTACGCAAAGGCCTATAATGTTTTACAAATTCGTTAGTCGATATGCCTATGTATAAACATAATTTTATTAATTACGTTTCGTCACGTGATCATTTTAGATTTAAGTTTTTTTGTTGATTTTATTCCTATAAACATTCATCTAATCAAAATATATTTATATACATATTTCTTCTCATATTTTTTTACTCTAACGAATACCCTTATCAAATTGCACCTGCCCTTTCTTAAATAAATTATTCACTGAGTCCGAACTGCATCCCTTCTGCTTAAGCGAGTGCCTCTCTTGCTCCCTCCTCTCTTGAGAAACATAAATTCAAAGAAAACATGGGCCCTAAGATATACCGCTATCATGTAGCCCCTTTTACCTGTTTCAATCCCATAAAAAGTAGTAAGAAATAAACGGAAAAATAGCTCCAATGCGAAGCGCTTTCTAACTAAGTTTATGTAGATCTTAGACTTATATTATAATTACATACAATATCTTTGTATACTAATATATGATAATGGTGAAAAATTTGTATATATTAATGCAAATATTTCAGGCATTACCCGTATATTACACGAAAAGTATACGATATAAAAAATCATTCCTTTATTTATACAAAAATTAGCTAATAAAGGTAAACTGTCATTATCAAAATGTGTCACTTTTTGAAGGTCAATGAAGAAGTTTCACTAAAGTACATAAATCAAAACTCTATAGCGACAATTTCTTATAATTAGACCTCGATACAATAATAATAATCGCCAATTATACGAAGTATCTCAAATCAACATTGTAAGACACTGATAAACGACTAGTTAGAATGATAAATACTAAAATAATTGTGCAACGATGAAAAATTTTTAGAAAATAGATCGTAGGAATATTTGTACCATTAAACTAGTCTTTTGTTCAGAGTACATTACAATAGAAAAAAAATAGTAATAAAATAGTAAAAACCAATAAAGTTTCAATAGTCGAACAAAGATCCGTTGAAATGGTCCAGAGTTTAATTCATCAATATTCTATTGTACTGGAAATTCATTTTATAATTCAACGAATTTAATATTGTAATTTAAAATAGTATCAGTATAACTTTCATTAATATTATCGAGATAAAAATGATATTTAGAAAATACTTTTCAAGATAAAATGGAAATATATGAGTAAAATATAGCAAATACTTTTAACGCAACATTGTATTCATAGGTTATGGTTTATTTCCTACCCACAAAAATAGTAATTCTTGGTAGAGTATAACCTAGATCGAACTTTGACTATTACCCAATATCAGTTAACCCCTTTTCAACGATACTCAATTCAACTAAACGGTTTTTTTATGTGTATGCTCACGATATCTCCACTGTGTGCTAAACCCATTTAAAGATTTATAACCGACTTCCAAAACGAAGGAGGTTCTCAATTCATCGAGAATTTTTTATGTTTATTCACCGATTATTCGAATATAGCTGGATCGATTTTGTTGATCCTTTCTTATTCAAATCCGGGACCGGGATCTCCGGTTGGTTCCATAATTTTCATCAAAATTTGTTCAGTACTTTGGTTTTAAAATCAATGTAACTGGAATAAGATTGTCATTCAAGTACACGAAATTACGTATTTTATTGCTTATGAAGACGGCTCCGATTTTTTTTAGTCTTTTTATTATTCTATAGTGATGTAAGTTTACCTTTAGAGTCTCATAGTGATCATCGAGGTCCAATTCGATCAAGATCGAGATCGATCCAAACAACAGATTTCCTCATCGGACGACGGCTAATCGCTCGTAATAAATGCTATCGTTTTAAACAGTTACAAGGATCAATGTTTAAAAAAAAAGAGAGAAACATTTGTATTCAAAGGAAAATAGAAGTTAAAATATTCAAAGTTTCTAATATTTCAAAACCAGGAAAAAAAAATTGGAGTACTTGAATCAAATATACATCTATATCTATACTAATATATAAAGCTGAAGAGTTTGTTTGTTTGATTGTTTGCTTGAACGCGCTAATCTCAAGAACTACTGGTCCGATTTGAAAAATTCTTTCAGTGTTAGATAGCCCATTTATCGAAGAAGGCTATAGACTATATATTATCACGCTAAGACCAAAAGAAGCGGAGCACCAATGAAGAATGTTTCAAAATCGGGGGATATTTTCTTATTGAGAGAGCTTACGCTGCGTGCGCTGCGTAAACGGTTAAAGTTTCGCAAAAATCCTGTATGACAGAATTGTTCGCCTTTAGAAGTTCTAAAAAAAGTCCGCAACAGCATATGTCTATCTTTTAAGGTTAGCTGACTATAACCTTTTTTATGCTAACCAAACTTGTTCTAAAATAATGCATTATTAGCCCAAAGTAACTATTCCACGCGGACGAAGTCGCGGGCGGAAGCTAGTAAATATATAAAATTTAAGTGTCTATTTTTAATATTAAATTAACAGTTATTAACTAAATGTATATGAAAATATACACGCTAATTACATCAAAAAAAGGTTTTTTAAACTTTTGTCTGTCTGTCTGTTTGTTCCAGCTTATCCCAGAAACAGCTAAACCGATTTTGACAGGACTTTTATTCACAGATAGCTAATGTTATAAGGAATATATTTTTATTTATATTATTTACTAATTAATAAAAATAATTGCGTTAAAACAAAATTGAAACTGCGGGGCGCAGCTACACATACACAGTTACAGTACATAATATCACAGCTCTCTCACCTAAGGATTGAAGGACCGGAATTAAATACCGAAACTTGTCTACAAACTTTGACCTCCATAAGCGAGCGCGAAACGCGGCTTTGTTCTCTTGTCCTAAGATATGGAGAGTTTTTAGACCTGAAAACACTTTCATTTCCCGGGATAAAAGGTATCCTTTGAGTATGTAGGATAGCAGCTATTAAAGTGCACGTAGAAAATAATTAAGGTAACAGCCTGTAAATGTCCCACTGCTGGGCATATCCTGTTAGGAAGAAGTTTTGGGGAACATAATCCACCAAGCTGCTCCACTGCGAGTTGGCGGATATAAAAGTTTTTATTTAAATATTCTCGACAATTATTAACAAAAATATGTGTTCCAACAAGACTTTTTAAAAACCAACTACAATACAATATACTTATTTCATGTATTTTAATTTTAAAACCAAACTATTTGACTGATTTTAACAAATAGTATCCCCCTTTTAAGTTTCACCAAAAACGTATCACTTAAAAAAAAAAAAAGAATTAAATAAGCTGCGTTTAAGTAATAAATGAACATATGTAAAAAATCGCCACCATTGAGTTTTCACTCATTTCACTCTTGCCGATTTAATTACAAATAGGAATGAATTATAAGTAAATTATATAGTTTCAAAAATTATATAACTTAATTAAAAAATTGTCTACGGATTATAAAAGTTTGCGTTTCGTGTACTTTGATAAACTATTATTAAAAATTTTCAACTTTTTTGTACAAATAATAATATTTTATGAAAGCTAACAATTTATTTTAGTAAAGTATATTAAACTATTTTGAAAGGATTTTTAAATTAAAACAAACTTCTTGTCCTGACTTCATTTATTAAAATAAAGGTAACTTTTATGCTAATATTATTATTTTATTACTTTTGTAATGAACTATCATTTCACCCTACCTTCCGTGTATGGGTAAGTCGTTGCTAACTTTTTTTTTTTGTTTTCGCAGGGGAAATCTTCGAAAAGATACCCGATTCCTGGGGGGGAGATCGGGTTATGTTGCGAAAGTCGTTGCTAACTTGCCAATACATCTTACCAAACGCCTACATATTTTTTATGCGTTCTTTTAAATTTTAAAATAAAAATATATTATAGTTTTTTATCAAATATTAATTATTTGTGTCCAAAACGAATAAATAGGTTTTCCTCCTTGTAAATAAGAAATATGATTGCTAGATTCGTCATCATAAAAAACGTTTAAAAACAACAAGAACGAAATATAGCTTACCCGTTTCTTTACAGCCTGAGGGACCCCGCGACCTGTTATTAACTCGAAAGTCTTACATCCTCGTGTTTACAAGTAGGGTCCCTTATACCTATAAAGTTTATTTTATGAAGGAACACGAACTTACTTATTTTTTTCTCGAACATTTATAAGATTTAAGGGCTAATAAAATATACACTAAACATAAAATAAGTAGTACGTTGTCTTATGAAGGTTATAAAACTATTGACCCTTTCTGCATATGAATTTATTTAAGCTAGACGAATTTTAAGGCACATCAAAGCATAAATTGCTTTGAAATATATCTATCTATATAAAAATAAATATATATATATATATATACTAGGTGTGCCTCGCTGTTTCACCCGCGTTCATTTAAGAAGAACTCGTATGATTATTTTCCCTACTCGAATCAGTTATAGTTCACTATTTAATTATTTTCCAATTTGTTTTCGCGTAACCTTCTTTTTTATTTATTATTATTTTTTAATAAAAGTAGATTAAGTATACGCTTCATAATACTAGCTATCTGTGAGTGAACGTCCCGTCAAAGTCGGTCCAGCCGTTTTAAAGTATTATACTGTATATAATACTGTTTTTTTTTTTTCTAAGAATATAACACCGCACACACACGGTCAATTAATGGCCTGTAGCCTGTATGTCTATATATGTACATTGTACATATATATTTTACACTTTCTTTGTAGCGTAATCGGGAAAAATTGGCCTTATTTTAAGACGGAAACACCGTTACAAAGAAAAAAATAGAACGCAGATGAAAGAGAACAGCAAACGGGGCTTTTTAAAATTCACAAAAACGTTACATTTTTGCGTTTCTTAAACACGTATCTAGGAGTCAGGTGAGAGGCGGCCATTAGGCTCGTAATGTTTTCTGAAAGACATGTGAAAAGATGTTAAGGGGATAGTTCGCACCAGCTCGTGGTGGCGCCGCAGGGCGAGCCGCGACCTGGCCCTAATCGCAGCGTTGAGGTTGCCCTTTCAACATCACTTGCCTACATGCGGAACCAGTGTTCATACTCACACACACAGTTCGGATTACTACTCAAGTTGAGATTATCTGTTGACGATATTTCTTGTGCTATTATTCAGTGTTGGCATGGAAAAATCATATATTATTATAAAAATGATGTTATTAAGATATTAAAATGATATAAAATATACTTTTTTTGACTAATTAGAAAATTAGTCAAAAAAGTACATTTTTATTTTAGTAACTAAATTATTCGAATAAAAGTATTCACTTTAATTTTCTTTTATTTATTATAATGAACCCTTTGTTGTTAGCTAGTAAGTACTTCTCGTGGAATATTTTAAAATAAAACATTATAAAATTAAAATGCACGATACTCACTGCAAGTAAATAAAAACTGAATTGAAGGATTTTGCAGCTTTTTTCATAGCCAAAGTCTAAAAGGCGGTGGGTCGATAATGCGACAGAATAAAAGATTATAAGGACTTAAGCACACTCTTTCCGTTAAAACGTACTGAGTTTCGCTTTTAGGATTACCTCGTGCGCGTCCTCGTTCTTTTTTCAAATGTTTTTATTTTTTTTTAGACGGTGGAAAATGTGGGCTTGTCACTACGCTTCTATGTACGGACGCTCTTCTTTAATTGAAAAATGAATTTTATCTGTTGCGCATAAGATTCATTATTTGTTTGTATATTTTTTTAACACGAAACCAGGAAGGCTTCTAGTTTGTCACCCTTTTCTGTTCTGAAATTGCTTTTTGCAACAGCATTTGAATTAGTCCTTAATATGGGCATGTAATATCTAATAATCGTTATACTTGTTGATCAAAAATTCTATTTACGAATGTAAATAATATTTGTATTGTCTTTGCAGATATTTATCTCAACCCGTGTGTTTATGTACATTATTCATACAAGGTTGTTTATAAAATAAATAACGACAGTAATTGTTAGAATCGACTGTGTAATAATTTATATTTAATTTTTGATATAAAAAAATCTAATTTTCCTGACTTTAGATTTACATTTTTGGACTTCTTCATTTGGATTTCGCTAGTCTGTTTAAAGAAATAATTTGGACTCATTTAAAACAGACTAACTAATAGTCCATATAAAAGCTTGATAATAATACTAGAAAGTAACAGTTAAAAAAAATTAAACTAGGTTTAATTAAATCACTTCATTCCAACTTTAAGAAATCCTTACTCATTAAATCAGTTAATTCTAAAAAAAAATATAAATATTTTCTCGATGTCGAGTTCTGTCTTAGGTAATAACACGTTTCTGAGAAGTGAAATATACATAATTATTTATAAGAAATACTATTTTTATATATTTTGACGGTGAAGCTAATAATCTGATAAAGTTGTTATAATATTTGAATATAGAAGTTTTAATCAGCTAAAAATTGTTAATGAGTCCATTATATATTTTTTATTCTTTTAAATTGGATCGTTGTGAATTCAACATGATGTTGTTTTCGAATTTGAGATAATAAAAAATATACTTAACTTATTATTATAAAAAAGTTCTACTAAAATAAAAATTATAAGGACTAAAATTTCCAATGTCATTTATATATTAACTAATTATTGGGATTCCATACAGCAGTAATTCCACGTAATAGTAATCTATTGGAGTATTTTGGTTCTAAATTACTAAACAAACCAAATTCTACATTAATCAAATTCCATAACACTACGCCATATACATTACAATTATCCCCGATCACGGGTCGAAATAGCGACCCTTACACAGAATCCTCACCACAAGAACATTTTCGACATAAAATTCACACACTCCAATAAATTCTCATAATAATAAGGGTCGAAATTGCGTGAAAAGTACAATATCTCAACATTTCACGCCTCATGGTACGAGGGGAAACGTCGAGCGTTGCCATGGCGACCGCGGGATGACCTCTGCCGTGGAATTGATCGCCATTTTTGTAATGAACACCTGAATAACTGCATATATACAGTACGGTGTAAATTGAACCCATAAATAACTATAGGTCCTATAGGATATAGATTGTTTAACACGGAGAAACTGATATTGAAATATGTGTATTTTAAGTTGATAATAATCGAATTAATATTATATTGTGCTTTAAGATTTTGAGTGAAATTTAGTGGAGATGGTTAATATACTTGGATTATCACAAATCTTTCTGTTTCATGCATGAGTTACCATGAGACGTATGGTTTACTACGTACCACGTAGACTTAGAAAAGTACGTCGTTTACAATATCATGCCTTCTGGAATGTGACGATTTTTTATACACTACCGCTTCTGGTTGTAAGTATAGAGATTACACTTTGTCTAAATGTTATACTTTTGACTTTGATATAAAAAGTATAGCTTTCCGGACTCAGGCCCGCGCCGTCCATACGTGCAAAGTCGTGCGACGCACAACGACGCCGAGTCAAAAAAACGCCGGGTTTATACTTACATTTTCAATTTTTTAATATTTACATTGGATTTCGTATTAAAAGCTTTGCGAATAAGACTTGTTGATTGGACTAAACCATTTTCTACTAATATCGCCACTACAAAAAAGGCGCATATAAGACAGTTGCACGACGGCGCCGATTAGGCTTGGCACGGGCCTGTCCGGACTTTAAAACAAATCATATAAAACACTGACCGCCAATTACTAAAGACATATCTACGTAATCAAATGAGCATCGATATTAATAAGAAATCTCACATCTATGCTATTTATTAAATCGTAGTTACAACGTTAAAATAATCAATACTGTATTTCATATAAAAAAGGTACGTTGTCATAGCAACGGCAGAGCCTTGTAAACAATACGCCAGCCTAAAATATGTAGCGTTGTCTACGTCACGCGACCCTTGGGAATATTCGGGACGGTCTATTCTTTATGCAGCGTTTCGATTTTTTTATACCTTGCCTAGTCAAAGAATTTTAGAAATAGAATTTTATTTTTCTAACACTATATTTTCATATATTTTCATGTGAAAAAGAATTTCTTTACTAATTGTTTTAAACCCGTTGGGCAGTAAATATAGATATTCTTAATTGACGAATTAACAATTTAATCATTTTGTGTATTTACTGATTGCATTTAAAATCTATTTAAAGTGATATTTATTTTTTTCAATAACTTTTATACTTAGAACAAATAAGTGTCCAATTGTAATCTTTATAAAAAAACATAGGCCCGTAAAAAGAGGCCAAACTCTTTATACAATACAATAGTCATTTTAAAACCATTTCCATTGATTCATTGAATCGCGATCCTTACACTCTCACAGAAAGCAATCTCGTTTCATTGCAATCGAAATCAACATTTAATAAAAAAGGTAAGTCGCGAAAAAAAATCCTTTAATACCGACGACATTTACTAAAAGATAACTTATCGGCCAAGACTTCGAAGACCGATGCTGAAATCATTTCTACCGTAACTGAAATTCATTGGAAATAAGATCCGAGCAAACGCAATGTAGTGAAAACGTGCGCTATTGTAAAAGGCGAAGCTTTTACGGCAATGCCTCTCGTCTCCCCCCCACCTCCCAGCTGGTCCCGCTCCGCAGACAGCGTGGCGGCGCTCTGATACACTTTATTTCGGCTGCATCTTTTAAACAGAGAATGAATTTCAATCCTTTTAGACAGGTCTCTTTGAAATTCATTTAGATTTCATACCTTAGTCTTATTAGATTTTATAACGTGAATGGACTTTAATAATGAAACATGTTTTATTTAATGTGTACCTATTGAAGACGATAACATTATGAACAAAAATGTAATGTTGTTACTTCAGCGACGATTATAAATTAGTTTTATGAGTATCTGGTGATATTTTTAAGGACTTAATTTTTTAATTATGTTAATTTTTTTTTAATATAAAATTTTTTACTCTAAATCTTTATTAAGATATCATCATCGTAATATATTTTTCCCGTGAGATAAAACGTATAAAAGTTTTACAAGTAAATACAAATTCACTAACAATAATAACAGTTACAACAAAATATCGATGTAATTTAAATCATTTAAATTCTACAATGCTTAATTGATTTGTTTTAAGCATTTTCGTGAAATAATTTTGTGATAAAATGTTAAAAATAATATTTACGAATCCATTTTCTAACCATATCTAACTCGGATCTAACTCGAGGATATTTACACACGAAGCGCGACCAATGAATCGAGACTGTGACGCATTGTAGAGTGAAAGATTCGTGTTTGTTTATATGTACAGGATGTAGGCCCATTTCAACTATTTGTTTTTATATATTCTATTAGTATATTTTTAAGTTTTAAAACAAAGCATTATTACTTAAACTTTTAACAGTATTTTTCTAACACAATTATGTTATACGTTATTTTATATATTTTAATAATTAACCACTTTTCATAAGTCAACAACAAATCATGGATCGCTTTTTTATTTTTTGTGTCTTTTTATTACTACGTGTTTAAAATTTTCCTTCCCGCCATTTTTCATAATCCACGACGAAGAATCGACGTTTTTTTTATGCAAAGGCCTCCAACGAAACTAACAAATAATACTTTAAATAAAATAGTACTTTAAATAATAGAAGAGTACATATGAATAGTACAAAAATAATGTGTTGACATATGATAATATGATTATTACCATTTCCCTACACAAAAAAAATCGAAAGAATTCAATAATTATATCAAATAAATAAATTAAATATAAACGTATCACACTCAACGGACCCCCATTAGGATCTTATGATCCTGTGTCGGGGATCCGGAAACACATACAATACAAGCACAAACACCCAGACCACGGCAAACATCCGTATGACCAATACAGACGTTTGCCGTGAGCGGGGATCGAACCCGCGACCGTTAGCGCTTCAGTCAGTTGTAGTGACCACTACACCAACCTCTCTGTCAATCAAAGGATAACAGTTTCGAAATATTCTAGAAAATATTATTCCTTTGCTTTTTAAATTACTTGTGTTGAATTTATTTTTAAAGTCGGCTTATTTTTTTAAAGTTTTTATTATATGATGTTCCCGGATTTCTTAAAGACGGTTTGATCGATATGGTTAATTCTTCGTTTAAAGAGTATTTAAAAAGTAAATAATGTTCTATATCTTGTTCAATTATAGTATTATATCTCAAATCCTTCGTGTGTGACTCACAATTGACCGGTTATTTTTACTTAATATTACCTTCTGTTTATGTAAGTAGTGTCGCGGTGTTAATCGTTTTATGGGTTAGTTAGTGCTTCATTGCAAAGGAATAGTGAGGAATCGGAGAAGCGACTGAGATTGCAATATCCGTGCATATTGATGGGCTGTAGGTAGGTTAGTCAAATATCGGCCGCCATGCTAGAGCAAGCTCGTTAACACTATCGTTTAGGCGTGCCGTGTGGTGCTGACATATCAATCTGTATACCTGCGAGAGATTAATGCTTTACCAGGCTCGTGCGAGCGCTGAGCTATGTTAAGCTAGTTTTATTCTACTATTCTATAATACATGTTTTATAAAAGAGGTTTTAAATTTTGCTGAATGTTACATTTTACGTTAGAGTTTTATACGTAAATTTTTCTCTTTATTTTTTAAAGTGCTTCATCTTTAGAACCTTAACAACAGTCAAACTATTACTATTATTATCATCTGTATCAATATATCAATTGATATTAGTAATAGAAAATTAAGTATGTATTAATAAAAGTAGCTATCAATTATACAATTAAATTCCTTGCAATTAAAAAAATCCAATTTTGCACAGAGTTAAAATTCTACGTACGTACGCGATAGAAAATATAACATATCGAACTTCACAAAGAGGTAATCAGGTAGCTTCAGCTAGGTATGGCAGCTTCTCTGTCACTCAATATAAGTGACATTTTGACACTATCTACATATGTACATATATGGAAAAACACCAATTGAAATTTAGGTTTCGCAGCTGTAGGCAGGCAATTTGTAAATGGAAAATATATTATATTTTAATCTGGATTTAACGCGTTTTTTATTTTCAGTAAAATAAATCGACACATTACTAACATAAGAATGATAAAAGTAATAAACAGTTTTGATAAAGAAGAAGTTCAATAAATGAAGCGAATACTTAGATAAATACGAACTTTATTGATGCATGAAAAATAATGACACGATCTATAGCTAAAACAGATTACATGTTTTTAGGGAGTCGGTTTTTAAAATTATATTTTTAGATATGAAAATTAAAAAAAAAAATTTAACAGCTATTAATAAATATCAAATTATTAGTTTTTCGTGTGATAGGAGTAACAATATACGATCCGAAGTTAGCTCATTATCTTTTCTAAGGTTCGATGTCTAATATTTTCGGCCGCGTACTACAATACTCAAAAATCCAACTAGGAATCTTATTGTGTAATTTATAGCTATTTTTATTTAAATTGAATATATTTTAATAGATAAAAGAGACGTTTTAGTACAAATATCAACTCCCATGTAGCATTTTATGATAGTAATAGATTAACTATTGTTATTTTTGTTGATTCCAAAGATGAAGCACTTTAAAAAATAAAGATAAAATATATAATTTGCGTTTAAAAATCTAACGTAAAATAGAACATTTAGCAAAATTGAAAACCTCCTTTATAAAACATGCATGATATAATAGTAGAATAAATTAATCAAATAATAGAAATAGACCAAGCGTGAATCAGGTGTCAGTAGTACGATTCCTTCGGCACAGAAATCTGAATAACGTTTATCAGATTTTTTTATCTAACTACACTTCAGGGGTGATCCATATAAAGATCCTATATAGGACAACCGAAGTGGAGAACTCGTAAACGACGACAATAAATCGTTTGTGATTAATGATAACAATCTTAGTGAGATTACATATTTCAACGGGTACTGGCGGCGACTGCTCAAGTGAAATTGTTTTCAAACGGTTAAAGCTGTTAGCGTCAATCAAAAATTTCCATTTTGATTAATTAATATATATGAAAACAAACCTAACCATTTGCTTCAATTTGTATTTGTTTATTGTATATAACTTCTTTTATGTTATATTATACAATTTTAAATATAAATTCTGTATAATAATATTTTTTTACAACAAATTCTTAAAATTTAAGATTTAAAATATTTAGTGACTATAACAACGACTTTCGGAAACCCTTTTCTATCCACATACATTACCACGACGAGCCTAATTCGAGCAAAGTTTAAAGATGTTATCTTACACAGAATTTGAGGCTATGTAAAGATCAGTGAACCGTTGAAATGAAGACTTTTGTGTACATTATAGTTGGTACTTGGCAACGCGATAACAAAGTTAGCGCGTAACGGCCGCCGACAGACGCGCCAGATTCTCATTACGTGCTTCGTGTTCGTTTACTGTAGACTACCCTCCGAACGCGGCTTCACCCGCGCGGTAGGTTCATAAAATAGCATGTGTAATCTAATATACAAGCCATATTACTGTAAAGTTTCATCAAAATCGATTCAGTAGTATGTTAAAGAAGGACAAACATCCACACACTGCTTAATCGGCTTCACAAAGGTTCTCAATCTGTTTCACTTTTCTTTAATAAAGGTTAGGTTCTCAAAAGATAATTTTTTATAAATATCGTTAGTGAGTTTTTATCAATAAGTATCTATAAAATATAAAAAAAAAAAACAATTAAATAATGAGAATTAGTAACAAATTATATAATATTTGCCTTCATTAAAATATGTACTTTAATGCACTATTACGTATTAAACGCTACTATTAAAAAATGCACGATTCACCTCTAAAGTATATTTCATATATAGCTTTGAAATTGATTGATGTGAACCAATTTCCGTTTTTCGAAAATCAATTACGATATCCAATTATGTTAAGTTTGATAGTAGATTCTATGAAGATTTATTAATAATATCTTAAGTGTTATATAAAAAAATATTTCAGTCCACGAAAATGTCAATACACGGTTAACCTATTTCGAGAGAACAATAACGCGTCCTAGAAATGGAAATTATATGAAAATACATACATTTCTTTTTCACTACACGAGCGTTTCTACCACAATATCATAAGTATATTTTATGCAAAAACGGGACGGTTTCTATATACGCTGTGACTGTGATTTGTGTGATGTTGATAAAACTGTTTATTTTTATGGAGGAAATACGCAAAACGAGTTAAGTAAATTTTGTCTCAACGAAATCTCAAGATGCATACTTCTTTGTTGTGGTTGATTATTGTTGAAGATAAAATGCAAGTTTCTTAAATTATTTTATCGATATATTTTTTTTAATCCAATTAACTTACGCCTTTTTTATAGTCTCGTTCAGTTTTGCAATTCGACTATACTATCAATATTGAATTCAGTTATTTTTATTTACAAGTACCTACACTTTACCTGTGACGGGTTTTTCGACAGTGATAGCTCTCAGTCCGTATTGATTTTTACAAAAGTCTACCATGAGTTGGAAAAATCTTTTAAAATTGTTTGCCTAGTTTCAATTTGTTTAAAACGTCGAAACTTTTTTATAATTAAAAAAAAAGGTCAATATCATCCACAATTTGACATAATTACTTTAAGTACGTACTAATTTAATTAAAATTTGGAATATACATATGTAGATACCGGAACATAGATATATAAATAACGTTTCTATTTTCCATTCGCGCGTACGTGTTATTACATTTAACACCTCAACTCGACGTGGACGGCTAATTAAGACTTGATTCTCACTAATTTTCGCTGTTAGAATATTGTAGAAAATGACGAAGGCAAGTAAGTGACAATTCACATGAGCGAGCGTGAATTTTCGTTTTGAATATTACATAAAAAGTGTTAAGTATAAAAAGGATTACAATTATTCTGCAATGGCTGCCTTTTTCGTATGATGGTGTTTTAACCCAAATTTATTAACTTTAAATGCGATTTTTTAAAACATTTTTTGTCCTGACAATTAATAAAAATAATAAAAAATAAAAAAAAAGTAACCGACTTCAAAACCGAAATACGTAATAATTTTTACGCTTACTTGGATTACATACTAATTCATATTATTTTGATTTTAAAACCAAGAAGTATCAAAATCGATTATAAATAAACATAATTTTGAGGTAACTAATATTAAAGAATCCATCCTTGTACAAACACACAAATGATGAATTAAAAACTGCCTCCTTTTTGTAGTCGGTTGAAAGAAGAATTAGCCAAATAGACGCTGCCGTTTTAACATTCTATTTTATTCTATTCGGCAGTGACGTTTTTCCATACAGAGATAAATATATAATCATTGCTTGCACACTTGGTGGACACACTGCGTGTACGTTTAGTCTATTTTTTTTTACTTATCTTATTTTTCAGACAAAAATGGCGTATTTTAACCACACATAAGAGTTACAGTTGAGAAATTATCGATCCAATTATTGAATTAATTCATTTTAAAACAAAATTTATAATGACAAAACAATGTTCGAGATTATCGATCCTAGTATTATTACCAAATGACATAATAAAAAAAATAGACTGACTATACGTATATCTAGATAACGTAATAATTTAATCGAATGACTGATGTAGAGGTAAGATTGACATAATTTCTTTATTTTCCAATAGGAGCGTTGTACAGCTTCTCAAACATAAAATGTAAAGATTATATCTATACGTTCACTTACTCTTAGGCTACACTTAATTTGCAACGAGTATGAAGAGCATAGTGACAAATGATGAAAAATTAGAAATTGTAACGTAGCAAAATACTTCTCAATGGTGTGATCGATACATTTTCCTCGAGCTGTGTCCGTCGTTTACGCGACTGTTGATTATGCAAATGATTTTTTGTCCCCCGAGAATCATTTCATTTTCCGGAACAAAAAGAATACTATACGATGACCCAGATTCATCAAGAGTTTTCGCAAACACAGGTACCATATAAAAATGTATACTTTGGTTCAGTTCAATATAAATATTATTATAATAATAGGAAAATTTGCGCTAATTTATGTATTAATGTCATATATGTGTAAGTATAAATGTGTACACTTTGCAAGTAAATGTGTTATTATTATGTTACCATTCACAGTCATACGTTGTCTAAAACAATGACTTTAGCAGTTCAATACGAACTACTAATATTCGATGCAAAATGATTTTCATTTAACACTAATTCTTCAAATAAATTGTTTTTGAAAAGCGTACTGTTAGAATAGAAATTATATTTTTTTTAATAACTATGGATTTAGTTCAGTGTGAAGATGGTAAAATGTCGAGGTGTTAGCGCATGGCTGATGGATGTTAGCATATGCTAATACAGGCTTTCAGGCTCACATGAGATAAATCTACGCGCATCGTGCTGAAGGGTGCCCTCAGATTTATTCTTAGTTTTACAATTTATTCCAACTGACTTTAAAATTTAAATGAAATTGCTTGTTAAAATCTACGTCCTCTTGCCAAGAAATCTTTGATAGTTATAAATTATTTAATTTATAAATGTAAATTTTGTCTTTTAAGCCTTAAATTTAGAGATTTAAAGAACAGAAGACTAAGTGAGCTAGCGCTATCGCAACCCAGTAATAATAAATAATAATCGTATCACGCATGACCTCGTGTCGGGGTAAACACACACAACACTAACACAAACACCCAGACCACGACAAACACCTGTATGGCCAATACAGACGTTTGCCGTGAGCGGGGATCGAACCCGCGACCATTAGGCCTTTAGTCAGTTACATTAACTACTGCGCCAACGTGTCTGTCTAATATATTTACACAATTGATTTCTGTTTTCTGTACTAAAACGAAGTATATGTATCAACGGCCATAATGTATCGCGTTGCTATAGAGATAAATCCGCATAATAACCCCCCAGGAGCCAATTGTTGAAAATTGCTCCTATCGAAATATAAATAGCCTTAGGGTGTGTTTCGAAGTACAATCGAGCATATTGATAGGTGTTAATTAACCGACTTCAATAAAGGAGGAAATTTCCAGTTTGTTTTGAATGTTTGTTACCTCACTCCTTCACCGATTATGATTTTTTTAATGATGGACTTTCAGACTGATTCTAGAGAATGTTAATTAAAATTGTGTATTTTAAATAATTATTAAATAAGCTATCAAAATATGGATTTCCAGTGTTTATGTACGAAAATAAACATTTCTAGCTGTCAAAACGTTACATACTTTGAAGTGACATGTACAGAAGTTTACGTTTACGTTCAGAACAATTAATCCCCAGTTTCGACAGCATAAGTTTGTCTAAAAACAAAATTATTTTCGAACTGAGTACAGAAACATTCTATATGTTTGTTAATAATAATTTGCACATTAATTAAAAAAGCAAAACTATTTTGTAACTTCTTAGTCAGTTAATAAAACTAATTGGCCCTGCAACTTTATCTATAATTTTTTTACTTGTCCTATTTGGAAACAATACCCGTATTGATAATCACGAATTTTCGAACAATATTTTCATGATAATTTTTCATTATAAAAAATTATTCAGTTTCAGTTATATTCAATCATTCGGCCGACAATTTCTCATCGCTAGCGTTTATATCTTATCTTCTTCTTCTTGACCTGGTCCCACTTTATGTGGGGTCGGCACAACATGTTCTTCTCTTCCATTCCTTTCTATCAGCCGTCATCTCAACACTCACTCCTTTCTTACTCATGTCACCTTTTACGCAATCCATCCATCTTTTCTTTGGTCTACCTCGAGTAATATAACCGTCCACAGTCATATCTAGCACTCTTCTTGTCACGTGGCATTCATCCCTCCTCATAACATGCCCATACCACGCTAATCTATTACTCATCAACTTATCTGTTACTGGAGTCACTTTTAGACTGCCTCTGACATGCTCATTTCGTATTTTATCCATTCTAGTCACTCCACACATCCATCTCAACATTCGCATCTCCGCCGTATGCATTCTCTTTTCATCAATCCCTTTCGTTGCCCAGCACTCAGATCCATAGATTTATATGTGGTTAGAAATTTTGTCATTTTTGTCTGCGAAATAAGACAAGGAAAAAAATAGACTATACATGAAAACATTTAACCCACTTGAGATTTTATTTTCGAGACAAAAACTGCCTATGTTCTTCTTCAAAACCCAAATACGACTCCTACTACTAATGTGACTCTGCGACCAAAAGTTAGCCTTGGACTCCGACACGAGACGTCACTTGTCTTGGTCTTGTGCCGTCTCACTCCAGTCCCTGGCTTAAAGTTCACGCAGAACGGACTCAACGGTCACAACTCATATCTGCAATTCATCAAAATAGCTTTAGTGGTTGGTCATAACGAATGCACAGAGAAAGAATTACTTTCGCATTTATAACATTAGTATGGATGATATTTATAACATTAGTATGGATGATATGCAATACTGTGTAAAGCCACACGGACTTCATTTTGAGAAAATGGCGTCTAAAGATGTCAAACCGATTCTTAACAAATATGTTTGAAGATGTATATATCCACCTTTTCTTTTATTTTTTGGTAAAAGGTATAATTAATTAAAAGCAGATTGATATATTTCAAGTAACATCTAATACGAAATTTTCAAATATTAGAGATTATTGTATAAATTGCAAAATATGGAACGCACTTGAAATTCGAAACAGTTAATAAGGAAACTTTTTTTTGTACTTCTTTAGTTTATATGACCTTATTTTTTTGAATAATGTTAAATAGGTGATGTAGTATCCAAATACATCAACATCTCAAAATTTGACTTTTTGTGGGTGGACACATTATTGCTTATCAGCATCCAAATATCGCACGCGGTATCCTAAGAGAAATAAAGTTTGAAATATTCTACGTAGTAGTAGGACGCTGTTAATTACGAAAGTTTACGAGTAAGGTAGATTTAAAGCGTCAAACACAGTACAGTAACACCGTGTAGTTTAGTTTCAGTAAAGTCCCTAACAAAGTCTCGGACTGAATTAAATGTGCCTTCGTGTTTAGGAAGTAGCTTGAAATATAACTAAGTTAGTTAATAATATTTTTAACTCTATTGTACAACTTAAAAAAGTATAGTATTTGAGAAATATTTTCTATATTCAGATTTTAGCGGAAATATTTAGGTAGATATTTTGTCCACGCCTTTCGCTAAGATTTAGCTTGATGTACCAACTGTTAAATAGTTCAGATGTATACAATAATGACACATTAAATTCACCGTGCGTTATCCCCGCATGCATATTTATTTCCCAACTGTCGTTAAATACCAAGGTCGTACTACAAATGTCTGCGTTTAGAAGTCTTAGAGGATGTTTTCAAGTACAATCGAGCATACAGATCGGAGTTAATATACCAACTTCAAAAAAGGAGGTTCTTGATTCGTAGCGTATGTTTTTTTATGTTTGTTACCTCAAAACTCCATCATTTCTTAAACAATTAAAAAAAATCTTTTTTTATTTGAAATTATACTTAAAGATTGGTTCCATAGAATATTATAAAATTACGTATTTTGTATTTAATTAAAAAAAATCAGTTGTTAAAATGTCATGAAGAAATAATAGTCATTAATGTTAAAAATAATTTTAGACTTTCTCCTTAAAAAAACGCACGTAAGTGAAAACGCGTACCAAAATTGGTATCTTAATTGCAAACAAATAATTCAATATAGTAAGTAGTAAATGTGTCTGCGTTTTGCATCGTAAGAAAATATTTGAACTCTTATTATAAACAAGCACGCTAGAATCAATTTACATAAAAGTCAAATAAAACTGACTGGGGAACCCTCGTTGTATCTTTTTGCATTTATAATTGGATAAAAACACAAATTCATCGGAGTTCACATTTGCTGCTCTACTAGAACATGCAACGTGCATCTGAATGCATTCACGGAGTAAATATTAACAAAGAATTATTACCGGATGATCATAATTATGAAGCTCATTTTTTCTGATAATTCTAGAGTCTTCTAGAACTTTGTTTTATTAGGTCTACACAATACAGACTTCAGACAGACTTTACGACTTCTTGCAACAAAGTAGTATAGACTAATTTTAGAAAAGTCGGAGGTTGTATGAAAGTTTAAAGTTTGTGTGTAATACTAAACTTTAATATAAATTCATAAAACCCTTTCACGCATTTTGACGTCAACAGATATTTATATAATCCTGTGTATGACGCGGGTTTATACAAACTAATATATGCTAATAAGCTATAATGTGTCACCAATTTAACATTAAACAATTTTTTTCAAGTCATCTAAACTTAGCAAGTACGGAAAGGTCTTTTAATTTAATGTGTCGAATAATGTGTCGAATGTAATTTCATATATAATAAAACTTTTTATCGTACTAACCTGATATTAATTAATTATTCCACCAATTATTGAAATAGAAAAGTAGAGTCTTCTGACAAATTTATAAAGAATAGGTTCGATATCTTTAGACGCCATTTTCTCAAAATGTCCGTTCATTAATTAATGTCAGAAAAACGTTAAATTAATTAGCGCCGAACTGGCGAATTAAAAAAAAATAATATGTCTATTTAATCATTCAATCGGACAACAGATTCATCGTGATCAAAAACTGAACTGAACTGAACTGTTGCTCGAATATTAACATAATACGTGTTGATTGTCTCACATATACATATATTTTGCGTTATGTAACGTCACTTCAAGGGAATATATCATATAAGCTGCCCGACAACGCATGGGCACTAATTAAGACATACTCACTTTTTTTATATGGCAGATTTTATCATTTTCCCAGAAACTATAGAAAGGAGTTCCTAAATTCATAGCGTATTTACTTAAAATGTTTGTTATCTCATACCTCCGTCATTTCTTAATCGATTTTAATTTTTTTTTTTTGTTTGAAAGGATAAACTTCCACATTGATTCCAGTAAAATTTCAATGATTCAGTAATTTGATTTTAAAATCGAAATGATATAAATATTTCGTCCAAGTAAACTTTTAAATTCTTTATTTAAAAAAATCTTATTATTTATAACGTTAAAAATGTTCGCTATATAGGTAAATTCTGTGATTTTTATTAAACAAGTTACTAAAACTACTAACGTTTGTAATGTTTATAGTTCATGGAAACGATTCGAAACGCCGGAAGTGAAAACACATACAGTTACAATGAGAGCTATTAAATTCGTTTTATTTCAACGAATATATATAACAAATATCAAAGCTTAATTACAAAGCACCGTGGATTGATGTGAAGGTTTAATATAAGAACTAGGTTACATATTTTGATAATATTCTACTTTTTATTAAAATCTAAGCCAGCTTTAGCGGAATGAAAATTCTGTCGGGAATACTCGTCTCATTTTATTATAGGGGCGAAATATATTATAATTTATTTAGAAATTTCGAAAAGTAGCTCAAAGCTGGCTTCAAAAAATAATTAGATAAAATTATGATCGTTGCTTTTTAAAATTGCTATTGCTAACGTAAGCTGCGCTTTACTATTACTTTTACTAATAGATTACAATATTAAAAAAAGTCGAAATGTGTAAGTATACGGTATACACAGACAGTCAGATGTCGAGATTATTACATAAAATATGTGTATTAGGGTTCTATGCACTTAAGTACATTAGAGTATGAAAGTCTAAAACGCACTTAAAACGTTAAGCTCACACGACCTTAGGAAATTGTACACAATTTTGTGACAAAAATTAATGCGAAACGAGATAGTACCTAGTTATTAAAGTTAAAAGGATAGAGTAAAATATGAAATGTTTGTAGCTCGTTTCTCACACGTAGTGCAGTTATTAAGCTACAGTTAATTTGCATTATTTAATTTTGTTCTGACATTTGTAATTTTATGATGAAAAATTGTGTATAATTTTATTCTTGTGGACTACAATTATAATGTTACTTTTTTTTATTGTTCCTTATAAAAAATATACGTAGCTTATAAAAGCTATAATTTGTAAATATAAGGAATATAATTAAGTATTTAAAAGTATCATCAAATCGGAGCATTCCATAAACAAACATATCTAGTTTTTATGATTGTCAAATCTTTCCTAAAAACTAAATTTAGTTTTTTTATAAATAAATATGAATAAATATGCTATTAAAATGCGAACATACATTTTTATAATTAAACTATTAAAAAATAATCAAATACTTCATTGAGATACTTCTTGTTGTACGAAAATTTCTTTTACTCTACGAAAATATAACAGAAATATAATTTTTAATTTCTTCACAAATTGAAAATAAAAAAGACCGAATGAATAAGCAATTTGTGTCTATTGTTTGCCAGAAACAAACCCCTTTAATGAAATTAAAATGCGGTTCTCGGTGAATTTACAAAAAACTACTCCCCAATGCATGAAGTTTAGGATCTCTTCTTCTTTTTCGTAGAATATTTCGCATTCAGCATCGTCTGCTTATTATTTTAATTCACATCCGACAAATTATACATAGCTATAACGGCGATTATTTATCTACTGGTAAACCATGCATTAAACAACTATGAATATTACAGCCCGAAATCCACCCACAAAATTATTTTGAATTTATAACATGATTAATCTGTTATTAATTTAAAATATTTTTTATGATTAATTATTTATGTATAAGGAGGATATGTTCCAGCAAAGTCGCCTATCAATTGCCTGATCCTTTATCCTTATAATTCCCGAAGGATGCCAACAAAACCCTGTCACTAAATCTAAGCTATACATGTCCATAACGGTGAAACAAAAATTGAAGAATTTACTACAGTAACTTAGAATGATTCCAATGTAAGTGTTAATCACGTTAAAATCCACTGAAAATCTCTCTTTCGCTGTTCATTAACAATACACAAATAAATTAAATTATACACAAGGTCCATTGATTATTTAATGGGTCGGCTTAAGCTGGCCTTTCTTAACAGGTGATGCCCGTGCGGCTTGATCCACTAATTTGCTTAGGTCCTATGCTACCGCAAATACTTAGGGAAATAACCTTTAGAAAGGTCACTCATGACGGTCAGCCTTAACCTTTTCAAAGCTGAAATATATTGTAAAGTTTCAAGAGTTATTACCATTGGTTAGGTATATTTATTTGAACACCTGTAACTCAGGATCCGATTAAAAAAATTGATGTCAGTACGTACCTATGTATATATGTCTCTTTTGAGTCCCGAATGGTTGAAGTGATTTTGACAAAATTTTTAGAAAATCTTTCGATTAGCCCAACAAATAATTCTGTGGTGTTTAGTAGCAATCACATAAATAGTTAACATACAATAAATTATATTATAATAATGCATATAATAGTATTATAATAAAAAGCAAGAAAATGATTTTTAATAAAATAAACCAATCGTTTTAAAAATGAAAGAATATTTCATACTAAGATATTCTAACGTTCATTCATATAAAATACTTCTAATAATATTATTGATTTGCCTTACTCTCACGAACTGAAAATGAAATTCTTAAAGATTTTATTTTATCACTATTTTTTAAAATGCGACTGTTAGGGTTTTAGGTGCAAACGGTTTTATATTGGTCTTTTATGGAAATTGCGCTCAGGTAGTGACGCGACAGGTCACTGCCGATAGTATCGACAGCACAAAATTAGCAATAATTTGCCGGTTCTTCTCGGTAGAATCTACATTCCGAACCGGTGGTAGATTAATTAATTAATTAGTGTTTTGTTTTCTTTTGTTTTTGTATTGACGATTCAAAAGTGCCTGTAAAAGCCTACTTGAATAAAGCATATTTTGATTTAATTTGATTTGAATATTTATAGTATCGTTTTTTAACAGCCACCAAGATGCTAGTTTCGTAGAAGTTTGATGTTGATATTATCAATATGTTTAATACTAACAATCGAAAAATCGACCATCTATCGTAAATATATATAAAAATAATACTACAAATAGTATCAATGCTCTAGCAATAGAGACGCCCGATTATACATATATCGACAGTATCGGCAATATCGATACTCTAATAACTATAAACATCCAATACTATCAAAGATATCGATAACGATATCCTATTGGCTTCCGATACTATCTGTTCCATTCAAACAGTTTTCGAAAACAACTTTCGATAGTGAAAAACATTGATAGTTCGGCATCACTATACTCTCAGGTGCAGGAAACATGTAAGTGCGACTGTGCTTAACGTGCACGCATTGAAATCGCGTAAAAATAGCTCGTTCAAGCCGGTTTGAATAGAAGGGCGAGACGACAGAAAGGTTGCAATTGCCCTTTCATATTCAGATGTAGGAGGGTACACTCAGCGACAAAACGTTACCTACACTACATTCTATGTTAGATAATGTTGAGACTTTTTGTTTATGCGAACTGAGATTATCATTTTTTTAATCTGTTATGTAGATGTATACGTAATAATAAATGATTGGAAATAGATAACTTGAACAATGTTATTTTGTACTAGCCGGTGCTTATGACTTCGTCTGCGCAGAATTAGTATTTCGAGTACTATCATTTATATATTCAGTTTTAACAGCAGGAGAAAAACTAGGTACCATACGGTTTATGCCCAGTATTTAATTAAAACAAAACCTATATTTTTTCGGTTTTATATTGTTTTGGATCTTACTAATCATATAGTGGTCTTCTAAAGGCTTTATTAAAAGTTATTATTTAATAACAATTTATTACTGAAAACGCTTTTGATCACTTATCGCATTTCACATCATTATAATGATCATATTCTGGAGATTTTTATCTTCGTTAGATTCATTAACACAAATCAAAATTCAATCACTTCCATTAATTGGAACCATGGCTCTTTATACACAATATGTCAAAGAATGTTTATAAACTTAGTTAACGAATAATATATAATAAGAATTATTAAAAGAATTACATATTAATAAACATACATTGTATCCATTTTAACCCAACTGTTGTCACAAAAAATACATATATAGCCTTTTTTCAATATAAATTTAATCAATTACTTTAAAACAAAAGCCACTTTGCAGAGTATCAAAGCCAATTTAATTCTCTAGCGTTGCTGCAAAAATGTTTATTAAAACACGGCAAAGGCGAGGTAAAATATACAAAAAATAGCATTTTTATATACTCGGGGTCACATACAAAATGTTGAAATATGACGTCATTAGGATCACGAGGTACGAGACAAAAAAGTCTAAGCATTAAGGTTGATGCGAAATATAAGCCCGGCTGCACATTGAAATTTCTGTCAGGAAATTCTTACTTAGCTAAAACTACCAATCGGAGACTCAGTTCAACAGTCAAACGCTAGCTATTCTAATATATATTATATTTTGACAAATAGAGGTGATCGTTTTACTATTAAAATAATTTAAAATAATAAAATATTGCATGCTTTGATAACGGTAGTTTTAAACAATTAGCCCTCAAAGCAAACAAACCATCGTTTAAATTTTCAACAAAGTGCGATGTCTAGTACAAGATGATGCGTCAGAGAATTTTTCTAAAGTGTGCGGTCTGGCTAAAGGGATATTATCAAAAGAAATCGCCTGGTGTAAAAAAGTGATAGCCGTTTTATGGGCCCCGCTAAGAACACTTCGAGAAGGACATTTGGAACGAACGTTAAATTCACAGGACTTAAAGTTAAAAGGCGAGGTAGAAGCAATATTTTACAAGTACCGCAATCGTGCTGTATGTTAGACAATTTTATACGTCCATGTTTTGGATAAGAAATGTTTACGATAATCTACATCTAGATATAGATCTGTTGAAATAATTATAATCGTATCGCACTAGTTATAATATATTAACAAACGGTGTTTAGTCCATTGTATTAAAAATTGTACGTCATAAATATGAACGTATGAATAAGGATTCTAGTTGTACCACCCAATGCATGACTTCTAAAAACAACGCAATATTTTTTAATAATTTATTAAAGTAAACAAATTCCTCACTATGACTGAATACTACAAACATCAGGCTGGTTTCATTTTATAAAATAATTTAGACTTAACTGATTTTGATGCATTTAATATTTTATTTGTACAATGACATCATAAACATATGTATATAAATGGCTTAGGTGTCTTGCGTTTGTATAAAAGTATTTTAAATTACCACTTATCATTTAAATTCCATTATTCATATTTAATATAACGGGTCTTATCGCGATAACTAATGGTAGTAATACCTTTTTATTGCCCGACGTTTCGACGAAGTTACATTCGCCGTGGTCACGAGCTGACTGTCAGCTCGTGACCACGGCGACCAACGTAAAAATATATAAATTCCATTATATTAATTATTCATCCCAAGTTTTTAAAAACACTATTAATAAATACTGATCAATTGTGAATCTATTTTGACAATTTACTATCAAAGAAGATTTAGTACTTTTATTAACACTTTCATACTTTTGAAATGTTTTTGAAAAATGAAAAATAAAAAAATTGTAAAGTCAGACTACTTGACTGGTTTTTATTATTTCTTCTAATATTCAATTAAGATACGCATCTGAAGAAATTTTCACTGTACCTATTATGAATCAGACCAACTGTGTAGTGATAGTTGACACTTTTCAAATATTTGAATCCCCAAAATTAACATGGGAAAAGAAGTTTGCAAGAAAATATTAAGAGTTTTTACATAACTTCCCTGAAAGAAGTATTAAGTTTTCAATATTTTAATCTAAATGTGGAAGGTGTTACAATCCTTATCGTAGACTGGATAGATTTTATATAATCTTTAAAAATGGAATTGTTATGGCACACAAACCTTTTTTTATTTTTACAACAATCTGAAACACAAAATTCTTCTTTATTCTCAACTCCTACTCCTATACCTACCTACTTCTTCCATACCCACTAATATTAGAAATGAATAGCGTATTTACACCTAAACCGCAGATATTGTATGGACCATAGAGAAAATATAGGCTACTATGTGCCGCGAAAATAAAATGTGAAAGGATTAAAATAGAATAGTTTTCACGCAGACGAAGCTGCGGGTACCATCTCGTAAATATATAATTTGCAGTCAACTCTTGAGAAATTCTAATTCAGGCGGCATCCGAGCAACTTAAGTGACTATGTATGAGATACGGCGCTTAATAGAATTTTTAACGCTTTCATGATGGAAAGCCTGTGATGAGGGAAATTTCAGCTTCAGTCAGAGTAAACTTTCTGTAATAGACACTGAGAATTTAATGGAATAAGTAATTGTAATGTAACACTACACAATTACTTCATGCAAAGAGTCATAGGTCGGAGTGTGATGTTATATAGCCTACAACCTTTTTCATTCAAAGCTTTATAACGCAAAAAATATAGTTTAAAATCATACTGATTGTTCCTGAGATTAGTGGGTTCAAACAAACTATTTAGCTTTATAAATAACTACATTAATATAAATAATAACTTATACAGATTTCGATTCCGTTTATCCACCCTAAAGGGGATAATCGAAATCGCGTGTCCACCTAGCCACCCCGGCCGGGGCGGATAAGCGGAATTCGGATATTAATTTCTTTGCTATTATCCTTCTCGACTACGTACAGTCAATATTACAGTCATTATGACGATTAATTTTATTTTTCTATTTGTGAAATATATTTTTGTTTTAGTTCGTAACTAAAAAGAATTTGGTTTAATATATTTAACGAATTTCTAATAAACTGTATTGAATATTTCCCTATACTCTGAGGTGGAAAATCGGAAGAGCAATCAGAATGAAATTCCGATTATCCACCCACGCCGAAATTGATAGACGGACATGTGATTATCACCCTTAGGGTGGATACTTTGGGGTGGATAAACGGAATCATTCGTCGCGTCGTAAGAATTATTCGTTGTATAAGCATTACATATCATGTGGGTGTCATTGCATGGTCAATATTAGGGACAAATAATGGACTAATTCCATTACTAAGCGCACAGACAATTCGAAAATAATAATAATATTAATTGGTATTATCTTACAATTATACTTTAGTAGGTAATTGTAGTACCTATATATGAATTAAACATAATTTTATTACTTAAAGATTTATAAAATAACAAATTTACGACTTAAAAAAAACCGACAACAAAAACTAAATATGCGATTTCGTTTTATAAACGAGACACTTATACCAGTTGCATCGAGTTTTAAACCAAACTTCTGAAGCAATTTTGATAAAAATTCTATAAGACCAATGTGAAAGTAAAGTAGTATAGTAAGTAAAGTAAGTAAGTAAGTAAAAAACCTTTTAAAAATGGTTCAGAAAAGACGGTAACAAATGAGGTAGCGACCATTAAAAGAAATAAAAAGAAATCTTACTACTTTTTAAGTTTTAGTTAAACAACACGCTTATTAAAGTAACGCCAAGGCTTTACATGTTTAATTCAAGCTACGTTTAAGTGAAAAATAAAAGAAATATTATATCATAAACGGCTTTTCATATCTTACAAAGAGATTACGTAAAACATACGCTAAGAAGCTGCGTGTGAATACGCGGCGCCGAGACAAATAGCTTCTTAAATACTAAAGTATTTTAGCCTCAATGCTAACTTGACTTTAATTTTACGCTACACTAGCTTACTCCTGCGGCTCCTATATGGAATAAGATTTGGTAATGTGGACTATTTTTGTTCAATCTACATAAGCGATACCAAGCTAAAAAGAAACTTATTAAACAATTTACAATAATACTACATATTAATACTAATAAAACTCTATTCAATAAAAAATTAAGGTTCGGTATATTCATAATAATTAATGCAACTGCGTATACCCAATGTTTTCAAAATTAAAGTATTATGTTTCAACAAAAGAAACGAGAGAAATTGCAATCAAATATTATAACATGAACGGTATGGCAATTAAGGTTTATTATTAGGGATACAATTGAGTCCAGTAACTCAGTCTGTGCAGCAATTTGGCAGTTTTCCTAAGTCACTCGTTTACGATCTTCGACGTCGTTTAATTTATTGCTCAGCGATACCCGAGCTCAAAGTTTATGTGCGTCTCTGAGCACGTCAAATATATCCTTCTAGCGTTTTCCCGGCAATGCGCCAGGGACCATTTCTGGGTACTTTTGTTACTGACAGATTAGTTGGTTCCTAGAAAACATAACTTTTATAACACCACAACCGTTTATTCGTTATATTCAATACAATTCAAATTTTAATGATGACGTTTAGTTGTGCTAATTAGGCTCGCCATTTCACTAATGTCACGTCGAATGTATAATCCACTATGTGGGAAATGGGGTCGAGAATTCAATTAAATTTTAGAAACACCCTAAAATAGTGCGAATTTAACTGTAAGGACTTACTTAAAACAACACAAAAATTATTATAAATATTATACCTAAACGATTCAATTCTATTTTTGGTTAATGACTTAGTTGTGCCACTTAGACACATGTTATTTTGCCAATGTCACGTGGAATGGAAAAAACGCGATGGACGTGATAACAAATAAATTATATAATTGATCGAAATAACTGTCATATCTAATGTTAGGTTTAGGCGAATATTTCGATAACTCGTCGAATTATTCGGGCACGAGTAAGACGTTGATGTAATCGCCTGTATTCGGGTACCTACAATAATACTTTGTAGTCGCGGCGCCAAAAAAACTACATCATCATCATCATCATAATAAACGAGTAACGAACACATTCGAATACTTTTGATATACATACTCGTTCTTCTGTCGATTCGTATTGCATTATTGTACGGTTTTGTATTCAAAGTGCCATAAATTTTAAAAGACAAATAACTACCTCGAAAATCAAGCAGACGCCTATAACAGTTGAATGCAGACTTTTTTAAACAACGCCAATTGTGATATTGTTTTTAGGGTTCCGTACCCGAATGATCCTATTACCTATATATTATGGGATCCTATTACTAAATCTCTGCTGACCGTCTGTCTGTCTATCCGTGGACCGTTTTATAAAAATTAAAACATCACCTAAATCCATCTAGCTAAATAACCATTTTATAGTGAAAAAGTTTTATTCAAATTGTAAAATTTGAATTTAAAACGAAATAGCCACAAGTATTTCATCAAAAAAATCGCAGTCTTATTTTAAAGAATTGTAGGTAAATCACAGGATTTAGCTTAATCTATGAAAATCGCAAATTCTCAGAAGCGACTGTTGAACACGATTTCGGTATTACACTAAGTTTCACAGCGTTTTCTCGGCGCGGCTTTATCGAGATTGTAGAAATACCTAGTTGATTTGAAATTCATTTTGAAATTCCCTTTCAGATAATATAAGATTTACAGCGTTAACATACATATGCATAATGCATGATATTTCGTATCTGTAATAAAATCTCGCAAACAATTTTGTATGCGCCACTTTCTAAGTTTAAAGCTACATTAAAAAATCATTAATAGACAACAAATTACACGGTACAAGATGTTTTAATGATACAAACCGTTGATAAGTGTTAGTGATTTTCAAGCACATTAAAACTAAACTGTAATTGAAAATGTACTGATTTAAAAAGAATAATTATTTATTACTGAGTTTCTTATCGATCCTTATCGTGTAAACCATCAATTATACGTTATTCAAATGTGCTTAAATAAATGATTTTGCATTTAACATGCCAAACTCTGTCACTTTGTAAATACCCATTTAACGCAACGAACGTTGAATAATAAACACTATACAAAAATGACAATGAAATTAGTGTTGTATTTCATTTATTTATAACAGTGATTTTTAACCTCAAAATGAATAATACTAGAACTAAAAACGCAGCTTTCGCATATATTTCGTTTCAATGATCCACAAAATTGTCAAGTATTTCTAGAAATAAACCGTCTGATAACCGAGTGGAGCCGGTTTATGGGACAGTTTCGACAGTTAAAACAAATTGTTACTGGCTCCTCTCCTGGTTATAACCGTTAAGGATAATGAAAACCTAAATTATGTTTACATCCATTTTTTTAATAGTATCGTAAATTTTTATACCATTTCCCTAAATAATGACTTAATTATTTAGAACTAACATTAATAAGAATTTCATTAACATTAATAAGAAAATGTCAAAATAAACGTGTGTATAAAATAACACAAACGAAATATTATTTAATATAACCCTTGTAAATCCTTGGATAAAGCATAAAAAATAGTCACTCACTGCTTAATAGAACAGAATAGATTAATCCTGTATTATAGCACAAAGAGCGATCGCTGAAGCGAACTCCATGAATAATAATTTTGTTTAATTTTCTACACTGTTTATTTCAAACATAAATTATGTCGACTCATCACCTGTCATGACCACTGGAAGCAGCTAGAAGCGCGCCGGTTGAGGATGTTTTGGGTACTCCAATCAATCAACGTCCAGAAGTGGGTTACTCGATATCAGACTCGAAAGAATGAATAATTATTTTATGTAAAATCATACAAGCATGTTTATGTATCCTGTAGCTATAAAAGAATAATCTATTAACATATATCTTTTAGGTCATTGCTCCGCTCCTATGTGATAGTGCGTTGTTTTCGCCTATACTATAATCTTCGTCAGTAAATGAACTACTTAAGGCAGGAAAATGAAATCGAACTGGTAGTTCCTGTAATTAATACATGCACGAAGAATCTGTTCCATTTTTATTAGTATACCTAATTTAGTGTGCAGTAATTCATCACATTAATATTGTAAAGGGGAAATTTCGGCTGTTTGCATTAAATTTCGAAAAAATATTTTTTGCTTGAGTTATCCCGTTTATGGAGGAAGGTGTTATATCGAGCTACGCGACTAAATGCGAGTGAATCCGCGAGGAGCAGCTAAAAAAAACGTAAACACTGATAAAACAAAAGATACAGCTCGTATAAGGACTGCCTCGACGGAGGAAGTACCGCACTTTCAGAAAATTGGCGTTAAGTAGCTAATGTGGTTTATTTTCGCATGGTAAGAGAGACGGAAGCCTAACCCCTTATACGTATATAGGGCGTCCTTTTCACATAGTTTAAAATAATATCTTTCAATACAAAGTTATTAACTATATCAAAATTAATTTCATAAAATATCTTAATTATGATTAAAGCCACTCAAATCAAAAATGAAATTATATTTTTCGTTAAAAATACTGTTCAGATTATGATCCTGTTATCTCTTCAAAGTTTATTTGCAAAATGTAATTTTACGAAAACCCATAATCACATCTCGTCTCGACCATTATTCTAAAAAAAAAAATTACTTTCTCCAAACCTGTTAGCTTCATCCACTTCAAAACAAATTCTATTTTAGACGGCGGAAGCGCAATTGTCTGTTACCGAACTTTCTTCGCAAATTTGAATTTGAAATATCGCAATTTTACGTAGAGATTAATTTTTTAACTTGGCTTTGCCCAAGCGACCGCAAATGATAAAACTTTTTGACAAGTAAATCGTTTTAAATTTATATTTTGCTACAGGCGAGTAATGCGATTCTTCGGAGTTTACGAGAGCAACTTTTATAGATGTGAATTTAAAACAAAGGTATAGAATTACATTATCGCTTCTCCAATTTGATCAAAATTTAAATTATTTTATAAAAAGAAATATCATGTAAATAATATGGCCCTTTTTTTTCCTATTTTGGATTTTTATTGTAATAAGAAAATATAACTTTGGTTAGCTTTTAATTTTTAATCCAATATTTTGAATAAATATATTACTTTACATTACTTTTAATAAAATATTATAATTTGAAAGTCAAGAAAAGTGTATATGAGAATAAAATATATGTCGTGGAACAACAATAATTTTTGTTAGAAGTTGCTGAATTGATTTAATAGTAACGGGTAAACGCGGTGACATTGTTGTGAGTCAGGTGGACATAGTCTTGTTGGATAGCGGGGTACTGTGTCATGCACACTTACGTTTGAGAAATCGACTAGTCTACACCTCAAAATCGAAAATGTCGGTTTACCTACATAGTATTTTTGGTTATACCTACATCCAGTTTAGTTTTGATACAAAATCGTGATGGACCCCGTACCATTAAACGTAGACGATGACGCGACTATCGTTCAGCCATCGCTGTCGCCGTCACATATTTAATTTTCGTAATCCAATACATTTCGCTGTAATTATGACGATCATAATAATAAAAGGAGGTTGATTGTATTAATCAACCTCTTTTTCCTATTTCTAATTAGAGTGAATTCAATGCAGACGATCATACAATATGTTTATGATGATATATGTTGCGTCACAATATATTTATGTTAATATTTTAAATATCTTACGAAATAGTGATAGTTTTCCTAAGAACAGTGACAGGCATTGTGTAAACACTAGAAAAAAAATAAACTTTTCATACCGAGCTTTCGTCTTCATAAAGTCAGTTCATCGTTTCTGGGGTTTGGCATTCGCATCTATAATAAAATCCCGCAAACAGTCTTACATTTGCCACTTAATAAGTTTAAAGCCTACATTAAAAAATCTTTAATAAATAAAGCGTATTATAACATACAAGAATATTTTGACGACAAAGAAGCGTGGATCTAATATGCGTTGATGTTCTCGCAGGATTTAAAAAAATGTTATAAAAATCCATAATGTATGAATGTTTTTTTTTTAAAGAGTACCTATCGAGTTTCTTGCCGGTTCTTCTCGGTAGAGACTACATTCCGAACATGTGGTAGCTTAAAAAAATCTATAACCAATGGACCTGTAACTTTACGATTCAAAAGTGCTGTAAATAGCCTATTTGAGTAAAGTATATTTTGAATTTGAATTTAATAGTAACAGGAAAACACAAGTAAATTTTGAAACAGCCTAAAAATACCCTTTGATACATTAAAAAAATCGGATACTCCGACAAGCCCGATCACGTCGCACGATGTAAAAACTTTTTCAAGATTAATTAACTCATCAGCGGTGTTTTAACAGCAACTAAGCTCGCAAAGCCTTTAGATATCGTCTCGCCTGCTAATGGTTATCGATTCCTTCGACACTTGCTATAAATATTCATTGATTGTGGATCCGTGTTTATTTACTAATGCCCTCTGATCCCTCTATTAACTCCGGGTCTAGATCGATTGCGAGTGACCTAGTTTTATAGAAAATTGAAATCAATTATGGTATATAATAATAAGCTCGTTTGTTTATTTGACGTGACTGGATCAGCGTGGCTATAGCGCATTAATTTTTTTATGTCAATTATAAATTATTAAAACTCGGTTTGCTACGATAATTATTCATTATTAATAAAAATAATAAATATTTCTTAATTAATTTTAAATTATAACTTTTCGATGTAAATTTATTTTAAATAAAATATATTTTACTTCAATTATTACGAGCTAAAGTTTTTAAAATTGTTTATGGTATTACGTTTGACTTTATCATATTAAAAATACGATTCGATTCGTTTACAATTTTAACTACAAAACACTTTTTGGCTTATAATTCAATATGAAACTTTTCTATGCGTAATTTGATTGTGTTTCTGAGACTCGAACAAAATTTAAAATAAATCTTTATGTTGAGTTTTTTGTTACTTTATAAATAGATGCTGATAGGTAATACTGTGTTAAGCCACACGGACTTCATTTTGAGAAAATGGCGTCTAAAGATGTCTAGCCTATTCTTAATAAATATGTTCGAAGAAGTATATATCCATCTTTACTTTTCTTTTTGATAAAAGTTATATTAAATTAAAGCAAATTGATATTTTTAATGTATTATCTAATAAAAAGTTCTTCAAATATTTGAGATTATTGTATGAATAGCAAAATATGGACAAACGTGAAATTCGAAACAATAATTTTAGAACGTTTTTTCCTTACTTATTTAGTTTATATGTCTTAAATTTTTTTTGAATACTTTTAAATAGGTAATGCAGTATCAAAATACATCAATATCTATGAATTTGACTTTTTATGGGTTGACACATTATTGCTTATCAGCATCCAAATGTGGTAGAGTTTAGTAAACCACTGACTGCAGCTCTGCGGGTTGCCTCGACCGGGACGTTACCACACTCTCGCATAAAATCCACGTGCAATAACAAATATAGCTGGAATTTTTTTTTTTTTTTTGGAAATCAGCCACCAATGAACTAATAAAAACTATTGTAATATTCTATGAACAAAATTAATTAATACTGAAGCTTCATATAATATAGATGACCGTATAATTGAACAATTTTTCATTTAGCCAAAGAAAAATCTCGTCTGTAATGAACCCTCGCATTAATCCGCTGTTACATGACAGATAATAGGAGCCGTATAACAAGTGACCAACGCGTTTAGCTAATGACTCGTAAGCTTTCGTTATAAGGTTGCCAAATGGTCGGGTCTTTATAGGATCGTCCCAATATTTTACCCTAAAAGTTAGTTAGAGTAATGATTAGTTATTTTAGTTTTTTTTTTTTCTCTAGGCTTATTTTTTTATTTTTTATTTATTTATTTAAATCAGGCATACATAACACATATAAGAAGCACTATAATACTACTAACATCTTAAAAATACAATAATAAATCCTACAAAAACTTATTTATGCTCGTAACAAAACTAAAAAGATTAAAAACTATAATTAAAATTGCTATCACAGTCAAGTTGCGTCACATACGTATAATAACTTATTTTACGTTTCCATCGCAATGAATTATGGTTATACTTACAAAATAAAAGGTTTGTTAAACTAGAATTTAAGCTCAGTTCCAAATTTCACTTAAGTAATAAAAAAAAACACATCTTCACTTACAAAATTTTGCCTTTATGATATTAGTTTAATGTTATTACTATATTATATTATTATTATTAACCTTCTCCTTAATACTAGAGGAGGCCTTTGCCCAGCAGTGGGATATTTACAGGCTATTACTTTACTTTTGTTTTACTCAATGTTATTCATAAATAGTTATTAAATTAAACATATATTATTTATAATATTCATTAAATCATTTATTATTAAAATTGCGCGTCTATGGACATTTTTATTCGTATCATTTTTTATCCTTCAAACGAGTTCCATCATTAGAATTTTTTAATAAAAGGATCAAAGAATGTTATTTACATCTTTGAAACTTCTGTCGTTGTTCGTTATTATCTTTAATATATATTTATAAGGCATATAGTGTATAATGTGTGGTGTACAGATATACATATTCATGTGTGTGATTATTTTTTTTTATATTGGATAAAGAAATCGACTGTGCAGTCCATACACTCATTCTGCTTTTATTTCGTCTGGTTGATATTAGCAGAAATCACCTGTCACGTTGTAATAAATATAAATAACAATATTTACTCATTTTAAAATATTAAAGTATTTGAAAATTTATATTGTTATTATTTTTTGTCTAACCCTTTTTTATTTATTTTTAGGATATACCAATCCTATTGCGATTAGTCACTAAATACAATTTGATTTTTTTTATTATATTGTCCCAAAAATAAGAGTTTAAATTTTGGCAACATTACTGATGGTTATTCTGCGCACACGGGTGTCTGCGATAAACCCAAATGCAAGCTTCCGCGTAGAGAGCAATCGTTTTATTCATATGCAGTGTAATGAATGGGCGATCTATTTTAAAAAATACTAATTTCTGTATAAGTACTTAAATGCGAGTATTTTGTTAATCCACGACTATTATAATAAAATTTTTATACAATCACTAAGGCTTTTTTAATTATTTTAACAAACTAGGTGATTCGTACAATACTTAGCGCCGTTAGTAATTAGTTACGTAATAATTTTAAACTATGAATTTGAATTAAAACATTTATAAGCGGAATTTACTTAGTTTTCATTTGAGCATAAAAATACAAAATACAGCCGAACGTAGAACCTCCTCCTTTTTGTGGGTGTTAAAAAATGATCTTCAAAATGACAATATAAATATCAATTTTGAGAAAAAATTTACATAGATACATTTTTATACATATGTAGATTACATTAACACTATCACAAGGATTGTTTTAAATAGTTATATAACGATTGAGGTTAAATAATTACAGCGTGCTTAAAATAAAATTAACAATAACACGAAATTATGAGCAACAGGAAAATTAAATTTACAATAAAACATTATTAAGCTATAAAGAAATCTTCGAAGACATTAACCACAAAACAACTCAGTAGTAATGAATAATTAATTCAACAAAACGATTATTACACCAATATTGTACTTCTCCAAGAAAATAACATAAAGTTTTAAACATAAAACTGACATTAAAGTTAAAATTACGCCATTAGATGCAATTTATTCAGTTTACCTTATAATGGATTCAGCGCGTTTGGCACTGGCCGGCTTCCAGCTCGGAAGAACCTTTGAGACTATGTGGTTTATATTTTACGTCCTAACTTTAATAAAAAATTCAACTACCTCGTTATAATTTACAACTACTACATATTGCATTCTTTTAAAATCACCCTTAAACGAGACTAAAAAATATAGGACACTGCCTTCAGACGCAAAATACGAAATTTCGTTTACTTAAATGTTAAGTAATACCAGTTTTTTCGATTTTTAAATCAAACTACTGGATAAATTTTCTAATAAACATACTACCAAATATATATATAACGAACCCCTTGCCAGCAAAGCCGTGAGAATAATCTAGTAATTAATTTACAAGAACTTTCTAAATATTACTTTCTACTGGTTCATTTTATCTGTAATAAAAATACGCCTTTAAATTAAATTTCTCTTGGGTACTTTAGAGAAGTAATAGAAGTTTTATTCGTAGCTACTATACTAAATGTCCCGTGCAGTAAGTACACGAGACATTTATTCGAATTTGTCTCCTAACGGTCGTTACAGCTACGGTCGTTCCTGCATACGACAAGTTGCCAATGGATGCTGTCGACGCCAAATTTATTTAACAACAAACAGTTTGGAATCTGCAATAGGTGTCTCACGTTACGAGGAATAGATGAAATTAGACTGACCATACAATGATAGTGTTGTCGAGACTATACAACGTTACATAATTCAACAATGACTATCTACTTGTTTTAGGTTTAATAAAAATCGTCTGCTGTTTTATGTATAGACACGAGGAAGAGATAATACTTGCATATTATAAAAGATAAAAGCCGAGAATTTCAAAGAAAAGCAGTCGAGTTACTTGTATATAAATAAAATATAATTTCTCTGAGTGATTTAATGGGAATTAGAACATCAATGAGGTATTCAAGAAAATAACAAAACATATTACGAAATACTTCTAAGAATGTGTTTTTTTTTACTATATAATGAGAATATTTTGGTAAACGTCTTCTTTCTCAAGATAAAACTAATTTACATTAACATAGCTAAACATAAAACTCAACTGAACAGCAGACTATATATATCCTAGATTTAGTAAGAAATAGGCGTTAGGTTAGGTTACATGAAGGGATATAATTAATTGATTGATGATTTAAGCAACCGCTTGGGCCTTGACACGAATGTCAGGCTGGCTTTCAGTTGGCTCCGCTGGTCTCAGGCTGGCTGGCTTCCAACTCCATATCGACCGTCTGTATACAACAGATATTATCTCGACGTAATTAGACACAGCAATAAACGAGGAGCGTGTGTATACACTGCATTGTATAATTTTATTCTGAAGTGAAATAGTAACGATAAAGTAAAACTACAAACTTTGTTAATAGTTTCAGCGCTTCACATTAACCGACACGATATAGATCGGACGATGATCGATACGATATCTGGACACATAAAATGCTAAATATACCTAATCGCCTTTTACACTGATAAACAATAATACTAAATGATCTACACTCAACGGCCTCCATTGGGATCTTATGATCCTGTTTCGGAATCTTGAAGCACACAACGTAGACACAAACACACAGGATATAACAAACATCCATATGGCCCTTACAGACGTTTGTCGTGGGCGGAGATCGAACCCGCAACCACTCCGTTAACATTGTCGTATTAAACGTAGAATGTCGAACGATATTAAACCCTGTGAGCGATAAGAAAATACTTTTCTTAATATCTGTATACCGGTAGGTACATAACTATACAATGTTCAAAATATAAACTAGCATGTATGTGAATTATAAACAAGCTAATTTCATCAATTAGGCAAAATGGACATGACGTTGTCATTACATAAATGCGATGTTGTTACATTAATAAAAATAGTGCCATCGAATACTATGGGAAAACTCACGAAAGGAATAAAAATGGCCACGTCGAAGCATTTATGAGTGGAGATATACATTATCAGACACCAGTTATCGACATACGACATCAATATCGTGTCGGATAATATGAAAACGATCTAATTAGTAGTAAAACGGAACGGTATATCATCTAAATTAGTTACTGCGTAGAAATAATATTATCTGATGACTTAATGAGCATAATGTTAGTATTTACCATTCATATATTCTAGTGTAGCACTTACGTGAGCATTATCCATGATAAAATGTGCTCATTTATATACCAATTTGTTATTAATATTATTTTCTTATTTGTAATTAGTTTGATTATAACAAATGAATATTTAAACTCATTAAATTAACAAATATCATGTCAATGATAACCAATGTAAGTCAATGTCAAGAGTTCAATTAATGTTTAAACTTTAATAATTAGGTATATAAGTATGTTAACGATAAAAAAAAACCTAAATAATTTTTTTATATAAGGCTCAATACATAGCTACTAAAATTTCAGACGAAATAAATCAAGAGTTACTGTGAATTACATTACATTACACTCATAATTGCAATAGAAACTACATTTGCCTTTATTTTCACTTCAAAACTGATCAACCCATTTTATTGAATCTGGAGATTAGAACAACCACAAAAAAGAAACATAGGATACTTTAAAATAATATAGTAATATAAGTAATTTTATTTATTACACAAATTTTTGCGCGGACACACGGGCAATCTCAAGTGGAGACTCGAATAATTTGTCTAACACGACGGTTTTATTTGGCCGTTCGCACGATCAAATGATGATCGTATCACATTTTTCTAACCGTATCTTTATTGAGTGCTGTAATTGGTCCATAAGATCGTTCACACGATCAAAATGTAAGAAATAAATAATTATGTTTGATTGGAAGTTTCAACGAATAATGCGTTGAATTTCATGATTTTTTTACTACTGCGCCTTTACAAGGACTACAGCATTTTACATACATTATACACAGATATAACATACTACATCAAACACATTCAACCAAAAATATCGATTCCAATAGCGTAGCAAGTCATCTTGATATGAGAACAATAATAGCGAGCCGCTGTTTAAATATAGGGATGTCCAAATTATATACATCTTATAAATCGTTACAAAAAAATATATAAGATAACTTTTTAAAGTCAACAACAACATCGATCATTCAATTTTCATATTGGCATAGTCGTAAGTTTGGTATGTTATTAAACACAAGCAAAACATTTACTGTCATACTACAAAAGACGCATTAAAACCATGTTCAATACGTGTCTAACTAAACAGTGTTTAAAAATTAAACGTTGCTTAACAGCGAATAAACTCATAAAAAAACTTATTGATAAAATGTTGTATCATCACATTTTATCATCATCATAATAGACATCTATTAAACTCACTTAAACGTATGTTAATCTATATCTAAAGCATGTTTAACTCAAAACTGTCTTTAGACACGGATTTGTAGTACGGATTTTTTTAAACACGCGTTTAACGTCTGTTTAAATATTTTGTAGTAAGGCAGTTAGTGTAAAATGGCTTCATATACTTCACTGCATTTTGATAAACTAAATATAATTTAACCATATATAGAACTCAGTTCACTTGAAACTTAATGTTGAGTGCGCAAAGTACAACATGAGTCAAAGTCAATGCAACACGTCAATGAGTAACGCAATAATATTAAAGTATGGTAAAATATATAACACGGACACCCCTAGCGATATCGGCGAGCGCTGGCAGCGTTTCCAAGTAATTAATAACTGATAACATTATCTCTAGTTAAACGACGGGTCATCACCGTAATTGTAATAACTCCGCGCACTCCGAACGATGAATACAGCGGACATTTATTATATTTTCAACGAATCTATTAATGATCATTTCGTTTTAAATGAGTGTTTATATTTATTGAAAATATAATGATTTCATACATCAATAAATAAGACTCTATTAAAAAAAGGAACCGACTTTAAAAGCAAAATACGTTATTATGCTTACTTGGATGACATACTTAATCCAGTTATTTTAATTTTAAGACCAAACTGCCGATTTTGATAAAAAAATTAATGGTACCCAATTCTTTACTTTACTGTGTACTTTTACATCCTTTCAAACAAAAATCAGTTAAGAATTGGTGGGATTCTGAAGTAATAAACATAATATAAACATATATATTTTTCCAAAGGGTTGTTTTGATATTTGAACGCTGATAAGCAAAAATGTGTCAACCCACAAAAACTCAAATTCGGAGATATTGATGTATTTTTATATTGTGTCCTTTGATTATTTATAATTTTATTGTCTAGATACCGCATCGCCATACACTGGTTGTCATTTTGACAACCTGACACGTAAGTGGTACGTGAACATTATTTAAAAAAAAAATTTCAAGTGATCTAAACACAATAAGTACGAAAAAAAGTTTCTTATTTTAACGCTTCGAATTTCAAGGGCGTTCCATATTTTGCGATTTATACAATTATCTCAAATATTTTAAAAAGCTTTTATTAGATGACACATTAAATATATCAATCTACTTTGAATTAATTATACCCTTTATCAAAATAGAAAAGTAAAGATAGATATATACGTCTTCAAACAAATTGATTAAAAATCGGTTTGACATCTTTAGACGCCATTTTCTCAAAATGGAGTTTGTGAGGCTTGACATAATATTGCTTATCAGCGTCCATTTGTAATGAGGGTAACGACAACGTTAATTTAATCAACTAAGTTTAACTCAAATATCGGCTGACCGGACGAAAAATATCCTAAGATCTTTACTCGTCATACTACCTAGCTAGACCATAGCTTATAGTTTAATGTGAGCGGCTCACATATGAACCAACTTGACTCTATCACTTTCTGAGACAAAATTGCCATAAAGTAGCTGCTAAGAGCCGGAAGCCTAAGTAGACTCCTTACTGTTACTTCCTACTCTCTTCTCTCGTCTCTTCTTATTATTTTTTAAGGCAGGACGTTCTTTTAGTGCTACAAATGGATACTGATAAGCAACAATGTGTCAACCCACAAAAAGTCGGATTGGGAGATATTGATGTATATTGATACTGCATCACCTATTTAACATTATTAATAAAAATTTAAGTCATATAAACTAAATAAATACGGAAAAAAGTTTCTTAATTAATTGGTTCGTATTTCAAGTGCATTCCTTATTTTGCAATTTATACAATAATCTCAAACATTTAAAAAACCTTTTTTTAGATAATATATTAATAAATATATCAATCTAATTTTTATTCATTATACCTTTTATCAAAAAATAAAAGATGGATATATACTTCTTCAAACATATTTGTTAAGAATAGGTTTGTCATCTTTAGACGTCATTTTCTCAAAATGACGTTCGTGTGGCTTAACACAGTATTGCTTATCAGCGTCCAAATGTACATAAGCAGTGATTAACATTACCTGACAGCAGATTATGCTAATTTGTATGATATTTTAAATAATAATAATAATCATTATTTTGAGAATGTGCCCATAGAAGTCAGTAAATATAAATCTTAAATTATATTAGAAAGTAGCACGTGGTAAAATAATGTTAGACTAAGAATTTTTTTTTTTTTTAAAAAGGACCACAGATGTCTGTAATGCGTATAGATGAACCCATATAACAATACGATATTGGTAAAATGCTTATGAAATATTTATGACGATATCCCATTTATAATTACGCAATAAAAACCATAAATCCCTGGCATTACGGAATATGTTTGGCATTCATGGTGCGAGATGACAGTGTAAGCCGCGCGTAAGTGACCCGGAAGCTTTTAAATTACCGTCGGTGAATATTTTATAGGCATTTACATTAGTGAGTGTCGCTTCTAAAATATTTAAAATACAGTAATAGCACATTGTTGTATAATAGCAAAGCTATGATTTATAGTGTTGTTATGAGGTCACTCTAACGTTCTTTAGTAAAACAATATGGCGAGATTTTTTAAAGAGTTACACGGTAAAATAGTTTTTTAAGTCTATTATATTGCGGCCCGCGAAATCTTACGGACCGTGAAAGTGTTTTGTTATTTAATATTTTACCTTTCGCAGAAATAATGATGAGGTACTTCGTAAATAACGATTTTGTATATTTCCAAAGTCAGTTTACCTTGAAAAGAAAAAAAAATGTTATTAAAAAAATACAGATATAAATTAGTATTTGTGCAGCATAATTGTAATCTGTAACTTATTTTTCACTATGAAATATAAATAATAACAGTACAACATACTTTGCTAAAAGTATTTAAAAAAGGAATCGAAAATACGTAAAAAAATTAAACAATAACTGAACAATAGGAAGCTAAGAACCCACAAAAACCGGAAAAATATCGGAGCTGTCGATTATTCAACTCTTGCTGAAAGTGCAAATGAAATAACACCGATTGTTTAAAAAATGTGTTCTATAAATCCAATTCCACGCTGAAAAAACACAAAACGCTAGTAAAATATCCTTCGTGCAATGAATGCATACAACTAAGCGGATGAATCTAGTCAATCATTCCATTTATATGCCATCAAAAAGCTATTAAAATTGATTGTCAAAACACATTAAATTAGGATAGAGCCCAACTGTAGTCAGTGATTTTTTTTTATACAAAAAAGGAGGCAAACGAGCAAGTACCACCTGATATTAAGTGGTTACCACATCTGCAACACCAGGGGCATTGCGGGTGCGTTGCCGGCCTTTGACAGAAAGTTGTCTATACACCCGACGCTTGAAAACTCCCAAATTAATGGTAGTAGTAGTATGTATATGGGCTAGTTCGAGGGAGTACCTCACTCTCACAGAAGATCGTTATACTAACATAGTTGCGATTCTTACGGTGAGCGAGAGAGCCAGAATCCTAAACACCTACCTCAAACCTATCCTGACTCTCTATTCAATTTCATGTCTTATTTCTATTTAAGTTGGCAACTTTTCTGATGCTGCAAATGTCCATTCACGAGGGAAATAATTTATAATCAGATGTCGTACCTATTATGTAATAAAGTAACAGCTTGTACATGACCCACTGCTGGACAAAGTCCTCTTCTATTAAGGACAAGATTTTTAAAGCTTAATCCAAAAGGCTCATCCACTGAACGTTCGCGAATACATGTGTCAGAGTCTCGGCCCCATGTACTAAGAAACCTAATTATATTTTCATTGTATTAAAAAAAAAATAGTTTTTCGTTGTTTTCCGCGTTGTACTAGTCTGCTCATTTTTCTAGTCCAGGTCTGACCTCTGCAAGCCAAGAAGGCGAGCCAAGTAACCATTTAGACTAGAATAGTTTTCATGCTAAGAGTAACAAATTATATATTATTTATTATATATTTGAACAAACACAGCTGCCCGGAGCGGAGGTCAAACCCGCAACCGGCGGCCTTAATGGTACACATCAAGAGCAGTCGTGAATTTGTTTTCTAACCAATAATAAATAAAAAATATCCTTATTAATATTATTAACGTGATAGTTTGTATGGATATTTGTTACTTTATCACGCAAAAAGTACTAAAAAGATTGAAATAAAACTATTTAAAACGCATATACTAACTATTTTTATCATCCCGACGTTTCGAGCACTTTGCAGCGTTCGTGGTCACGGGTAAACTAAGGTGACATTTGGCTGTTTGAGATTTTTAGAAAATATTATTTACAACTACCGCCAACGGTTTCTTAAATAGTAAGATAAGACAACGATATACTAAAAAGATTTTAATTCAACTTTTTAGGAATATAGGTTATATATGATAACATAAATTTATTAGCATATTTTTATCAATATATTGTGCGGATGAACTCACGGGCGGATGCTGGTTATAAGTACATATATGCATACATATGTAGGTGTATTCCTTATTCACATTTAACATATGTTAATAAATATCAAAAACGAGAAAACAAATGCAAATTTATTTACATTGATAATAAAAACGAATATTAGAATGTCGACGCGATTGGAAGCAAAAAACTTTGACGTTGATGCACTTGTTGAAGTCTCCCCGCTGTAAAATAATTTACATGCAGGGACTGCGACGCAGAGTTAATTGAATTTGTGAGTGATGTTTTTAATAAGACGCCATGGATTTTTCTTTTAACGGAACACTTATATTTTTTTAATGTTAAATGAAATGTTAATAAAGTGTGAAGACCGAATTTAGTAAGTGTTAAATGCTTATATTCAAGCCTTAAGATTTCACTAAAGATAATTCCTAATATAAGCACATTCCATCAAATAAACAAAGTCATCGGTTTTATGTATAAGTAAAGATTATGTTTTAAAGATTGAGAAGATAATTTTACTAATGTAATTATTAACGTTAAATTAACAATCGTAAAGTTAAATTAAAACATGTAAACACATGTTAGTTGGTAGCTTATAAAGCTATATCAAAGTTCCAGAAAGTTCGACACTCAGTTTTAACCGAAACCGGCGACGATGTGAACTTAACCAAATGAGGGATCAACTTAGAAACTGAATAACTTAGAATGGACGCGAGTTGGATAAGGAAACTTAGATAGATGTATATCCGAGCTCGGTTTCGCAAGTACTGTAATTTGTTTTCCGAGGATGCAATTTGTAGTTTAATTCGAAACTGCTGCAAAACACTCGTGATTTGTGAACGTTTATTTTGTAATTAACACCTCAAACTTTCTAAATGTTTTCGACGAATTTACATTATAAATTGATGCTGATAAGCAATAATGTGTCAACCCACAATAGTTCAAATTCGGAGATATTGATGTATTCTGATAATGCATTACCTTCTACATTTCTTTTAATTCACTCTACCTTTTATCAAACTAGAATAGAATGTACATATACTTCTTAAAACAAATGTATTAAAAATAGGTTTAGGTTTGAATTATTTAGATAAGAAAAATATTAAGTTGTGTATATATCGATTTAAGTTTAAACAGAAAACGTGCAGGTAAATTTCAAACCTACGTAGTCAGAATTGGTGGAAAGAGGTCGAAACGAATAAAAAGTGAAAATTGCTAGGTTTTTCATGATTGCGAGCGTAAAAATTCTGATGAAAATAGGAGTTATATTGAAAAAGCAAATGAAAAAAGAAAATTTCCATGTGGGTAATCACGCAACAGAGCATACAGCAATAGTAACGAGAGCGGGAGGGCTCGTTTTTATTTTGTTGAATACGATTGCGATAACGAAATTAGACAAGGCTAGGAATGATAATTTATACTTCTATAGCACCTAATATACAGGGTATGTCAAATGGATATGTGTTAGATAATTTACCTAACGCTGGTAGAATCGATATTTAAAAGTAAAAATACTATACTTTTTTTTCAAATAAAAATAATTTTTTTAAAAAATTAATCGTATCTTGTTAGCTTGTATTTATGGGCATCATTTATGTAAAAGATTAAAAATTTTTTTTTTGAACCTATAGATTGCTATAACAAAATTAGTCCTCACAGTCCTCATTTTTTTTTTCATAAAAATGAGCTTTTTTTAAGTTAAACATTGGATCTTGTAGGGTCGTATGTATAGACATCATTTATGAAAGAGTCGTTTTTTTTTTTACTTTTAAATAGCTAAAGAATTTGTTTGTTCAAAGGCATCTCAGATAATACAAATGTAATTTAAAAGATTTTTTCGCATTGCACAGTTCATTTCAAAGTATAATTTTCTTGAAGAAAGAAAAACAATATAAATCTTAATGTACGTATGTTACAATGAAAAATACATTATTCTTGATGGTTACGATATAAATTTTATGTGAACGTATCATTTTAAAATAAAATCAACAACAACGCCGTGCGTATAAATTCGTATTACATAAAAAAGACCGCGCAATAGAATTCTATGGATTTATAGTATACGATAACAAGATAAAAGTAACCGATTTATTTGCAGATTATTCGGCACTAATTACGAGTCCAATTACGTACGAAAACTCTGTATCATTGTCTTTATTGCCAGACATAATAACAATGCCAAGACACACAAATCACGCAATAAATAAGAGCTTCGTAATCAATTAATAAAATAAATAAATATTTTCATCCCAAAATTCGCTTACCCGTTATTCAGTTCGTACCATTTCATCTAGCTTACGGCTATAAATTTAACACATTTATTTTTCTATAAACCCGCTTCGAAATGCATAATATTTGCCTTTTTAATACGTTTCAATACTGTAATTAATCTCCGTGAGAAATATGAAGGTAAGCTCGCTGTTAATTTATAAAGTAGAACTCTTTATTACACTCAAATGACCTAATAGACTAGATATATTTATTCTGTTAGTTCCTCATAAATGTTTGTTTTCACTGTACACAAAGGCCTTGCTTATTATCTACTTAGTTACTCCGCTTTCGAACATTTATAATGTTGAAACAACATGCCACGGAATACTGTTCTGGCATTAATATTGTGGCAAATATAATGCGAGCCCCGTTTTATTAATTACGTATGTTATTATATTTTACGGTGTTACTAATTTTTGATCGTGGTTTCGCTTGTTAATGTAGATAATGTTATGCCTAAAACTACTTATTCTATCTCGCCGGTACGACACGCGAGCTACTTAATATAAGTTAATTATACTTTACCTATAACCTTCCAAGTCCAAATAGTTCCAATGTAAGTTGTATCGCAATCGTATGAACGGTATTGCAATACATAAGATACGAATAAAACAAAAAAAAAATATTTTTACATATTAAACATAATGACGCTTTATAGATACACGGTAATTATTCTGTAATAAATATATAAGATTGCATATAAAGAAATGAGTATCTTTAAAAAAAAGGAAGAAAAATCAATAAGATTTTTTTACTCAACTCTATCATAGAGGATTCTTTAAAAGAGAAGTTCTACTTTAAAACTATTAACTTGAGAACCAATTTCCAATTAGTTGGTCATCGAGATCCTTAACAAGGGCTTTCGAGTGCGGCGAAGTGAATGTAACTGCAGACTAATTATCGAACAGAGTCGCCATCAAAAGCATTATTTTGCGTTTTAATTTCCGTTATTTTCAAACAAAAACAACTTATATAATTCGAATATTTAAATTAGAGACAATGTTAGATAAATAGACTAGCCACACATTGTAAGAAATTTCAGTAAGAAAAATTCTAGAACGCTCCGAATACACTTTGTACTAGATCCCGCATATTGTAGCATTGTACCGATTGGTGATTGCGAAACCCTATCGCTATTAAAATGTATAATAAAAACATTTGTAATAACGTTTAAAATAAAAAAATATCAGAATGTTATATTTTTGATAGCGGTAGTTTTCGGCAAATACACCGCATGACGATTGTTGATGGCTCACGTAAGAATTTTCATAACAGAAATTTCTTACGATGTGCGACCAGTTTAAGTCCGTTTTCTACAACTTGACCTTAATACATAATCCTCTGTCTTTACGAGTGTTGGTCATCGTACAGCAGGTATGACATTAACGCGTCGAGCTGAGAGGGTCGCGACACACACGAGGATCACATCTGTTCGCAGGACACCCAAATTGGGTCACACTCGAGCCGGACCGAGTGCTGAATAATTAATTGTTCGCCGCTTGAACCCCTCGAATAGCTTAAAATGCATTCTTGATTTCCTAAAATACGACTGTATTTATCGCTATTATGCCGTTCCGTGGCCATTTTCATTCGTGAGTGCATTACGTGATTTCTGCTTTGAATTTTTTACGATTGAATTTAAAAAACTCGTCGTTGAAAATCTTGATTTATATTTTCCACTGGTTCTTACTCGTTCTAATTATAAAATAAAAAATAAAATCAACAGAATGATAACTGTAGTTTGCTTTGACATTTGAAAATAAAGAAGTAAAGGTCCCAGCCTATTAAGGAGAGTACGTACCCACCACGTAGCTTTATGTCATGCAGATTTCCTCACGATGTTTACCTTTACCGCGGCGTTTAAGGTGAATTTAAATACAAATTTAGCACTCGAAAACACAGCCGTGCTGGCCGTGGTTTGATCCCGCGATCATCTGTTGAGATCGACGTGTTCTAACCTCTAGGCCATATTATCAGCTCAATAAACTCTATAATATACACACACTCAAGCTATTATACATTTAACGATTATTATAACGTAAATATGGCTTTTAAAATTTCACTCATAACCCACATGCAATAAAAGGGATTTCAAAGCATCATAAATCCGCATCAAGAGATTTGAGCCTTCGTTGGCAATAAAATGGATTTATGTTCAGGATCCCAAAGATTTACATACATCGTTATTGTAATATTACCGTAATCTAAAAATAATCAAATGTTTTGTATCATTCCTAGATCGAAACGTATCTAACTTGTTACGTATATATTTACACTGTTAAGTAGTATGTAGTTACGAGGGCATATAGAGTTCTTATTGGCTGAATAATTTTATACCTTTGCATTATAATTTAAAAAAAAAACAAAATGTCTCTATATATTTTACACGCAGATAGTTATTATAGGAATACATAAGAATCTACTAACAAAGGATTTTCCAAAATTCACCCCCTATAGAGAAAAAGAGAAAGTAAACTTACTGCAAGCGAAGCCTCGATCAAAACTAGTATTATATAAAATCTGTGATAAAAACTCATAACCATAATCTTAACAGTATTGCGGAAAAGATATAAAATTATAAAATCGATATTTAGAATAAAAAAAAACATCTTATGAAAATAAATCTCAATAAAAACTATGATTCTAACAACGAAAATATTTTATTTTTTATTTAATATCCAATTTCAATATAATAATTATTACCACGATAAATTAAACATTTTTATTTATTTAAAATCGATAAGCATACAAATGGCTTCTCATGCACTCACATTATCATCACAAAAAAAGTTGAGATAACATCTCCAAGATGGAATGCATGTTTATTTGTCTATCACGTTGAGATATCGTACGAAGAGTCGCGTGTTTATGTTATACTCACATCTGGTCGTATATAAACAGAAATCACAAACAGCCACCAAAAATAGCGGAGGAATTTTAAAATGCGACAAAATTAGGTGCGGTTTTAAGTAAAAAAAAAAAATTAGAGAAATTTTAAATATGTTCCTGACATGCCTTCGGTTAAAGCTATTTAACTCGTAAGGAATTTTTCGCCGTACTTGTGGTATAAGACTGAAGAGTTTGCATGTGTTTTTAATGCGGTTGTCTCAGGAACTACCATTTTTTTTTAATTCTAATAATCTTATTCTCTAAAAATCTTATTATAAATTAATACAGAAAACTGAAAATTTTATGACATTACACTACATCACAAAGCGGGTAGCTTACTTCTTAACAATACCATAAACATACCAGACACATCTAAACCAAAATAAAATGAATATTAATGTGACTCTATGTGTCTGTTACGTTTTCACGCTTAAACCACTTAACATATTTTGATAAATATTCATATAGAGATATGTAGATTAAATCTTGGGCATAGCATCATTGAATCATTGGTATCGCGAAAGTAAAATATAAAAGTATGTAATAGGGAATGAAAATTATGCAGGCGATGTCGCGGGGACCAACTTTACGACTAAAACACATACTGCCTTGCCAAAAGATTTAAACAGACGTTAAACGCGTGTTTAAAAAAATCCGTACTACAAATTCGCGTCTAAGCACAGTTTTGAGTTAAATATGCTTTAGATATAGATTAACATACGTTTAAGTGAGTTTAATAGATGTCTAAAATCTATTTCAGCTGTCAAATGTAACGTTCAACATTTTATCAATAAGTTTTTTATGAGTTTATTCGCTGTTAAGCAATTTAGATAATATTTTAATCAATGTTTAATTTCTAAACACTGTTTAGCTAGACACGTGTTGAACATGGTTTAAATGCTTCTTTTGTAGTATAACAGATACTCTGCATTATACACCAATTTCATAGAAAGTACTTACATAAGAAATTACATGAAAGAGGAAGACATACAAAGGCGGTCTAAGAGCGATTTCTTCCAGACGATCTTCGCTAGTTTAAAAATAGAAAAGTTTTATAGAATATTGTACGTAGTCACCATTAGTCGATGAGTACCACCCGCTCAGCAGATATTAATTAGGACCAGCAAAGCGAGTTTTCAATTACGCAATAATTGGTACGTTTTCGTTGTTCACTTTTTGGAACTGCTGAAAATTCTGGCTAAAATTGAACGCACTTTGTCATGCAGTATAATTGTGTTATTGATTAATTTATTTAAAGAGGTCATTTAAAATATTCATTTAGATGTATAAAGTTTTAGTTAAGCATGCTGAGACATCGAACACGTCAATACAACCTACACACTATATAAAAATATATAATAAAATATTTCATAGTACATATTTATGTAGAACTGAATAATATCACATTATATTCTATCAAAATCGAACAAAGCTTAGTATTGTCGTGTTTCAGTGAGGAGGTTGAATGAGCGAGGCACAAGGGATTTATATTTTAGGCCACACCGTTGTCAGGACATTTGCAACGACATTGTTTAGTACCCATTGCCAATATCCACAGACATAAGTAACTACCGGGTAGGCTTTGTCCGGATTCTGTTGTTGACAGTCACCGAAAACAAAATCTGTGTGAAACGTGTTAGCTAAATTGGTAATTAAAAATTTAGTTTCATATAATTATTTGGTTCATAATTTAAGATAAAAAAAATAAATAGCTACTCCATTAATGTTTTGTGACATTAAAGTCCGAAGTCTCAAGTGTAAACGGTTTTTTGCAATTCGTGCCAAAAAATATGAATTTTTTATTTCGAAAAACGTTTTACACTGAGGAATTCGGACATGTATGTGAACTTTAATATTAAAAGATATTGATAAAACAGCTTTTTTTTTTCAAAATTATGAACCACAGAATTATATGAAAGTAAATTTAATCACTAACTTTGTCAAATCGTGTCACACAAATTTTTTATTCGATCACTTTAATACAAAGCGTGCGATATCCTATAAACGTGATACTTTAATTAATTATTATATTTGAGTTCTGCGAGGTAATTGTCATCTGCATCTAGCGCTACGATAATTCAAAATGACTCAAGAATGGTAAAAATTGACATTTTTTTATTAAAAAATCTTTAATGAGGTGGAGCCTGGGCGTAGTCAACTGATTGCAGTTCATCTACAAGAGTAATTAGTCTGCATAGTGTTTATATTTAATTTTAATACAGCCTAGCTGTAGTCCACTGATAACAGGTATACTACTAGCACAGCGGGGGCAATACCACACTCTCACAGAAGGTCGACGTGAAGTATCTAGATATTATAGCTGTGATTCTTACGACGAGGAAATCGGGGAGCCTAACGACCTCCCCATTCCTTTCCATACTTCCTATCCCATATTATCCCTATATTTTTTAACTTGTTACGTATTTTTGGATTTTCTGATCTGACAGGCATCGTGGCTACTTGTTTGTTAGCTACTATTAAGTGAAGTTCCCACCCTCCCTTAGAGGACAGGAAGGGATGAAGGCAAGTGCTTCAACCCGTTCATTTGTAAACTTGTCTTTCTGACTCTGATGATGCTGATGGTAAGAGGCGACGCTACGGCGCCCAAAACCTGATTAGATGATTTCTATCTTTTCAAAAAAATATCAACAACAAGAGACCCGCTTAAATAATTTTCGTTATTACAACACCTTCAGTAAGTGATATTTGGTATAAGGAAGTAATTTTTTTTTAAATGAAACCTATAAAACCGGAAAACAATTTCACTAGACAAATATAGTAAAACAATACATTGTCATCTATAGATGAAGTAGTAACAATGGTACGAAAAAATCAATAGTGATTGTTCACTGTTACACTTCACTTTATGAAGCTGCAATACTTGTTATAGAAAATACCATGCTCTTCTATTGTACTATTGTATAAAGCAAGAAATATTACACTAAAATATAATGTTTTAAAAATAAAAAAATATAATAAAATAGTCTTATAATCAGATGAAACTGCTTGAATTGTTTTAAACTTATTAATCGAATTTTTATTGTTCGTTTTCAAGGGTTTCATTCCCAAAGGGTTGAGAAATATAATTATATTTTTATGACACACCGTGGGAATAAAGTGATCGCTTCCAGGCTATCTCAATACATATTAAGTAACCAATCTTGACATTCTTGAAAAAGAAAATTAAAAAACAAATCCTCTGAGTTTCGTCTCTATATCTAAGATTTTACTCATGAGGTAGATCCATTAACATGACGTTTAAGTAGAGAAAAAATATTGAATAAAAATATTTAAATTTAATTTTTATGTTTTTTTTCTATTATTGTGTAAATATTGTACATAGGAAAACTAATTTCAATATTTATTTCGTAGTTAATAAAATATAGTAAGAACTGCACCGATATTCATATATAATACGACCTTTTGTTTTAAATACCTAATAGTAGCTTATAACGGTTATAATTCATAATACTCAAACAATATCGGTCTCTGTTATTTCAAAGTGATTTTAATTTAAAATGTTTGGAATAGAAAATAAATGGGTTTGTTAAAACAAAGCTCATAGAATTTTGTTGATAATCAAAATATTTCATTAATTAATTTACTGTTAGTATTAATATTTTTGACTTCACTAATAGTAGGGTTGTATTAGGCAAAACATTAAATTTTTGACTGTTAAAAAAGTATTAGGTATAAATTTAGTACAATACTCGTACGTCACTCACACAATTATCTATACTAATATTATAACGAGTAAGTTACAAAGTTCCTTGGCGAAGGTTATAGGCCATATTACATCACACTACGACTTATATTAAAAATTAAAGTACATATTAAAAAGTCCTTAATAGCTAAAGCTTATTATTCTGTTCAAGATTATATAGATGATAATGACGACTGGATTTATTATAAGCTGGATTCACACAGGGTATTTAGTATATTTGTAACTCATCAATGTATACAGTTTTACATTTGCCACTTAATAAGTTTAAAGCCTACGTTAAAAAATCTTTAATAAATAAAGCATATTACCATACCATATAAGAATATTTTGACGACAAAGAGGCGTGGATTTGATAAGCGTTGATTTTCTATCCGGATAACATGATTAAAATGTAATAAAAATACATTATGTATAAATGATTTTAAAAGAGTTACTATCGAGTTTCTTGCCGGTTCTTCTCGGTAGAATCTACATTTCTAACCGGTGGTAAATTCATTAAATTATTTTTTTGGTTTTTTTTTTGTTACTGTATTAACGATTCAAAAGTGCGTAAAAGCCTACTTGAATAAAGTATATTTTATACCATACCATACATACCAGGATACAAACACTTAAATGAAAACAATCCTTTATTTTTAGGGTTCCGTAATCGAAGGTTGTTAACGGGGACGATGCCGATGGTACGTAACCTTTTATATACGGGTGTGACTCGCACTTAACAGGTTTTATTGATTGATTGATTATACCTCTTTTGAAGCAGTGAGGACTAAAAAGATCGGATAGTCTAAGCAAAATAAAAAAAGGTTATTTATATTCATCACTCCTTACAGTTATTTAAAAGATAGATAGAGTTATAGATAGAATGTTAGTTTCTTGGTGACCAGGCCCCAACAAATGATCTGACTCGCGAATTTCCTCAAGGGACTTCTCTAATCTAAGTTTTGAGGCGTGAGTCTAAATTTACGCTCAAATATAAAAAATGAAATTTTTATTTCGAAAAACGTTTAACTCTGTGGAATTCGTACATTTATTTAGACTTTAATATCACAAAATTTTGATAGAATTATGAATCACACAATTATATGAAAGTCAATTTTAATGACTAACATTGCTCACTCGAGTCACGCAGATTTTTTATTCGGTCACTTTAATAATAAGTGCGATAATTATTAAAGAAAATTAAATTTTAAATTTAAGCTCAAATAATAAGAAATTTATAAGTTTTAACCACAGACGTTTATAGATATTTACATAATTTACTTGATAGATAGCTTCACACATACCTCGACAACGACCCGATTAGAATCTATCGTAGTAATTTACTTCATGTAATTATAACGCGGCGCATTTCCAGCCCTGAGAATCGGAATTGCGATTAAACGGGGAAATACTGCGAGCATTCTTGCCACCATTCCAAGCGGTCACGATTTGCGCCGTAATTATTTTTAAGCTGTGATTCTTATATAATTAAATGATGGTTGATGTTATTTGTGTATACATACATTTAAATCACCAGAAAATTTAATGAAGGGCAGTTTCGTTGAAACATGTTTCAGTGTACTTTATAGGATTATCTCTAAATTCAACTGAATTTAATGAAATCAAATATTTTATGTGATATAGAATTAACGTCATACATTCCTATTTTTACAATATAACCCATCATATATTTTCAAATTTAAAATTATACTTTAAGTAGAGATCTTTTAGAAATATCGAAAGATTACTAGCACTATTCATTATTTTTGCGGTATGTTCTATCAAACAAACTATCAAGATATAGTCCGGTACACCACGAAACGCTTGAAATGATTTTAAAAGATTGAGTTCTGTTGTTATGAACGAAAACATTTGTTAAGAAAACTCTTCGATACAGTTTATTCTTCAACAGTACAAAAGGAATCAATGCGATCTTATAACAAAAGTAAGAAGAGTTCATGATATAGAAAAGATTTTCATTTAGTTAATCAAATTGAAATGTACAAGCACTTTATTGTTGCTGAAAAGTACACTTGAAAGAAAGAGCTGAATAAACTTTGTAAATGCTTACTTTCTTACAAAACATTTATTTCCTTCGAGTTCTGAGGTAATTCAGTAACGGTACACCAAAGTTTAGTGACAGATAGTGAAGCCGATTAGATTTATCCGTCTTGTTTGTTTTGCCTTAAGTAAAAAGAAGACTTAATTTTAGAGAGCGTTTACAAATGCAAATTCATATCCGCCAGAACACATACATACATATCTAGACCACAACGCCACGTCGTATCGTGTATATGTTAGGCCCTTATTATTGTAATACAATAAATACTAGTGATATCTTAATTATAAATGATAACAGTATGACATTGTTAAATTTGAGCAACAATAAGTAAAAGATGTTAAACACTATGGTAAATAATAATAAAAAATTACATAACTTTGATTAAACATTTATGAGTGTTCATAATAAAAAAGTGCTAAAACTTTGTATACCTATCTAATATTTTGATCTTTTCTAAGATAAATACTGCCAAGGTTAGGCACGTGGATAATCACTGACGTAAACTTTTTATTTATTCGTCTCCTAAAAAAAGATAAATAACAGTAACAAAGTAACATATGTATTAATAATATAACTATCATATTCACTTTATATTCACATAACTATAATATAACTACATGTTCTATAATATAGCTATCTAAAAGATCTTGAGCTTAACACGGAAAAACATTTATACCTTTCACTCCGGCAGCACTCACCCGCAACTCAATCCTTAATGACCTCCTAAAAGGTGTTTCAAGATGCGATAAAAATGAATGAAAGTATATCATAAAGAACAGAACGAATGGTCCCAAAGAAATCGCCTTGAAAGTGGATTAGATAGCAAAGTGAAAGACATTTGAACTAGTAAAAATTTCACAGGAAGCTTAAGTGATAGTTTCCAATAGATTTCTGAGTGGAGTGGATCTTTTAGTACGAAAATTTAATTTATCTCACACTAGCTTCCCGTCCCGACTTCTCGTTCGATAAGTTGTATTACTTGTACCCGCTGAGGAGCTGATTTTTGCAAAATCCTTTCTGCATTCACGAAGCAAGATACCTAAGCTAGGTAGTTTAAGGCTTTATAATTCTAAAAGTTTCATGACGATGGAGAAAATGAATAGTGTTAATATTTTATGTACATACTACATACAAATATATAAATAAATTTAAATAGTCATGGTAAACAAACCGATATAAATAATGTTGGTTTTTATAACCCCTTTAAATAAAGTGATCACAAACTTACGAAGTTTCTTTCTCGGATTTTAGGACAATGTAAATAATTGAAAATTGTTGGTAGTATTATTGGAAAAGTTAACCCTCTTGGCCGCAATCTTTTGATAGTGATCCATTGATACCACATCAAAGGATATACCATCGTTTTTGATTAAACCATGGAAGAGATAAAGGTTATTTATTACTGGATTATATAAAAAGAAAATACAAAAGATGGCAATAAATTTATCAACACAATACTTACGTAAGTTATTAGAGCGTCTATCGATACTAATATGTATTTATAGATTACAAACGACTTTTTTTTTAATTGCGTCCTAATTCAGGGCTCTATCAGTCCGTTTTCTTTATTCTTTGAGTATGTCAATGTTTATAAAACAATGCAAGAAAACCGTTTAAAAAAATTATGCTACCACTCATAGGAGCGACTCAGTATCTAACCATAAACTTCAAATAATGTGATGACTACTAAAATGGGGAGGGGGGGGGGTTTGGGTAAACGCGATGAAACAGCTAGAAGTCCTATTGAAGACCCCATAGGAAAAACAATGAATGTCAAAAAATGAAAGTGTATGAAAAGCAACGTTTATGATTTCAAAGACTGTATTTCTTTCATTTTATGCTTTTTATACAAATATTGAAACAACAAACGTTACTGAAAACTTTAGTTATATATTTTAATAATGATTGCAAAAAGACTAAAACCTTCAGATCTTCCTATTTCTTGTGATGGATGTAAAAAAAGAAATTGAAGTATTACAGCGCACTAAGATGGTTTTATTCAATTCTGATTAATGTATAAAAATGTTACGTCAATAAACCAGTAGACGGCATTAAAAGGTCAGTTTCACAAAAAAAGAGTTATTCACTGTTTTGCCTGTGAAGTCTTCATATATAAATAGCATATGACAATCGTAGAAAAATATTATTCCGTATCAAAAGAGAGTTGCGTCGGAGCGTAGGTTTTCCGCATCGTCACTGAAATCCGTAATTGGGAAGGTCTAATCCGACTCGTTACCCTCCGGCTTCGTTTCCACCTAAAATCCTCTGCGAATAAGCTTGAGAAATCTTTTGAAGACCTCAAAAATACGGATCAGCATCCGATGAAATATTGATTTTTATCTTACCAGGAAATCGTTAAGTTTTTCTTTAAGGTTTCATTTGATCTGTGACTATCGACATCGAGTCATAATTAATTTCAACATAAAACTATTAATAATAAATATCACATTATCGATTTTTAGAAATGATTAATTGATTTGTATCAAATTAATGTCTTCATTAAATTTTTATGTTAGTATTTCTTGCATATTAATCACACACTAAAACGTCTTCAAGATCTCAAGTTACTTTCTAATTATAATATCATTTAAATAAACCGAGCGCCGCGCCGTAAGATTTATTTCTTGTCAATACAATTAATTAAAAATTATAGCACTGGGGTGTCGCAGAACAAGTTGTCTCACGAAAAATAAAACGGTGTTGCTATCACAACTTATAATTGGGTTTTGAAACAGTGGTTATATCGTAAAACTTGATAAATTAACTTATCCGCCTTTTGTAGGGTAACACGGATAATTCCAATAATTTAAATTTAGACGAGGAATTAATCTATTCGCTTTTCCCCATTAATAAATAATGGATCGAGCAATAAAATGTGCCCTTTACATCGTCTAAAATATCCCGACATCCAATATTGTTTGAATCGTTTTCGAAGATCCCGAATGTCGACCGGTACGCGGGTTCCATACAAACATTTATTTAGCCGCGGTGAGACGAAACAATATTACGGCCATAAAGAATGGAATGGTGCGGAGAGAAAGAGGGTGTTTCGACGAGTAATGAAAAATCCCCTTCTCACATAAAAATTGCATTTCTTCGTACATTTAAAACATATTTCTCTCAATGGCCTCGATGAAAGAGAAAATTGTGGAATTATTTCAGAATTCTTGAATGTAATCGATGTTCTTCGATGGGTTTACGTGTCACATTATTTTATCGTTTACCTGTTTTATGGGGAATATATAAATCCAAGCCTCGAAGGTTTATTTAAGACATTGTCTTTTATAGTAAATATAGTCTTAACTCCAGGACTAGTCAGTTTTTAAAACCGTCGGATAACTACGTTGAACTAACACTATTACCACGCGATACATTTTGACAGTTAATTTCTGATGTTTGTACTAAAACTACACAAATGTATCAATGGCATATAAAGGACTAATATTAAAAATATATTTCATTACCGTTTCTACATTTTTTTGAAGAAATATAATTTATTGAAACTTATATTAATTGTACGCAAGATCACTATTTAAATAGGTTTATCTTTGGTAACGTAAACAGTTCCGGAAGTTACAAAAATTAAATACATTTTTATATCCATCCGAACTATAGCGGAGAATGTAGTAAATACAGTACAATATATTTTATTAATTTACATACACATATTAAAATATACCTTAAATAAAAAAATATTATTGAAAAACAAAATATAAGTATATAAACAATAAAATACAAATGTAACAATGGAAAATGTAGTCGACGTGATAGTGTTTAAAGTAGCGAGGCTACAAATGCGCCGGACGCGTCATTTCCTCTCGCGACCACGAATGCAAGTTCGGCTCTTCACGCTATTATTTCATTGTATTGTTAATGTCCTCTTAAATAAACATTGTGAAATGCCCAATAATCATCAATTCAATTATAATAAACATTACAAGCGACAAAGTTTTTGATACTCGCGCCATATATACGATAATTGTATTTGTATTTATAATATCAATTCGATATGCATATTGTATTAATTAACACCATTGTTCTGGGACGTGACGTTATTGGATTTAATTACGTTTTTTGTCAAAATTAAAAAGACAGATACGCTGAAAGTAATCGAGGGGACCAAAGGGTGAAATGAAACAAGGGGCTTTCTCAATCGATGATTCTGTTTAATTTCAAACGAATATATAATGAAGCAACTTGCAGACTCAGCTTTTAAACTTGACTCGTGTGTCTGTGTGTCTGTATATGGCCTCGTAGCTCCCTAACATTCTTCCAATTTTGATGCGGTTTTTTTGTTTGCAAGCTGATGAAATTTGTTTAGACGTTTCAAGATTATCAGCTACTTTTTTTTTTTAATTTGGCAGCTTTTACGGGTCTAATCGACTAGCAGCATGCAGCATCATCTGGAATCAGCAGGATTCCCAACTCCTCAACAACTTACAGCAAAATCATGAGTAGAATGTCAAATATATATATTTTTTGTAATAAAATTCATCAACACGTCTAATATTTACGCCCGTTAATCCACGAACAAAGACTATACAAGTAAATATAATAAAACTAACAGTCTCGAATAATCGAGTCTTCACATAAAACAATTCTAACCTCCATTTCCATACAATAATACAAAGTTATCGTTTGGTTGCTTATCAAATCCCAGTAGCATGTTTAACAATATAACAACAGAATCAGTGCATATAATTTGCAGTGATAAATTAAGAATAAACATTGGAAAATAAGGATAACATATTAATTATTAAAAAGCAAAACAAACGCCGCAAACAAAATCGAAAAAATATATTGTTATATGATACCTGTACATGATTTAAAAATATTTATTTATTGTTCGTTATGAAAAGATAAATAAATAAAAATATTAAAAAAACAACAAAAAGGCGTGACTTTGAAATTGAAATTATTACATTATTTTAAAACAACTTTTAACTAGCTACTCAGCCTACTTTAAAGCTTATTTATAAAATTACTCAAAGCGAATGAAAGTGGTTAAAGTACAGTGAAATTAGGTCACAGAAGGTGTGCACATTAATGACAATTTTGCGAGCGATTAATATCTTATTGTTTACAATGGCATAGTTCATTTATTTAGGACCATCGATCGTTTACAACATCAATGCTGTTTACACTTGTGTTTTCTTAGGTTTAGATATTATTACAAACAGAATGAATATTTTCAACGGATTAAATTATTTATGGATTTGCACAAATTATAATAACGATTTATATCTTACACTAAGTAAATTTGCGTAATACACTTACTACTAAGAATTTCCATAAGTTTTATTTTCGAATAATACAAACTATTTCGTTTTTACGTCAGTCTATATATACTTTATCTTTATAGATCATAACATACAATTATAAACTACGAGTAGGTATTAATAAAATAATGCGACTTGCGTGTACAATTCCATCATTATGTAACTTATTTTAAAGACGCTATATCTAATTTATTATTACTCAACATTCGTCATTAATTACGAATTAAAAAGAAAACATAAATTGAGGACTATGAGGGCTAAAATCCTTATAACATTTCGAAAGCCGTACGAAAGACATCGCAAAACTGGAATAGAGAATGAAATATTTATTCGCATATGGCCGACTAGTTTCATAGCGGAGTGGAATTACTTCGATTTCCACATCAATTCCCGAATAGAAATATCCTCACTCATTCCCCCTGCCACCTTTATTTCCGCCATTTTCTTAAAGGAAATAACTCGGCTGCAGATTTCCGATGAAACGTCTTCAATATACTAGTGCAGTTGTAATTGAACTTTGACGATTCACTTCGGGAATACGAAACTTATGCTATTTCGTAGTAAATAGAAAACGTATCTTATACTCTTTGAAGTCTTTGATATTATTTTAATCGATATATGATTCTCTGATTGAAATTATAAAAATGGTTTCTCGTTTCTAGATGTGCCTCCAGGTTTCATGTGCGATAAATTCGGTGCTTGCTTGATTGAAGTTTATGGTTAATGATAATTATTAAAATTAGCGCGTTCGATAAAATAGAAATGTATCTATATTCTAGATAAATAATCTTTTGTACAAAACTTTTGCGCGCGTTCATGTAGATTTTCTTTTGTCGGACGTTCGTCTAAATGCTTAATTAAATGTTTAAAAGAAGTACACTTATGAATTATCGAACTAATCTATCTTACGACCAAAACTAACCACGTTGCTATTTCGACTTGGCTCGTTTTTGTGACTTTTTCATACACCCTGAATCTCTGTTTCACCCTTTCAGTGGTTAAATGTTTTCGGTTTGAGCTGCGCGTTGATAAATCGGTCAATCACGGTTTCTTTTATAAGAACCTATAGATATTGTACTCTCATAATATTGAATTTCTTTAGTACACAATCCAAGCCTTTAATTGCTTTTCACGGTTTATACGATGCGAAAAATTCATTATTTTCTTGGGCAGCTAAAATTAATTTTATATAGCTTTGGGGAATAGATTTCAAATTTCTTGTTTTATTTATTGGCCCATGTACGGGGTGTACGTTTCAAAATTCGATTATAATTTTTCTCGACAAGATGTTTAAAAATAAACGAAATTCAATAGAACCATTAATTAATCCGCGCCAAATTAATGCGAATGCCGAAATTTGCTTTTTCAAAAAGATATGTTCTTAATTTTGTACAGTTAATTAAAGAATGCTGGTAACATTAGCAAATTTGGTAGACAAATAAAGTATTTATTTGTTTGTGTATCTTTTAAAGCATATAGTCTATTATATGTTGTAAACTTTTACGATTTAAACTATTCATATTTAATATAACGGGTCTTATCGCGATAACTAATGATAGTAATACATTTTTATTGCCCGACGTTTCGACGAAGTTGAATCCGTAGTGTTCACGAACTAAATGTTTACTTGAAAACTTATAATGTATTGTTTTGTATGTATGTATGTATGTATGTGTGAAAAATTTTGTATGTGTGAAGTAAACTCCGGAACAACTAAACCTATTTTAAGATTTATGCCACTATTTATAAGGTGTATTAATCCTTAATGGTCTTAAGCTAAATTTAATGTGTATATATGTATGTATCATTTGAAAGCAAAATCTACAAAAACTCGAACGACATTATGCAGTTTTATTATTGCAAGGGTTTTATAGAATCGATTAACTAGTCATAAAACTCGCTATTAAAATCCAAACACTTTTATAATATCATAAGAATTATAATGTAGGATAAAATTTATATCTCTATCACTTTATCGCTAAACTCAGTAATAAAACTATCTTTATCACTAACCCCAGTTCCTTTAGTACTATAACTCGACAAGAGTGACTTAAATACAACTTACATCCCAAGAAATATTATCTACGAAGCGGCTATAAGGGTCTAAGAGAAACCCTTCAAACTCATTAACTAAGTACGGGCGAAGTAAACTATCGAAGGCAGACATGCACTGCGATCCCAAAATACCCTTCGTAATGGTACTTGCTTTACTATGGAAAACTTAAGTCTGTTCCGAAGATAGAAACTCTTAAATCTCCCTTCATCGTTTGTATGGACAGAATTCAAGTGATTTTATGTCAAGATCAATTTATTATAGGTCTTCAATAAATTGTTTTTAAGCGTAGAAAAGTTTGTCCGTAATTTATGTGTATATTTTTTTATATAATCTACATTGCGATAGTAAGTTTTACAAGCAATACTTAATACTGTTTTGGCGTGTCAAAAGTGCGTAAAATGTATTTTTGTACAACGTTCTGCAGTTTGTTTTTTATTCAATTATTATTATTATTATTTTTATTAAAAAATAAAATTTATATTTTATTTTTCTTAGTATAACATTGTTAATCAGTCATCATTTATTTAGGATTGATATAATTTTTTTTCTCATCGAATTTGTAAAATTGTTATTATTTCTCTCTATAGTTAATGTTTGAAAAAAAAGCTTATTGTAAATTAAGCTTGGACAGACATAGAACAGTCTTTGAAATCGATTACTCAGTAAAAATTAGAGTTTGTGGAATATGATAATAAACCTAAAACCACAAAGGAACTAAAACGCAACCACGTCATAAATATTAGTAATATATATTAAAAAATAAAGAATATACGACATATAAGAGTGACGTTTAAAATTTTAAAGCCTGTGTAGTGACGCGCTTGCTAACGACTCTTGGGTTTGAGGGCTCTCGGGAAAATAGGCGAGGCGTCTTTACTAAACAAAACCATCTGACAAAGACACTATTTATAACACATATAAATGCCTAGAAGTATCTCATCTCATTCAGCTTGGATATTAGTAAATATTACCCCTAAGTAGTACAAACAAGTCTTTTCCTTGAATATCCATCACATCTTTATAAAGACAATATTAATGATTGCGATTTATCGTTTTGTATACAATATTAGTCCTTAATTTATACTAATATTATAAAAAGGTAAAGTTTGTTTGTAAGTTTATGTGTCCCTTACATTATAATATCTGAAAGTACTGATTCGATTTGAAAAAAATGTTTTTCTGATGTATTACATCACTCCGCGAGCGGCAACCGGTTATTAATATAGAAAAAAAATATATAAAGAACAAATAAATATTATTATTAATTCAATTAATAGAAGAAAAATATGAATTGAGAACCATCTCCTTTTTTGAAGTCCATTGAAAATTAAAATAATTTTACGTTACCAAAAAAAAAATTAAATGAATTTAAAAATAATATTTTCGTTTTGTTAATTTTACTAACCTACATAGAATAAAAACAAGAATGTTATTTGCGAAGTGATACAATTGGAAATAAGCTCACATATCTTTCTCGCAAGTGACAATTTATTAGATTTCCTAGAGAAACATTTCCCTGCCGATAAAAGAAAAGGCTCAAAGACTAATGAGGGACTCATTTGTAATATCAAACGAAGAGTGAAATTGGGAGCAATCCTTAAGAACTAACATGCCAACTTAGCCGATTGGACAATACGTATAAAAGGAAAATGGTATAAAGGCACTTCGATTATTACGTTTTATAAACGACTTTGGTAATTTCCTTCGAATAATTTGTGAAAAGTATTAAATGAATAACATTGGACGCTGATAAGCAATACTATGTCAAGCCACATGGACATGATTGAGAAAATGGCGTCTATAAATGTCGAACCCATTCGTAATAAATTTGTTCGAAGAAGTAGATATAATGTATAATATATAGAAGATAAAAGATAAATATACTGTAGTAAGAGTAGGTTTCTTTGTATAAAGAGAAATGTTGTCTAATAATAAGTTTTTTTAATCTGTGAGATTATATTGCAAAATAAAAAACGCCCTTAAATAGGTATTCGAAACATTGAATTAAAGAACTTTTTTCCTGACTTATTTAGTTTAAATGTCTTTAAAATTTTTTGAATAATATTAAATATGAGACGCACTATCAAAATACATCATTTCCGAATTTGACTTTTCGTGGATTGACATATTATTAATTATCAGCATCCATACATATTCGACTCTTTAAAATGCATTATTTAACTTTGTGTTGGTACTAAACAAAATTAGTAATATATAGACACCTTTTCCCTCAAGATCGGCAAAGCATCCCCAAAGACCGTTATGTTGCAGATGACAATTGCTCACCAGGTACCACTTACCATCAGTTGGTCTACTCGTTTGCCCCCTTAAAAAACTAAAACAAGTCAATCAACATTACGTAAAATTAAAATTTATACCACTAAATAATTGTTTTCCATTACAAATTTATTAAATAATAATTCTACGTATCATATTTACGTGGAATGCTAGTCTTTAGCACATTTCCAATAATTAAGTAAAAACATTCTAATTTTTACGAAAATAACGATTTGTTTTCAATAAAAAAAGGAAAATTAAATACAGGAATATACAGAAGGAAAGAGGATTAAGGATTTTTTCCATTGTTTGGGCAACCTTAAGAGAAGTTATAGAGGTCACGTCGAGCGTAACACAAGGGACCTAACAGGGAATTACAAACGAGCGATCCCTTGGGAGCGAATGAAACTTGTTGAGTAACTTACAACTTCTCATTCACTACGTGTGAAGTTCTGAGAACAGTAAATCCTAGTAGGTGAACTGTTATTAATCCGTTCGAAGTTCGGACGTACAGACAGTTGTCATTGACGTAGAAATTATAGCTGTAACGAGAGTTTTTTTTTTTTAAATGGGAGCCGATTACAAAATCAAAATAAGTAATTTCGCTTCCAGCTATTTTCATTTTAAAGCCAAACTAACTTAATCGATTTTAATGATATATCTATGGGACCAGAGGGAAGGTGGAAAGAGCATTCCAACAAAATTAACCAAATTTGTCGTGTAATGGGGAACATAGATGAAAAGAAAGTTCCCGATGATTTCCGAATCTCTTTTTTTGGAAGTCCGTTAAAATTACTAGGTCGTTTTTAAACCTTATTGTATTAGTCAATGTGTATTGAGACTGTTTTATTACGCACTATGTTTAATTATGACTTTAAGTATATTGAAAAATAATTATTTTTTTTATCATTACAAAATATCCCTCAAATGTTTTATGTTGATAAGATATAAACACCATTTATTTTTTTCTAGTAAAGCGAAATTAATTAAAAGATTCTTTTAAAACAGTTTTAAGAATACTCAAATTATTTTATTAGTATAGAATCATTAAAACTCCTTTAGCAAGAATTACACTAATAAGTTTTACTCTCAGACTTTCATAGAATTTTTGATTTTGAAAGTTGTTTGTCCTAGCTTTAAGCGAGAATCACACTTTTATGTTGTGCTCTCAATCTTTCATAAATATTTTCATAACTTATTGCTCTTTACTTTAGACCTGAAAGAAGGTCCTGAAAGAAGAAGGTACTATCTAAATATACTAATATTACATTTTTAACATTCACAGCATTCGTAACAAATCAAGACATATCTGTTATTAGGTCAAACAAGAATAACACTCACGGTAATGCCTTTGACTACAAATGTCTTTAAACAAGCTTTTTAATTACAGACCAAAACCTTGCAATCTCAGATTACAATATCAACAACGCCTACTACTATATACTACTAAATGGCCCAAAATGCAACCAATTTTCTTTTAGTATCCATTTGTGTACTTCGTCTACGCTATTTTCTCTTCCTTAACACAAAGACCCCGTTGCCAAGCGAATTATTAAGTCACGTGTATAATAATCTTATCAACAATACATAATCCCTGCTTCATATTACTGCAACGACACGAAAATACAAACGATATTACAAACACGTAATTTATAACGAACCAATATTTAAAACACAGGCCACGCGTGAAAATAAATTTAGGCAGCGAATATTTTAGCGACCGCATCATATAAAACGTGACCGCTAATTAGTCCAGTAGCCGAATAATTAATGACAGTCAATGGCACACACATTATCCAATATCCAACTATTAGGTACGCCCTGGTCGTCCTACCTGGCCAGCGCGTTTGTAATTGTCGTTAATTAAACACATTTGTTTGCGCCTCCGCAAAGCATTTGCGACAATTACTGGACAACCATACAAAATATTGAATGACGCAGCGGTTAATAAATTGTGAAAATCACGATTTTGCTATTTGAAAACGCTCGTAAAACGTAATGAGAACCTGACTTTAATACAACTGAATTAGTTTTTACTAAATGTTGATATAAAACAAAAATACATAAATGATCATTTATTTAATGTATACTACATTCGTTCAATAAATACAATTTTGTATAATCTATACTAATATTATAAAGAGATAAATTTTGTTTGTAAGTTACGTAGGGGGTAATTCTTGTTGCGTTAGATAGCCCGTTTATTGAGGAAGCTTATAGGCTATATTACATCACGCTACGGACTCATAGGTACGAAGCAGTAACCATAAACGCGAGTCAAAAAATATATATTTATAATATCGATTAATTAAATCAATTAATCAATAAATTGCATAACCTTTCAAGCAATTCATTTAGAGACACATGTATCAACAAAAAATCGTAATAGTAAATACGAAACTTAAACGTACCTCGTAATTATAATGGCAAAATTGTATCACAAACAATTACTTTCAAATGTTAGTGCGCAATTAACGGGCGATAGAACGACTTTAATGAATCATTGTCGAGATATCGATCTTCGAACCAGAGAAGGAAAGCATTCAATAAAACAACGTGTTAATATGACCGTCACTAATGATCATCAAAAAAACAAAAACAACACACCTGTAACTGTTTTTACAACCGTATTCTCTAAACTAATAAATTTGAAGTGTTTGTAATGTCAAATAGCTCTTTTATTTAATTCACAGGAATGTTAACATGTTTAAGAAGCGATACCTATTTTTTAACTTTAAAAAAAAGTGTCGTCTGCCTTATTACCTAGACAGATTTTGGCGGGACAGTAGCAAGCAAAGTCGCGGGTAGGAAATATTCATTAAAATAATTATAATACTACCATTAACAAATCCCTGTAGCTTCGTGGCGTTGTACTTTTCTCCATCTAAAACTTGGTCAAGTTTGTTTACTAAATGTTTAAGAAACTTATGTTAGTTGTTTCACATTATGTAGCTACTAGTATTTTCTGCATTCTCAGAATCAACTTCCGAGGAAAGAAAATACTTGTCGTCTTAATTGTGACAATTCAGAATATCAGGTGTCGGGTTCCTTTATCACACTAATTGGGATAAACGACGCAAATAACACTCCGAGGGCACGTTGACAGTGACATATTAGATTTCCCTCACTTAAGAGGAAAAAGTTTGAAAAATTGGGAAGCCCAAAAATTTTACCTCTTCACGACACCGCCAGTAGCACTGGTAAAAAATTATGCGGTTGTGACGTCAACGCGTTTCTTTCCGAATAAGTAAAAGTACAACAAAAGAAAATTGGTGGGGAACATTTACAAAGTTAAAAAGTGGATAATGAAGTAACAAGGGTAGAGGATCGAATGGAAGGAAGAATACAATTTGACATTACTTCATACATTTATATGGTATACCTAATTTATAATGTGTCTTTAAATGATACATAGTAATAGCAATGAAAGCTTGTAAACAATTAAGTATTTGCGTGGTACGCGGGGTAGGAGATGCACTTTATAATTTTAATATTATTTTAACTGACTTCCAAAAAAGGGAGAAGGTGCTCAATTTGTCAAGAGACTTTTTTATGTATGTTTACCGATTACTCGAAAACGGCTGGCTACTGAAAACGACTGGATTCTTTTTTGTTTGAATGAGCGTACTTTTAAATTGATTATATACAATTTTTATCATAATCGGTTCAAAAGTTTGGCTTTAAAATCGACATAACTGCATTAAGTATATCGTTTAAATAAACAAAATTTTATATAACGTACGTAATTTTGTACGTACGTGTGTTGCTTTGAAGGCAGAATCCTCTTTTTTTAAAGTCTTGTACTATCCTTACAAGTATTCTAATTTCAAAGTAAATGAAAACTTAAAAATAATAAAAGTTAATTAAATAGTGAATAAGGCTTATTACGTAAAACTATCGCTTTCAGATCAGACTATATTCTGACAGCTGATGTATTATTTTTGAATAAAAACGCCTCCTGTACTCATCAGAAATAAACTGTCAGTTAATGTCTTCTTCATAAGTCTTCCTTCCGGATTAATTAATTACTAACGAGTTAACGTTTACTTTTACATAAGTGGCGCTGTTTTTGTTAAAATATCGGTAAACAATATAATCGGTGTTTATCATGTATTGATAATTTAATGTATAATTAAATTAAGAATATATTGTTTTTTTTTTTCATTCATTTTCAATGAGTAACAAAACTATACATTCATCTATACGAAAGGGTTAAAATTTGATCGTAAGTTTGTATGTAGGGGTAATCTTTGAAAGTACTGATTCTATTTGAAAGTTCTTTTTGCGTTAGATAACTCGTTTACTGAAGAAGGTTATAGGCTAGATTATATTACGCCACGAGTCACAAGCGCGAAACAGTAACCATAAACGCGTGTGAAACCGCCAGGGGCAGCTAGTGTCCAATAATGTTCGTTTATTAATGTGTTGTTTATATTATTTGTATGCAATTACTTTTTTAATATATAGTGTCTGTCAATAAAAAGTTTTGAGCCGAAATGGCATTATGGTAAGAACATGTCGATCACAACCGATGACCGCGGCTTCAAACCACAGCTAGTACAGCTGAGTTCTCAAGTGCTAATTTTTTGTTTAAATTTTCCGCAAATACCGCGGTGAAGGAAAACATCGTGAGGAAACCTGCATGTGCCGGGAAAAATTTTGACGTATATCCGCCAAGGCGCAGAGGAGCAGCGTGGTGGATTAAGCTCTAAACCTTTTCCTTAATAGGAGAGGCCTTTCTCTAGCAGTGGGACATTTACAGGCTGTTTTGCTTTTTTTATACTAATAAAATAAATAGTGAATTTTGTATGTGCAAAGTAAACGCCGAAACCAATGAACCAATTAAAAAAATTAACGTACCATTTGAAAGGTATATTATTCTAGATTATTAAAAGCCTTCCGTGCGATTGCGTATTATATATATTTTAAAAACAAATTCTACATTAACGCGAGCGAAGTCGTAAACAAAAGCGAGCTACCTACATATAGTAATAGAACAATCTCTAGCTCACAAACGTTTTGCTATAGAAGCATTTTCGACGTATTCCACGAACAAGCTATTACTTCTACGATCTACAAGAGCGGAGTAGCAACCATAAACCCGAATCAACCCGTCTAGTAAGTCTTAAAAACTACGAATCACGTTCTGTTAAGAGGACTGGAGGGTTATTACGCGGAGCTAACGCTATCATAACGCGATACATTTTGACAGTTGATTTGTTTCGTTTTAATACAAAAATGGATAATCAACTGTCGTAACGTAACGTGGTAGCGGTAGGTAACCGTAATTTACCTACAATGTATTAAATTGAAGAAAATATTTCATAATTAAAACTCAATTGCAAAAAACATTTTACCAATTAAATGACAGCATGTACAATCAAATTAACAAGCAACGTTTTTCTAAATCGAATAAATATTGAACTTTAATCAAAGACGCTATATTCGATTATTGACTTAAAAGTAACGTAACTTGTGATCCGTACTTTATACATTGACTAGCCGCGCCTCTAGCGAAATTTTGCTCGAAGCGCTGCCATCAATGTATACAAAATTTATGAAAAATTACGCTATCGAAAATTATGGTACTAGATATATTGACATATGAATCATTCACAGTTTACGTATTTATCGACAAAAGCCTCAAATATTTGTTCAAGAGTCCGATACCGCAAATTGTTTTATTAATGATGTGTACATAGTTTTACTGAACACCTTAGAAAACGAATATTTAAGATAGACGTTAAAAAAGAGAAACTTTAATTTGAGTGAGTTCTTTTGTATGCCTTAACCGTAAACCGATTTTGTTGTTGATTGTACCGATTGTGAACCGATGTTTTATTATTATGCAATTCAATACTCAAGAATAGTTTCAATGTAAACTAATTTCACCAAAAACTACACAAACAGAATACAACTCTTCAACAGACGACAAGATATCGCTCGTAATATTTTTATATAATTTGATGTGATCACCGCTGCCTATAGATGTTTGCAATACCATTGGACCACAAATGCGTTGTCTGCTTAAAAACGAATTAGAGATGAATCGAAATAAAAAGAAAAGGAATGAGAAAAGCAGTTAGGTTTCTTTAAATAGAAGTCACTCATATTTTTAAATAAAAAAATTATGTTACCTAATTTCAAATTTATACCACTTTAAGACATGACTGGTGATATGTCGCATTTCGTATTATACGCTGTTCTATGCATGGATAAAAGTGTTATGCGTGTACAAACAATTTTAAACCTTTAAACAGCATATAAAGGAAACACATTACTTTTGGATAAATTCATTTAATACATTTTATGTGTTTAAGTTTTAAAGTCAATGATTTCGAAAATAAAATTTGCGATATACCAACATTAATCGGATGCTGATAAGCAATAATGTGTCAATCCACAAAGTAAAAGGTCAAATTTGGAGATATTGATGTATTCTGATACTGCATTACTTATTTAACATTACTAAATATCATTTCAAGGCATCTAAATAAAATAAGTATGGGAAAAGATTTTTAATTTATATGTTTCAAATTTCAAGTGCGTTCCATATTTCGCATTTTATACAATAATCTCAAATATATGAAAAAATTATTATTAGATAACATATTACATATATCTACTTTTAATTCATTATACCATTTATCAAAATATAAAAGAAACAATGGAGATCTATGTTTTCAAACAAAGTGATTAAAAATAGCTTTGACATCTTTAGACGTCATTTTCTCAAAATAAATTCCGTGTGGCTTGACGCAGTATTGCTTATCAGCGTCCAATTCATGTATTAAATTTTCAGAATACACGTGGGTATTGTCTCTAAATACACCTAAATACCGCTCAAGAAAAGCATTTCAACCTATTAGTGTGCTCTGTGAATATTTAAAGCAACCATCTGTATAAATGTACAATGAAAATGCTTTCACGGAAACAATGTGGGAGCGAGGGAATTGTTTTCGAATGTGTTATCTTATACTGTGGCTGAAATAGATATTAAGAATATTGTTCACTAGCTGCTTCTCGCGGTTTCGCTCGCGCTTATTATTATTCCTTGAGTAGCGTGATGTATAGACTATAACCTTCTTTAGTAAATGGGTTATCTAATGCAGAAAGATCTTTTCAAATCGAATAAGCAGTTTCAGAGATTACCCTCTACATATAACAATCAAATTTTCATCTTTCTAATATTACTATAAATTTTATAGTTTTGTCTACTTCGATGAGATGTCTTTCATCATATACGTACTATTCTAAATAAAATCTTCATTAACACGGACGAGCAAAAGCTTTATAATAAATACATTTATAATTTTTATTAAATTTTTCATTTCCTCATGAGTCTACTAGTGAGTGAGTATATTTGTATCCTCTACAACAAGCGTAAAGATTTATTATTTATGTTTATGGATTTCAGTAAAATTCTTGATAAAGATAACTGTTATACTTAATGAAGACATATGCTTTTTCTCCTGCAAATGATACCGCCTGGCGTAGCTAGTACTTCAAGGCGAGTATTACACTTATAACTTTTGCTCCAGTCACAAGACATGAGATATTGAGTCTAGTGTGCTGGTAATTTAGGGTTACCAACAGTTTCTCAGGACACGGGCTACCTTTAAAATGTTGAGAAAACCGCATGGGACTTTCATAACGTCTTAGGCGAGAACTACACATATAAAATTTACTTTCAGGCTTTCATGTAGTTTTACATAAACTGTTTATCACTGTCTTACACCTGAAAGAATTGACTTGTTAGTGCCTTATTTTTGATAGAGTTACAGATTTCGTAAGTCTACCTATGTAACTGTTACCAAGCTATAGAGTACTTTTACGTATATCAATTGGACGCTGATAAGCAATACTGTGTCAAGCCACACAGACTTCATTTCGAAAAAATGGCGTCTAAATATGTCAAACCTATTCTTAAAAAATATGTTTGAAGAAGTATATATCCATCTTTAATTTTCTTAAATTCTTAATAAAAGGTATAATGAATTAAAAGCAGATTGATATATTTAACATATCATCTATTAAAAAGTTCTTCAAATATTTGAGATTATTGTATAAATAGCAAAATATGGAACGCACTTGAAATACGAAACAATTAATTAAGAATTTTTTTTCCGTACTTACTTAGTTTATGTGCCTTGAATTTTTTAATACTGTTAAACAGGTAATGCAGTATCAAAATACATCAATATCTCCGATTTTGACTTTTTGTGGGTTGACACATTATTGCATATCAGTATACAATTACGAGACAAAAAATTACAAATATAATTCTTGCCTTAGTAGATGAGTAATACTTATAAAAAATTAAAATAACCATAATCTGAATGACTGTCTGATAACCGTCTGAGTCGAATTCAATACCTAAATAAAATATTAAGTAGACGTATGACTACGTACATATCTTTTTGATGTTGTCATAGTAAATGTCTGGAATATTGATAACATTCGTTATTAGAATCAACCAGATAGTTATTATAACGTAAGCAGGTAGGCGAAGTCGTGAACAAAATTTAATGGTGATAAGCAATAGTGTGTCATCCCACAGAAAGTCGAAAACAGTCGTATGATAAATAGATGCTGATAAGCAATGATGTGTCAACCCACAGTCAAATTCGGAGATATTCAGGTACTATGATACTGCGTCACCTATTTGACCCTATTCAAAAAAATATCAAGTCATCTAAACTTAATAAATACGAAAAAAGTTACTTAATTTAATGTTTCGAATTTCAAGTGCGTTTTTATTAGATAACACATTAAATATATCAAGTTACTTTTAATTCATTATATCTTTCATCAAATAGAAAAGAAAATATGGATATATACTTCTTCAAACATATTTATTTAAAATAGGTTTGGCATGTTTAGACGCCATTTTCTGAAAATGAAGTCCTTGTGGCTTGACACAGTATTGCTTATCAGCGTCCAAATACGATGTATTCTGATAATGCGCACTGTATTTATCATTATTCATGCAAAAATTTAAGTCATTTAAACTAAATCAACAAGCTCAATAAGCAATGAACTAATATATTTGAAAATCACCACTAAGTCTGGCGAAAATCACCAAATATAACAAAACATATATATATTAAGATATCATATATTTAGTATAAAAACCTCACCATGCATCACCAGAGGGGGGTCTAAAGAGTTGGTAAAAAAACATCACGTGATTAATGGATAGTCCTTTATCGGGAAATACATATCACTCTCCGAAAAGGATACCCAATACGAGACAGTAATATTATATAATATAAAATGTCACCTGTCAAACACAGGTTAGATATATAAACCGATAAGTCGGAAATAAAACAAGAGCCGGAAATGTCCCTTCACTACAGACTTCCACATTTGATAAGGGAACGGAGCTTACTCTGTCACACTGCCTCGATGTTGATTTATTTACGTCTGGAAACCGAAATATAGTTTTCCTTTAGAACGTTTAACATCTGGTTTTGAGGGATTCAGACAATTTTATAGTATGATATGTTAATTGTATATAATACGACCGCTCTGGTGTAGTGGTACTGAATGTACCTCTAGACAGTTGCAGGTTCGGTAGTCGGAAAAAATGATAGGTTATATATATTTTTATATATAGCGACCATATATCTTGACACAAAAAGACATAAGTAATTAGTAAAAACTGGATTTTCGTTTTTTTTTTTATTTCGTTACAAGCTTTTAAGTCATATAATGTTACAAAATAATACGTTTGATTTTATTCAAAGATTAATTGCTCCTTTCTAGAGTTTGTTTTTAAAAAATAAATATTTTAATTGAATATAATTATTATTAGTAGTAGGTTATATTCAAGGCTTCGCATGCGTTATTCGGTTTTGTTCTAATCATCCAATAAAATAAACAACATACAAAATTCACCTCTTCATAACTTCAATGTTGATAAGAAATTAACGAGTGGACAATAATTTTAAATACCACTACAATTAGGCACTAATTACTTTAAAATGTGAAGCCTAGCATGATATTTAGTTAATTACATTTATTATCTAAAATAATCCGAATTTGTTTTAGTGTCCTATCAACTAATGACTTTTATTATTTATTCATTACCACTAAATAAGGTAGTAAAGACATAAAACTGAACTAAAATACACACCAGATTTGAATCCGTAGTTTTTACGAGAATCCCGACCAGATAAACAAAACTTTACCACGCATTGGTAATCCTATTTGTATGGACTTGCTACGATACACAATGTACTTCGAGTTTCGGCTAATAATACATATATGGACAAGGACATATATATATGTATGTGTATCTTACGTTGTTGCTTTGTGCTTCAATAATAAGACCAACTTTGTTATCCCTCGATCGTCCTTGAGAGCGAGTGCTCAAAGTTTCAAGGATTCATTCAACTAATCGGCTTTTTCAATCTATCTATATTTACCATTTTTCGATCAAGTTATTTGATTTCAAAATATTGGATAAAGTTAATTAACGATTTACTTAGTGAGAATAAGAAAGGATCGTGATTTTTTCTATTATTATTATTCACTAATAATTTTCTTTCGTATCGTTTAGTTTACAATAAAAAATGAGCGTTTATAAAATTGTATTGTTTATATTTATTCTAAAGATATACTTAAACAATAATAATATAAAAAATCGTGTCGCTAATATAAGAAGTGTAAAGTGTAAAGTATAAAGGATGAAAGAGACGAGACCAAACGTAGTCACGGGTACATGCTAGTATTTCATAAAATCGGAAATGGCTGAATAAAATCAAAACCTTATTACGAGTTACCTTCATGGCCGAGTGCCTATGAAACTGTAGCAAAAGAGAAATAATAGAAGTGTTATTTCTCCGGCACTCGACTCGAATATATTTTACATAACAAGCTCCACACGTGTCTAGATTCTTGAAGACCAGCAGTCTCTATTTCCGTATCACAAGATAACTACCCGCGCTTCGAAGAATACTGCATATTAAATTTCATCGCTTTTAAGTATTTTTATGTTATGTAAAATGAAAATTTTAAGCATTCTAATAGTGATATTAAAAGCAATGTTCTAAATATTATAATATATAAATTTTTAATAACTGTTAAACCTGAAAATGGTACTTAAGATATCTTTAACATTCATTCATGCCATCAGATTAATTAGTGTGAGCGACCAATAGCACAACGCGATATATTTTGACTGTATATTTCAGATTTTTGTGCTAAAACGAAACAAATCAATTGTCAAAATGTATTGCACTGCGATAACGATAGAATAATAACCGTCCAGCTCATTAAAAAATCTTTGTTTTGACTTGAAATCTATTTTTTATAAAACAAAGTTGTAGTCTTTTTCTTTGTACGTAGAAAATAATGTTTGAAAAAGTAAAAATGATTGAAAACTTGAACTTTTGTAACTATATTTTTTTAAATATACATACCTTAAACTGTCTTGAGCAATGGACCTTTTTTTTCGTAGATTTTTTTAGTATCATAAAACATCACACTAACAGTCTCATCTCTGATAATCTCAATAATTAGATATTCATGATAATTGTATAGATTATCAAATAAGAGCACTATCCAATTTACATTCTAAAATTATAATAATGACATCGACATCATAGATGTGCATTTAAAATAATTGCATAAGCTCGTACCAAATCGAACTGTTACGTAACTCGACAATTTGACAGAGATCCAGAAATGTTGCCAAATGCTAACTTTCTTTATTTTATAAACCATTTCAACTGACTTAACCAATATCTAAGTAGGATAATGTGAAATTTAGTTCAATCAATTATTGGTATAAAACGAAATGAATAAATCTCGAGACAGAAAATTACGCAGTTAATATCTATATTAATCTATACGTACGTATTATTACACAGAGGTAAAATTTGTTGTACCCCTGTATACAACAAAATTTACCTCTGTATAATAATCTCTAAAACTTCTGATCCGATTTAGATCGTAGGCTATATTATATCCGTAGAAACAGTAACCGTAAACACAAGTGAAACCGCGAATCGTAGCTAGTCGTGTCTTATCGAAACATATTTAGATCTAATTTCCGCTTACTGAACAAATTATTCTATTAAAAATAAAAAGAAAGAGAAATTAAAAATAACTATATTAAACCTAAGTAACTATCGATGTCACAGTGAGGCAAGATGCCCAAAACACTGGCAGCATTACCTCTTTGTATGGCCAGACTGATATGCTGGCCAAGGTAGCCGCCAGCCCTTCGGTCACCTGTAGTTTCGACGAGGCGAGAAGACAGCTCTTTGAAAAACTTTTTCGCTTCCTCGCCCCAGGACCCCATGGTTTCAACGGCAAACGGCAAAAATACTAAACCCCTTTCAATGTTTTCGTATTTGCGCCGCTTGACATTTTCCGCTAATATTGATAACTTACAACAACTCATAAGACTACCTAAATTTAAAGTAAAATATTCACTGACTCGTCACGAAATTTTATACTAAAATGCGGGAATTACTAGCCTACTAATCGTTATCTAGGTAATCATATATAAACTGTGATTTCTAATAAATATGCGAATTATAATATACGGTGAATTATTTCAGGTGTGATAGCAATACTACACAATGTATATAAATCTTTTGAAAGTCTGTGAACAAAACTTACAAGTATAATAATCTCGTCTAAAGATTAAAAACTTAAAATGTTGTAACGTGTTTCTTTTTTAAGTAAAGCTTGTTAAAATTTTTGGCTGACAGTGAAATGAGACTATTATTTTTTCTTCTGTCTTGTCAATCACATTAATTGTAATGTTTGTCTCAATACTTTTTTGTACTGACACACTTTAGTGAGACTTTAATTCATTAACGGCCTTAAAAGATAAGGTGACATTATCAAAAGAACAAAGTAAAGGTCAATGTACACGTTCAGACATGTGCGTAATGATGTAATTAGTATTTTGATAGCTAAATTATTTATAGCTTATAATCACGTCATGTAGATTAGCAAAGGCTAAAATATATTTGATTCTACAAGTTTTATGACATTCGGTTGTATAAATGCCGAACAATATTTCTATATGATCATAAAATAATTAAAATACAAGATAAATCGTGGCGATCAATAGATTGAGACAATAAAGACCCTGACAGTCGGCCTGCATCAGCGAAATTCGGGAAATACGATGTCATAAACGAACACCCAGATAGACAGATACACTCAATACATTTTTTTTTGTCAAATCAATTTTGAGTTGGGACTTAAAATATAAATCATTCTATTGGAAATGAAAATATATATATAATATTTAAATACACACACAAAATTAGACAACATTGTTATTGCCACTGCCTCCCACACGACTGATTTTCATTGAAATTAATTAACAATAATTTCATACCACAAACTAATAATAATAATCTATAAATAACAATAATTTATATTCAAAACATACACGAAACAACCTCATAATGATATTTTAGGCGTAACAATCATAGTTTGATTAATAACTTAAATTACAACCGTTGAATATTCGCCAACTCACCCCAACTTATTACCTGTCTGTAGTGAAACAAGACGGTATAATATAAACCTTAGTTCACCGAATACCGAATAACGGAAGACGTAAATACAAGAGTTTAAAACTCGAGAAAAGGAAAATCTGAGTAAATGAAGTAGCTGCTCCTTTAAAGTCAAATATCTACTTGTGCTAAATTTATAATTGAAGATGGTAGAGAATTTCATTATAGTTTCGTTTGATATAATATTATATATTAGCAATGAGGTTATCTGTAATTAATGCCATCTTTCATAATTTTTACTTATCGTTGCTCTATATGTGGTACCTCGTTGGTAAAATTGAATTTTTTTAGTGAAAACGGTATTCAAATAATTTACTTTTGTAATATTAATATTTCTTTATTAATGTAATTAATAAAATAATAAATAAAAATAAAATAAATATTTCTTACAATACCCTATGTCTAAATCATTTAAAAATGTAAAAATATTTATTACAGTTCGCTTAAAAAGAAGTTTTTTGTCTCTCCTGTACAGTTCAGCTGTTTGCATGTACGAGCTATCACATCTAGATGTGATAGTCTATACCGACGATATGTTGGCTATAAACAAATTCATAAATGTATGTAATTAAGGCTCCGTACTCTATGTGTGTCAACAGAATTTACATCTAACCTGTCCGTCCATCCACGCGAATTAAAATGAAAGGAATACCTATTACGATTGAAATGTTAAATTTAATAACAAGTGATAAAACTAGCTAAAAGTGAGCCAGTGATGCCAAGTCGTTTTATTTTTACCTTACTGCGCGACGCAAGGGAGAGTATTGTCATCATCAGTCTATATGTATATATGTATGTATACATATATGTGGGTTTGTACTTTTGTGGCAATATTTAGACCAAACGCGTTGGCCGAATTTGATAAATGACATTGTTTGATTCGTCATAACGGCACGAATGTATAATAATTTGGAAAAATCAAAATGGCCGTCTTTGGACGCCATAATGTAAAAAAGAAAAAAATAAAAATTGATTAACTGTTTTAATATCGTATCTGTTGTAGTATCGTTAGGGTATCTTAGGGTTTTAAAATTATTTTTAGGTTTCTAATATCATTTTTAACACAATTACTGTTTATATCTATAACGATTCAAAGTTAGTAACGATGGTCTTGTTAGGCGGTCGGGTTTTTGATTTTTTCAATAAATAACATCAAAGTACGTACTTACTTGAAAGTATGATGTAGTATTAGCCCTTAAAATTATTTTAATCAATTATATTTTATAACTAATTTATAGTTACGTTCATACTATTTGACGTTAAAAATAAAGTCGTCTATTGTCTTTTTGGGCAAACTATACTCTCGCCTGTCATAATCAGTCGCTAGTGGTTACTAGGTAACGTCGTCCAAAGCCAAAATCGATCGGTATAACATATCTATAATTATTAATATCATTGTCATTAATATAGTTATTTGACAATTAATTAGCGCAGTGTTTGCTGCAACTTGCCTCCACACTACTAGTCGCAAATTCGATCTCCATTCATAACAAACATTAGCATAGGACGTACGGTCGTTTGTCGTGATATAGGCATTGTGATGTGTTCCAGAAATATCAACATTGGATATTCTTTGGGGGCGGTAAGAGGTGAGGTATTAATTTGTACCAACACCCATACAAGGAGGTTCTATATTTAACTCATAGATTTTTTGCTATCGAAATTATATTCTTATATATTCATATATACGTATTATATTTTACTTCTGTTAATACTTATTAGTGACACTATCAAATGGAGCAATAATACAGATTATGACTTTTTTAAAACAAAAAGTTCGACTTTTGATATGGAAATTTACGATTCGATACTCCTTCTAGTTTAAGATTTGGCCATCTACACTCTCTTAAAGAATTCATATCGTACAAAGCGTTTATTTTTGTTGTGTATTATGTTTTTTCGTCTTTCGTGATAACAATTTTTAGAAGATTAATAAAGTTTTAATATGCAAAATACATGATCTTAAGGAGTTGTTATTTAATATGGAGTACGTATTTTAATTGGTACCTACCTGGACAAGGACATGCGGAACTCGTAACTAGTACAAGTGACATTTCGATTGCCGATCACCTTCACTCTCAAGATTACATTGTGTTATAGATCACCGTAAAAAACAGGACATCAAAAATATCTCTTGCTGCGACGTCCTTTAAATGTGAAGGGTATTTACCTGAAACAAAAAACGGATTTTCGTTATCACAATTAAATTAATAAATAAATAAATAAACGCATCACACTGAACGGCCCCCATTAAGATCGCGTGACCTTGTGTCGGGGGTCCGAAAACACAACGACAAACATCCGTATGGCCAATACAGACGTTTGCCGTGAGCGGGGATCGAACCCGCGACCGTTAGCGCTTCAGTCATTTGCAGTGACCACTGCGCCAACGTGTCCGTCAATTCAAAAAATTATCTATACTAATTTAATTAGAAACAGGAATTTATTTGTTTGTTTTAATACGCTATTAAATACTATTTATTGAATTTGAAATATAATTGTTGCGTTAGGTACACAGCTTGTTTATTGAAGCTTATGAATACTAATATTATAAATGCGAAAGTAACTCTTTGTCGTCTGTATGTTTGTTTCAATTTTTACGCCTAAATCGATGAACGAATTTAATTAATTTTGGTATAGAGATATAGTGGACTTTGGAGAAGTCCCTTGGTATCTTATCCTTAAAGGCTATTTTTTAGCGCCAAAACAAAACATCATGGGGCGAAATGAAGCCGAAGAAACAATCTAGAACGCTATAAAACAACAAACTACGACTAATACGAGCGAAGCCATAAACGTTAGCTAAACATTGTAATAATCTAAATTTCTTTCTGCTACACTGTTGTGTTGAGAAACGTACAAAAATAATACAAGAAAGAGTTAAAACAAAGAATTTCCTTAATTCAAGTTAAACGGTGTACAAATAATACCCTTCAAACTTCTTGTATTTCTTTCTGGTTCCAGCAATAAAATCCCGGTTTGTTTTATAGTATTTTTAATTTTCATTTTGAGGATTAAAACTAAGTTACGTTTTTTTTTTTTTTTTTTAATTAAGCAATGGCTGTATTCAATTCTGCTAGTTTCACATGCAATTATAAATTTTCTAGTTCACTTATGAACTTTCGCCGTAAAATTTGGTTTGTCTAATAAATGTACATATTAAAATTATTGTTATTATTTTATTCGTATCCTATACGCTGCCAACTTATTGTTTGCGAAGTTTAAGGCAAAGTACTATTAACTCCCAGTAAGTGACGCACGTGTATTACTTACCGTAATATCTATTAAAAAGTAATCGTTAGATGAGAATCACACTTATAGCTTTTGCTCTTAAAATTTCATAAATCGTGTCTGTACACTAGATAAAAAATTTACTGACAGTGCCTTATTTTTGTCAGTACTCAGCTTTCGTAACTATTTACGACGTATCTTGTAGGTACTATACTAGATTACAGAATTGTTTTATATCGCTCTCGAGAGTAAAACTTGCAAACGTAATTCTCTCCCTACAATCAGTTAAAACGCAAGTAATGTATACTTAGAAAAAGGCAATTATTTCACACAATATTCCTAATTTTATTTTTCTTCCTAGTTTATTTTATTTACAGCTCTTTTAAGTCATATTATTATACGGTTTATGGATAACTCTAGCAATTATGTTTACTATATTCCGTGAACAGTTAAAACTCACTAGGTCGAACTTTTGTCACGTTGCACACGCGGCGTGGCAATTTATATTAAAACAGTTGGGTCTGAATTCGCTAGGATAATTAGAGCGTAGTTATTTATTAAAGCAGGCCTTGAGCTCGAAGCCTCGAACCATAGTGTCACTCGTGTCATTGTCCCATTGTCTTTTTTTTATAACGTTATCAGTATATTCGCTCTTACACGTAGTTTTCTTTGTATATGTTTTATTTAATGATACAATTTTTTTCCGACTGACAAAGAAGAAGGGTAATGTTTTTTGCGCACATGTAAGTATGTGAACACCTGAGTAAGTTACTTAACCGATTTTTAATTGTTTTTATTTTTAATTGGCTATGTGACGTATGCAAAAATTTATATGGCGGATGTAAATTGTCATAACGGGTACGCCATTGTGACCTCACCTAGATATTATTACCGATTTCATAGACAGTTTTCTTTTTAATTTTTTAATAACTTAAGTTTTTTTTTTATTTACAAATATCAAGATTTCGATGTAAGTTTATAAGCTTATGTATACTTTATACTAATGATAAGATAGCTTTTGGTTTTAATCGATGTTTAATTGTAGTCGGAGACATTTTTAGAAAAAAAAAGATTATTTACCACAGAAAAAGTTATATCGTCATATTATATTAAAAGGTTTTCTACAGTACAAGTATAATCTTTATATGTATATACTATAAATCTTTTAAACAAGTTTATTATAAGTTATACATCCTTGTGTTAATCTTAGCGAGTACGTTAGAGAAAAGTTGTAATACGTAGAAATACAAATTACGCAACATTTTTCGACAGCTTTCACATAGACTTCTAGTCTTATAAACATCTGTAATGTGTATATGAATAATAACATGTTAGAATACATAAATGTAAATAGCAACGAACTTGAAAACACCATAGTAATATTAAAACTAAGAAATTAATTTTGTCAGTCCGTAATTTTATACGGCGAATTTATTTTAATAATAAAGAGTTAGTATGAATCCTGAGCACTAGACCGATTTTTACTCAACATCAAAGTTTAATATTAATAATATTATTAAAAACTCATTGATGTTTAAACATTTAATTTTTCGAATCACACGTTTCCATATTTAACAAACCTAAGTCACAAGTGTACTATAATATAGATTTTATTTTGATAATCCTAAGAACAAGAAAATGTATACCACCTAAGTACCTAGCTACAGATGTCGACAATGTTATAATGTAGGAAACATTCTCCCGTACCTAACATTGCTAATGCGCTTCCAGTCACAAGACATGAGACATTAAGTCTATTGTGCTGGTAATTTAGGGTTACCAACAGTTTCTCAGGACTCGGGTTAGCTTTAAAATGTTCGGGAAGACTAAAACCGCATGGGATTTACGTCTTAGGCGAGAACTACGCTTATAAGTTTTGTTCTCCAACTTTCATAAAAATTTACAAAAGTTATTTGTCATTGCTTTACACCTGAAAAAATTTACCATCAATGGCCTTATTTTCACAGCCACAGCTTTCGTAAGACTACCTGTTACCAGGTTACAAAGTTGTTTAAGGCGAAAATTACATTTGTAAGGTTTACACTCGTAATTGCTGTAACACAACTCTACAGCTTGGTAACAATTACCTACTCGTATATAACCTTACGAAAACTGTTGGCATCAAATATAAAGACAATGACAGTTTTTCTAGTGTAAAGCAACGACAAACAATTTACATATGTAAATCTTTAGGAAAGTCTGAGAGCAAAACTTATAAGTGTAATACTCGCCATATGTCTATTACGATACAAAAACGATAACACATATTCACTATAGATACAAATGTAATTCTTGCCTTAGAGCGTTGTCGTTGTATCAATATTTGAACTAGTCTTTTAAAATATTTGTTCTGTAAAATTAAGCGGATACCTGGTTTTTGATGTTCATATTCCTTTTAGTGTATTAAAGTAGCTTTCCGTAATTTAAATATTTTCTCATTTTCTGTTATGACGATTCAAAAGTGCTTGTAGAAGACTACTTGAGTAAAGAGTATTTTGATTTGATTTGCTGTCAAAAGTCCTCATCGACATATTTGAAGAAAAACTTTGTAAGCAGGTTCGAAGATTGCGACTAACAATTTTGTTAAAATAGCCCTTTTACGCTTAAAAATAACAATCAAAAATACGTTGTTATCCCACTTTTAATCGTAATAAATTATTTCTCGATTCTTAAAAGAAAACTTCCCGCTATAAATCAAAGTGTTCTTGGCCGCTATTTTATCCTGCGTTTAAACACGTAAATATGGCAACCCTAACTTAATTACACTAGCCCATTCTACCTTCTAACATGAAATAGCAAGAGATACGAAATGTTAGTACCTAGAATAGTCCTGGAGCATATTGAGAAAATGGTAAGGTATAGTATTGGAATATGTAGGATTTTATTGACTTTTGCACACAAACATTTCACTAATGTACTTTTCCGCGGTGTCCTTTTCTGCTGAGTCATATAGTATTTTTAGTATAAATATAACAAGCACACGAGTAAGCGGGTCATCTGACGTTAAATGGGCGGAGGGCCCATAAACATTTACAACACTAAATGTACTACAAATGCGTTGTCAGCTTAAATAGGAATGAGGAAGGAGAGGTTAGGCTAAGGTACCTATGAAACGATGCTATGCTATCTAATTTACGTCAATTTTTATTAGAGTTTGGTACTTCCCGGTCGAGCCTATCCCTATTATTTAATTTTTTTGCTAAAATTATAATGAAAAATATGAAAGTATCTCATTGATAATTGCAAATGTTTCATTAAAATGAGGAGCAATGATACCACAGCTACAATAGTCATCATTACTCAGTCGAAACGGTTTAACGAACCCGATAACGGTCAGACCGATATTTTATTTCGCATTGTAATATGGAGGTAGATATCGTACGTTTAATATTAAAGTGACTGAATTCAAAAAAACACATTTTTGGGAAGTTGCAAAAATGTATTGCACTTGGAACTTCGGCTGTGTATTTAAACTTTATTATCACAATATGTCCATAGGAAAGAATTTTTTTAAACAAAGATATTGTGTAATTTGATCACAATATAGCATTAACTGCTGGGTAAGTCATTCTAAGTCTAAAAGTCGATACTGACAGCGAGTACATTGATAAAAACTTCAATATATTACATGTGTTTTTTGCCCCTGTCACTTTATTATTATGTTCATCGAGGCGGCGTTTATGATGTCCAGGTAGAATTTGAATGTCAAATAAAATGTTTGAAATCTCAATGTTACCTCTGCGGTTGTGTTAATTGCGAATGTTCGTGATTTTACAACGTTAATACGAACTATGTCGGTTTTTTCGGTCGTTTATGTTTGACTTCGAAACAAATGAGGATAATGCTGTTATCGTGTTATTAATATCGAGATATTCTGACAGTATGTATATAAAATGTATATACCTATATATAAAAATCGATGTGTATCCACTATATATATAAACGCTCCGAATCAGCTAGAAAATTTTGACAGTTGAAACGATGTTTTAAGCAATGTTCAGAGTAGCACAGCGGGTGATCATGTGAAGCGTGATAGCGATAGAATTAAAAATTAATAATTTTTTGGCTTTTTGCAAGCGAATCAAATATCTTATATATTGAAATGCATCTAAATATTTAAGTTCTAAATGATCTTACATTAAGACAGCGCATGGAGCCAAAACATCACAATTCTGATAAATACAATTAATATTTATTTGTTGTCATTTGTCTTTCCTTTTTGGATTTTGTATTGTATAATAAAAATTGTACGGTAAAAAGCATATCTTATCTGTGCATTGTGAAATGTTAACTAAATATCACAAAAATTACAGGTGGTCAGTAATGTTTTTGCAACTTTTTAATGATAGTGTTATCTCAATTATTATATATAATCTATAGATAATTACGAAATATTTTTTCTTCGATTACACAAATTACGACATATACATAAGCAATATAATATAAGTGAATACAATTATATTACGTAGCGTCAAATGGTATCCATTTATTCAATTAATTAAGAAATTATTTCAAGTAGAAGTGCTTAAATACAATGAAGCTAATACAACGATTCATGGAATGTTTAATGTCACGATAAAACACGGTTTTTATACAAATCCATAGTGTCACTATCGAATATACAAAGACATATCACCATTCGGAACCTGAACATTATAATTCGGTACACGCCTCTGTCCTTTGATAAGGGTAAACTAATTACTCAGAAATGATCCAAATAAATTACATCACTGACGCTCCCTGGCTTCGGTAAAGGGATTCCCCACGCCGTACTAAATTAAAATTTGCTTAGGCTATCTCTCTACATTTCTTATACGATACTCTGTATAACCTTTTAATATAATCAAAGTGCGGTTATTAAGCTCATAAATGGAGGCTGATAAGCAATAATGTGTCAACCCACATAAAGTCGAATTCGGAGATATTGGTGTATTTTGATACTGATGATGATTACTATTTAATATTATTAAAAAGAAATTTAAGTCATATAAGCTAAATAAGTACGGAAAAAAGTTTCTTGATTAATTGGTTCGTTCCAGTGCGTCATATACTTTGCAATTTATACAATAATCTTAAACATTTTAAAAACTTTTTATTAGATAATATATTAATATATGTATATCACTCTTATTTTAATTCATTACACCTTTTATCAAAAAATAAAAGATAAAATTGATACATACTGCTTTAAAAATATGTGTTAAGAATAGATTTGACACCTTTGACGCCATTTTCTCAAAATGAAGTCCGTGTGGCTTGACACGCTATTGCTTATCAGCGTCCAAATAGTAGTTAATAATATTAGTTAAAAATAAAATCATATAAAAAGCTCAGCGAAACTCGGCATTTCTTGGCATCGGTCGGTCCGTCTACCGGAATAATATCAACATTACATACTAGGAGTAATGAGACTTGTAATGTTGATATTTATATTATTAAGATTAATTGTTATGTACAGTAAGCACTGTCTTCATTTCCTGTATAATTACGTGGTTAAATAACACATTTGTCAAACAGCTAAACGTATTGTGATGCATTTAGTTAGATTTGATCAAAACAATTTTAGGAATTTCCATAAATATTTGCAACGAAAAAATGAAACACTTCTTTCGCACAGTCATTACCTTCTTCGCTTACATCCAATGTAAGGCGAAATATACTCTTGTAAGTTATTCTTACGGGCTTACATAAGATTTACATAAATTGTCTGTCAATGTTTTTACAACTGAAAGTTCTTACTGTCAGAACTTATTTATTCAGGCTTACAGGTAACCTTACGAAAGTTGTTACTGTCAAACATAAAGTTACATTCAATTCTTTCAAGTGTAAAGCAATTAACAAGTTATGTTAATCTCTATGAAACCCTGAGAGCAAAACTTAGAAGTGTAATTCTCGTCTAATACATAAGTATGTTTATGAAAAATTATGTTTTGATACTTTTTTTTTCAATAACAAAGAACAAACAACTTCAAAACAATAATGCAACTGCGGTATTATAACTATGTCGCAGTTATTAACGTTCGAGTCGGAAACTTATATACCTATAATGCGCCAACTTTCATCTTAAAATACAAACAATTTCGAACTTCTAAGCTTAATAAAAAGAGTTTAATGTGTGTTCACAAAGGAAAATGTTTTCACTATTGAGCTTTGAAAGAATCGAGAAAAATAGTGAACGTTTCACTTCAGTAAAATAATAATAAAAATAAAATGAAAAATAATGTTCTTAACGTAACTTTCGCTTATACTTTGTTTTCCTAGAATTGCGGTCCATCAAAATATGGGCTCAATATTATGGACGTCTAAAAGGCTCTTTGACTTTTCGGCATTACAAGACGCTTTCTAGGAAACCATTCCATAGTATTTCCAAAGTAAAAGGCTGAGATGTCATCTCAAGACATAAAGCGACCGCTAAACGTCATCCTAGCAACCAAAACATTACTGAAATACCTTCAAAACCAAAATTTTATTTATATTGTACATATACATAATCCAGTATTTAATGTTATTATTAACCTCCTTGTTCTGATTCAAAACTAAGACGACCCAAATTTATTTAGCCCATATATTTTTTTTCATGTATAATTTCATAGTTTTGACAGTTATTCAAAATAATAACATTAAAACTGATATAACAAACAATTTATAATATTATTATTTTAAAATAAGAGAAAATCCCACGAAGAAATATAAGAGAGAGAAGAAATTGAACACAGGAAATTGATTAAAACGACATCCTGTATAAAATATAATAAACGTCTTATTTTATCTATCTCAAGAATGTCGTATCCTGTACAAATAAGCAATAAACTATTAAAATAATTATGCGAATACAATGTTTGTCTTATTAACGAGTAAAACAATTTCTTGTTCTATACTAATAATAATATAGTAACACTAATAATATTATAATGAAGATGCTAATCTATTTGCAGCTACTGATCCGATTTGAATAATTGTTATTGCGTTTAATATTTTATCTATTTAGGAAGGTTATAGCCTATATAATAATAGCCTATGTAATATAGCCTATATCAAATCATGCTACGACTCATAGGAGCGAAGCAGTAACCATAAATGCGACTGAAACCGTGAGGGGCAGCAAGTAATGTATATTTATGAACCTTTTTGTATTCAATTAAATTATATAATAAAACTTAAATGAAAAAAAAAATATCCATCAATTAATAAAAGTAACTTAGCACGGTACTGAATGAATTTAAATGCTAAATATTCATAACATTTTTACATAAAATAATTATATTTTGTCAATAAAAATGAAAAATGTAGGTAATATGATAGCTAAATGTTATTCAAGAATAAAAAGTTATTTTAATTTTAATTTCAAGCCACTAGGACAACATTGAGGTGTTAATGAGACTGGCAATTAACCAAAAGTAACTATTTAAAAAGTATAATTTACATACGAACCGCGTGCGTGTTGTACATTTCGGTAAGGGGTCTTTAATAAAAAGGTGTTATTCCATATGCCTTTTTATTTTCATATAAATATAAATTGAACATGATATAAGCATTTTAAAATGATATTCGCCGACCGGTTGGCACAGTGGTCAATGCAACTGACTGAAGCGCTAACGGTCTCGAGTTCCATCACTGCTCAGAGTAAACATCTGTATATGTCATACAGATGTTTATCGTGGTGTGGGTGTTTGTGTTTGTGTTCGTTGTGTTTCCGGACCAAGCGACACAGCATCATGAGATCTTAATGGGGGTCGTAGAGTGTTTCTTATTATTTACTTTATGATATACTGCCTTGTCAAGATTCAATTATTTCCGTTATATTAAAATAATACTTTGTTTTGTGCTTCATAAATTGTATTACATCCTTACATTATATATTATCAAAATATTTTCTACAAAAACAATTATTAACTATATATGTACTTTTAAACCTAATATTCACATCAAAATGTGTGTTAATAGTAAAACAATATACCCAGCAAACCACAGTTTAAGCTCAGTGTGCCTTTCGTGTTATATAAAAGATCAAGCTGGCTTTGATCGAGACAACTGCAAGCACTCTGTAAGAAGTTTCCTCAATCCAGCCAGATTTATAGCTAAACTCTTTTGACATGAGCGAACAATACAGAAACGCCTCAGTTTTGTTATAACTGGTATATAAGAACGTATGTTCTGCTCTCCTTTGTGATCTTTTCTTATAGAAAATAATAAAGAGACGAAACATCGTTAACGAGCTTCATATGATACAAGTTACTTGATACTTTGAGCTGATGAAAAAAATATGGTATTGTCTCAAAAGTAATACCATAAATATTGAAATCTTTTTATTTAGGTACTAACTTTATATAGATATAGATTATTTTAAAATAATTATCTATACAAATAAATAAAATTGAAGTGTCTGTTGGTAATATAAAAATAACAGCTTTTAACAAAATGCATATGAAAGTACACAGTATTTACATCAAAAACATATTTTTTGATTTTTTGTCTGTCTGCTTGTCTGTTTGTTTCGGCTAATCTCTGAAACTAGACAGATTTTTACTAGACTTTCACTAGCAGATAACTAATGTTATAAGGAATAACTTAGGGTACTTTTATTTTTTTTTTTTTTTTTCATTAATATATTTAAAAAATGATAATATATCAAAACAAAATCAATGGAATGAACAACATCCGATTCAAGCAGGGAACGCGGGAGAAACCGCGGGCCACAGCTAGTACTTAAATATAATTCAAATATGGTAAATGACCATCTAAAATAATGTACCATTCAAATAGCCCCATGCTGTCAAACTACAAAAGACGCATTAAAACCATGTTGAACACGTGTCTAGCTAAACAGTGTTTAAAAATTAAACATTGCTTAAAATATTATCTAAATTGCTTAACAGCGAATAAACGCATATAAAAACTTATTGATAAAATGTTATACGTTACTACAGCTAAAATAGGTTCTAAACATGTATTAAAATCACTTAAACGTATGTTAATCTATATCTAAAGCATATTTAACTCAAAACTGTCTTTAGACGCGGATTTGTAGTATGGATTTTTTTAAACACGCGTTGAACGTCTGTTTAAATCTTTTGTAGTAAGGTATGATCTTTAAAAATAGGGTTCAGTAGTTCCGGAACTTACTTCGGACATATAAAATTCTTCGGACATATAATTTATTAACAATATTTAATAATGCCGAACTTTTGATAGTTGACCACAAAAATCACATCGGGCTGTTAAAATTCGATACCTATTATTGATATTTTTCGATAACATCACTAATATTATCAATTGTATGCTATCGATAGTCTGGATAAATGTATTAACGGTATAACTCCTGTCGAATATCATAAATTAACAGATCAAAATCTTAAAATATCAATAAAAACGGAACCAATATATAATAAAATCGAAACGCATTATAAGCTTAAGAGCCCGTGTTGATAAGATATCCTTGTACATATTAAAGCGAACCCGCGATTTCGACGACAAAATTAACATTTTAAAACGTAACCCTTTTCTGAGCCGTTGCAGATAATGTTTATGTTCCTGGCAAACCCTCGAAGCAATAAAACAACGACCTCAATACGTTATTGAGACAAGATTGTTTTCATTTGTTTTTGTCGTGACGGCTATTAAAACGTGTCGTAAAAATAACTCTTGTTTTTATTTAATTTTAAAATCGAAAAGCGAGATAATAATAACATTTTGGTATGCGGTCGGTTGGTTGCATATCATGATAATGCTCTTCACAGTACTTGATATAACGAAATTTAATCAAATTATCCGATATTTTACATTTGAGATTTAACCATTTATAGTTTTTTGAATATTGCATCATCATACTATCAGAGCCCTATATCAAAAGTAGTAAGTTCGTTAACCATAAAAATATACAAAATCAAAAAAAAGGATTTAATTAATTCATTTAAATATGGTGTTTAAATTTCGAATTAAATAAATATGACAGCAAAAATTTTGTAAATTTTCTAAAATTGGGAACAGCGCAATTGCGCACATATGTATGTCAATTCAATTCAATTCTTTGGTAAATGGCTTTTATTTTTGAACATGACGTGTCGTAGGAAGTCAATACAATGTCATTACTGACAACTATTCAATACTTTTATGTTAAGAACATTATCTTTTTCTGACGATTTTATTATATTTTGCAATGCCAATAATAATACACTTTTTTAATACTATAAATTATGAAGGTTTGATTAACCTCCAAGATATAAAAATATCTTTTACAGTTTACTTATTAAATTTAAAAAAGTTCATAATATTTTAAAATAACAACTTGTGACAAAATCTTATCTGCATATAATTTACATGCGGGCACATGTAATGGCATTCAATAATTTATTTCCAATTTACATTATACTTCAGCCATAATTTAAACATGGATTTAAAATATATGTTTGTAGTAAATTGATAATAAAAATAATACCGTTTTTGAACTGATTTTAAAAAACGACTCCTTCGTTTTCAATTCGTACTGTATTTTTAAAATATTTTAACCGATTTTAAAGAATCTTAAGAAAATTGCGTATTTTTCTTTTGAAGTCAGTTTCTTTTTATTTTCTTAGTAAATTCATATAATGTCTTTATTGTGAGTTTGTCACTTAAGGAATTTCGTGTTCTAGAGATATAGTTTACATAATTAAACAAGACTTTAATTTTAAAATATAAACTCGATTACTACAATATATCGTACTTCAAAATCGGTCAAACTATGTACAACAACTATGCCAATTATGACAATTTACGACCACCATGTTGATTTTTGCTCACGTCACATAGCTTATGACAATCTATTACTCACTTTATATAAAGAATATGCATCAAATGACACGATACACTTCAAAATCGGTCAAACTACAGGATTTGACAATGGAACGAATACACATACCCACATACATGCATACATACATACACACACATACATACGCGTGAAATTACCTTCCTCCTAGATTAGCCTGGTTAAAATAATAATTTTATGGTCTATTTTTTTTTACTTGTCTCATTTAGTAACAATACTTTGAACTATAATCATGAATTTTCGAACATTATTTATCATTATAATTTTTCATTGTCAAATATAATTCAGTTCAATTATTCGAGCGATAATTTCTCAACTATAAGTATATATATATAAAGATTAGAAATCAATCAAAAACAATACAAATGTTATTTACGCACGATAAGTTGAAAATCAAAAGCGTAAAATGTTATTCATTGCTTAATCGATTGCCCGCGGTTCATAATAACATCAGTAACTCGCGTCGTAGGTGTGGAAATAAAGATTTACATATTAATTGAAAAATCCGTCCAGTTTACATTTCACGAGGCATAATACCGCTGAATACTTGGGTTTCGTTTGTCCGGCTGTAGATTAGTTTACACGGGAAAGCTAATTAAGCCGGATACAGCTATTGAATATCCGATCATAATTTTGTTAGCAGGTTTATATCGGAAATTGAATGGAAATGAAAATAGGCTTAAAATTCGATCAAATACAAAATTATAATTCGCTACGTTGACTGTTTTCGTTATATTTGTGATCGAATTTTCGATTACGTGTTTAGAGTTTTGGGTGATAATGTTAGGAATAAATTATCATATTACAAATAACTGGGGAATACTATTACATAAAATGTCATAAATAAACAATTATAACTAATCAAGATGCAAATTTGTTGTTATTAATTATATTTTGTAAATTAATAAATAATTAGAAAAAAAATCTTTGTCATTCAATTTTTAAAACCAATCTAAGATGATTCCAAGGGAAAATATTTTAATTAATATAATTAAACGCTCGCGACTTTGCTCGCATTATTGTAAATTTTGTTGTTATGCCAGAAGACCGTCTAGAACATATTTTCTTGCCTGGCCGGTAACATACGCACGCCACCTCTTCGGAGTTAATTGTACTACGCCCTTATCGTAAACAATAGGTTGACAAAGTTTTAAAGGAATTTTATATTTAAAACCATTATTTTCTATAGAATGGATTGTATATTTACGACAGGTCCGTTGGTTCGACCTTCTTAGGCAAGAACAACATTTGTAATTTTGTAAGATCTAAACACACGTCGATCTTTACCGATGAACACGGGTGCGGTAGCACCGCTTATTTTTCAAGTGCTGAATTTGTGTTTAAATTCATCTCGAGCTCGGCGGCGAAGAAAAACGTCGTGAGGAAACCTGCATGTGTCGGGAGAAATTCTGACACATGTATATCCGCCAACCCGCAGTGGACCAGCGTGGTGGATTAAGTTCTTAACCTTCTCCTTCATAGGAGAGGAGGCCTTAGCCCAGCAGTGGGACATATACTGACTGTTACTTTACTTTACTTTTAAGTTCTAATCTCTTAATTGACATAAAACAATAGTTTACCTAGAGTAATTATCTATACATACCTAGATAACCTTATGAAATCCGTTGCTGTCAAAAATATAGGCACTGACAGTATATAATTTCAGATGTAAAGCATGACAAACAACTAATGAAAACCTTTATGATTGTCTGACAGCAAAACTTATAATATAATTCTCGACTTAAAACTTTTGCATTTAAAACAAAGCGTTTTACACTTTATAAAACTAACAAACGTCAAAAATACAAAATTTGATTCAGAAATAAAGACCTAAATACGATAAAGAAGTTCCATTCTAGCATTATTTAATGCTGACTCTACAGCTCATTATAGGTATTTTAAAATAAATTCCCGAGCGAAAGAAAACAGTTAACGTAATTAAGCATTTTTCGCTTATCATGCGTTTCAATATCTGTCCGCCAGGTCCGATATCATTTGCGATAATTAATGAAATTCAGCGCTTACAAAGGATATCGTAGAATTAAATATTTTTCAACAATAGGTAAGTATTAAATTGGGTATGCATTGTATGAGCATCAATCAGGCTTTGATTAAATTTTGATTATCTCTTCATCATCACACTGAAGTATTACTTATTCAAAATTTATATTATACGTTTAAAATACAATTTAAATTATAAATCGTATGAAATGCTTTTCCGTCTAAAATTTCCGAACTTGATCGGCCATCTTGCTATTGATCGACAACACACATGTCTATGAAATTCCACTGAAATATGAATATTGATGGATATCGTAAATACCTATTAGTTTCAAAAGGCTGAAGCGTTTGCTATATTTCAGAATTTATTCAGATCTCGATTTACAATTTACTTTCAAATCTTGAGTTTTTTATCCTATATATATATGTGTACATATCTTCTGACTTGTTTCAATACTTGTGTTTGCCACTAACCACAAGATAAAATGTATATACTTTCGTACAGTAAAATCAGATATACTAACCTGAAATTAAACCTGCGACCGTATACTAAAATCCACGTATCCACAGTACCTTTTCGCTTCTAAGCATACGTTAATAAAATTAAATATCGTAAAAACTTTTTTGTCCTGCATAATGCGAGTAAGTTTAAACCATTCTCATATATTCAAAGCTTTGCATAATTTAGTACTGTACTTGTGCAAAACGCCCATTCAAGCATTCGGTACGCAAATTAGATTTGCCTAAATTGTTAACAAAGCGTTCAATATGTAGGTAATAATCATAGAACATAAAATTAATGGGTAGCAAATGCACATTAGACAATAACAAGCACATGTGTACGCACATATGTTATGTATGTATGCAATTCATTCGTGTGTAGCCCCCACTAAATACAGATCTCCCAATAATTTAGCTAAGTTTATTATCAATATGATCATGTATGGAAAGTTAAGTGAGTTAGTATGCAAAATAAAATTGCATACATATGTAGATACACACATGCGCAATGAATATGTATCTACATGTGTATGTATGTATGCAACTTTATTACGACTATCTATCATTAAATAAGTTCGATAGGCAATTAAACTGTCAACCAAAACATTATTTATTTTCTAAATATAAACGACAGTGAACATTATATTGTATTTACATTTCGTTGCTAAATGTAGTTATATTTATTAGTAAAACATAATTCTTTCATATTAATTCGGTAATTCGAAACATTTGTCAATCATAGCCATTACGACATTTAATAAGATTTACTCGTATCTTATAAATTGATGGTGCAAATAACAAGCAATCAATTTTTTACGGAAACCTATGAAGAAGTCAATAAGTATTTATTTATTCAATGAACGAAATGTATTGTAGCCTTACACAACCCTAAGTGATTGTTCCTTTTGTTCAGAGGTGAAATCTGATCATGTGGTTTGCATCCGACATGTGAACTCGCACAATAGCTGCGATTATAATCACGATACTATCATAATATCTCACTGACAATTTTCATTGCCTGTTCATTTATGCGAGCCTAGTACCTGCAGATCTAACAAAGTTATTTAGCGATTGACAACTTTATAAAACAAATAATAAAATTACGGAAATTACTCATAATAATCACGTGATTGATTACATTGTGAATTAATTTTGCATAAATTTTAATTTGAAATAAACGATTTGTCAATTCTTACATAGTTATTAATCATGCTCTGTATTTTTAAATATGGAAGAACATGAACTAAAAATCATTAATTTTGATATATATATTAAATTGTAACTTAGAATCCGAATGAGGTTAATTTATCCAAAATTAACTGGAGCGTTGCAAGTCCCTAAAGGATTGCTGCCTTTGTGTAGGCGCGATATTGGAGCGTGTGGTTTGCATCCGCCGCCCGGACGCGCACAATGGCTGCGATTAGGATCACGGTGCGATTAGAATGTCACGTTGACCCATTAGTAGGTGCTTGCTGGATATTTATGCCAGCCTGGTACCTGAATTGCAATATTGCCGAATTATTGGTACAAGAAGATTTACTATTGTATATATATGTTCATATGTTAAAAATAAACAAAAATTAACTTAATATTTTTAATTTAAATTTTTTTTATGTATATTAATAAATTATCGAAAACCAATACATAAATGTCATTAATAGGAGTATTTTAAACGTTACTTTAAAAACGGAAAAAATGTACCTACAAAAATATATTTTATTATATTTCTACCGTTTACATAGCGTACGCAACGGAAGCTCTCAAAAGGAATAATTTTACTCGTTTTTGCAACATTTTAATTGATGCTACGCTAGTATTGGTCGCCTGATGTTTTATAAGTTCATTTATTGTATAGCCAACAAAAAATATTTTTTTAATTCGAACCAGATGTTCCTAAAATTAGCGCGTTCGACAAGAGTAAAATCACATTTACAATAACATATTGTGAAAAAAACTTAACACTTTAAACGAATTTACTTTTTTTAAAATAATATTAAAAAAAACTATATATCTAACTAACTATATATGCGGGTTCGATCCCCGCTCACGGCAAACGTGTGTATTAGTCATACAGATGTATGTCGTGGTCTGGGTGTTTGTGTTAGTTTTGTGAGTGTTTCCGGACCCCCGGCACAAGGTCATGAGATCTTAATGGGGGCCGTTGAGTGTGATGCGTTATTTATATATCTGAGTTTATAAACATTTAGCATAACAAAAAACAAACATAAACATCTCCATGTAAAACGTTTTTAACATTTCAAAGTAAAACCGATAACCATATTATTATTTTAATTCATAATTAAAAATGACATTTATTATAATAAAAACATACTAAGTACCGCCATATCGCGTACTATACGGAAACAATCACTCGAACACAACAAAACGATTTCTAAGGAATCGAGTTTGATTGATGGGGATCGAAGTTAATTAGCAGCGCTTTACAGAATTCTAAATGACAGCCCTTTGTGCACGCGAGCGAGATTAGGCGTGCGGTTTATATCCGGACTCACACAATGGAGATGATTTGAATCGTGATATGATCAAAGCTTGCAGATTACACGTTCGATGTTAGTTATTGCCTTATTAGTTAATCCACAGTTGAGTCTTATTCGTCGTGGAGTAACGTAAATCTTGTTTAAAGGAAGTTGTAAGTTCTCTCTGGCGGAATGACACTTGTAAGTTTTAAAGTAAGTTTTTTGTAAGTCAACACGTATGTCACTGACTAAATGTCTCTTTTGAATATAAAAGCAATGGTGTATGTAAATCTTATGATAACTTACAATAGTGTAGTTCTCGCCTTCGTTACTTTATGTTATAAGATGTGATGATGTTTATAATTGACTAACTTTTCGCGATTACGTCTTAATAAAATTCTGTGTGTAACGCGACTTCTAGGCAAAGTATCGAGATGAAACAGGAACTAAATTTAAGGTTACACCAGTACCAATTCAACTGTGAACCGGATCCAATCGTGTTGTTGTTTTTGCGTGATACGCGAAAAAAGTTTAGCCAGTTACATTTTTATTATATAGTTTGAATTATTTATACTTCCAAGCTACGCGTAAGATCCTTTCGACTGATATTTAATATAGAACATTTATTATTAATTTTTATGTAGATACAAATGACTAAGTTGTAGTAACCAAAAATTATCCCGCGCCCTACACAAAAGCTATGCAAACACGCCGAAGTTTACAAAACTGTCATGTTATATAATATACAAAATTGGATTTGAATATTCATTCTTTTTTAAATGAATTTTCGCGGAAGACCTGGCTTATAACCTACAATTTAATTACATTTAAATAAAAAATACAAAAGACTAGGCTGTTCAACGTAATACCTTTTTCATTTCACGGAGGTAAAAAATAGAGCGAAAAAGATTTTAGAGCCCAATAAATGTTCTTATTTCGTTTTAGTTATCAGACATGAGAGCTTGTCGAATGTGGGAATGGGCACAGATATTTAACGTCAAATAATTTGAAAGTAACATGTTTATAATTGGATGCTCATAAGCAATAATGTGTCAACCCACAATAGTCAAATTCGGAGATATTGATGTATTCTGATAATGCGTCATGTATTCAACATTATTCAAATATTTTTCAAGTCTAAAGGAAATAAGTACGGAAAACGTTTTTTTTTTTTTTTTAATTTAATGTTTCGAATATTGAAATGTGTTCAATATTTTGCAATCAAAATCAAAATATGTTTTATTCAAGTAGGCTTTTACAAGCACTTTTGAATCGTCAATACAAAAACAAAAGAAAACTAAACACTAATTAATTAATTAATTTACCACCGGTTCGGAATGTAGATTCTACCGATGCATATGCATTAATCTCATATATTTGAAAAAAATTAAAATTAGATAAAGCTTCTTATTATAATAATCTGCTTTTAATACATCATACGTTTTATCAAAATAGAAAAGAGAAGATGGATATATACGTCTTCAGTAAACTTGTTAAGAATAGATATGATATCTTTAGACGCCATATTCTCAAAACGAAGTCCACGTGGCTTGACACAGTATTGCTTATCAGCATAAAATTATAAAATAACATTGGTAAAAAATTAAACAAAAAACATCCTAAAACGCTTTACAACATGTGCCAAATAACACAGGAATATTATACGTTATCTAATAAAATATTACATTCGTAGATATGCTTATTATTTTTAAACGTAATATAATTTTCTTAAAGTTTGCATCAGCATAACTTCGCGGCGGCTTGAAAATTTCCATTTTATATTTTAAAGTTTTATTCGTTTTATATGAAATCGGAAAAACTTCATAGAATGTAGAAATCAGATATTTCTTATCTATATAATCTACCTATATCAATTGCTTTTAAATAAACTTTTTATTTTGTCTACATTGTCTTTTTAGAACGAAATATTTAAATTTATACTAATATTATAAAGCGGAAGTTTGTTCGAACGCGCTAATCTCAGGAACTGCTGGTTCGAATTGAAAAATTATTTTTGTGTTAAATAGTCTATTTATGGAGGAAGGCTATAGGCTATATTACATCACGCTACGAGTCATAGGAGCGAAGCAGTAACCATAAAAGCGAGTGAAACCGCAAGAGACATACACTTGCATTATAATTGGTGTTGCATAGGAAAAATTACGAAACAGGTAATATAATCAAATAGTTCATTTAAGTCATATAAAAAAATTATTAATATAGCCAATATTGATCAGTATTGCCATAAGGAAAAACGAGAAACACATATAATCCAGTATTAAATTAAACTAGGTCTCCTGCGCGTTGGCAGCAGCTCAACTGCGCCAAACGCATATGGGTCATGTTTACATGATATGAGTATTTTAATCTGTCAACTTTGACATTAAACCGTGATGCAATGTTCTACATTATGGCATAAGTAGTGCAATATTTTCGTTTACAGCCTAAAAGCGTATAACGTGCAAAACAACGCAATTAATTTAAAAAGTTAACTAGTACATTCAGCATACCGGCCAGAGCTGAGGAATTCGCGCCCAACGAAACTTCAACTAGTACAATTCGTATCGATGCAAAATGTCATTAAAGGCTTGCGTAGATGAGAAAAAAATCTGGGTACTTTTTTCCGTGGAAAAAAATCGTTTATAACTAAATCGAATAACGCACGTGAGAGACTTAAAACGCCGCGTACTCTCGAACAACAGTTTTATTTTGTTACGGTTCGGGAATTAAGGTCTCTCATCTGCGCAGGCCATTGGATTGACCAATATCCTACTTCGAATAATACACGCAATATTGCTAAACACATTGACGTATTAAATTCTTAATTAACTCGTCAAGATTGCGTTATAAAATAGAAAACGAACAAAAATGCTTACATTTTGCAAATACAAATACAACGAAAAATTCCATTTATATGGGACAGATGCTTTTCGGTTGTAACATACCGATCGTATCAAATTTTCACACACATACATACATATGTAGACATATATATATATAGAATTACTATAAGAGAATGTGAAGTATGTTTGTTTTTTTTTAATCCAGTTTTTATTAATATTAGATGTGTAAATCAGTTTAAAAAATGCTTTATGTTTTTATCATATTATTAGTTTTTGGGCTTCGCTCGCGTTGATGTAGGTTTTTTTTTTAATAATACGCATATAATATATAGTTTATGACCATCTGAAATACATACTTATAATGGTACAATAATTTATAAAATTAGTTTAATGGATCCGAGATTTACATCGCACATATAAATTCGATCTATCTATCTCTCTGAATTATATTAATATAAATTGAGCAGAATTACAAACGAAAACAAAACAATAAATAGGTATATTAAGAAGTCTTCACTTTGCTATTGTGGCATATCAAAACTCTTTTTTAAAATGACAAAAAGTGGGTTAATATTTCAAACTTTTTAAGTCTCATTCCTTCTGTTTAACGACATAAACGAATTAACGATTACGTTTTGAAATAAGCGTCATTTTTTATTAAGATTATTTCTAATAACATGTAGTATAAGTAGTTATTTCGTTTGCTGATTTTATAACATTAACATATGTTTCAAAGTTTAAACTAGAACTCGAATATAAATCTAAACGCAGGCCCGCGCCGTCCATACGTGCAAAGTCGTGCGGCGCACGACGGCGCCGAGTCAGAAACGCGCCCGGCCTAACCGATCCTTAAAGAAAAATTCCATATGAAAAAAATACTTCAAGAAAAACCAATGTAACTCGTCAACGATAGTCCACTTGATACATACATACATAGGCCGATAACCACATTACCCTCCTTTGCGTCGCGCAGTCGGGTAAAAAAGGCATATTAGACAGCCGCACGACGGCGCCGATTAGGTTTGGCGCGGGCCTGTATACACGTTTCGAATAGCAAACAAACAATATTTACGTTTTATTTTCTAAAAAAATACGAAAGCTATTAACACGTATTTGTGGTTCAGCAAATCATTATTTAACTATTTTTTAACAGTTTACAACAGTCATAAAATACTCCATTAAAATCTATTCGCGTACAGAGTTAACGGCTTGAACTATGCTATATTAGGATCTAATCGAAATCGCTTTATAGAGTTCAAAGATCTGATTTTAGTTATATTCATACCATTTGTAAACACCTGTAATGTACTTTGGAATTGTGTTCAACTAATTTCGAAAAAGAGGAGGTTCTAAATTCATAGCGTTTTTTATGCTTGTAAAATTAGAACTCCGTCATTTCTCAACCGATTTTAAAAATCTTTTTTTTTATTTAAAAGGGTATAATATATTTCCAGATTGATCCTATATAAATTCTATCAAAATCAGTTTCGTAGTTTGGTTTTTAATTACAATTAAAAAAAAACTCGAATTAGTAAACATACTAATACTTAGATAACAATCTAAATAAACAATATTCCGTATTTTACTTGTGAAGTCAGTTATTAAAAAAAAGTATTATTAATCTTATTAAGGAAATAATACACAATTACAAATGGTATCGTATTTTTTCATGACTTGACATGTAAATGATAATTATGGTTTTTAAGATTCATTTACATACATACCTACCATGTACCATGAATGTATAGCATAGTGTGTGAGCTTCTTATTTTACCATAGCCGTTTTAAATGTATGTAATATCGCCAAAATTCTTACATCATCTTAGATAATTTATTATCTTTGATATATTGGTAACACAAATTAAGCAAAATCTATGCAGATAACTTTTTTATTTCTTTTTTCGTACTAAAAATGATAAATAAAACAAAAATAAGAACAATAAATCCCCCTTTCATAACCCTTAAATGATATTCACAGCGTTACATCACACCAGCGAGGTTTTTAAAGTAAACCGCGTCGAATCTCAAAAGAGGTCATGACCACTCTTATTGTAAGCATTCCGCATTGTGTCTGTATAACAATCGTATCGAGGTATTAAAAAATTCACCTGAAATACTTTTAAAAACTACACCAATTCTTCCTATCTACTTATAAAATCTTCTTTAAAATGTCGAATGTTATATGAATACATCACACGTACATGCGTAATCTATATTATATAATTATTTTACAATGGAATAACTATTTAACTTAATAGACTAAAATTGATAATTTAAAAATAAAACCTTTGAATATCTTTCCATTGAGACCATTTCATCAATCCCCAACACGATACTTCTCCTGTAAGTTGGTGAGGACTTGCTTATCCTACTGATTTCAGATGATTCTGCAGTATCATTATAAGTTCAAGGTCACGTAACTATGTTATTTAAGTATCATTGAAATCACAGTATACTAAATTTCGATTCAATCAGACCAAAAGTTGCTTAGATCCTTTTAACAACCATAAAAGAGCTGATAACGTTTGAACAGAATTTCATAAATCATAGCTAAAAACCCGATTAAATCAGCTTTCAAACAAAATAACCACATTGAAATCCGTCAATTCATTAGGGCTTCAATGCCACAGGCACACGGATACACACGTCATATTCATAACACCTCTCTTTTGGTCGGGGATTAAAAAAAAATTATCAACAAACATAACAAAGATAAAATGATGAAATATATTGAAATACATAGAGATCAAAATATCATTTTCGCTTCTTTAATCTCTTCGGATGCATTTTCGATCTGTTTTCAGTGTGAACAGGTGCTCTCCAAGTTATAGCTCATTCTCTCTGAATAATGGTAGGTTTTGTTCCACTTTTTAGACCATAATTCAAAACTTGTACGAGTTTCGACGGCTTTTATACGATTCGAACGTCGTCGCTGACATTATGAGCCAATTTACATATCGTCGGATTTGATCGATTTCATAAGTGCTTCCCAAAACTATTTTCAAACTTAACATTTAATAAATATTATATGTCGAGAATATTGTCAAGGTATTCGTTAAAGGAAAACGTTTTTTCATTTGAATTATTTACCTACCAGCTGTCCCTTGCGGTTTCGCGATAATGGTTATTGCTTTTAAATTATACAACTAAAACAAAAATACAACAAAAGTATACGACTGCCTACGCCAATCGGTAAAAAGTATGAAAGTTATACCAAGTACATCTTAATCAATCAAGACTTAATTTGATTGTATTTATTTAGGAATAAAGAACATTACTCACGTGAAAACATACACAGACACTCGTTTTTAAGCAGTCGTGTGAAGCTAACTCAATTCAAATCCAATTTAAAGCCTTAGTAAGTTATCTGATGAAATATATCATTTTAAACGTCGCCTTAAATAAATATGAAAAACACTTAATCCCAGACAGTTGAATGAGCATCACGTTCACATTTTATTTAAGAGAGCATTTCCATGACACTATGTCTTTTCCACGTGGAAAAAGAGCGTTAGGAAAAATTTAGAATTCATGGCTCATTTTCCTACATCCTTTTCAAACCCTGCTTTCATTACGACTTTAGCACTACGAAGATGTGATCTTAGTAAGTCTAGTCAATTAAAAGATGAACGTTCATTCATATTTCGTTCGTACATGTTTCTTATACATTTTTAAGTGAGCAGCCTATTTATAGCTTTTTTGATTTTGCAGAATGATATTTGAAATAATAATATACCATGAACGGGGGTGGTCACTTAACATCAAGAGACCCGCCTTCTCGTTTGTTCGCTGAATTGCTGCCATATTTTTCGTAAGTAAAATAAATAATTATAGAAAGCTATATTTTCTTTGGTATATAAAAATGGCTGATAAACGGGCAAGTGGGATACCTGATGTTAAGCGATCACCACCGCCCATGGACATTTGCTGCACCAAACGAACCACAAATGCATTGTGCAACAAAAATTGACAGGAATACGGGATGAAAGGAAGTAAGAAAAGGAAATGGGGTACGAAACGCAGCTACTTAATACCTATTTTCATTGAGAGTGAGGTACTACCCCACTAGTAATCTAATACTCACACCTAGACTCTACCTCAAAATAATTAAAAAAACAACAACGATATTGAATAATTACAATATGCAAATTATATTACATTTTTGTGTGCGGTCGAGGACGGTCGCACGTAAGGTCAAGGCGAGCACAAGTTGAAATCGAGTATTTTATGTAATAAAATTTTTTGTGTAGCGAAAAATGTGTGAACACGCGAATACGTAATAGTGTGTGCCACGTGTTTCTGACGTAGCAAAGCGATGGCTATCGTTAGGTGTGACGTTTATTGAACTTCGACATTGTGAATGTGTCCACCAACTTTAGAATTACATTAAAAACTATGCGTGATTATTCATTCAGACGGATCAGGAGAGAAGAATATGAATTTATTGGGGTTAGATGAGACAATTTTGTTAAACCATCAGATTCAAATCCTGAGTTGAGTTTTTGCAAATCTTTCAATGCATCTTTCAATGGTTCCTTTCAACAAATTACTTTATCTCTCATCCACCCATCTGAATGACACTCTAAATTCACACTCTTTTTTAAGACTATAAATCACAAATACAGAAAACCAATAAATTTTTTTAAAACACCCGAATCTATCATAACTGTATTATTTACAAGTACAAAAACTAACAGCGAACTACTTTAGTAAGATTTTTATGTCGTTGTAAATACACGAAAGAAGTAACAGTCATAGTAATAACATATAAGGTTTTTATCGTCTTACGCATAACGGCTTGATAATGATCTTTTTGCTAACAAAAACACTTTTTTTCTCGGTCTCTTTGTCCCACTTCTCTCCTATTCACTTAAGCCTGTGAATTCAATAATAAGTGTCCTCGGTAGTTTTACGCTATTTAACAAGATAACACTAGCTTCTTTCCCTTCGGTCGCTATCGAAATTGTTTTCCCGATTTTAACATAAATAACACTTTTTGCCTCATTTGTACTATCTATACTTATGTTATAAATAGATAAAATTTAATTGTGAGTGTGTATGTAGGGGATCTCTGAAATTACTGATCCAAATGAAAAATATTATCGCATTGGATAGGCTGTTTAGTGACTTATATGAGCGAAGAAGTCACCATAAACGCAAGTAAATTCGCGAGGGTCAGCTAGTTAATATCATAAAGAGGTAAAATTTTTTTTGCAAATTAGTATGTAGGGAGAAATCTGTGAAACTACTGATCCTATATAGCCCATTTATTGAGGAAAGTTATAGGCAATGTCGCTACAACTCACAGGAGCGAAGCAGTAAACATAAAAGCGAGTGAAACGGCGAGGGGAAGCTAGTTATATTTAAAACTGAAATATTTATTTACGTATTCCTTTCATCAATTTCATGTCACCTTTAGCAAATAACTCATTACATTTAGGCTCGTTTCACTAAAACATTGTAAGTAAAATCTGATGCTTATTTTGATTCTAACTTTATTTCAAAATCAAAAAAAAAACAATATTACAATTCAATTAAACATAGTGTGGAACACTGTGTTGCTTTAATCAACTGTGTATCGAAAACACGCGATCCTCTTGAAGTATAAAAAATAACTTTGATATTAGTTTCTTAACGCTGATAAACACATCCTTTACGACGCTGAATGTAGCAATAACAAAATTACCTAATCGTAAAAAACACCGCGTGACACTAGGTGGACGTTTTTATAAGGGAAAAATGATAACGGGCCGACATTCGGACCATCGATCTTACGACCGGAAACAAACGTTCGGAACAGGGTCCCATCACTGAGGACCTATCGCTATCGAAAAAACATTGACCTAGAAATAAAGCAGCGTCCCGAAATAATCTCCATATTCTATTCTACGAAGAATCTGATGGGAATGTTATTGAGATCGAAACACGCCCTAAATAATGTTAAAAGAAATCAAATGTAAGATGGAAATTATTCAAAGGGAAAATAGAAAAACGCCGTTATTTCAAATTAAAAGAGAGATTTTGTCGGCTATAAAAGTAAAATGATACCATCTTCATTGAAACGTAAAGGATGCTCTCTATGAAAAAGTATTTTCCCATTCATCAAAAGAAATTGAAAATAAAATTGAAATCCTCTATCAGAAAAAAATGTCGCATAAGTTTTACGATCTTTACGGCTTCATAGACTTTGCTGGATTCAATGAAATATCTAATTTGTGATTACTTTTGTTATGAATACAGCTAAATTGATACAAACTTTAATTTGGCATATAAAACTTAAATAAATCGATGTCCTATCATTCATTCGAAGAAATCAACTTAGTTGGCAATTTTTCCTCATTTTCTTAACACGGTAGATACGTCTCGCATCGTCGATATCGCCATTAAAGGGGCAAATTGGCAAAAATCCAACATCAGCTCCGAAAATACGTGTTGATAAGATAAAGCTTCAAGAATATTCAAACGAAAACAAAACGTGTGCTCGAAAAATGTTTTTTTTTTTTTACAATAATAGAATTTATTTCTTAACTTATATAAAAGAAATATATTTAATAGTATCCAATTTTTGCTCAAAGAATGAAGAAAACGCTGTACGTTGAAGAAATGGGGATCTTAAGCACACCTGTGCGTTGGAGTAAATCGACTCCCAAATGTATCGCCTACTCAGCATTAACCTTATAACTCGTAAAAAACAATGATTTTCTTTTCTTTTGTCAGGACAGACGAAATAATTGGTTCAATGGTGTTTTTTCACATTCAAAATGACGTTATTACTATACAAATCTCCACGACATGACGTACTTATTTAATACAGAATTGTATTCAGTGTGAATAATACGTGAATCATAGACCATTGAATTATTTTATTACATCTTTTGCGGTTACCTTTGCATTAACGTCACGAATACAGCCATAAGCAACAACAATGCTAATTATTAAAAAAAAATGTTTCTTAAACTAGCTTCGTATATTTTATCGTTTGGCTTAATAAGCGCTAAATTATCTTGATGACCATAAAATTTCTGCATGTTTATTATTTCTTCACTTAGCAACATTCATTCGATTGGATTAAAATTATATTGGTATATACCTTTCAGTTCGATTTCTGACTGGGATTACTGATTTAAAAACTAATGATGCAATTTTAGTTTTCATTAAAATCGGCCCAAAGAGTTCTTAACGTATTTTTCACTACTCCTTATAGTTTTCAGATTTGATCATCCAAGCGCAGTTTAAAATTCACTCTGTAATGTTTATATCCTGAATGAGCACAAAGATTACTTTTTATCGGATGAAATCCTAGAACGCAGCAATTCATAAAAACTCAAGAAGTAATATCGATCCCGCAATACAGTTCTCAGACAAAGCCGTCTTTAAGCTTGGTGACTAACGATAGTTCGAAGCCGATAACATATCGACAGCTATCGGCACTTAATAGTTTTCTAGACAAATAGATTAATAGAAAAGTGAATAAGCATATCTACATCGTGGCCTTCAAATGTTACAAAGGCGCCACAGGTAAGACGGGTGTTACTAAGGGCCTGCATAATTTTTTTGAAAATTGTATAGCCACCAATTTTTCGAGGAATTCTTAATATTACCATGAGATACATTTTACTTGTATTGTTTTTTTACGTAAAAGACTGAAATGATTTTTACTGTAAAATACCTACTTACATCTAGCGTGGTATGTTGATAAAAAATAGCCCGTGTTATTCCATTGCATAAGCTAATAACTAAGACTTATAAAAAATAAACCGACTTTAAAGCGAAATTCGCAATTTTGTTTGCTTAGATGACATAGCAATTCCATTTATTTTGATTAAAAATCCGAACTAGTGAGCGGAGGACCAATCTGAAATTACATCCACTCAAATAAAAAGAAATTTCAAAATTGGATTAGAAATTACAAAATTTTAAGTTAAAAAGCAAAGTTTTAAATACACTACGAATTTTATTGTGAACCTCCTCTTATTAGTCAGTCCGTTCATAAGTTCCAATAGTTTTGTGTAAAAAAGCAACAAATATTTATTTAAAAGTCTTTCCATCCTTACAAACATTATCAGAACTTACAGTACAGTAATGAGATTAAATGTAATATGTCTAACAAATCTATAATCAATACGAGAAGCAAAAATTTTTGTACCCCATTTTACGAAAATTGCGCGGACAGAGGATTACGAAATTTCGTACACTCATAGTTTATATAAAGAAGAAGTTTAGAATTGTTCTAATTTACAATAAAATACATTAAATCAAAAAAATATAGTACACACACTTCCATGTATTTGACACACACATATATAGACGCTGGTAAGCAATACTGTGTCAAGCCATACGAACTTTATTTTGAGGAAATGGCGTCTAAAGATGTCAGACCTATTCTTAACCAATTTGTTTGAAGACGAATATATCCATCTTATCTTTTCTATTTTGATAAAAGGTATAATGAATTAAAAGCAGATTGATATATTTAACGTGTTATGAAATTATTGTATAAATTGCAAAATATAGAACGCACTTAAAACTCAAGACTATATGAGTATTTATTCAGTTTATATAACTTAAAATTATTTTAAATGTTGTTAAATAGCTAACACACTATCGAAACACATCATCATATCTCCGAATTTGACTTTTTGTGGGTTGACACATTATTGCTTATCAGCATCCAATTACTATATCTGTTACCCTACGCTTTTGTTGTATTGTTAAAGTCTGTGGTTAAACTGAGTCGAATTTCGACTACTAGGCGACTATTAATATTTAAAATTACGCGCCTTATTTTTTTATAATTCAAAAATCTTGCAATAATGTATAGATTTTAGCAACATAATTATTGTATAAAAGCTTATACACAATTAACATATACCTCAGCAAATAACTTAAATTATAAATAATACCTCAGCTATTTTGAAGCTTAACACTTCAGACTTCAAGTTTCTTGGAAGCAATTCCCATGAATTACTTGACCTAATCAATATCGACAGTATCATCAATCTATAATTGAACAAACATTGGACACATAGCTGTTTCAATAGTGCGCTAATCGAATCACTTGGGTCAGACTATTGAGTGTGTTTGCACGTCTAATATATTTAACCTAATTAAAGTAAGAGATTTCGTGTAAAACTACGTAAAATTACATAAAGTATCATAAAAAAAATTTAATACAAAACGTTAATTTCTTATATATTTTAAACTTTCGCGGAGTATAATACTATTCATATTTAATATAACGAACTGACTGAAGTCAGCTCATGACCACGACGAATGTAACTTCGTCGAAACGTCAGGCAATAAAAAGGTATTACTACCATTAGTTATTGCGATAAGACCCGTTATATTAAATACGTTAATTTCTTGTTTCTAAATCTATTTTGTTTTATTTAACTTTACCACACTGTCCATTTAAGTATTACGAATTTTTTTTTTTTTTTATAATTTTAAATTAGCACGTTCAAACAAACAAACAAATTCACCAGTTATAATTGACTTAATGGCTTTATTGTTAATTAAGAACCTATATCCGTTAATTAAGAAGTATAACTACAATAAATTACATATTGAGGTGTAAGTCGGAGAAGAAAAAGGAAATACAATTGATTTTAAATTAAAACGTGTTATAACTAACTTCCTTAGTTATTTAATCTCAAGTGTCAACTGACGATTGACACATGGCCACAGACAAAAAGGCGTGAATAAGAAAAAAAGATTGACGTTGGTTTGGTAGTGAAAATGGAAAAAGATACACGCCGACTAACTGATGGTCTTATCTTGATTTAATAACGGAGTCTGTTAGGGATGATCTGAGTTTAAATAATATTATTGTAATCGAATTACGTAAAAGTATAATGATGAAATATTGAAAGAATAAACAATGTATGCCGAATATTATGTTTTCATCGCCTGAGAAACCTATAACTACCACATACAAAGATATGCCCACGATGATAGTGAAAACTGATGAAAAATTAATGTCTTTGATCAAAAAATCTTTGTTTCACCGTCATATAACATAATTAAGTCCTAATAATAACCTTAATTTCAACTTAAGTATAGATTTATATATACAATTTTTTATATCCATATTTTTTCGGAAATGTATCAAACATTGCCGAAAAAAGTAGACCAAAATAAATACATAATAAAAAACATGTGCCCAAAAATTTTACTAGCGACCTCTAATCATACCTGAGTCAAGTTGCAATCCGAATAGCCGTGGCCTTGCTTCGTTGGCAAGATTCCATATAGGCACTTACAATGTCGACCGGGCACGGAAGTGGACTATACACCGTTAAGCTGACTGATACTGAGATCTCTGCAACGCAGCTTCATTGACCCAATCTTTTAATATCGTTGCCACGTGCACTTTTATTGTCTCTTTGTTGTGAAATGTGACTTATCTTTCTTTTGTTTTCATTTATGTGTTACGTCAAACGTACAGTAATCTATACAGATAAATAAAATTGAATTGAATGTTTGTAATATTAAATAAACTGATTTTAAATAAATGCATACGAAAGTATATACAGTACTTACATATATCTAAAAAACAATATTTAAAAATTTTATCTGTCTGTCTGTCCGCTTGTTCCGGCTAATCTCTTTCGGGTGGGACTTTCACTATTACAGATAGCTAATGTTTTAAGCTAAGGCAAATTTTTTTTAGAAATTTTATTTTTTTAGCCAGTAATATAACGCACTAATTTTGAAAAATTAATACATAATGTGTTATTTGTAATAGTATCGTATAAGTATCAAATTCTGGGAAGTAATAGTATATGGCAAACTAAAGGAGTAGCTATTTTTTTTACAAATTAATTTAGATGAACACAAACCTTAAATAATTATTTCAGAAACAGGTAAAGGCAAAAATAACTCTTTATAAAATGATTAAGAAGTATTTTATTAAATAGCATGTGTATTTCTTTCTGTAAAGAAGTATGTAACATAATACACCCCTTTATCTATAAATATTTTGAAGTTAATGGAAAAGGCACGCCTAGTTTGATGGATCCTTCAAGCACTGGTGATAAGAAACACTCGGGTCAGTAATAACCACTCTTCGAAAAATCACATTTTCGCATTTCGTTAAAACTTAGAAAATATGTCTCATATAAAAATATTCGTAAGCATTTTCGGATACAATATGCGTCATCTAAACAATTTACATGTAACAAAAATAATGAGCAAGAATATAAAATATTTTCTTATTTAAGTATATAGAATTCTGAGGCCACATTTTCAATTAATTTTTTGATTAGCCGTCAGTATCAGCCCATTAATTTTTGCATATTGCACTGTCGGCCAGTCTTGAAAAATAAACCCTTTACACAGCGCGTACTTTTATCTAAAACTTTAACGACTTGCTTTGTAAATGCAAAACTTTTATGGCTTTAAATCTTATCCAATTCGTTAACTCCGTTTACTTTAGATTAAATTTAAAAGTTGTGGCCTGCGGTTTTACCCTTTTACTTTTGATCGTATTAATTTGAAACAAAAATATTTTACTGTTTACCTTCTGAACAATATACATCCAGCGAAGGTTTAGATACCCAAATACTTTACAAACGAAATTCAAAATATCGCACATTTTTTAGTAATTCAACTACGGTACCGCTTTTTTTTCATTAAATACTCGTACCTGCTTAGCGTTCCCTTTTACCTGCAAATCTAAGTAACACAAACGTAAAATTCTTGAATTTCTATGAGAACATTGGCAAACGTACACAGAGTCCTCTCAAACGGTAATGTTTCAAAGTCTTTGGTTACCTTTCCATTCCATGTTTAGCTTAGCCTCCTTTGACGTTCTTGACAACACTTCGTTAGTACCGCAATGTACCGTTATGATCTTCCACCTCCGTGCTCTGTACGAATTAAGTGACTCTTGAGCGACGTTTCAATGTCAATAGTAATTAAAATTCCAAACTATTATATAAATATATAGTGTTAGTTAAGGAATAAGCTTCTGATTTTAATTAATGAGACAGAATATAACATAACTTCCATAGACATATCAAAATGTTATTTTAATCTTTATTTTATAATACATCTATAATCATCGGAATAACAATGTAAATAAAAATATATTTCACATACCGAAAATCTGATTAATTGACCGCACAGCCGAGCAACCTCATCCTTCATCAGTACAAAGAGAACTCTAAAACAAGTTCGCTTCGCGGAATCCAATTTCCCTACATTTCCACTTTTAATTCAGCAAATTCCCGGAACGCCTCGATCCTCAACCGACAGCTAGCTTTAACTTGTTTAGTGCAAAAGTGTCGGAGCCAATAATGAGCTAGCTGTTAAAGTCATCACGTGCTCTTTTCAGACCTTAATTATACGTAGCACTTCCTTAGATTTTACATTTCGCGATTACAACTTTTTATATATAAAAATGGCGAATGAGCAAGCGAAACATCTGATCTTAAGTGATCATCACCGCGAATACTTTTGCAGTACCAGAGGAGCGACATGCATTGTGTAACCGAAATTAACAACCTAAAAAAAGGTTTAAAAAAGAGAGTTGGAAGTAAGGAGAGAAATGGGGGACGAGGTTATAATATCGGCTTTATCGGATCGGGTAAGACCGTATACGAGCTGTAATCAGTTACAGCTAGGCTCTAGGCTCTACCTTTATTATACATTAAAATTTATATCACCTGATGCGACGTTTCAAACATTTTTCATCACGGCGTCTACACGCAACCATGATACATAGCATCTTTGGCCATTACTAATATTTAAAACAAAAATGATATTTATTTATTTTATTTTATACTACGGAAATATACTGTCATAATTGTAGTTTATTTAAAAGTTAGAACAACTTTGAACTTTATTGTATTCTTGTTACTTGGAGGGTTACTGAAATCCGTAACTATTTTTTAAGGAATAAAATTTCATAACTGTTTTAATTAATGTTATCGCCAGTCATCGCCACAGCTTAGCTTTCTAAAAAAGTAAGGGTTAAACACTTTTTAAAAAAGCGAACCGACTTCAAAATCCAAATATGTAATTTAGTTAACTTCGAACACATACTTATTCTAATTATTTGATTTTAATGAAAATTCTATAGAATCAATTGGAGAACATGGGGTTCTCTTATGTTGTTGGCTATCTTTCGCATAGGGATATCTTCTCGCTTTTAAAACGAAAAAAGCATTCCATATCGATCAAACCGAGTAATCGGTGAACATACATAAAAAGTCCAAGTCTCCAACGAATTGAGAACCTCCTCTATTATAAGTGGGTTAAAAATACATAAACAATCATGGTTATAATATTCTATTTGAATATTTTTCTATTTACATCAATTACGTTGAGCGTGACATACAAGTGAAAGATATCATTTCTAATATTAATGCAAATTGGAAGGTCTCGTGTACCGTTTAATTCACCAAAGGGAATATTTAAAAGACAGGTAAATACGCACATTAGGAGAGAGTGAGCGAGATTGAGGTCAAATGAGTTTGGAACACAAGTACCTCTTGAGAATAAAATTATACGACGCATCTATTTATAACTTTACATTTTTTATATTGTATTATGAATGTATTAAACTCAATAAAAGTTTTCCTCTAAGAATTATTATGTGCTCGTAAATATAAGCAACATACCATATTCATAAACGGGATCATATATTTTTTCCACCTATTATAAAAATCTTTTCCGAGCTGTTTTACCAGCGTGATAATAAGCATATGTTTTAAGCCAGGATACAAGCTATATCTATTGCTAATTTAGCTCGAAACTGAAACGATACAAACACAGCGTGAAGAAATGAAAACGTACACACAAATTTTCCCACATATAAAATCAGTTTCATATTTTTCATAGTAACCGTTTTTAAAGGCCCTTAATACATCCCATTTCTTATACATTGAATATATTATAGTGGGAATTCCATATAAAGTAGGATATAGGTCGTTAAGTCCTAACACCAGTAGCAAATGTTCGTCGATCGAAGCTCAACAAACATACTTGATTGAGTGGAGATCGGGTTCCAAGTATCCGATGTCCCGAAGATTACGGAGATGTGGTGACTTATTAATGACGCTGATCTAAGCCGGTTCAATCTCTTATGAATAAGTTTTAGGATATTTAGTGAACGTTCAGAGGTCCAAAATACGGTGAGTGAATATTTGAGCTTACGTTTTATATTATTTAAAACAAAAATACAGTGAGAATTAAAGTGTTGAAGTTTCCAATGTTTACCTACAAAGGTAAATTATCGTTAAAACTTTATAGAACTTGTATAAAGCAATATGTAAAAGAAAAGTGAAAGTCTCATTTAATGCCTATAGCATTAAAATGCTTTCGATAAATTGAAAATAACGTATTTATTTATAATATCGATTCGTTGCTGATTTGGAAACAACTATTTTTCTCTAATCTATTCTAGTCTAATGCATTTTTAATATGAATTACGGTTTATTCTAAATAATCCTATTACACATGATTTGTTTCATTTATAAATAAATCGCAGATGACGTACAGGACCAAAATAGATATTAGACAATTTTGTAAATAATAAAATGAATAAGTAGCACAATTTATTTTAAATTTCCTACGATCATTATCTTTTAAATTGCCAATCTAACTCTGAATTATAACTTCTAATTGTAGCAAGTTCCTAATAACACCAGGAACTAAGTTATCACGAGCACGTGTTCAACGACTTGGGGTCATGAAAACCCAGTGGAAATGAATTCGTCCCCTAGTACTGATTAATTCAGAGAGCATAATTAATTTTAATAAATCAATTATCATAAGTGATATGATATATGTAGGTATAATACAACTTTATTCGATATTTATTTTAGTTTTTTAATATATTTATGGAAAAATTGATGTGTGTATTAGTGAAGTGCCGGATTTTTAAATTTCAATACATACATTATTTTTTGTATGGTATGGTACTTATATAGCAATGAAATACAATTAAATACCATTCAGATTATTTATCGTTTTAAAAATTTATCATCTTGAGTTACCATACCAATACTACATATGTCAATGATACGAATTTAACTATTTTAATAATAAGATCAATTACAAATCTTACATTTATTATTGGATTTTTTTCACGCGTCAAGTAACGACAAGTATCGTTTCAAAGTGATTCGCATCAACACTGATGGAGGAAGAAAGTTAAAATTCATATTCGTATCTGTATCCGCGGATCTTGGCGTCAAATATCTATTGATTCATATCCTTCTAACGATCCGGTACATCATTATCATACATACCAAAATGGCTGCAGTAATGTTGAAGATACGTAATATATTTAGGTAATATTCATTATCTCAGCGGGCGATTCCGTAAAGTTGTGTTTGTGTGGTAGCGATCGGAGCAGCAGGCTTTTTTTTGTATTTTGGCAAGCTGGTCGCTAGCTTAATGTAATTTTGAATTCATGTATTTTATTGAATTGAGGTTTTTAACTTTACTAGGTCTGCTTTACGGTTCCAAGCCCAGATTGGACGACGTTTATTGTTACTGTACCGCCTCTTCGAGTTTTAGCAAAAAATTTAATAGCTTATAATCCTACCTTAATAAATGCATAAAAATTGGACTGATAGTTCCTGAGAATAGTGCAATAAAGTGCTAAAAAAAGATTAAAATATCAGAAAGATTTGATAAACTCGTCACAAATCTGACCTTTTTTTGTTTTACCTTAACGTTATTGATATCCCAGGTTTCGTGAATGCGTTTTTGTGACGCTCGTTTCTTAATCCCCATTTATCTTTAAGCAAATAATAACTTATAAATAACAGTATCGTGAAAAGACTTTATTTGAAATGTAACCTCATAAAAATGTATTTCTAAATTGAAGCATGTCGAAATTATTAGTAAACTAGCGTTTATTTTAAAAACTACGTTCCAGAACATATATGATCTTGAACATTATTATGACTTAATAAAATTGTCAAGATGTCTTACGAAATAAATGACGTTGAACTAGTTTTTGCGTGTAATTCCCAAAGTACACGTATGTTACGCGTAACGTACGTGACGCGATTATATAAATGACATTCAATTGACAGAACTATAGACTTGACGTGCGTCGTAAATAATCTCTTTATTACTGTCAGTTAAGTGAGAGACGAAAGCGAAATTCGCTTTATCCGGTCGTTGAAGTGGTGATAAATTCTGGCGTTTTACTATTCGTGCCATCGTGAATAATTTCGGCTTTACCGAGTTTAAGTCTGAACAAACGTTCTCAGTGTTGCAAACTGTAAAATGCACCCGTATCTGAGGACAGCAGCGCCGTTTGTCGGAAACTTCGCACAGCCGTCTCACACAATCATCTTGAATGAGAGCTTGCATTTTAACATTTATACCTCTTTTTTTATAAAGCAGTACTGATTACACAGACGGTTTTGCGTTCTCGTTTTATACCTTTCAAAGGAGACTTATCGCGAATGGTTCTTTTTTGTGTTGAAGCTAAACTGATTTTATTGCATTATTTTATAACAAAGAATACCATAGTGGATATTTACTTTTACCTTTAATTTAAAAATCAGGACAATGTCATAACGATGACAAAAGCTGACGATAAGCTTTTATCTTTCATAATTAAAGGAACGCCTCGAAAAGAGACGACTTAATCTCTTTTAAAAAACAAAAATATTTGGTATATTACAATGTACATGAATAAAATAAAGTTAGGTCTTTAGAGGTAAAGTTAGGGTTCTGTATCAATACGATATACAAATCAAAATTCCACCATACAAACAAAGATTGATGTCTTGCAATAGCCGAAGCGAGAGCCCACGGCGAAATTATATTCGTTTTGCGATTGTCTTCACAAAGTAAAATAAAAGCGAGTTCTCTAAAACTTTCATGATATTGTGGAAATATAAATTTAGTTTTGTATTTCACATATAAGAACTCGAACAGAAGTTCGGAATGGTTGCAATTTGCAAAGTTTTCCTTATCTAGACCGGTCCAAAGTTATAAGGAACGTGCTTCGAGTAGGATTTGAACTGGCTCCCAGGCTCCTCGATAATGGTCGCTGTGGGCCCATTCGCAGGGAACTTAAGTTCACGAGGTCGTACTGCGAGAGATATCTAGATAGAGCGCATATAAATTTGCAATGAATGCACTTTTCTCGTGGCTTCAGCGTTTTCGTAGCACTTTTGCGCTGACTAAAGTAATATTGCCTCTATTATATTAGCTCCCATGTCCGACTTTCGGTCAGTTATCTTAGTTATGTTAATTTTAGATTAAGTTTACATAAAACTTACGTACACAATAAGAAGTTAAGTTTAAGAAGAATATAAAGCCTATGTACCTACAATTTATTCTTTTAAATTTTCCGTGTACATATAATCATCATACCCCTTGAACGACTTAAAACGTTAAAATAGAAGAAACAAATAACCTCACATTCATATTTATTTTATTAGTAGATAAGACAAATAATAACTTAATCGTTCTTCCAAACCTCCGTCGTATACCACCTTGCTGCGTGGAGACCTTGAAACCATTTTTTGTGGAGCCCAAAACCAGCTTCTAAGTTTTATTATTGACCAAAGAAATAGATCGCTATTTAAAATTCCGCGCATACATTACAATGAATCTGAACATTGATTCGAATATATCGGTATAGAACAGAGCTAGGATAAAAAAATTATTATTTTCTGCCTTCGACAAGAAAAAAACTTTAATTTATTAGTTTGTCAATCGCATGCTACAAATTAGTTACGAAACTTTTGTTCTTCGTTTTTGTATTATTAATTGACAAGCAAAGTTTTATTTTTTAGTAGAGCTGTAATATAGGTCGCGGTCGCCACCCCATTAAATCCTAAACAGCCACAAAAGAAGGATTTTACCAAATTCGGTCCCTAAGGGATTAGAAACGAAGAGTGCTCTCATGCATAAAGAATTGAATTTGTACTTCAAAAGCCGTATCCAATTGAATCACTTACCACTTTACGAAGTAGATAAACACTGTTATACGTTTAATAATTCGATTGAACTAATATTTAATCCATACTAATAATATAAATTTGAAAGTCTGTCTGTCTTTATGTCTTTCTGTTTATAACGTTTTCACATTTAAACCGCAGAACCAATTTCGAAAATTTGGTATATATACAGATATGAGAATTATAGTTTACTTATTCTTGCGAACATAAAACTAGAAAGGTGAAATCGGGAGTGAGAGTATTTATTCTGTTTGTTAAAAAGTCATCATTTCACAGACAATGTCACAAGTAGAAATAGTGTAAAATAACCTAATGTTCACATTCATTCACTACGGCATTATTTCACTCGAATTACAGACCGTAATGCCGTTAATTCTATGCTGTTAATCTTAGGACGCTAAGACAACTAAAAACTTGACAAACAAGCTTGATAATTCCCAGCGAACGAGTGCACGACAAATTGCAACTGTCGTCTCAGAAAAGACATTTAAAACGTTAAGTTAAATCCCAACCAAGTTTTAAACGCGGTCCTTCATGCTGGTTTTATAGTTATAGCGGCCATGCGTCTAACTTTATCGCAATAGCCCATACAATGGACTTTTTTTTTCACTTTTGTTCATCTGAATTTTTTTCTCGGTTACTTTCATGGTCGTAATATTGTGTGTCATTACATAAATTTATTTAAACAATTACTTTAAAGTCAATATTGTGTATAAATGCTTTGAGAAGCTAAATTTGTAAGCGTTGAAACAATATGAAAGTATTTTCAAATATTTTTACTACTATTTATGTAAACAATATGTACTGAATTTTTTCTCGGTTACTTTTAAAGTTGTTATCACTTATTACATTTTATGGTATCACTTTAATTGATTTCAATAATTATTTTAAAGTTCAGTAATTATAATAAAAAAATTGCTTTGAGTAACAAAATTTATGAGCCTTAAAACAGTATGGAACTATTTTCGACTTTTAAGTCTACTCAAATATATCTACTTCTGCTTATGTAAACAATATAAATAACTGTAGTAGTAGGTATATATTTATTGTGTAAATGTATTACATAGCAAAATAAAAAGCAGAAATTATGAATGTAAAACATAACTAGGACTTAAGCCATTCTATCACGTGCTATCAAACATCTAGGTCGTGAATAAAAAGGGCCATTCACGTGCGACAAGTTCATATGTAAAGGTCGTCGCACACACGACTCCACTCCCGTACAGTAAAAAATAAACATTCAAAAATAAGCTTAAAGCAGGTACTATTAAGGTACATTTTACAACAATAACTCTCTTCTACTCGCTGGCCGCGCTGTATTCGTGTAAGTGCGCTACGACCTTATACTTAACCTTGAATGTATGATTCGTTTCAAGATCCATACAAGCACTGGAGCGGATACAAGATTTTGCAAAGGGATAGGCTTATTTCGAATATCTGCGAAATTAAATCATAAAATTCAATTTTATCTAATAGAGGATGGATAATAAAACTATTCCTTTAATTTAAAAAAGAAGTTCAACTTTTGTTATGCTCAACTATTTTTGTTTTTAGGTTTATATAGATTAAAAAAATTTACTTGTAAATTGATGATAAAATTTCAAAGTACAATACTCTTACTTCATTTCATTTCAAAAGTAAAGACCCTTTGAAAAGGACTACTTATATTAAATATTAAATTAAATAAATGAAACTTGTTTCATTATCTGATGTTCTAACGTGAATGGCAACCCTTAAATCAAACGGCGATGCCGGCTTGTACCTACTTCAGAACGAAGTACAAACAAAAATGTTATTGTTATGAATTGCTTCGTGTATTTATTTATTCGTTTTAGTAGCAGACGTCTCATCGTAATTATAAACACATTAATGTTAATTGTAATACTATTTGTTACTAAAGATATTTTTTTAATTACTAACCTTAGCTCGTGGCTTGCGTTAATGTAGATTTTACTATGGCGGACGGCCATATAAAACTTATTTTTTTATCTGACCAGTACGACACGCGCGCCACCTACGTAAGTTAATTGTCTATACCAATAACATTCTCGCAAGTGCAAACAAAAACTTGGCAAAGTTTTATCGTAGTTTACCGAACGAACAAATGAACATAATTTTATATAATTAAGAGTTTTAGACATTTTATGAACTCATGTCGTTTGATTGAGTTGTGGGTCATAACTTGTGGCATACATGTTAATTTGTCTTGATATGAAATAAAATGACACCACAGAGCTGTTTGGAGGTAGCGATAGCAACTCTTCAATTCTTCAACTCCATATTTCCAATATATTTGTGTTTATCACCGTTTGGATTTTTACAGATCGGTTTTCCTAAGAAACTACAGAACCTCCTACTTTACAAAGTAAATGTTTATTAAACAGTCCCACTGAGGGCACTACTATCTGTATTTAAAAAATTTATGTGTAAGAAAATAATAAAACAAACAAAAACTGATAATATATTTTTGAAAACATGAAAATATTCATGTCAACAGCAACAGCCTCATTAAAAGTTTTTAACATTTTCGTTTTAAAATGACACTCCAATGTTTTACATTATAGGCATTTACTAAATAAATTTACAACACGATATCGCTAACAAATAATAGCTCGATAGAGATTAAAACAAAATCCTCAGTACAAGTTGGTGAAAAAAAAGAAAGAATTAAACGCCGAGCCGACCGGGGAACAAATAAAAGACGAAAGGATTCAAATGGACTTATTATGAAGGCGGCGTGCGACCTACCGCGGTCGCACGAGCTCAGAATATACACTATAATATTTTTTTTCGCCTTCCTGTCTCATCGATTCGCTTTCTAAAAACCTCATGCATAAATTGAAGAAAAGATAGTTCTTGCACAACGACAAATCATTATTTTCACGTTGAAAGTAAAATAGAGAAAAATTTCAAGCAATTTATTTAAAGAAATCTGTAATTACTTGCTAGAGTGTTATTTACATCGTAGTTCATGGTTTTTTATCACTATAAACGATCGGCAAAAAGACAAAACCGTTATATTGTCATAAATAGCAGAATGTTATTTTTTCTTGCTTTTAGGAACATTTCAACCCCGCTGTGAGACCGCACAGGCGCACTCCAGAACAAATCGCATGCGTAACTACGAAGCTGCAAGAAGCCTTATTCTTTAAAAGTTATAATAAATAAAGAACTCAATGTAGGTCATTCATATCTGATATACATTCGAACTTAGACTAGTTTCTCGCGATCAAATTCGAATAATATAAAATTAGAGATAACTTACGCTCATACTATTTCACGTTAAAAATCTGTACCCATTTCCAACTGTAACTAGCTCGTCAATTGACTTGTTGGCCTAAACATACTCTCGCCTGTCAAGATTATTACTCAGTCGCTAGCTGGGTCTCTACAGCTAGATGGACGACGCTGCGTAGTCGTCTAAATTAGTCAGCGTTCAGGATAACAAAATCCATGAGCTTATCTATAATTATATAATAGCATTGACTCATCGTAAGAAATCATTTTGATACATAGTAAATAAACCATATCAAACCTTAATAGCAACACTTTGTCGCTTTCAACGAATGCCAGTCTTAAAATATAGATTGCGAGGGAACATTTCCAACGATTACCAACTCTAATTACACCATAATTCCTCAAGAATGTCGTGTGTGTTTTGTACAGCGCTTTAGTTAAAAATAAACAACATCGATGCGGCGTATAAAACATCTCTCTACGACTATAATATTTTCTTATCTCGATAGCTTTAATTAAAGCAATCATTATATTGTACTATAAATAATGCAACTGTAAACCATTTATCAGCTTCTTTAAATGTTATGTTATAAGATAAACAGATATATGTGCAAATTACTGTAAAGTATAATTAGAATTAAACCTAGTTTGTTTTGACGTGAGATTCTAATAATTTTGTCGATAAAATAATAAGGGTGGGAACTTTATTATTATTGAGTTAAATTACTCTCGAACTTCAGCCGCGGGTAACATACAACAAATTACAAACTCGAAACGAAGATTTATAATACTTTACGCAAACAAATTAGCCGAACATAACCTTATTAAATATTCACATGTACCATTAAAGCCAACGATAATCTTGCCCTATATTTAGAAACTGTTTTTGCGAACGAAAAATAAAATTAAACAAAAACCTTCGAGGAGAAATTAATGACTCAAATAAAAAAAATCCGGTAAAAACTATTTAATCTTTATCACTAATGACAGTCTTCAACAAAATTTCGTACCGTCCCTTCATTGAGGTAATATAACGTGATTAGCCTCACTGCAGTAATAATAATGTCCGTCCCCGGCGACCTTCATTAGGACAACTTCAGGTACAAGTTTTTTTTCAATTCCAATATCGGACAACCTCTATTATCTACGCATAATCGGTCCCTAACATTCTAATAACATGACTAGCTTCTTATTACAATGTCAGATCCATGTCATTATGTTTTGCTTTGTTTAGGATTAATAATAGCTTAAACGGTTGCTAAGTACTCGTGTGATGACAAGTTCTTTGATGCTTTGCGTCCGTGTCATATATTGAATAATATACATGCATATGTGGGCGGGAAGTCCCTTTACATGTTAACAGCATAGCAAAGTTAAACATAAATAAACAATGATCTGAATACAAAAACAGTATCTACCTACCTATTTATACAACATTTGTTTTAAATAAACCATTTCTAGTAAATAGTATTTTACTGTAATTAAAATTATTACTAATAAAATTACAGTAGTTCAAGATTGTTTTAAACCAGTGTGGAAAAGAACTTTTGGTCCAATGTCAAATTCTTTACTTCTCTTTTAAAATAAAATTTAAAATAATTATTTATGCACGCTTCATATTCATAATATTTGATAAAAATGAAATGATCAATTAATAAATGAAAGTAATCCGATTTAAATTTTCAACAAATAATTTTAGCATCAAACAATTCAGAATATGAAATAACAGAAGTGATTTAACAATGCAATTATGAAATCATTTCATAATATTTAATTGAAATAAAAGCGTTTTTCAATCTTTATCATTTCAATATGCATTAAGTGAAATATCATAGTTCGTCGAGTCAGTTTACTATACACGTCACGAAGTTATTTTAACTTCGTAAAATCGCATACCAAGTACGCGAGTCAATGAAAGTTCCAAAACTTTTCAGAATTAATGGTTTTCTTTATCAGAGTTTTAATTCCAATCTAGTTCTTGAGATAAAAAATCGCAAAACGAAGTAAAAACTAACGCAAGAGTCGACTTAAATAAAAAATGTATTTAAAACTTTATCGTTTAAATGTACAAGATTTTTTTAAATTCATTTCACAACCTCAAATAAAAGTATAGTTTCACTATTTTCTTTAACTGGTTAAAAAAAAGTATAATCCAATTCCGTTTTAACTTCGTATCTTAAATAGTTTCGGATAGAATGTTAACCCGCGTGGTTTGAAATACATACCGGAAAACGTTTTAGACCCTTTTTTGAATTGACAATTCAGTATCAGTTCGGGCGGGTCCCCAAACCCAAATATCGTTTGCATAACATAAGACGGTCTTCAAATAAATGGATCAGTCAAGTTACATGTAAGACGGCAATTTGCTGGATCAATGGATTCAAGATAAAGAGCAATGGAAAAGAATACCTGTTTAGATTACTCAACTGCGTGTTCTAAGACCACTTTGATGAATTAAAGATCATTATAACTTTGCTGAAGCATTCAAATAAACTATATTTGGAGGCTAATAAGCAATAATGTGTTAACCCACAAAAAGTCTAATTCGGAGATATTGATGTACTTTGATGCTGAATCTCCTATTTAACATTATTAAAAAAAATTGAAGTCATATAAACTGAATGCGTACGGAGAAAAAAGTTTGTTAATTAATTGTTTCGAATTTCAAGCGCGTTCCATATTTTGCAATTTATACAATGATCTCAGATATTTGAAAAACTTTTTATTAGATAATATATTAAATATATCAATCTGCTTTTAATTCAGTACACCTTTTATCAAAAAATAAAAGAAAAGGTGGATATATACTTGTTCAAACATATTTATTAAGAATAGATTTGACAACTTTAGACGCCATTTTCTCCAAATGAAGTGCGTGTGGCTTGACACAGTATTGCTTATCAGCGTCCATTTATCTGCTAAGTATGAATATATTTTTAAGGGAAAATAGAGTTAAAACCTGCTATTTCATTATGATATAAAAAATAGGAATATAATATTTTAATAATGAGCACCATTGTCACTGATTGTCAGTGACGAAAATTTAAGTAACAAACTGAAAATACACACACACTTCAATCGAGATAAATCCTTTTACACAATTAAACACAAAAGTAATTACGAATCCCGATGAAATTGTTCCTAAAATGTACGCGAAGCGGGTTTTGTTTTGAACAGGCTTTGAGTGTTCAACATAAATGACAAATAAAATACGTAACTTTATGATATAAAGCTTTGATATGTTTGAACATATATAAATAAAAAATCTAAACGTGGAAGAAATAAAGCAGTAATTAATTTCTTTATTACTTTTACACTTTGAATAGAATCTGATACAAAATAATTGACATCAACACTGAACCCTTTTGTCTACCGAACACCATTAATCCAAATTGTAGACTAAATTATCTGATTAAACTATATCCATATCAAAGGAACGTTTCTGTAAATCCCGAAGACTATGAGTGATTTCTATACAACGCGAATGTTACTACTATGTATATAAAATAGAAAATGAGGAGTTAATTTTTATCCTGTTTATTTTTTATCGTATTAAATCTAAGCCAGATATTATTTACGATTTAATACATATTAGTTATAGTTGTCGTATCCCATTTAACGTGTTTCCTTTGCACGTCAGCTTCTGACAACGTATTAATTCAAACCGAGTGGAACTGTAATCCTCTTTGCGGGATGAAAGAAGTGCTTATGGTCTAACGACGTCGGCATCTCTAGTTATATATACGCTTCTATTTATTAAGTTCATTTTACAACCAACAATTGCTGGCTTGATTATAAACGATTCATCTTATACAAACGTTTTCAATCAACGGAAATATAAGTCAATTCGCTATTACAAAGCATGGATGGCATAAGCGAAATTAATGCAATCGGTTTAGAGAAGGCCAGGCGGCAGAATGTTTGTGGCTGGTGGAAGATAAAGCCGCCGACACACAAAGCAGGTACCCCCTTCTTGAACCCCTATACTCCCTCGTTCCCTGAGGCAAGGGAGACCGTTTAAGCCGACGACGATTGCCCCTCACAAAAGACAGTCGCGAACCCCGCCCTCCCCTTTCGACTGCAGAATGGATTCGAAAGAAAACGGAATCTCATTCCGAACCGACGCTCATTGTTTGAAAATCTCTCACAATTGCTTTTTCAATTTTACAATCCTCTCAAACTATTCCTTAGTTAGGCTTACGATTTGTCACCGCTTTTGTTTGTTAGACAACAAATGATCCTGTAATGGCAGATTCTAACGACTGCTTTAATAAACAATTATTTACAGATTCTTCAATAGGCAGTGCTAGATTGAGAGCGAGTTAAAAGTGTTGGTGACTTCGTATATTAACGTACGAATACAAATAAAATTATTATTCTGACAAATTTATATTGTGTACCTACGTTAGTATACAATTTGAAGACAACGACCTACTTTTGCTGCAAACTCAGGTCATTCTCTATATCGCGGCGCCAACGCATTTTGGCAAATCGCCGACAGTTTTGACGAGTACACATCCGGTCATATCAGTAGAAATATAAAGACAGTAAAATAAACACAAGAAGCTTATATCACTTAGAATGAATACAGTTTGTTATGTTTAACATCCATTCATTGATACAAATTATTAAAATAATAGTTGTGACAATTTTCAATTTTAGATAGCCTATTTTACAAGTTTTAGTACGATAATTGTAAGATAAAAGTAATAAATTACTATATCCGCCGACATATTCAGTGGCAAAGATTTATCTTCTCGTAAATTTTGCGAGTCATTTGGCACAATTGAAATAATATTTATCGTCATACACGGATAATCCACAAAGAAAGGGGCACGGCGCCATTCTGTGCTTGTTATTTGAACTACGATGAACGTCTCTTATTCCAAGCGACGTTGCCAACGATGTCTTTTGTGCTCACCTTACATTTTAGATTGTTCCGAAAATTTTAGTCCGCTAAAACAATTTACATTTCTACGTTATTTTATCAACTGACTTCAAAAAGGAAGGAGTTTCTCAATTCGTAGCGAAAAAGTATGCCTTTAGATAAGCCTTTAGATAAATATTATAAATCAAAATAACTAGAATTACTATGTCAACCAAGCAAACTTGCGTATATTGCTTTAAAAGTCATTTTTTTAAGTTTTAGTGTGAACAAAAATTTACAATGAAAGGCATCGCTAGAAATATTTTAACAATTTATGTTAGATCTCGAACACATGCGAGACTACGATAGGCAAACAATGGGCTTCCTACAACTTACAGAGTATATATATTACGATTAATGTATTCATATAAATCGTCCTCGTTCGTAGCAACTGCTGAAATATACCATGCGGTAATCCATATATAAATAATAATGACAATTTATTTCAATAGAACTGCTTGAAGAAAAAATAGAAACGCATCGGAAAATCATAGTAAGTATATTTCTTTTTCCATAAACAGGTAGGCACCTTTCAAGATTTCATACTCTATCAAATCTTTTAGGTCAATATTGTAAATATCTTAATTGCCCTCATTGACTTAGATTCTTGAACAGATTTACCTCGTATATAATAATACTTCAAATTTTCCATCGAAGAAGCTTTCGTTTTGTTACAAGATCCTTGAAATCCTATAGTCTAACAATAAATCGTGCAAATAACGTGAGCTAATATTTGAAGAATCAATCGAATGGAACATACTTTCAACCACTTCAATATTTTTCTAGACAGCGCTTTCTTAGAATGCTGATAAACAATAATCTGTCAACCCACAAAAAGGTAAATTCGGAGACATTTATACGTTCTGATAATACGTCACACTACATTTAAAAAAATCAAGTCATCTAAACTAAATAAGTACGGGAAAAGGTTTCTAAGTTTAATGTTTCGAATATTGAAGTGTGTTCAATATTTTGGAATATGCAGTAATCTAATATATATAAAGTAATTAACTAATTATTAGATAAAACTTTTCTACTAACTTAGTAAACTAATTATTAGATAAAACTTTTCATTATATCAATTTTATTTTACTCATTTAGCTTTTATCAAAATAGAAAGAAAGAGACGCCATTTTCTCAAAATGAAGTTCGTGTAGCTTGGCATAGTATTGCTTAGCAGCATCCATTATAGATATGTGTAACTGCTAATTACGTGCTTAACTTTATGGTAATGTTGAATACGTAAAAATTATTGTTCCAAGTCTTAAATAGGGAAACATACTGTACGATATAAAAATGAGATTAAAGATTACGGACACAGAGATAAATGTTTAATTTAAAGATTTAACAAAATCACTAACGAAATACATTATCGACTAATTTTAATAGCAAAAATATTAAGTTACAATATTAAAATCCGGCAGAGTTTACGCACAGTCTGAAATCCAACGGTAAAATGATCCCCAAATGGACGTCACCTCGCTTTTGTTGTGTTCACGTGTCAGCGTCATAGAATTTTCATTTTAACATTATATTCGGAGCTTTGATTGTAGCCTTCTATAAAACTTGCGCTATTATAGGAACCAGAATCCAAGTAAAATAAAAATCTACACGAATTCAAAGGGCGTACCATGCGACACTAAGATATTGTTAAGACTAACGAATGGGAATTAATACGTGTGGTGTATTGGTTATTTAGCTTCAGAAATTACATAACAGCAGGACTTCAACTTGAGCACTACGTGTATCTCACAAGATTGCCCTGACAAATAACCTATATCCTAGTAACTGACACCCAGAAATTCGTAGTACGATGTAGGTAGTATCTGCTCGTATTGTGACTATGCAAAGGATCTTAAGCCAATGTGAGGTATCAAAGTTAGTAACTAGAACTAGTTTCAAATACCACTATAAAAAACTGATTAATAAATTTTGGGCATTTATGGTAGGTCACCTCCCGTAATTTCAATTTGTTTAAGTATACGTATTTTTAAGTATATTCTTAATAAAAATTAGGTTCACGTAATAGTTTCAAAAATGAAAATAATTTACTAATGTTTGTATCGTCTGTTTTTAAACAAGACGTATCGCTACTAATTATACAGAGAACAAAAAATAAGTAGAGAAAAAGCTTAAATTAAAATAGCAGCGGAATGCCGTAATGTACAGTTAAGAAATGAAACGGTCCTTTTGTATCATCTAGGAATGCAGACTGCAGAGTCATTAGAGTTAAAGTTTTTACAATTTTATTACTTATCATAAATAACTAAATTCATCGTAAGATGTTCACTGAGTAAGGTCACACGTTTCCGCAACGGCAACCATTTGTACAATAATTTATTTGTGGAAAAGATATTTAATATAAATTTTGTATTTTCTATAATTTTCAACTCCTAAACGGTCTTACTAAATATTATATCCCTTGAAAAAAACCTTTCATTTTAATTGAAGAATGTCTAAGTCTTTAATTTAGTTAATTGAAATATCGAAATTTTTTGCAATACTGCAAAAGTAAGAGTCGACGTTTTGGTCTCGACAATTTATCACGTTGTTAACCTTGTTTTAAATTTCAAAGTTTAGTTACTATCGTCTACATAATATACATTCATATCTATGAAAGTTGATATCGAGTTTTAATAACATACATACATCCAGATGTTCTCGTGTATTGCATCACAACATTCACAGGTAATATTTTTAAAAATGTCACCTCTGCTTTAAAACGGTAATACCGTTCCATCCATATAATAATACAGTATACAAATTTTGATTACAATTAAATAAACAATTTACGCTATACGAATTAAATGTGTACAGACAATTGTAAAATAGTTTTTATCTCTTATCAGTGTTTAATACAAATTGGATAGCAAGATTATCAAATTCTCGTAACAAGTAGTAACACGCGCGTAATAACATTCGGTGACATTGATCGTGATACTTATTGTGGTTTAAGCGGACTATTAGGCTTGACTTATTATATACAATATTATACAATTACTCATTATATCGATTTAGAGGAATATTATATAACGTAATATATCTGCGTTATGGTCCTCTTTTTCTTTGGCTATTGTTTTATAATTAAGAGTTTAATAAAATACAAAATAACATAATACGGAACTTTTTAAAAGTATAAAATAGGCTGTTGATGATCATTGTTTAAAGTTAATAGCGGATCAACCGAATACCGATTTTATTAAGATAGATTAAATAAAGAATAATGGATAATGATCGAAATTAATAGAATAATCGAAAGTACTTTAAAAGGCCTAATATATTTAAAAATGTACTCTGAAAATGTTGCGATTTTGATATTTAAATATATTTACAGATTGCAGATCTGATGTGTTGTGTTGTCCTAAAATCGCGTTGCGGCAGTTTTATTTGAGAATTTGAATAGAGCGATTTTCTCCGCATTCACGTAAGATATGAGTCATTGTCGGTTCTTATTATATTAGGTAGATGCGCATATCTCTTTATTTATTTGAATGTTTAGTCTACTTAATTAATTAAGACATGTTAAAGATCTTTCGTTTAAGTAACCGTACCTATAATAATACTACTTCTGATCCGCAGTTTTATCCGTCTCAGTGCTCGCTAATTTGACGTTAATCAACCGACTTTAACATTTCTTTAAAGGTTCTCATTTCTAATGGTTTTTTTATGTTTGTTACTTTTGAACTCAGTCATGTATTAACCGATTTGAAAACATTTTTTTTATTCCAAAAGTTATACCTACTTTCAGATTGGTTCGATAGAATTTTTATTAAAACTGGTTCAGTAGTTTATTTATTAAATCAAAATACCTGAAATTAGTACTTCATCGTCGCCTAGTTATAGAAGTCTATGTATATTTTTAAGGTCTTAATTGTGGTTATTACTTTTTTGGTTGAAACGATTTTAATTTTTTCTATAAACTATCATTAGACAGGCAGCTACTGACATTAGCACGTTTAAACAAACAAACTTCCCAACTTTATTTCTTACTATAAACTACAATTAAGTTAAGTGAATTAAAATACGTTTAAATTTTTCATATACATACGTATAAAATATACACACAATAAAAATTATTAAAATACAGTTTATTTAGCTGTAAAACTAATTGAAGATACAAAAAACGAGCAATCAAAGAAGCGTCACGTTTTTAATCAGTGTGAAACTGTTGACACACTTCGAAGATAACGGCAGATAAGAAAATTTGCGTGGTGATAAGATTACTTTGTAGTTTGTTGATGCAATCGCTTGTTTTTCGACGTATCTAACACCTGAATTATTATGTTTCAATGTTCGTTCATGCTAATTATATTCATCAAAACTCTGCAGTTTACTATTGTTATCTTTAATATTTATTAATTATTTATGTAAAAACCGTCTTTTACATAATAATGATTTTTATTTATGAGCATAACGTATTCTTTCGTAAATTATTGCTATAATTACGTAAAGTCGAAACACGATTTAAAATTTAAATTAAAACCGAAATTAAAATGTAACTTAGCCATAACCAACATCATTTACTTTCTTTAAAATTATAATTATAAAGAAAAAAATATTTGAATATAATTGAAGGTACGAAATAAAACCCATAAAACAACCATGGAAATTATATGCCGATGTATAAAAAAATATAAAAAATTTATAACGAGTCCATACAGCCGTACTAGCCGACCGATTTGCTATAGCTTTTATTTTAAATAATGGATGCACAGATTTGTCATCAAGCATTAGAAATCACATGCCTTCTCTTGTACATTTTCTTGTTTATATAGCTTTGTCCATACCTCTGTTTCGAGTTACTCAGTTAATTTTGGAATGAAATGATTCGCTGGACCGAGTTACGTTATATAAACTTTTGCCCACTTAAATTGATTGTGTATAAAGGAATCTAGGTTCATTATGTAAGGGGCCGTTTAATGCGAAACTCTTGTAATAAACAACAGTTTCGCACTCAACTAAATATACTCATAAAAGCACGAGTCCTCTAATGCATGATAAATTGAAAACTTCAGATGCTTATATTACCTACATCGAGGGCATTCACTCCCAATAGGGATCCGTAAAACCGTAGTCGAAAACATAAGCAATATTCTCAAGTGAGACATAGTAAATAAGATAATAGTTTAGCCTCACTCCGCTTGACCGGCCATGCTGAACAAACACACAAATTAACCACGACTATTGTCCTGCACACAATTCCCTAGTTACAAAATCGTACTTCGAATTTTCATCATAACACACGTGCAATACATTCATTTGCATATTTGCAAAAGATGTAAGGTTTAATAGGTAAATATTAAAGATTTATTAGGTAAATATTTATAAATGAAGGTTTATGTTTTAAAATGCACATGTACACATGCACACATTTCGCGCGTAAATACATGTGTGTGTAAGGGCGGATAAGCATGTTAGTTTGATTATTTATTACATCTAGCACTAAATATGTATTTTATGTATAAAAACTAAATAATAACACAGAACAAATGCTATAATAATAATAATAAAAACACAATAGCTTTTACATGCACAGATAATATAATAATGTTAGTAAAAATAAAAATAAAAACTTTTAGGTAATGTTTAAACCAATATATTTTGTCGTATTAGTATGGTTGTCGTGTTATGATGTAGTATGAAGTATTTCCTATCAAAAACACGTCGATGGGAAAATGACAACGTCCTTTTGTGTCCCAGCATCAAAGCATCTATTCTCTCTCACTATCGTACTACGGCTTTCAGACTAAATGGTGCTGACAGTCGCATGCTCTTAAAATATACTGTTGTTTTTAAAGCTTACTTCGTGTACTATATCAAAAAAAAAAAGAGAATAGTTCGTGTATTTAGTTAATTTGAATCGATATATATATATATATATATATGTATATGTAATTTGAATCGATATATATATATATATATATGTAATCGATATATATATATATATGTATGTATATATATATATATATATCTCATCACGAAATCTAAAAACTACAAGTGCTAGGAGTTTCTGATTTTGCATGGGGATTCTTTATAGGACGTAGGTAGCTCACTAAACCCCTAATACAGGGTTTGAAGTTTGTATGAAAGTCCTACGCGTTAAGCGCAAGTGAAACCACGAATTTAGAGAGTTTCGAATGAAATACATTGAAAACGTTTTTTTTAGTAGCCTTACATAAAAATGAAACGTTAGTTTATCGATATCTAGGACAATATACGCGTATGGTAAAACTAGCTATTATACCTTACGCTTCTTTTGATGTTCCTTTCGTAGTATCTTTCTGTCCGGTTTTTAACTAGCAAACAATATATTCATAACTGCATCCGTTCTCAATTTTTTTTAAATAACAGTGCTTTGAGGCCTCTTGAATTTATTCTTTACTAAGTTTTGAGAAACGCGATCAAAGACAATTGCTTAATTGTTTTTATAACATTGGAAATCGTTTGTAATAAAATTCTCTATAACAATGAAATCCTCGCTACTGTGGACGTTTAATGATTGTTAACCCAATAAATAGTACTAAAATTTTAATGTGTTTCGTTGAACGCTTTGTGTTCAAATGAAACGGGTAGTCTACAATAGTGACTGATATACGATGTTTAGATGAGGCGAACCTCGTCTCTCTGTATACGTTTTCAATCCTGGAAAGAATTTATATGCATTTAAGGAATATATTCAAGGTACATTAACCTATTGTGATACGCGTTGAAGTTCCTTTTGTATTCACTTTCAGAACAGAAATTCTAGCTATAACATATTATTGTATTATATGGACGCCGATAAGCTAAACTGTGTCAAGCCACACGGACTTAATTTTGAGAAAATGGAGACTAACGATGTCAAACCGATTCTTAACACATTTGTTTGAAGACTTATATATCCATCTTTTCATTTCTATTTTGATAACAGGTGTTATGAATTAAAAACAGATTAATATATTAAATGTGTTATCTAATAAAAAGTTTTTCAAATATTTGAGATTATTCTATAAATTACAAAATATGCAACGCACATGAAATTTAGAACATTAAATTAAGTAACTTTTTTCCGTACATATTTCGTTTATATTGCTTTAATTTTTTTTGAATAATACATGAATATCTCCGAATTTGACTTTTGTGGGTTGACACATTATTGCTTATCAGTACCCATATCGCCTTACGGTAAAATTAATAGGTGAATGAAACACATCAATCGTCTCCATTGAAATGAATCAGTCACGTTATATTTTTTTAGATATAATTTTAGTTACAATTTTGCGGTGCCTTTCACCACGTTTTAGGGGCCATCGTCCCTCGTCACGAAAATAGTGTGTTATAAACAGACGAATTCATGTTGTCACATTAAATAAATAAGTCTGCCCACTTAAATTTCCTGTTTATTTCTGTCCCTCCACTTCTTGCGGTAAAGATCTTAAAATGGAAATCGAATTAGTTTTAAAGATCCTTCGAATCGAATGAATCTTTAATTTTACGTTCAATACAAGCATTGAACGCAAATATTGTGTACGATTCATATTAATATACACTTAAGGTACTTAACAGTTTAAGATAATACCCGAAATATGTAACTTAATTTGCATGTTTAGACAAAGCGTTTATGAAGATGTTGAGAGCACATGAATTGTAGCAAAGTGGGCGGCGACGCTAAATGGAACGTTTCCTCAAATCCGTTGTTGTTACATGACTTTGCAGCATATGTGGTCTACTCAAAATAACTCACTAATTTTATCTTACTGCAGTCTTGACGACGCGGTCATTTGATACACTGCGCAGTCGCTTTAAAGTTTAATCATTCGATACGTTCCGTCCAACATTTTCATATTTATATAATGGGTACTATTTGTCAAACATATGGCTCGGAACATGGGATAACTACGTGAATAATTTTGGAAAATATTGAATTTCATCTTTATGTTCAAACGATTTAATAATATAAATTATAAGATGAGTGTGCTTTCAATAGATTTTGAAGCAATAATTATAACTTCATAGATAAATAACGGTCAAATTCCAAGAACCCCTTAAGAAATCTTATTTTGGAGCATCGGTAATATACTCGAGAACTTGGGAATCGGATTGTCAACAATGATACCAATTACAGTGACAACTGCGTTAATGAAATGTCCGTCTTATGAAACAAGCATTGATTTGCAAATAAAATGAAATATTCCAGTTGTATCCACCCTTACTAATTTCATTTTGGTTATTTAGGTCGATTAATTTACACAATATTCTTGTCGTTTAATTGTAAGATCAATAGACAATTTGTTATTTAATTAAGAATCCGGTCTATGACCTTTGCTCGAGCGGTATTGTTAACTACATAAAATAACCTTATCCGCTTTGTTGGGTGGCAAATTAAGACGGAAACCATAAATCGGTCAATGTTAACCTTTTATTTCGCAATATTTTATATACCTAAAATACATTCATTAAATTTCATTAAACCTATTAAAATATCGTTTAAATTCTATGGTTACGACCAAGGCTTTTCTCTACATACCCTTTTTTAATAGATTATTAAATACGATATTTTGATTACTTACCTCTCCGAGATTGACGAAGCCGTGGTCCGAAGCCACTGCCTCCGCCGCCTCCTTCCCCGCTGGTATATGAACTGCCCATGTCGGCGTGTAATGCGCATACGCAACTTTTATCAGCGACATCAAAGGCACCAAGATGGCAAAGGATATAATTACTCCCCGCGCCATCTCACTCACACTCACGAGCTAGTACTTATTAGCATGGCACACACACAACTAAAAGTGTTTCTTTTTTAAGTTTTCGATTCTAAAATCAAACGTAGAGGACGTTGCCTTAGTTTGCGTTCTGAAATTATACCTATTGAATATTACGCACGGAAAAAATTGTGGTTTTGTATTCGACGATTTCGTTTTGTTTTTTGTGATTCTTCTGTGTATTCGGTTATGATTAGTTTGAATCAATATTTTCGATTAAATACGCTTCCATGAATCAAAATGTCGTATTTAAAATCGGTAACGCTGTATTATAATTTGCACTAATTGGTTATTTAGTTGTTTTATTATATTTTTAGTTGTTTTTAAACAAATAATCTTACACATAGTTTTAATTGTCATAACAAATCATCGGTTATGATAACAACATCGTTATACGAGTATAAACATGTCGTAAGAAAAAGATAATGTACAAAAGAATCGAATAACTTGCTGGTATTTACCGAGATGGGGACTTTTCGAGTCTTCATATCTATTTGCAATACATTAGCTGTATAGATATACAATTATATACATGTATATATGTATGCTATCGATTTTAGAAACTAGTTTTGAACTGAAAAATAAATTAGTACCTACGATGTTTTTATGCGTCTGAAGAGTGCCAATGGGACTCAATTACTAAGACTGTAGTGTTCGTCTGTCCGCCTATCTGTATCTCATGAGCCGAGTGATTTTCACAGAGTGTGAATAACACACATTATTATGTAACAACAAATAATAAAAAACCGATTAAGGGCCAGTCGAACTTTACGTATTGTACGGAACCTTTTATGTGCGGGTTCAACTTGCACTTGGTCTTGATTAATTGTTTTCTGTAGTTAGATACGATATTACGACGTTACGTAACCGATTTGGTTATTTTTTTTATCAAAATCGGTTAAGTACTTTGTACTTTTTAAAATCAAATAAACTAGAATAAATATGTCATTGAGGTTAACAAAATTACGTAAATTGTTTTCCTTTTTAAAAAGTGTTACCAAAATTATACTTGAATTTTTATACTTTATTTTGTATTTCGTTTTACACTTCGTTGTGTATAAACCCCAGTTAAATAACAGAAGACTTCCAAAAACCGGGTCAAGTACACGGCAAGGACAACAGAACCGAGAGTGAAGAACAACCTCGTTCTATGATTCGGCTTTATTAACGTATCAATAGGCTTTCATTAATCAAATATACTTACCCCTGTTTATGAAATACTAGCAAAAAGTTCGAATATTTTGTCCTTTAATATCCGTAGTTGCCATGTCAAGTTTTTATAAGTTAGAATATGTATTTCCTTTACTTTTATGAAAAATACATATTTATATGACCTGTTTATTTAATATATGCAAATGATTATAAGACATATGTACTTTAGAAATTTAGTCATACTACCAAAAAGTTTTTACCAATAATTGCAAAGTTCGGCGTTGTACTATACAGCTATAGAGCTGGACATAAAAAAATTATGTCCTGCCCCATATGTTCAGGACTATAATATAAATACATTGACCTACATTAGCTGAACAAAAGGATTAAGCACTAACAGAATTAGGTTTAGTCGTGTTCATTGTAATCTAGCCTTCGAGAGGGACGAGTTCAACGTACTTGCTGCTAACGTGCACTCAATTGTTCGTGATCGCGTCTGGCTCAATCTATCAATCAATGAACACACCAATAGATTTATTTGACGAAATCGATATAATGTAAGAAGGGTTGTCATTACTCTGGTATCCGTTGGAAAGCAATAAAAGATATTAAACGTTATTGAATTAGAAGAGTCAGTGATTCAATGAGGAATTCGATTTAATATTTTTTGCTACGCATTAGAATTTCTGATATGTAGAGAAAATAGAAAGAATATATTGAATATTATATTTTAGTATTACGTTTGGGTTTATGTAAAAATATTATTAAAGAATCTCAAAACATACTGAATTCGAATGGTCTAAAATTAATATATTGTTAGTAGTTAGTAGTAATTTTAAAGGGTTTTTATTCGAGAAATAACATTTCATTTAAACTATATTTTGTTACGCATCAATTGATTTATGAGTTGGATAAGGGATTGATACAAAAAGAGTTTGTATTTGCAGATATGCAAATGTTAAGATGAATATGAGGAGTGATAAGAAGTCACGAAACCTTAAAGTACCAGTGATGGTCAAATAGTGACTCTTGAGGAGTAAAATGTTAACGTGGTTGTAATATTATGAGGTGAATAGAATGCTAAATGACAAAGTGTTAAGCTTTTGTTTCCTAGGATGACGTTGGTTGTCTTTTAGCGGCTGGTTTATGTTTTTAGATGACGTCATTCAATCCTTTTGTATATAAACAATTATACGGTTCTCGGAAAGCGTTTTCTGACAACGTTTAATTTGGCAATTAACAATACTAGGAAACCAAAGATTTCGGTTGTTACTAGAGGGATATGACAGTAGAAGAAAACCAAAGAGAAGATGGATGGATTGCGTAAAAGATGACATGGGTAAGACAATAAGAATGCAGTGACTAGTATTAAGAGAATGATAGAAAAGAACATGTTATGCTCAACGAGATGAGACTATATCAAGTAAATAATAATGATTTGTCGAAAATTCTTACGCTTCACTCCTTAGAATTAAAAAATAAACATCGTTAAAGTACAAAAGTTTTCTTACTTCTACCAACCTTTAGATAAAGTAAAGATAACGGAAAAATAATAGAAATTCCTTTCTTTTCTTTGTTGTAATAACAGATAATCTGGAGATTTTGTTTATTTAATAGAACTGTATAAAATATTTAACATTCCTCGAATTGGGTCCGCTGAATTAATTATAATTGCCGACTGCATATTTATTTTTGGGAAATGCAATTTTCAAGATTTATGACCGCGTAGCAAGCTTTTAAAATTTCAATAAATCTCTTCCCTACAAAGTAAATTTTATTAATTATGACTTATAATTTGCCCTTGCTGAGAGCAATGGACTGTTAATTATGATATTGTTATGATACTGTAAACTATTAAATATAAAAAAGACTTAATGTATTAAGTGGCATAATATTAAAAGATTTTACAGGAAACTTTATTAAAATTAAGAACAGAATTATATCAACAGGTAGCAATTGTAACAAGGAAGTTAATATATTAATGAAATTATACCGAAATTATAAAATATAAATATATTTTAAAAGGACAAAATGAAAGTAATGTTCATTTTGATTCAAATGATTGAGTATAAACTGAACGTAATGTATTTTTTAGACTACTATGCATTATTTATTATTAGTATACAGTATGACGGGCTATGTTTACAGTTAGTTTTATCTGCAATGGCTCGCATAAATATAAAGTTATTTGCATAGGCGCTTGCCCGTATTAAGTACTACAAGACACAACAATAGACATAATATTTATTGATAGAGACAAGACACATATCTTATCTGTGTTTCCATTGGTCGGTTGTGTAAACAATTTGTTTTTGTGACTAATCGTCATCGTAAGTATTTCGCGTGCAGTCCACATCGAGAGGCGGATGTTTCATCGATGGAATCCGATGGGAAGGACCAAGATTCCGTGGCACTTAGACAATAGTAGCCGGTGAGAGTCGGCGCCGCTGTGACGAGCGTTCACCTCTCTCATCCCGCCTCACTTTATAGCGATTTGTTTAATGAATGTGAGGATTGATAGCGATATAGACACTTACAAACTGAAAGCAACATCCACTATGTTTCACAGTTATACACTACAGTCATTATAGAACACGGGACGACTGTCAAGTAGCGCGTGAATATCGCAACGGAGCGGTGCGGGACACGGCCGCCACGTTCGCACACGTGATGCTGACTGTTTCGTTTCACTTGCTCTCGCCTGGCCGTTGCCGCGATTGGAGCGCGAGACGACGCCGGGCTTGCCAGCCTTTAGAAAGTTTGCCTGCATTTAGGGAATTTTACCAGCACGCAGATCCTATTCGTGAATTTAATTTTGAATGAATTATTTATATAACTTTAACTTTGTCTAAGCCTTAGTCTATACACTATAAGCCACATTCGTCATGGTAAATGCCATTTCTTGGTATTTTTCTTTTTTTATATTATTATACTCAATGCTTAAATATATATTCGTCAAACACTCTATGAATGTTAGACTTCATGAACACCTGTAACATATTTATATTTATACGCTTTGATCAAAAAGAGCTAATGTGTATATTCGATTAAAACTCATATCGTGTGACAGAATTACTTGTAGTGTACCATTCGCTTCAATGCTCATTAAAATTTAATACTTAATTTTACACCATCATAATCAGACACATGGACTTTCCGATTTTATTTCCACTCGTGAAAACATTTATTTCTATTTTCAACTTTTCGGTAGTTTGAAGAACTATAATAAACCTTACGACCGTTCCCTTGATAAGGAAATTATTCTAGTCAAAAAGGTTACTAGCTTGCCCTCAAATGTTACAAAGGTCAGACGACAAATTTTCTGAGCATAAACTTATCAACCTGTCTTGGATTAGAATAATAAGCAGACCCTCGCAATAAAAGCTGAGAAAAATTCCGTGTAGGTAAAATGAGTCATATTTACGAGTATAACGGCATTGTACAGGTAGTGTCCAAGATTATTTGCGATTTATATTATCATCTCTTAGTAACAATAACGTTGGTACGAAAATTTCCTTCGGTAATAGAACCAATGAATAGCCGATTTTTCTCGGAATTTTATTTACGTCATGATCATAAATTAGAGGACAAAACTGTTATTCAATTAACACAAATCAGGCTGCGAAATTTATAGTTCAGTAACAAAATATTACTATTTAAAATTTTTAGCCTCATTAGAGCATAATAATTAAATTACTTTTTTTTTATTTCAGAATAAATATTAATAATCTATTAGAATCCCCTTTCAGTCCACTCTTATTAAATGGCTGGGTTTTATATTAAATATAACTTAGATGTGTCATTCTGATGTTTAAGCTATATTACTGTATAGTTTCATCACAACCTATTCAGTAGTTTTTGCCTTAAACAAACCTCAATTAACCCTGATATCTTTCCTTGCAAACCTTAACACTTAAAATATACTAGTCTCCGTCCACAGCTTTACCCGCATAGTATATTGATAAAATTTATATTGTGTATTATTCTGATGCATAATCTATATTACTTTGAAGTTCTGAGTAATTTTGTGCAAAAGAAGAACAAATATCCATCTATTCGTCGACTATATTACTAATGTAAAATATGACAATTATACATATATGATTGTACATTACATTCTTGCATTATACATCACATATTACGTATAAAGATATATCAACCATTTACTTAAAAACTTCTTCATAATTATTTTGGTTTCCAGAAATCGCTTCAGTGCTACAATCGGAAGTTTACAAGTTCTCTGCTCGTATAGTATTACGAGTAGATTTTCCTGGAATATAATACGAATCAAAAGTATGAAGTATGAGAGTATCTTGAAACTATATCTGCCCCTTCAATTACATGGAACCACAGCATGCACTATGTCTAACTAAGTAATAGCAAATGAAAATTGAATCAAATTCAAAAACTCTGTTCCTTTTCAACGCTAAAAGCTAATTGAGGTTCTTTTTAGAGGTGTTTGGTTAAAAAAAATATATTAGGTATTTTATTTGTATAATATTTTAATAATTTAAAATTATGTTCGTAGGTTAACATTATTTAATATATTTTATTATAAACGCGAAAATAGCTCTGTCTGTCTTTTTGTTGTGTTTTCACGTCTAAACCGTTAAACCAATTTTGATGAATTTTGGTATAGATTGGACGTTGTAAATTGACATGATAAAAGGGAATAGCGAATGAAAGATTTCACGCAGACTAAATCATGAGACTAATTAGATAAATCTATTTTTACTTATATTATAAAGAGATAAAGTTTCTTTGTAGGGAGTAATCTGTGAAACTACTGATCTGATTAAAAAAAGTCTTTTTGCGTTGGTGAGCCCATTTATTAAGGAACGTAATCAGATATATAATATAACGCTACGATTTATAGGAGGAAAGCAGTATCAACTAGTTTAAAATAAAGATAACTAATCCTAAGATTTGTCATTGATGTTTGAATATGGACTAAATGTTTAGTTATTCAACTTACGCCTACTGTGTAGGCATTTCACCATCATGCAAGATCACTGAAATCGAAATCATGATTTTGAGCGAATATTTATTTAGTCACATTTAACTTGTTCTTGCCTACACGAATTTCAAATAAAGTTACCTCGGGAAATGTCAAAAACACGTGACGTTCAAAATTACATCGAAATTTACTTAGAAGTTATATGAAAGTCAACAGCGATTTGTGACTGTTTTATAATTTTTGAGCGATTATAAATTACAAAAATAAGACTTAAGAAGAAGGTTCAAATTTGGAATTAACTCCGGATCCAATTAAAGCGAAGGACGCAATCCAGACCTTTATGCTTTTGACGCAGTAGCCAAGTTTTAGAAGTTAATTCTATAATCACTACGAAATTCACAAAAGACAATTAAATTATAATGAATTTTTATACTTATTACTTCTAGACTAAGTAATTTTGAAATAATGAAACAGCCTTGTTTTGTGCAAGTACTCTTTAGCGTTAATGTGAATGTGGAAGGCTTTACTAACTAGAATGTCGGCGAGTTACTATGATAGAACAAAGCTGTAGACCACTGGTTACAGCTCGTATACGAGCTGACTCGACCGGGGTATTGCCTCACTCTCACATAAGATAGTCTTCAAGAAGCTAATATTGTTATATAGTTGCGTTTCGTACGACGAGTAAGTAAGAGTAATCTCTTTTCCATTTCTTTTCTTACTTCTTATTTCCTTGCATTAATTTTAAAGCTGAGAACACATTAGTATCCTTTTGTATCCTTTGGTGATGTGATTGTGCATGGGCGATAGTGATCACTTAACATAAGGTGTTCGTTTACTATTTTTTATAAAAAAAATAACACAAGTGTAAAAAACCCAAAACAATTACTAGGATTTAGAATTCTGATGATATTATAAAGCATGTCACACTCGTGTTATGTCTACGAACTATAATTCTAATAAAATAATACTTTATTGTGAACAACTTAAAACAAATTATAAGTACTGACATCATTATAATGAAAATAAATCTTCAAATAAATAAGTACAAAAAACAAACCTTTTAGTGTTTTCGGATAAGCGTGTATACTACATTTCAAATAGTATAATTAAGATCAACAAAGTCTTAAAAAATATATCGAGATATTTATGTATAGAAAGAAATTATGAATAAGTAAATTAAAAAAATCACGTCAAACGGCATGATATATTTTCATTTCCCGCCGGATGATAAAATAGACTGGGTACCGTAAAAGATTTACTACGATTGGTTGAATCATTAAAAAGAGTTACGAATAAAATATTCCAAGAAAACATCGAGAATATAATCCATACATAGTTTTTAAGAGCCAAAAAACCAAACACACGTTACGACGTCATCGTGGCGTTCGATTTTTGTTTGATTTAAAATGTAACGATTGTTTATAACAATAGATATGGTACGTATACTTTTTAACGTTAAAATCCGTCAACTTTAATCATCTCTTCAATTGAATTGTTTGGCGTTGCTAGGAAACTTCGTCCACTGTGGTCCACCAGATTGCAAGTTGCAATCGAAAATCGTTGGTTTTATAATTTATATATATCGATACCTCCCACGTAAGTTGTTGTAACCCCAAAATTACAATTTTACAGTAGAGCACTTTTAATCCGTTTTAGTTTGAGAGTTACAAGAAAATACGCCTGTTTTCAGGCGTATTTTGTTGTAACTTTCCTTGAAAAAAAAAGATTTTTGGTATTTTTTCACTTTGAATGCATTAAGCAATGCAAATTCGTGTAGTATTCAGTAAAAACGCTAGCGGCAATTTTATGGCTTACAATAACTTACGTGGGAGGTATCGATATAGTTACTTGCTTAAATCAAGTCATAACGTCTTACAACAATGCACGTCAAAAATTTCGGGTCGCGACGTCACTTTGAAATGTTTTACACCGACGCCGACGTAACGGACCAAGGCGCAACGTAACATTGTAGTTACTTGTTTTTGCCCCAAGTACGAGAAGACAGTTTGACAAATCCCATGATAGACAATTATTTTTAATGTCGTTGAAAAACCATAAATAATGCCAGCAAAATTGTATTCTGCTTATCAATCCTTTAAAAACACCTTCAATATAATATTAATTAAACTGAAGATTTATAACAGGTACGTGTGTACTCGTAAAAGTAAATTATTATGAAACGATTCATTTTTTCTTTTTTGAAGCAATATCGTACAGCAAACGCAATCTACGATTTTGCGATAGCAATACTACAGTGATTAAAGAAAAACATACGTTATTTTTTATTCCCATCAAAATATTGATGATAAACAAACCACAAGCATAACAACGCTAAAATACTAAATCACTCGAATATGAAAAACTGGTGCAATCAAATTTCCATACCAAACTAGTAATTTACATAAAAAACAAACGAATACCAAAACTCGTATGTCAAATTTTATGACAATGCAATCTGAGTAATTTTATATGATTTTTAAAAACCAAAGAATTGAATTGAATGATTTTTAAATGCCAGATTTTTTATTAATTCGCGTAAATGATTGTATATAAATATTTTTAACGTGATTTCTTTAGACTTGTTGGAAATCTATAACAAATATTGTGCTGTCAAAACATAACTAAGTGTTCTCTCGACATTACCTGCTGATAAATTAATAATGTTAATTTTGTCCGTTTATTGTAAAAGTTTCCAAATAAATATAAAGCATATTAATCGTTAGAAAGTTATATGTTTTAGATATATGTTTTCAAGTCCTGTTACACAATTAAACGATGTAGATAATTAGTGATGCTTGTATTCAAAGGATTTATTATTCGAAACAAACGTAAATGATTACATAATAGAAAAGAATTCCTAAATATTAAACAAAATATGTCAATTCAATTTTTTGGATAATGGCTTTTAGTTGTGCCAATTAGACATATTTTATTTCGCCAATACAAAATATGTCACTATGACACTAAAAACAAATCTGACACCTCATGTGTTAAAATCCACCAAGTTGTGGAAACTACAGCGTGCCCTCCTTCTAGAGTAATCTGGTAACGTGTATGAGTATACATTACGGAATTAGGTCATACAAATATACATAATAAATATTAAATACACACTATATAACCCGTGCGTATGAACTATTTTTTTTTTAATGAAAACATTAATTTTGAAATATTTGCTATCGTTATTAAAGCGAAGAATAAACTTCAGAATAGCGCATCAAACACATATTTTGATGCAGTATTAAGGGAGATATTTCATACCGATAATATATACCTATAGATTAAGAAAGTCTAATATGAAAAAGCAAACACCTTCATTTTCATATCCCTCGAATATTTTAAAGATCTTTATGACCTCTTCGGGGCGAACCCAGATTTCTTCCGAAATAAAATCATATAAAACACGGGTTATATTTTCAACAAGTAAGAATTCATATAATGTATAACGCGATGAAACGAGAACTGAATACGCTATCGAGGAGGCTTAGCTTGGGTTTGATTTGTGAACGGATTTGGATAAGACTTGTTACTTATAACAATCAGAAAATCACTCGTAGTCAAATTTAGTTAAAAGAATAACTTCAATAAAAAACACGCTTACATTCGTTGAAAAAGGGAAAATATATATTTTTTAATTTAGCTATCGTTAACGTCAAAAGCTTAAATGAGGGATGATATTAAAGGTTTTCTTATTAACGTCATGTTAAAAATTACAAAATATAGTTTTTAATATCATCTCTCTTATAAAGCGTATTAGATTTCTATTTTCCATTTAAGAATTCCACTCAAATTTCCTCTCTTCGTCCCATGTTAGAGTCAAAAAATAATTATTAAAAAAAATTATTTTCGCTTTTTTCGATTTTAAGTATTTACAGGAGGAGAACATTTTAATTACTATTTTTTAAATAACTATCTTAAAAATTAGGAGCCGTAAAATCGACTCGTGTTTTAAAGAAAAGAATAATCTCAAACCCACTATACTTTTTAGGGTTTCGTATCCAAGGGATATTTATAATTAAACTAACGATAACTCTGTTCAGGTATTATAATATAATTCTGTTCGAGTCCGCTTGAAACTGTTTGGCTGATTTTTATTATTTATTTATTTACTTAAGTTAGTTAAGCACACTTACAAGTACTTATTACCGCTTTTACAATAGAGTTAAATATAAAAAAATTATCATATATAAAAAATTTCCCTGGTGTTTAACTTATTACGTTATTTCTTAGGACATCTATTAATTAATATAAGTAGGTACATTTTGCGCAAAGGACGCGTATCAATAAGGCCCAATTTCCGCTCCCAATGAAGAAAATTTGTATTAGAAAAATAAAAATATACGTTTTTTTTTGGTATACGCTGCTGTCTGATAACAAACTAATTATGTGCGGAATATTGACTATGTTTTGTGGGTGGTAAAAATATAAAATAAATGTTTAAAAAATAACACATAATGGAAAAATCTCTAATACAAGTGGAAAAAAACGAAAATATTAGTAATTTAGTAAAACCCTTCGAAAATTCGTCGATAATATATATATTTTTTTTTTCAATTTATTTAAGGATAGAATATACACTATTTGTCTTTAATTAAAAACAATCCTGCTAAACAGCGTCAGGTTAAAGTTACCCAACAATTTATTTTATTATTATTCACTGTATAGCAAATTTCGAATACCGACCAGTAGAAGTTGCTCAAATCACCTGATTATTTAATACTTAATATTAGAGTATTTTTAATTATGACACATAACCGATGAACTTTGAAGATCAACTCAGTAAGCCAATGTCTAGCAATGGACGACTATTAGATGAGAAGAGATAGGAAATGCGAATTAATTATGACTTTTAACTCGCCTTGATTTCACAACTCTGCATTCTACATTGTTTTAAAACCAAAAAAAAAAAAAACAAAAAGTTTCTACTTACATTTTTTTTGGATTTACTCTAAAATTACGAATACTTTTTATATGTAACTTTTAAATCTTGACAGATAAATATTTTAAAAACTTTGTCTACCAGCGACCACGATCTCAGGAAACTGTAAGAAGTGTGAAAAGGAATAATACCTATATGTAAATTAAATCTGTTTAAAATAGTTTTAATTCGATGGTCCGATAATCGCAAAAATCTATCTAAATAAATATAACTCAAATGTGACTGACTGACTGACATAGTGATCAATGCACAGCCCAAACCGAAACCAAAACTGGACGGATCGAGCTGAAATTTAGCACGCATGTAGGTGTTATGACGAAGGCATCCCCTAATAAAGATTAATTCTACCCCCAAGGGAGTAAAATAGGGGATAAAAGTTTGTATGAAACTATGTCAATTTTAAATTCCTACCATTGCTGCGCAGAAGAAGTCGCGAGCAGCAGCTAGTATATAATAAAGATATTAACATTATGACATATGTATTGCGATAAAAAATTATAACTTAAAGTTTACAAATGGATATGGTCTTTAAAGTCTATGGTCGCTTGCACTTGCAAGAGGTTTAAATGCATAGTGCAATTCACTTCCAGTTGGTGACACGTACCTGTCGTACCTTCGTTGACCTTACAAAAAGTTCTATTCGAATGTCTGGCATAACAAAATCTACATTAACTAGCGATGCCGCATATAAAATCTAGTAAATAGAAATAGTAGTAGTTAAACTGTAATAGGATCCAGTTGTAATTCGCTGACTGCGGCTCATATGCGGGTTATTTTGACCTGGACAATACCACACTCTGAGAGAAAATCGGTGTGAAGTTGCTAACGTGCGATGAGATTAAGCGCCGCGCGCCTGAGGACTGATCCGCCATCCCATACTTCACTTCCTGTTCCCCTTCATCCTCTTTACTATGTGTATGTACGCATATGTGGCTCGTCTGGCGCCGTGTGCATCACAGCCTAAGGGTCCTTAGACTGTATCGGACTTCTGGTTTATCACAAAAAATAGTAATATCCTATTGATCCAGCCTATAGGCCCTGATAAATCCAGCAGACGCAGTTAGTAGGTTCTAAATGTCTGAGCATGCACCTTATTCTCAACGTATTTTAGGTCCGAAAAGTTCAACAGTTGCATTTGAAATTATTCAGTCTGTCGATTGACCCAATTTTGAATTTCCAATCCTTCACGGTCGATTTCTTCTTGCACTGATTTGGCAACTCACATCGGAATGCGTTATGATTTTACTCCTGTTATAAAATATATGGCAATGAGGAATTCAAGCAAATTTGATAAAAATAAATTCGTTTCAATGAATAAAACTATTACAAACAATAACATTTTTATTTTTTTTAATAAATTATTGCGATGTAAAAACCAATCTCATAGTTTAAATCAAAATATATTTCATTCATGTATGCTTTTTAAATCACTTTTGAATCGTCAAAAGAAACAAAAATATTAAAACTAATGAAAAGGTTCGTCTAGTTCGGAATATATATAAAAACCGGCAAGAATAGATTATCCATACATATGAAAATCTAGTTTATATTAAATTCACGCTCTATTATCAACTATGTAATATTAAACAGAATAATATGCTTTAGCTATAGAAGACTTTTTTAATATCCAATTTCATTTTATTGTTCAATATATTCATTAAAAACTACAATAAATACTGTGGCACAGTATTAATAAAATATTTTGTTTGTAGATATAAATAAACTGCTAGGAAAGAAATATTTACTTCGCGTAAAGTGGAGAACTTGGTGCAATGAATTTATTTTTCTTTTAGTCTTAATACCTACTATGCGCGTATTCTGACTTTTCATGTAGCTTAACATACTGCCTTCTGCTCATTTCTCATCTTATCTAAAAAGGATTGGAATACAATTGTTGTCGACCAAAAATCTTGCTGGAAAAATACTTTTACAAGATAAAACTACTAATACAAGTCTTAATTCTAAAATGAATTTCTAGATCTAGGTGTCAGATGTAAACTGCCTATAAAATACTGGAGTCACAAAAGAAAACTAATTAGTACTATTACTAGGGATAGTCCATAGGAAACATTTTACAATGTAGGTACTTACCTATGCCTGTTATTGAAACAATGTAATCCAGCACAATAAAATTAACTAAATTAGAGACCAGTATAAAATTTTTATAATTAATATAAGATAATGTAAATGAGAAGTAATAACTTTCTTAAATAAACGCGTTATTAAAATACCTATAGGTAGCTATTAAAAATAGATATTATAAGAGGGTAATAAATAATAAGACGTTTTTAAAATCATAATCAAAAATAAACACAAGAAAACAAAGTATTAATCGGATACAGTCGTACAAAAGTTTTGGCAACCAACTTTAAGAGCAATTGCGAGTTTAAATTCAATAGAAATTATATATAGATACATTATGACAAATAGACGGATGGACCAACTTCAAGCAAAATGGATACAAAAAAAATATGCGTTATGCCACTTCTGATAATATTACACATGATTATAATACGACATTGCAAAATTAGATGTCGCTAGTAGCGCATACGTTATCAAAACTACAATAATTATAATATTACCTAACAAGTCAATAGATGGCAGTAGCCTTTATCCTGTTTTACCATTAGTGTCAATTGAAATCCACCAATGAACAAGCGAAAAGTGTCCTACTTTCATGACGTCATTATTTCCACGTTGGAAGTTGTATAGAAATGTCATGTTTTAGTAGGAAATTATTTATTTTGTATACCAATGTTTTCTATGAAAACAGCGTTTAATTGTGATTTATATTGTGATACAAAATACAAAAACAAACAAATAAGTAAAAAGTTTTTACACCACACAATGATTTTAATGTGGAATAGTTCCAATCAACATGACTCTTGTTAACGAAGACATGAATAAAATCTTAGAATATCTTTCAAGAAACGATCAGGACTATGACGGAGTGAATTCTAAAGGTGAAAAAATGGATAGCTTTCAACCGGATAGATTACTGGTTCGTATCTTTATATTTACAAGGATTTCACAATCGACTGATAACATATCAAATCGTCTATAGTTAGCTCAAAGGCCACGAGACGGAGAAATTGATCGTTATTGTGAAGGGTATGAGCAAGCGATTTAGTAGACGCGCGGTGAAGCAATGAAATCGTGACCAGTGCACCTCGTTTCGTAGCTTTCGTGGGCTTACGCTCCCACTTTTACCGTTATCTGACTATCCGTTCATTTCGTTTTTGGATCGGACGTGGCTCGGTCTCTAGTATCTTAATCATTAACGAACCCGGCATTTCCTTATCTAATTAGCATAACATTGTATCGTGGGTTTACCCTAACGTGTATATTTAATTCAGTGCGTTCGCCCGTTCAATATCAGCGCGCAAATTGTGATACCGGCGTATTAAGCGACGTAAACAAGCCTTGCCAGCTAGGCACCATGCGGTCGGTGTCTCTTCCATATGCCAGATGAATGCTTACCTGTGCACACATAATTTATAACTTAAAATCTTTCGTCGCGAGTATAGAGTGACTTTAGTGAGTGAGAACGGTTAGTGTGAAAGAAAATAGTGGAGTTACAATATTGGCAACAGTGGATTATATGTTCTAATGTGTAATTTTATAATTTTAAAATGGATAAAAAGCTAGACCTGTTGTCTCTTTTTGAGGTAAAATATGTGCTGATTTTTTTTTATTTCATAATATTTTATATAAACATCTTGATCATAAATTTACATATAAATAAACAAAAAAAAAACAACCAATTTCTATCAAGTGGGATGATTTAAAATACTATTAAAATTGAAAAAGCACAATAAATAATATAGGAAATGATAATGGCATATATTGATAATAATTTTGATAAACAATTAAGCCAAAGATATCAACATATCTTAATAATTTTATCATATACCAAGGCCTTACAACTGACTACTTTAATTAAAAACTGCACATTCAAATGCATCTCCTTTCTCTTTATCTCTGAGTAAAAGTTGAAAATGAAAGTAACTTATATATGACAAAAGTAAAAGGTAAGTCCGCTGAAATTGATCTGAATTTAAAATGACTGAATACAATAAGAAGTTTACTCCTGAACAATCATAAATTACTTATACATTCATATAGAATTCAGCTAGCTAGCAATAGATACATACATAGAAAAAGTTTCATATATTAGTATGGGGATATTAAACAACAAAAATAAAAAACTCAACACTTACAACTTAATTAGACTTAAAAAAAAATTAGAAAAAAATAATTAAGTGTTTAAAATAATAATAATCAATCACTTGTACAGTAATTATGTTAATTAATCTATTATTAAAAAGTAATAAACTATAAATAGACATTACTTCCTTGGATTAATTATCTAATTATTGTTTCACTATTTAATGCTAAATGCAATTAATTAACAACTATTATTAGTTACGGTTAACATTTATATTACTTTATAGTTTAAAAAGAAAGTATTATTGTTAAAGTGATGCATTTTATTTATTTATTAAACAAAAAAGACAAATAACATACACCACTGTGTTACATAAAACAAATCTTGTTGTATTCGAGATTACCAACTATCTGCAATTATCATTAATTGTTCTTATAAGACCATATTTTTCAAAAAAATAATATTCAGTATTGTTATATATTTTTCAAATAACATAATTACGAAAAAATATTCCAAATCTTCTAAAAAAGTATTTTCATTTCTTTTGAATTAAAAAACGTATAACCCATAAAAAATAATCAATTCATTTTATTAATTAAAAACAAACAAAATTGCATAAAAATATACAAACATGATAACACAAAATAAATAATGTATAATCAGTGCAGAAAGGGAATAGAATAATATATTGTATCAGCATTACATCAAAGAAGCCAAGCAAATGCCATTCTTATATCAACCCTTTTTATTAACAATGTTGTTGCTTGGCACCCTAGATCTTATAAAATGCTTGTTGACAACATTTTATCCAAATTCCCTAAAAGAAAAATTATGATTATCGAATATATATATGAAGTATATTGCATAATGTTTATCTCAAATGACTTGTGCATTTGAACAATTTTTCTCAGCCATATTCCTAATTTTTTTTTTTAATAATTCTGTATTGAATATTAATTGCAAAATGCAGAGTTTATATATACATATATACTGTATGAGTTTGCTCTCATTACACAATGTATTAAATCTATATGAGTATGATGCAAGATAATGTCTCGTGTTACCATTTTTGAAATATGTAAAATAATAAGTTGGCACTAAAAAAATAAATTACCTAAGCAACATTTTGGTTTTAATTGTAAAAAAAATCTTATAAGACTATTTGACTTTTCTTTAAAATTGCTTACATGTCTCTTAGGACTTTTTTACTTTACAGTGTCAGTATACTATATTTTAATATCATAAACCTATTCACTTAATATTTATTTTTTCTGTTATCTAAAATCAATTTTTTTGTTGCAGTCCGACTCGTGGCAGACTTCAGATGACTTCCTGGAAAATATATTTTCTTTAGAACAGGGGTCACTGAACTTTTTAGAGGAATCATTACCTGATTTAAATCTAACTGCTGACAATGCATCTCAACCGGAAGGACTTAGCAGTTCATGTTCTGACAGTGGATTGTCCAGCGACCCAGCGGAATTGTAAGTTACCATATATTAAATACTTAATTCGCTCTAATAACAAGGACATTAAATACAAACAATTAAACATGACCCACCTTTGTGTCATACTTACTCATAAAGAACTCAGTATGATGCAAAAATATGATAAACCAATTCTGTGATTGAAATAAGAAAATACATATATATCATATTTGCATTTTATTGTATTATGTTCGACGTATAAAAAGTATAACTAAAAATATGAATATTTACATTTATAGAGAATATTAACCTTAAATGTGAGGTCAATTGTATTACTTCAAGTTAATGGCAAAGGTGTCATAATAGAACATTACTTTAATGAGTGCTTATGTATAATTTTATAGTGCATTTTATAGTAATACAAATTATACTTATTTTAGCTGGAACTTTTATTTATTAAATTAATAATAAAATTGGAAATTATATTATTTCAACAAAACAAAGAATGGATATTATATATATATATATATATTATCAAGTAACATTATCAAATACCATCCATTGTGTGAAACCCAATGGTGTTTTTATTATGAAAGTAAATTATAATAATTAGGCAAGCACAGTTATTAATTCTGCAAATATTTGCATTTCAATGCTTTCTAAATTTAATTGTAGTATAATATTTATGAATATAAGTATGTCTGTTTTCACAATTAACAAGTATTTAATTGATAAACTGAATGTTATTCAGCTTTGATTCGTCACACGAGCAACAATTACATCAGACTTTGTTTTTAGGACGCAGAACTAGTTGTGTATAGTACCGTAACTCGCGTTTCGTGAGTCAGTTCCCTCTATTAAGAATGCGCGACGAAAGTGCGGTTAGAATGTTAAAGTCGTCGACCATGTGACATTATACCATGCTTAAAGTTCAAGTATAATGCAAACGTTTACTAATTTGTACTGCATTTGTTTTAAAAAAGAAATGACCCTAATTAAAAAAAAAAATACTAATAAGAATTTGTTCTGAACGTGTTTCTAATATAAAGGCTTTCCCTCACCGGGTGGGTTTCAATTTGAGCGTTACGTTACATTGCCTTACTCACTGACGAGAATTTGCCTGTAATGTATCAATCTAAATTCGATTTTCTACATTTGCCTCCAATTAAATCAGTTTTTTCAAAGTCGGATGTAGCGGTCATATTGTTGTATACCTTGGATGTTACAAATTGTATCATTTCAAGTTGCGTAATATAATAATACTCAATTCTTCTTATTCCTGGTGTCATGACCGAATCAGAAGTATTCTAGTACGAAGGCTTCGCGTGAGGGAGTTCCTTTAGATTTTATTTACGATATTAGCCTACACGCATGTTACATATATTATGTTCAACAAAATTCAATTAATGAAATATATACTTCGCAATTTCAACCCTATTCCTGCCTGTTTAAAAGCAAAATATGCATCATTTAGATGTCGACATACATATTCCTATTGAACCTTCTGTTATGAGATAATACACAAGAAAAACATAAAATAAGGATTGAAAACCCTCCTGTAATGAAGTCGGTTGATGATGGCGTTTAAGTTGAATTAGTAAGTTATTCAATATGCGCTATTATGCAACACTAGCCCAACTAAAATATCCCATTGCTAACCTAATTCCAAACCTAACGACATTCCATAAATTTGTATCCCCCTGTATAACTCTTTTAGGGTATGAAATTAAAAAAAGCTCAGTGCAGTTAGAACTTATGTTATACGTAGTATTAAACAGACGTGTTCTGTTTAGTACAACGTATAACGTAAGTTTTAGATTTACGGGTAAAACGTTAGGTTTTCACAAGTTGATTTTGAATGATTGTTTGATTTATAAGAGTAGATACTGGTGATAGCTCAATTTATAACCATATATCTACATACAGTATGTTTACATTAATTGTCTCCAGTGTATTTAATAATTTCAAATTTATACTGCACTTAAGTGTTACACTACAAAAAAATACAGGCGAACATAGAGCCTCCTTTTTCGAAGTCAGTTAAAATCCATAATGCGCTTGCAGACGATTTCCTTTGGTTAAGTTTGAACACAGCGTACGAGGAATATCAATTAGCCGACAGCCCGTTGTACATTACAGGAATGCTACGGTTACGTTTTGTCCCGAAGCTCGCATCAATACGTTTATCATATGCGTATATTTCTGTAGCTTTAATTTATATGTATTAACTTTAATTATTTTTTATACGTATATGCTTACTAACTGTTGTTGATTAGTTTTTATGTAACGGTAAATGTGAAGTATCTATTTTTATAACAGTGTTGTTTGATGGTATACTGTATTATATGCTAAATGGGACTGACTGACTGATCTGTCAAACAGCTCAAATCAGTGAACGGATTGCGCTTAAATTTTGTTATGATGACACACATAAGAAAATTCATTTCCTAATGGGATGAAACGTGGATCCAAAGTTTCTATGGAGAAATCAAACAAGGCGCGTGCAAAGCCGTGAACAAAATCTACTTTAACAATATTAATGCTAAATAACAGTTCGGTTAAGCATTAACTTCGAACTTTTTTAGCTTATGCTTTAATAAGATTTTAAAAAAATATCATATTTCTTAATAAATGTAAACAGAATTACTAGAACATTTAAATTTGCTATAATAATTGTAATATTTTAAGATTATAGCTTCGTAAAGTGGGCGATAACGCCCTCTTAGGGCACCGAAGGTTTCTAGAGGGTAAACTTAAAGTTTGAGAATGTAATTTGTATAGGAATAATTAATATTAAAAAAATCTTTGCAAATTTTTACGTTTTCAATCAGTAATTGTATTGTAAATTATATAACTTCGCAATATTGTGTGTAAATTCTTAGTATCATTTCATTTTGTTTAATATATTTTATCTTATCAGATTCAGGTCACCACGTGTAAGTGAGGTCTTACCGACAAAGTGTAAATTACAGCTGTATGTCGTTTCAATTGATTACCCTTGCTTCACCTTGGTATTAAACTCACAATACAGTAAATCGCGCTATAATCATAACAATAGTCCTTATTACTTTATAAATAAAGAAAAATCTACGATAAAATGAATACGTCTTCAATGCTGAACATGTATTTCACGCCTTCATTCGCCATTCAAGTTTTATAAGTGGTTCCTTAAACCTTTCACTTATACGAGCTTCGACTTATATAGTGAAATGCCACACTGTCAAATGAAAGAGAGCGAGCTACTTCACTTTACCATGCAAGCTCATAGTGCGTTTATAGATGTATGTATTTATAATATTTCATAGTACGAATATCTGTCGAATATTTTTCCGGTCGTTCTCTGTGGAGTATCCCAATTGAAGCTTAAATTAACTTGATTATTTCTTGTTTTGACTAATTAAATAATATATATGAAAACCAACATGACTAAAAAGTATTTGTTGTGTTATTTAACACTTTGGACAAAAAAAAACCTTAATTATATTCGTATTACATCTTCTAACTACTTTATTAGACGTCATAAATCGTTTCTTTCATTTTTAATTACTTAATATCCTGAAATACCACATAACTACTACTCACACATCGATGTACATAGACTGTCGCTTGCGTCTATGTCGTAACTTTAGATTTATAATACAGAGTCGGATTATAAAGTAGGTTATATTTTATTGTATACTCAAAGTATTACCAAGTAGCAATCCCTAAATTTGCTGAATCTTTGTAATCAGTAATGAATTTATAATAATGCTCCCAGGTACCGCCCTGGGATTAAACCGTAGCTAAGGAGAAAATACAAAAGGGGAATACTTTTCTCCATAGTAGTTCTATTATTGAATACAGAGCTTACATAAATGTTTTTCCATGTATATTTTTTTGCGATGCCGTTGCCGAATAAATGAAAGTGTCTTTATATAAAACTGGCTCCTGTACATCACTATATCCCTTATTATTATACGCGTAACGCGTAAAATATTCCTTAATTATTAAATGCGCTTTAGGTAGAGTTTACATTGAGTATCGTTTCATTTACAGTGACATTTTTATTCGTTTCATTTATCGTTGCTTAATAATGTTGTGCCCGCGGGGCCGAGCGAATTTCTGATACTTTTTTGGGTCAAACATCGACCCGAACACTGATTTTAATTTGATATGTGTTATAAAATATGTAATAAAATGCTTTTACCAAAAAATTTTACTTTAATTTCTGAGAACCTAAAAGGAATGAGATAATGCCAAAATAAAATTTTCGATAAGTTAATGGATGAAAGCTCTTGAATTCATTATAATATTTATTATTGAATTTTTTAATGATCAATAAGTATAAGTTTATTTCACCTAAAGACCGAATAATACTCTAAAAACCTAAAGAAAATGATAAATTTGGCACGAAAGTTAATTAAGGCGAGCTCTTCATTAAATTATATTTTTATTCAAACTTTATAAGAACAAAAAAAGTAAAAGTATATACGACTTTCTAGCGACTTAATCTATACCGGCTAGCAACTGGTTCGACTATACAGCGGTTATATTATCCACGTTATATAATAACCTAAGTTACTTATTATTTGATAAGTTTAATAAAAAAACGTGTTTTAAGACACGTTTGGTGACTTCCTTTATCGCCTTCGAAGGCATTTATATCAACGCGTGTTTTAAGCATAACCTTATTATTTATCGGGAGAACTATCGATGTATCTTATCATATTTAGAAATAAAACAATAATTTTATCTCGTTCCCTTGCATTAATAGATTACGAATTAAACAATTTTAATTCAATTTTAAAATTTCGAAAGTTTTTTTTTGTTATAAATATACTCCATCAATATTTAAGGCTCCAAGTTATTTACAAAAAATAAAAGACAAGGAAATAATTTTCCGTTTATGGCTGTACCTGTTTCCACGGTCAGTGGGATTCTGTGACTAGCCTTGATGAAATAGCTTGTTTTTTTTTTTCATTACGGGAGAGACTTGTTAACTATCCACTGATAAGTTCCACGCTGCACAATGTATATATCTCTCTCTTTTTCATGACGATGTTCTATTGTTATCTCGCTCGTTTAAAAATTTGTTACTGGGATCAGGGATCCAACGTATCCCGTATCGTTTTCGGTGTGTAAATGTAACACTATGTTTAAATGTCGTTTATTCGTATTTTTACAATAAGCAGTTCTATTTAGTATTAGCACGTTTAAGGAAAGCGAAGCGGATAAATAATTCTTTATCTGTGGCAAAGTAATTTTCTCATTTTATTCGAACTCTGAGCAAATATTACGCTTAGGTGGAGCAATAATTACAATGCTTTAAAATGTATTTTTTTTATTACCCTGTGCCCGATTCAGTCTTAGGCACTGAATCATACTAATTATTAAATTAATTAAAACGGGAATTTAATTTTCTGTTCGCTTTATCATCAGCTTTAATACAGTTATGCAAAAGTATGTTATAGACATCCATGGAATATGTTGCGCAGAATTCGCCTTTTCGTCCCTCTTCCTTGTCTCGTCTGCTATGTGTTAATATTTTTATACTTAAGTGAATTGTCACACAGCGTCGTTCAAATTAGTAATATTAATTTCATGATACATGCATTGTAAAAATGTGATGTGAGATTATGAGTGGAATTAACGTCGTGAAATTAATTTCTTAATGTAAATTAACGTTAAGCATTGACCATTCACGCTTTATAAATGTATTTTATACATCAATACAAAACTTAATATGGTTAACTTCCGTTGATTTTTGTAAAATGTGTTATAGAAATTACTTTACATGAAGCACTGTTTCCCTAACAAAAAAAAAATAGGAAATATAATATATCCAACACGAATCTCACTCACAATAACGTTTTGTTATAGCGATTTCGAGCAGCAGTTGTCACCGTTTCTCATCCAGAACTCATGTGATGAGGAGCTATCAGCGCCCGTGTTGGAGCCGATGAGCCCTTGCAATACGCAGGACGTTATCATTCAAGACACGAATGACACGTCAAACAGCTCGACGGAAGTTCAGGAAACATTCGACATGCTCGATTTCGAACAGAACGTCGTCCCTGGCTTCCTGAACAACAGTACATTCCAAAGCCCCGGTGAGTCAATAGATTCATGTGTTACAGATCTCGTAGGCTTGAATATCAATTGGTCGATATTGTAGAAGACGAGAATCACACTTGTAAGTTTGATTCTCTCGTAATTTATGTAAAACAGTCCTATAAAATAGTTTACCCAGGTAAACTTATTAAAACTGTCCTCAACATAAGATAGTGACAGTAAACTCTTTCAGGTGTAAAAGTAATGTTAAACTAACTTATGGAAATCTTATGAAATGTGAGCAAAACTTGCAAGTACAATTCTTGCCGAAGACTATACACAAACGTATTGCTATTATAATTATCTATTTTTTGTATTACATTCATACTTAATATTTAAATTAATCGAGTGGCATAGTCTTTAAAACGTAACAAGATATAATGTTTTCTTGATTGAATCTGAGTTGTATCAAAAACAAAATATCCTTCATGTACTGTGATAAAAATGTTTCTTTATATGAAATAGGCAATAAATTCTATAATAATGGAAATAATACATTTCTATGCCCTTAATAGCTTAAATAAATGTTTAAACAGTTGATGTAAAAAAAATGAAATGCCCTTGTATTATAACCTATGTATTGTTAGCATTTTGTTTGTCAGTTCAGTATTGCGTATCACTTGAACGTTGTGTGGATGGGAAAAAAATACTAACACATACTTTAAACTTTAAAATATGAGTATAATTTTATACATGAACGCCACTGAATATGTTGTAATTACTTTATTGAAGATGAATCATTGATACAATAAGAATTTGAATAATTTTACGTTGATAAGTACAATTGAAATAATTATAATGTTAAATTTGTTTATCGTAATAATTATGTTTTCGTTACAATATAATCGAATTTAAGGAAACTATTATTAAAATGCTGTATTCATCCCTTTATTTTCATTAAAGGAACAATATTTTCTTTAAATCTAAATGGCATTAAATATAACCAACTCAATTGAACATCAGTCGTATTGAGAATCCCCTCTTCTTTCGAAGTCAGTTAAAAATAATATTTAAAGTCCATAAATATTTCATATATTTATATAATAATTTGTCCATAGGTAAAGTTGGTAGAAAACGTCGTCTTTCCCACACGCCACAAATCGTTCAACCGAAGGTCCAAAAGCCAACTATTAGGTTACCATCGTCTTCAGTCCAAAAACCTCAATTAGTTGTTAAGGCGCAACCCCAGAAACCCCTCAAAGTGACGAATATACAAGTCATTAACCCCCAAACTAAAGTATATTCGAAACCGGTCGAAAGTGTTGCCCCACAACGGAGAATGATTCGCGTCGCGCCCATGGCTGGCAACCCTAGATCGATACTATTGCCAGTCACAATAAAGGATATGAAAGATCTTAAATCCATCAAAATCATCAACGCGGCGGATCTGAAGAACGCATCGAATATCAAAATAGCTGCCGCGAATCTTCTCTCCCAAACAAAACTGCAAGATTTCAAAGTCGAATCTCGCAGTGATTGCGATTACGATCAGAACGGCAACCACTGTGGTGAGTATTCACGATTTATTACAATATAATCTGTGCTTCTTTGCGTTAGAGTTCAAAATGGTATAGCTTGATGTAACACTTCGAAATTTATTGACGAAGTTTAAAGTGAAATATTTGCCTATTTATGACTATTTCATCAGCGTCGTCATAATAATTGCATTGCAACCAACGCGGCCGACGTAAGCTGATTGATGTCAATTGTCTTATTTAGGCGTGAGGCTAATTTATAATCTGTCGGTAGATCTGGTCATTGAACTGTGTAAATATTTTTATGGTATCTTTGAACTCTAAATATGAGAGGCCATGCTTTTTTTCGTAACTTATTTGTTTAAATCTTCTAAATGTAAAATTTTAGGAATAATGTTTTGATAGAAACGCTTATCGTAGAAAATTAACATAATTATGTGAAGTTTTATCGTACATACAATACCTCCAGACGTATTCGAACGACGTAATCATAAAATTGTTTTTACACATAAATTTTCACTATAAATAAATTTTAACTTTTACAAATCAGCGTCGACATTCAACGAAGGTCGAATTAAATGAGATAATATTTTGTTAATCAAAACAATGTATAAGTACAATTGTAGCTATAACATTAAAATAACGTGCGTCACTGTCGTTTTCAGATTATGTTAAAATCGTGTCATTTGTTATTACGATTCAAGTTCAAGCAATTTTGTTACCTAATCTATACTAATATTATAAAGATGAAGAGTTTGTTTGTTTGAACGCGCTGATCTCAAGTACTACTGGTTCGAATTGAAAAATTCCTTGTGTGTTAGATAGTTTATTTATTGAGAAAGGTTACATCACGCTACGACTCATAGAAGAAAAGAAGAAACCATAAACGCGGGTGAAACTGCGAGGGGAAGCTAGTTATCGATAATACTGAATTATTTATACTAATTTTGTTTGTTAGGAATGGTTTAAAATGTTGACTCTCTTCATATCATTCTGTACATTTTAATTTCCGACATATGTAAATAACATAAACGTCTCGAATATCCATTTAGATTAGATTTTGTTATTTTTGTTTTGTTTTTCATGTAACAGGAAATAGTAGGACTATTAATCCGTTTTTATTTATAGGTAATAAATCACCATATTATTTTTACATAATATTGATAAGTCTCAGTAAATAATTTTAAGAACGTTATATCAAAGTACAAAATTGACAACACTATCTTTTAGATTTTAAATTTTTAACGATAGTAAAATGATTACAAACACATCCACCTAAGGTTTTTTGCGTATTCATTGCAACTTTTATATGTAGAGTAAAATATTTTAAAATATTTTTATACCATATATCAATAAATATTCCCGAACTGAAGTAAAAATAATGTTACTCTAAAGTCTACAAACAATAATCAAAACTATAATATAGAATACACTTGGTAATCCTCACGGCATAACGTTTCTTTTTGTAGCAAATAATTTCTAAAACATATCCTTCAAGATCAAATCTATCACTTTTCTAATTATATAAAAATCAGCCATTTATGCGTAAAAACGAGAAATTCAAACCGACACACACATTCACTTTCGCTCTTATAATATTAGTACACATTTCAGATGACTCAAACAGCGATCGCAGTGATGACGAAGACGACCACAAGGAAACCCAATTAAACGACGGCAGAAACGGCTATCCCCGTCTCGTTCTAACCGCTGAAGAGAGAAGGCTGTTAGCAAAGGAGGGAATAACATTACCCACAAGCTATCCTCTCACCAAGCACGAAGAAAGAGAACTTAAAAGGATCAGACGCAAGATTCGCAACAAAATCTCCGCCCAGGATTCTCGTAAACGCAAGAAGGAATACGTTGACGGACTTGAAGACAGGTGAATATGTCATTATTTATTTAACTTGCGGCTAACTTCGTTATTATGATTTCGGTGAAAATTACACGTATATTTTTTGCTCTTAGACTTTCGGTAAGGTTTACATAAGTTGTTTGATAAAATTATCTACACATGATAAAATTAAAATTGACTGTCAGTTTCTTTATTCTTTACATTCGAAGCTTCCGTAACTGATATCAGGTTAGGAGTTAATTTATATCAAAAAACGAGAGTAAAACTTACTTCTGGTTTTAAACACGCTTTCTGATGTTTGAATAATATGAAAATTTTGCTCGAGTAAACAAGAAGGAATACGATGATGGGTCGGAGGGTAGGTGAATATTTTAATAACTTGACTTGTAGCTAACTTCGTTACTATGTATGAGTGTATGGATTCATGCGATTCAATTTAAACTTGCTTTCTGATGAATAATATGAAAATTTTGCTCGCGTAAACACTAACAGATATACGTAAATTGATTGAATATTTTATTAAATTGTATTATACCGAATCACTGTACATGTCCCACTGCTGGGAAAAAAATTCCTCACCGCCGCGTTCGAAACGCTTTATTTAGTATTTGAAAACTTCGGAGTTTAGCCAGGGTTTGAATAGGAGAAAACTTGCAGATCAATTCAATTGATCTTTCGACCCCTTCTATATAACAATTATGAAAAATATTTCAAGTTAAGCACAATTAATGTTAAACTTTAACTTTTTTGGATTATTATTGTTTAAATATAAAGTGCATTTTCTTTAGTTTATTTTTTAATTGTTTTCAATTCAGAGAATTTTTATCACACAGTGATAAGATAGCGATTGAATTGTGCCTACAGTTTTTTTATCTGTTACTAGGAGTATGAACATTTAATAACAGACTGCGCAATCGCTATATCTGTAGCACAGTTTGGAAATTTGCTTTGAAAAGAATATTTTATGTCGAGTTTAAAAACAATTTAAAAATGTACTATGAATAGTATGCACAAGTTGCTGTATATGGATAACCACAGACAGTCTGAAACTAAAGAATTGCGAAAAATACTTAAAGGAGTCAAGGGGTCGATTTTGATAAAAACTAGAACTGCACCATTAGTTGTTAAAAAGAATAATTTTACTACCCAAGAAACGAACGCACGATCTGTGTTATTGCACTATCTGATAGTTACTTAATAAGAGTTAGCTTATTGAAATTTCAAATGAGAAGAGATGTCAAAAATAGGCGTTATTCAAAGTCTGCAGTTTGTGAACATGCTTTGGATAAACCTAACCATTTTATTCGATTTGATAAACCACAGATCCTCGCTAGAGAACACAGATTTATATCTAGAATGACACGCGAGGCTATTGAAATTCGATTCGATCGAACTTCAATAGAGAAAATGGTTGGAGACTTTCGAACACCTGGGATCCAATTATTAAAAAAATAAAATCCCAAGTCCAACAGACTGCAAGACTCAAAGATACAGTTAGTGCCTTCAGCTTGCAACCGGAACGTAACGTAGTTATAAAAATATTTTTCTAAAACCTCAAATAGACAAATGTCACCTTAGTCTATCCGTGACCACGTAGGCTGTAAAGTGCTCAAATCGTCGGGATGATAAAAATAGTTAATATACGCGATTTAAATCCGTTTAAAATAGTTTTATTTCAATGAGTAATAATCGCGAAAATCTAAGACAACGTTAAGAGTCAGCTTCTGAGAATAAGTATACGGAAAACTAAAGGAAAAAGCTCATTTTATTACAAATAAATATATGTATAAATGCTAATAAAATTAGACATTAAATTAAGCTTAAGTGGTCAATAAAAATTATTAAAACTTAATGGTGAAACTTTGAAATTCGAACATATATAGCCAAATACGGGTAGGTATAATCGTCGAGTCGCTTAGATAAAAATTCATTCTGTATATGTATAGACGTTTTGAAGAATTAGTCGCTTGTTTACAACATAGGAACAATTCATTTTTTTAATAAATACATAAAAACGAGACAATCCATATAGGCTAAGAAGTCGTCTTATCTAGTTTTATTAAAATCCATTCGACATGAGGCAGACAATATTACATAAAGATTTTTTCTAATCTTTGATCGACAATAATTTACTCTAGTCACACCTGTACTGGTATAAAATTCAAGTACAAATACATTTTCACATTCACAATACGTGTAACGTGGCTTTTCTCATTGCTTAAATTTTCTAAGTTAATTCTATGAAATGTGTATGCCAAAACCTTGTACATCATACTCATATTCATGTACATTTAACTAAGGAATAATTAATTTATTTATTGTTTTGTTTTGTAATTCAACAGTATTTACAATTTTATATAAAACTAACAATATAAGATAATAGTTCTGACCAAAATAAGATTACTTAATATATTCGAAATTCCTATATTCGAAAAACGTATACGTAAAAACTTCAAAATAACAGCTATACATGAGAATAACGTGATTTTTATAAGTATGATCAAATTGTTTAACTTAATTAACGTTGAACAATGATATTTAGACCATTTATTATGATTTTATTTTAGAAAATTTTATAAAATTTTCTGTCAGATTAAAAAGTTTCTTGCATCAGAAAACCTCTGAGTCACCACCAGCAGGTAACAAAACACGTCGACACCAAACACGTTGGCACTCGATGATTCACTGGGATGATCTCTTTATTAAGAATAACATTTCGTTCTCCTCAAACACATATTTTTTGCTTTTTCTTTTCGTAAATATTATTATTATCATAGTATTTGTTTGTAATAATAGTACATAGTAATTACATTAATAAAAATGAGTAACATTAATATTAATAATAAATTTTTCGTTTATAAAATAGGATTTGTAAAACTATAGTAATTGAGGTTTTTAACGCGCTTTTTAACTTGTTATTTATATTTAACCTATGTACAACTATGCGACATAGTAAACAATAGATAAAGTTTAGTAAAAATTAATAATGCGTAAAGTAAAAAATTATTAATTAATTTTAATAAACGTTTAGCATCTATGTTCAATTTAAAACAGTTTTCGGTATAAATAAACAAAAAAAAAAATAAACGAATTCTCTACCCTGTCATTAAAAACCGAAATATCTAAGAAATAACGAAATCCAGTACTATTTCTTCGTATTACTGAAGTTAAACAAAAACTTAAGGTATAATGTATTATACAGGGTCAAACAGTGCACCGCAGAGAACCAGACCCTTATCAGAAGGATAAAAATACTTCAGTCACAGAACCAGTCCCTAACGCAGCAGTTGAAGAGATTACAGGTATGTCGATGTTTATTTATTTTCTTTACATGATAAAATTATGTCTTAGACTGTCCTTCTATTTCCAAATACATTAAAAATAGAAGTGAAGTTTGTTTTAGGATATTTTTGTATATATTTTTAATTTATTGCAAATAGGTAGACAAGATAATCCGAATTTGTATTCAGTTAATATTATAAAATATGAAAATGAACGCACAGTACACACACGTGTGAGATTATTATGTTTACACCTATTTTTGTTACGGTTAATGTACTTAATTATAAAACTAAAAATATGTTTACTAATTAATTTCGTAGCTTAATAATTTATGAATGCAAATGGTTTTAATTCAGTTTGTTGCACAATATTTTTGTTTGTTGAAATGATAATGACGCAATAGTCACTTTCTTGCCTCTTTATTTTAGAAAGTTTTGATTTTAGAATTACATTTTTTGTCTTCAATTCTAATTTTTTGCTATTATTGCATACAATCGTCAGAGCGGAAAGGATCGATTTCCTTGTCGCTTCTAAAACGCTTTGCTATTTGTATATATTGTTATGTATTTTAAACAGTTTTATGGAGCGCAACGAATCATTTCGACATAATTATGTGATAACACATGGAACATATATATGTCAAATAATAAAATATTTAATAACGATGTTCTATTGTAAATTCTTTTTCTTTATTTATAATCTATATATCTTTATGTTTATTTTTGAGAATTTTAAATGGTAAATATATTATATAGGCTTTTCTTTATTACTAAATTTTAAAACATCATTTTTCTGATTGTAATATGAAGTTTAATTGGAAAAAAGTTTTTTTTTTTTTTCACTTTATGTGAAATAAAACTTTTATGACTCACTGTTGACTGAGTTTACTGAGTCTAAAGAGACGAATGTGATATTTAGTAAACATTCTACAAAACTTAGAACGCAAACTCGATATTATTGTTATAAGGAATCTTCTTTAGAGATCAGGTTGTCAGTGAACTATTAGAATTGTTTTACGTTTGGATAGTCTAATACAAACTGTAAATCTGAATGGTTATATTTTATACAGAAATATATAAAATAATATTTATTCCTAGATTGTATTATATATGATTTTTTATTCATTGAAAATAGTATTAAAATATAGTAATTACAAAATAGGGAAACTTAAATATTTACAATCGATTACTCTATAAATCATGTCACACTGTGATTGCAAATAGGCAACTCAATTCAAATCTGACTCTATGAAAATCCTTTAAAATGTGCTCTCCTGTCATCCGTGATTAATTTGTAATCATAAGTCGTATATAAACAATCCTTTAGAAAGTTTTTTGCACTACAGAAACGTTAATAATAGTATTTCAGTTCCCTTGTGACCACGCATACTACTATTGGTACAAAACATTCTCCTACTTTATTCCTCTGGTAGTTTTTCAACCGTCTTCAAAAAGGAGGAGGTGCACAATTCATAGTCTGTTTTTGTAATGTTTTTTACCTCAGAACTCTTTCATTTCTATATAAACTGACTTTGAATTTTTTATTTGTATACTAAGATTACATGTATATAGTAGTTTAATTTTAAAATCAAAATAGTAGAAATAAGTACGTCGAACTACACGATATTCCGTTACATTTAACACTAGATTTCCCAAGGAAGTCATTTTGACTTCTTTTTAATTTCAATTAGAGAAACAATTACGTATATAATGACAATTACTTAGAATATTGTGACTTTTTGTACGAAAAATGCGTTATTATTGTAGTTACCTCCCTCTCCTTTATATATTTATATTATATAACTATATTAATTGATTGATTTTGGGCAATATACAAAGTTTCAGTCTGTCTAGTGTTAAAAGTCTTATTTTTTTTATGTGTATTGTGTTCACCAATAACCGTTGTGCGTTGCAGAGCGTGCTGACGGGCGTGTCGTCGGGCGGCGGCAAGGCGCAGCCGGCCACGTGCCTGCTGGTGCTGCTGCTGTCCGTGGCGCTGGTGGCGCTGCCGTCCGTGCGCGAGCGCCGCGCCGCGCCCGCGCCCGCGCCCGCCTCCCCCGCCATCACGCGCGCGCTGCTCTCCGCCACCAACAGTGAGTACCCCTCCACCCCACCGGTAATATATACCAGGGCTTGCCGATTACTTTTATTCGGGATCCACTTTTTTTTTTTTTTTTTCAAAAATTGTGATGGTCGTGGTCCGTTGAATATTGTCGCTTGCGATCACAGAATATAAGACACCACCAATCACAAGTGCTTTTGTTTTAATCTACCATGTTTTTTTTTTTTCATTTTTTACTATACTCACTAATTTTGTTTATCCTTGTTAACACGAAATAACGCTGATTCAATAACCTATAAATCTGTGTTTACTAAGTATTGTATATAATTTATTGTCGGCAAAAGTTACCTCGCGATGGAGTCACGCCATATCTTTCGTCCAGCAATAATTTACTGCGCAAATGCTATGTAAAGATTGTAGTAACGTTCCTCAAGGAAAATAAGCTGACAATTTTATTTTACTTCAGTTTTTCTAGCAGCGTTATTGAACTAATCAAACAAATTGTTTAGTCGAAACTGTTGGTAATTTTATACACAGGCGTCTAGGATAGAGTCTGTCTTCCCTAAAAAGTGCTATAAAAATTTTACATTGAAAAACGAATTACTCACCTTCGTTTAGTAAGCTTTAGTAAAGCATTGTTTTATATTAAACAAAATTATAGTTCAAATGTTATATTTACGTAATTTCGACGAATGATAAGAACAACTATTATCTCACAGATGCAACTGAAGTGGATCTGAATTCTGAAATAATAAAATATAATGTAGAAATCTTTTTAAAAATGAAGCATTTTTTTGCATTTTAAGCTAAATATTAAGACCAGTAACAATAGCTTTACATAACGATGGCAGAAATAGTGCAGTTCGAATTACGTAAATGAAAGTTTAACTGACAAACCAACGGTAGCCGTAAAGGCTGATTCAACTTTGTTTAGGTTTTTAACGTAGTTCCACATTTACATAACACAATTTATTCCATTTTACATAAACATACAATTGAGAAATTCCGTATCACATGGGAATAACCTTTGGATGATAAACAAGCAAAACATTACATAATTGAAGTGCCTGTACGTTATCAAGTATTACTAAGTAAACAATCTGTAATTTATTAGAGCGAAATATGATTCACAAGGAAATCTGAAAACAACGTCATGTTTACTTTGACTTTCCGAAATTTAACTTGTACCAGAATAAGGGGGTTTTTGTTTCAGAATAATGAAAAAAAATGTCACTAAATTTCAAGTGAAAACGTCTTGTGGTTTATGTAATTTATTATTAGTTACTTTGTTTTTAAAAATTAACTACTGAACTGATATTAATGAAAGTCTATGGAACCAATGGAAAGGTATACCCTTTCGAAAAAAAAAATAAAAGAATTAATTAATCGGTCAATCAGTTGAACATTGGGAAACTCTTTCTTTTTTTGAAAACGCTTAAAAATATTTAAGAAAGAAAAATCTTTTTTTACAGAAATGGCCCTAGACGAGACGGTAATAGACGACGGCGAATTCAACATGGACGAACTGATCACATTCAACCGCGCCCACTCCGACCACGACTACCAAGTAGTTAAGAGTCTCGAAAATAAGGCTCTGCCCACAGGATACATCGACTTACCCATCGATGAGGACTGGCCGCCCAACAAGAAACGCATGAAACGGACCGACTTCGACTACGAGGACGGAAAGGACTACCTCCCCCCCATCGTCAAGGAGGAGAACTACGAAAATTCGTACAAAACTACCTCCAAAATCGAGGACAACGAATTGAAATTAGATAACGATTTTCTAACTAACACCCTCCTTTCCACGGGGAGAAAACTCGGCGAATTGCTCGAGGCGTTTCCACCGATTCCCGTCAAGAATGAAGACATTGTCGTTGAAGAGGTTTCGGATTTTGATACCAGAAATAATATAACCGGGGTAAAGAGTTTCGTAGTGAACGGCACTTTGAATGAATTTTAAATGAATATTTTCCCCAATTGTCCCGCTATTCTCACATCGCTCGTTATTCCTATCGGATATTATTTTTTATTATAATTTTTTATACAGATAAATATTTTTTATTTTCTATATTCGATGAAATTATTCCTTGATTTAGTTTAAGCTAAATATGACCACCATTTGCTGTAATCGTTGATATTCGAACGTTTCTTGTGAATGTTTAACGATCACGGCGGTGGGCGATCGTGATTGACTTTAGGTTAAGTATTACTTCGTGACTAAGTTTATCGAAACATAATAATTCGTTGAGTATGTATTTATTTTAAAAATCAAAATTAATATATTGATGAATTGTATTTTAAAGATTTTTTATAACTTTGGAATGTCATTCGTTTTCGCTTAGAATAAGATGTTTTTAAGCATTTTCGTGTTACTTGGTGCAATTATGTGTAAGTACTGATCTTCAGTGTTAGTTTTTATTTAGTTTAGTATATTATTTTATAATAAATGTCTTAATAAGTTCTTATTCCTTAAAATTATTTACAGAATTGTCGGATCATGAGATCGTTGAATTTGGAATGCAATTGTTATATGAAATAAAATGTGACAGAAAATTGGTCTTTATGTTAAACCTTTATTACTTAGATATAAAACAGAAAGCATTAATAGATAGTCATTAGTTATCAAACTTCAGATAACAACAGCTGAAGGATATTCCGTGAGACGATGCTTTGCTCAAGAGTGTCGCCTTTTTTGGCGTCGTAATCTGAGGAATTGTTACTCACACTGCCTCGTTAGAAACTTCTAATCACCTGCTTTTATACTTAACTACAACTTATAAAAATACGTAAACAATGAATTATAATGCATTTAACCGTTTCCATGCGGGAATATTTGTCGTCTGCTATCACTATTTAATTCAATATTTCGGAAGTTAATAAATATCACTTGAATCAGCTGTGACCTCTTATCATTTTTAAATTATTTGCATTAGAACAAATGATTTTGATAAAATTTAACAAGTGGTCGCATTATTCACTGCAACTCGTTACTGCCTCAACGCGGGTTCGATTTCTACTGAAGACAAAATGTCTTTGTATATTTGAGTTTTCGTATCGTAAATATTTTCATACTGGCGACGTGGGATCCATTTTTCTGAGAACCGTTGACTAGACGTTAATTTATATCTTCACTTATTTCAAATAGTTATGTAAAAGAAATTTTTTTAAATTATATTGTTTATGTTAGTGTTATGTTTGTAATTAATGATTATTTAATATTATATGATTGGGGGTACTTGTATAATCATTTGACAAAATAAAACAGTTTAGCTTGATTCTCGAACCTGTTGTATCTTTTAATGGCGACTGTGGAAAATTAAAGTATTTTTGACGAAAATGGCGTCAAATATTGCGAATATAGTGTTTCCGGGACAATTTAACCCTAAAACTGACAAGTGGTGTGATTATAAAAAACAATTATTGTGTGCTCTGGATGCCGCGGGTTATGGAGAAAATAACCTTGACAAAGCGCGGTCGTTGTTCTTATCTCAGTGTGGAAAGGCGACTTATTCATTAATTGCATCATTATTAGTTCCAAATCGACCAACCAATGTGGACTTTAATAACATTCTACGTGTTTTGGATCAGTTTTATGAGCCGGAGGTTAACGAAATACTACAAGCAGGAAAATTCTATAAACGTCAACAACAACAAAGTGAAAGCGTGCAAGATTATGTTTCGGCAATAAGTTTACTAGGCGCTAAATGTAATTTTGTGGACTTAAAACGTCAGTTAAGAGACCGTTTAGTGTTGGGTGTGCGTGACGACCGCTTAAGACGAGAACTGTTAAAAATTAAAGAATTGACATATGAAATAGCATTACAGATGTGTCTTAATCACCAAGCCGCGTTACTTGACCTGTACCCTGACGCTAATGAGATAAAGCAAACTCCGTTCCATGTTACGGAACCTATGGATATTAGTAAAATTAGATCAAATGAGTGCCGACATTGTACGCGTGTGCATAAACCAGGAGAGAAATGTCCATTTATTAAGGCAAGATGTTTTTACTGTAAGAGATTTGGACATATTGCTGCTGTATGCAATAAAAAGCCTGGAAAGATACATGATATCTCTAACAATGATAACAATGGTGAAGAGGCAACATTCAGTGACAGATCTATGATGGGCATATATGTCTGCTCTGAAAATTATCGACAACCGATAACAGCAGATGTTATAATTGAGGGGGTCAAAGTGAATATGGAAATTGACTCTGGAGCGTCAAGAACTATAATATCGGAAGACACATATAAGAAGTTGTGGTCAACACCGCCTTCACTTAATCCTACTAATATAAAACTTGTAACATGGACTCGTGAACCGTTAAAAGTGCTTGGTCAGATGAATGTACATGTGAAGTTGGGTGCTAAGGAAGCTCGTTGTGACTTGATTGTAGTTTCGGGCAAAGGACCTAGTCTTTTAGGTCGAAACTGGTTCCACGGATTAAATATTGAAGTTGCTGGGCTTTGTTGGTCTGAAGACAAGATATCAGATTTAGGAAATCAGTTTCCTGGTTTGTTTGCTAATGAATTAGGAGAATATAAGGGACCACTAGTGTCTTTGCATGTACGTGCGGATGCTACACCAAAATTTTTAAAAGCTCGAGTGATTCCGTTTCCTTTAAAGCAGCAAGTTAATGAAGAATTAAATAAAATGGTGGACCAAGGAATTCTTACACCTGTTAATTACTCGGATTGGGCCACACCTTTACGGATTGTGAAGAAAGATGATGGGTCCCTGCGAATTTGTGGTGATTACCGAGCTACAGTTAATTCAGCAATTGATGTAGATTCTTTTCCACTCCCTAAAGCTGTGGAGGCTTTTGTAAAGCTGAGTGGTGGTCGTGTGTTTAGCAAGCTGGACCTTAAACAGGCTTACACGCAGTTAAAAGTTGATGAAAAAACAGCAATGCTTTTAACTCTTAATACTCCTATGGGATTAATGAAAATGAATCGTTTAGCATTTGGTGTAAATGCAGCACCGGCTATATTTCAACGAGTAATGTCAACAGCCTTTGCAAACAATGAGGGAGTTGCTTGTTTACTGGATGATATAGCTATAACGGGCCGCAATGAAGCTGAGCATGAACAACGCTTATATGTAGTTTTACACAAATTGCATGAAATGGGCTTCCGCTTAAATGTTTCTAAATGTATTTTTGCGGCTGAAAGTATTACTTTTCTTGGTCACATGATTGATGCTAATGGTTTACATCCGGCACCAGCTAAGGTTAAGGAGATTCGTGAGAAACCAGCTCCTACTAATAAAGGAACTTTACGAGCATTTCTGGGCCTGTATAATTTTTATGAAAAGTTTTTACCTGATAAGGCTACAATATTAGAACCGCTATACCGCTTGTTAGAGTCTAAAAGACCGTGGAGTTGGGGTGAATCTGAACAAATAGCTTTCGATACAGCTAAAAATCTGCTATCTTCCGAATTAACTTTAGTAGGATATGAGTTGGAAAGAGAATTACTTCTGATTTGTGATTCATCAGAATATGGTCTGGGAGCAATTATTGCTCATGTCATGGATGATGGCTCTGAAAGGCCAATTATGATGGCATCGAGAACTTTACAGAAACATGAGAGACGTTATGGACAAATCGATAAAGAAGCATTAGCAATAATATTTGGATTGTCAAAATTTCATGAATATTTAGCAGGTCGTCAGTTCTCCATTATCACAGATCATAAGCCTTTGATTGGGTTGTTCAATCCAAATAAACCTATACCTGAGCAGATATCACCCAGAATGTTGCGCTGGTCGTTAAAATTAAGTTGTTACAAGTATGATATTAAATACAGAGCGGGAAAATTGATTGGCAATGCTGATGCTCTGAGTAGATGGACGGTTCCTACAGCATCTATAGAGGAAGTTCCTCTTAGGGATGTGCTATTGATAGAAGAAACACCGGATGGTTGGGATGTAGATGCAAACAAAGTAGCATCTGAGACAAAAAAAGATCCACTTTTACGAAAGGTAATGTTTCACATGCTCCATGGATGGCCACGTTCAAACTCTGATCCTACCTTACAACCATTTTGACAGCGCAAGGAGGCTCTATCACATAATAAAGATTGTTTATTGTGGTGCAATAGAGTTGTTATCCCAAAATCTCTTCAGGAGAAGGTGTTAAAATTATTGCATGCTCCACATGCTGGAATTGTGCAAACTAAAGCTTATGCTAGAGGATATGTTTGGTGGTATGGAATGGATAAAGAAATCGAGAGAGTTGTATCTGAATGTCATCAATGTCAAGCAGTAAGGAATAATCCACCAAAGGATCCGCAAACGTGGATTGTGCCTGAGAAACCGTGGAAGAGAGTGCATATAGATTTTGCAGGTCCATTTCAGGGCAAAACTTTTATTTTATTAATAGATAGTTATAGTAAATGGCTGGAGGCAGAGATTGTTACCTCTATGAATAGTTCGATAGTGATAACAATTCTTAGGAAAATTTTTGCATCACAGGGACTTCCCGATATATTAGTTTCTGATAATGGTAGGACTTTCAGTTCTGGAGAATTCAACAAGTTTCTAAAAAATAATGGGATTAGACATTTGTATACTCCACCATATCATCCAGCCTCTAATGGCCAAATTGAAAGGTCTATACAAAGTTTTAAAAACAAACTGAAGAAAATGTCTGAGTTTGAGCTACCATGGAGTGAAAAACTTTGTAGAGTTTTATATTATTTCCGTACAGTACCATGTACTAGTACTAACAAAAGTCCTGCGGAGATGTTAAATGGTCGTAAATACAGAACAGCAGTGTCTAATTTACATCCAGATGCTTTACCGAGTCGCACTGAGTCACAATTGGATAGTGCAACACAAGCCTCACCAAGAAGATCTTTCATAGTTGGTCAACCTGTACTGATTCGAATGTATGGACCGGGTGAAAAATGGAAGAGGGCTGTAGTAGAAATGGTAGAGGGTAATAGCTTGTATACGGTGAGAACAGAAGATGGAGTATTACAACGTCGACATGTTGATCAAATTCTGGCTCGAAGCGTTGAGGTGACTAGCCAAAGTAATGAGTCGGATGAGACAACTATGCCTCCTATGCGTCTATCGCCTAGATCGAATCCTGATTCAGTACCAAGCAATGAACCTATTGAAATCCCGCCTCCAGAGTTATGGCCGGATCTAATTGGCATACCAAATGTGTCTGAGTAATAACTATTTCCAAATTGTTTTACACTTTTTATTGTTGGCATGTTATAAAATAACTTGAATGTGTGAGGGGAAGATATGTTATGTTTGTAATTAATGATTATTTAATATTATATGATTGGGGGTACTTGTATAATCATTTGACAAAATAAAACAGTTTAGCTTGATTCTCGAACCTGTTGTATCTTTTAGTTAGGTAAATAATCAACTATTATACAGCGTTGCCTTCAATTAAATTTTATGGACTAAAATTGTTTAAAAAAATCTTCACTTCAAATTACCTCAATACTTCAATGTTAATAAGGTATTAAAACTACAAATGTTCATAAAATATTTTAATTTATTTAGAAATAAATAAATTAAACATATTTGTGTAAAATAAGTTAATATTCATTTAAAATGGTTATTATTAAAGTAAAATGGGCATAAGTGTACGGAAATGAGTGACCAGTGTATGATTAAGCAAAATAATCGTATAGGCTATGATCCAATATATCATAATGGAAAGTTTTATATACTCTTAAGCATTGCATAAGTGCACAAAAATCACACCCGAAGTTATATATATACATACTGTAAGGCAAAACTTACTCGGAGAAATAATTTATATGCTGACAATAGATCTTAGTACATTTTTCTACTTCACTACAGAAAAGAAGATTCCATGTTCAACTATTTTTTTTAAATATAAATTTGGCTTAGTTTAGCATTGTATTGGTCTGAGTAGCATACAAATTATTGAATAGGTTAATTTAATGTATATTCTAGTTTTCATATTCTTAGTATATCTGTATAAATCACTGTAGGTTTTAGTCTTACCTTAATATTCCTTTAAAAAGCACAAATAGACGGGATATTTGGACGCTGATAAGAAATACTATGTCAAGCCACACTGACTTTATTTTGAGAAAATGGCGTCTAAAGATGTCAAACCTATTATTAATAAATTTGTTAAAAACAGTATATATCCATTTTCTTTACTATTTCGACAAAAGGTATAATTAATTAAATGCAGACGGGTATACTAAAACGTTTTATCGAATAATATTTTTTTCAGATATAGGAGTTTATTGCATATCACAAAAAAATGTTACAGTTCAATAATCTAAATATTAAATTAAGACACTTTTTTCCGTACTTTTTAATTTTTTTTTAAATAATGTAAAATATCTACCGCTTTATCAAAATACATCAATATCTGCAAATTTGACTTTTTGTAGCTTGACACGTTATTGCTTATCCATTTCCCTTGAATCCTACGATACTCAAGGACCAATAATAAAATAATTGTCTGATAAGTATTAGATAAAGGGAAAGTCTATAATTTCGAATAACTTTTTATTGCTGTTTTATAATGAATAAAACGAATATCTTATAATAAGCTTTATTTAATTATGAGTTAACAAATATTTTCGTATTTTTGAAAACAGGTTGTGACCTTAACTGAATATAAGTCAAATTGCGTATGCAAATGTACATGTTACAGAAAAAAAAATAAACACTGAGAACTGTTTTCTATGATAATGAATATTTATTTATATACTTAACAATAAGAATTCAATTCAGTTTCAAAAGCATCATGTATTATAATACATAAAGTTAATAACTATAGCTCAAAACTTTCCTCGTGCCCCTCAAGCCGGCCGACAGAACATGACTTACTTAGTAAGCGAAATTTTTAAAAATTATAATTTAAATTAACTACACAGTACAATACGCGGCGAACGCCCTCCGTCGGCGAACCGTGCACCTCTACACCAGGTGCACCTTTACAATAAATACCCATGAATATTCCATTCACATCAGAATTTTATTTGAAGAATGAAATTAATAAAATGGTGCTTAAAATGTTGATTGTGATAAGATGAAGCTAGTTCGAAATGCGATCGTCAGGTATCCGCCTGTGAAGAGGTTTTGACAACCCTGTGTGTCTAGTGCGAGTTTTTCGATATATACTCAATGGAAATTTGCATAAAGTTTACTGACGTTAACCATTCGACGTATCAAAAGTGTCGCTTGCACTCACAAAACATAAGACACCACCAATCACACTCAGTTTTGTTTTAATCCACCAATCACTTTAGTCACTAATTTTATTTCTCCTTGTTAACACGAGATGGCGCTGAATCAATTCTATACAAATCTGGGTTTAGTTTACTGCAATCGAGTTGTTAAGAAACACACTAGGCACACAGATTACCTCGCGATCCTCAAACATCTCACACAGCTTACAATACTCCTCGTCACGACACACGCAGAATAATCTTTTGCGTTTAGAGATCACACAATTTGACTTTGAATTTCAATATCCACTCTAATTTGATTATTCTATCTAGCAAATAGAAAGTAACAATTAGGTACAACTATTAATAAATTTTAAGACTTACGTTTATTACATTCGGTTATACTGCAACGTGTACAATAAGTATTTACGATCTATTCAACGAGGGGAATAATTTGTTTACAATATTATATCAAAAAACTCATTCGGATTTTTTAAAATTTTTCAGTTTTATACATCGACGATAATTGCATTCTCTATACTTTCTCTAAAAATATGAAAACGACACAACAAGATGTTTTTTTTTTTTTAATTAATTTATCCAAAAACATTTCAACTTTTACTTAGCCAAACGAATAAGACTATTAGGGGGGATACAATTTTGTGATGACTACATATCCGTGACTATTTAAAAATACCTTACAAAAACGCCAATGCTATCAGCAATATTCATACTTTGGTTTCCTAGGATTGCGGTCCGTCAAATTATGGTCGTCTAGAAAACCGTTTGACTTTACAGCGTCAAAATACGCCTTCTAGGAAACCGTGTAATACTATTTCCATAGTAAAAGGTTGAGTGATGACATAGACAAAGCGACCGCTAAATGGCAGCCAACGTCGTCCTAGGAAACTAAAGCTTTATCTTGCCGTATAAATTGATAACGCACGGACGCACCGTATCACATAGGCCATATAGATACCCGACTAGTATCCAATCTCGGCGTCACATTGCTTATAATCACATCTGCAAACCTTATTCTACACAATTCACGATTCGATTCTTTGCCATTTTGTATCCAAGCAAAAATATACAAACGTGTTTTTTTTTTCTAAGCTGTACAATTTATACACTATCAACGTAGCAACCGCGATTTAATGTGGCCATGAGAATGCTTTTGACGGTATTTTTACTGCATTTTATTTTGTTATATCGCCGGGAATAATGCAAAACAGCGTAACTAGCTTTTACAATCTATCTTTGAATCAAATATTAAATATCATTATTGATAAAAAAACAAGCTAGCTAAAAATTATATAACCGATATTTGTAAAATGAATACTTAACATAAATAAATTTTGACAAATCTTCGGTGACTACAAATACAATACACTGTATCATAGGAAATGTCCATTAAACCTTATTTTTATCAATACCTTATACCGATTTAATATTTGGTTCAATTTTATACTTTACAGCAAAAGCTAGATACGGGGTTTTGCAGTATCCCCGTCGATATGCTTGTAAGGCGTTTTGTCTCAATACCGCAGACGAAGCACCGTCACGGCCAGACGCAAGCGGTGCAGTGAGGCGCGACCGGTGATATTATTTACTCAGTCTATTCACAATTCGATACTAAATTCTAAAATGTAACTTTTCCTCCAAGACAGCGTGAAATTAAGCCGCGACCGTTATCGAGGAATGACTGAATTTCGATAAAATTGGAAATCTTGGAATGCCCTCGTTCCAGACGGCAGCGGCTATGAAATTTGAAATGTACTCTTCACTATATTAAGATTAATTAAATAAAATCATTACAATACAAATTGACATGAGCCGAGCACGTTCAAACGCATGAGATGATGTTTCAATCAGTCTTGTAGGGATAACGCTGCAATTTCACTCGGGACTCCGATTGAAACAAATTATACTTTTAAACTATTGTAATGAATTAATACATACATTATTGCACGTTATATATATAATTTACGTCAGTTAACGAATCATATTTCATACTTAGATCAACATTATCGTTTGTCACAAAACATGTAATGGAAATAAGATCGTCCTCTCATTTATTGCATGAAATTGTATATTCATATTATCACTCACTAAAACTATCATCATATAGGCATAAATAAACATAGGACATTACGTGGCATCACTATAGGAACGGAGCCGATTAAATAATGTATTAATAATTGTTTCTCGCACAAATTGAACTTAGTAATAGACAATGACTAAATAAAATTATATCTAGAATATGCAAATCACGGGCAATGTGTTGAGAACGTTGTTTGCGTATCATTTAATAGTACCTCTTACCGGCGGACCGTGGTGCAAGAGCTCTTCTAATTTACTAAAATTATGCTTTTAAAACGACGATTAGATATTTCTCAGTAAAACAATATCACGTCAGTGATAGTAAGCAACGAGTAACCAACACAGCGCCCGACAATTCCAACAACACACAACTTAGTATAGTCACGATATCTATGTTATGGTAATTCATTACTTACGTAACAAAATCGTATAATTACACTCGACAGAAACTATAGTAATGAACTCACAGTGGACCTAAACCATCACTGCATCACTAGTACATTAGAAGCGATACATCTACTGTTTAAAACTACGGCCGTTGAAAATGATATTTACCGTTCGATTTGTTCGTAAATGATCTGGAATGGATCTCCGATGAATGAGAAATGAGGTAAAGACAATCTCGAGTCTCCCGGGAGAGAAATAAATATATAATCGTAAGGTCGAAGGTGAACGTAAATAGCTACGGACGGGAACACAAACATGAAAGCCAACCGCACCTCGAATACGTTATGTACAAAATGGAGCAAACGTTTCTTCATTCCCTGTTGGAAATTCGGTGATAATTCTAAATCTATACATTTTTATTACCACTGTAACGTATACGTCAAAAACAAAACTAAGATATTTATGTATATCATTGACGCCATTTAGCGTCCAGTTTCAGCCCTAGTTTTGTCTTTGGTTTTCGTCATGAGAATCTATGGAGTGTCAGCATCGTTCAGTGATCCGTTGACGACTACTATTTTGCAAGCGTGGAATAGTAAATGTAACGGTAATTTCGATATTCGATACGAGAATTGTTACAATATTTGAACTTCGAATTCGATTCCAAATAATTAAGAAATATCAGTTATGTTACGTTACAAATGATTATCAATTATGTCGACTTTAATTTTCGAGTTGAATTCTATTTTGCCAAATGATAAAGAAGTTAAGTATCGAAATTTAGAAAACAATTCTATATATCCTAAGCGCTAAATTCCAATTGTAAAACCGAGAAAAATTTTGTGTAATAAAAAATAATTTTTTATCAATTATTTATGTATAGTTGCTTTGTAAGTGGTTATTGTACATTTATGTTTTGGACGTCATAAAGGTTATTTTACTTTAACTCTGACCACCTTATTAATAAAAAATATCTCGTCTCTGCCTCTCGAACTAACGCAAGAGACATTAAGACCACAGACAATATCATTTTTTTAATAAGTTTGTCAGACAGATTCTTATATTAAGTATATTATAACTGTAGCTGCCTGACCAACTGAATTGAATCGAAATCAAATACTATTTCAAAAATAGATGAATAATTTTTACATTTTCCTATATACTTCAAGTGCTCCGATTCTACATAAAATATACATTGAATTATCAAGTAACATTACCGCATAATAATTAAGTTATTAAATCGGGGAGCCGCGGATACAGTGAAATATAACGCTTTAAAATAACACAAAGCTCATTTTTATAATATAATGTCATAATATATGAAATAAAAATAAATATATTCGTTTGGTATTTCTAGATTTCATGATACCTATTTGTGAATCAACGGATCTATTTGAATTATTATATATGATAGGCTACTAAGTTTTCTTTCTTCAGATTTGGATAACCGTTTCGGTTCAGTAAATAATGTGGATTCAATAACAATAATAGATTTCGTATGGTTAACATTGTTCTAAGAGGATTTACTTCAAATTGTAAACGAACAAAAAACTTTAACTTCACACCAATATTCACGCTAACATTTTTCATAATATTTGTTTTCCCTCTCATGAACAATCCTAACCATCAAAAATAGAATACAGATATGATTGTTTTTAAACGATAATTTCCAATTAGCACTTATTCATACAGACAAATAAATGCGTGTACATTGAAGGGTCGAACGAATGCTTTATAGGTAGGGTTGCCAACTTACGAATACGAATCTACATTGCAGAATCTCATAACAACTGTGTTACATTATATATAAAAGTACTCGTTTAAACATCAAACCTCATTACAGATTAATATTTAAAAAAATAATAAACGGGCACTTTATTTAAATCTCTCCTCTTTTTATATAACAGAATTTGAATCGAAATAATAACAAATAATTTCTATTAACATCTTCCAATTAAGGACACGTTAAATACAAACAGTTTTATCGTACAATATGAATGGAAGATGGTAAGAGGCGATATAAAGTTGTACCATGAGCTAATGTACATTTAGAGGTATTACAGCGAGCGAGCGATATCACTCACTACGGAGCGTGCGATTCTAAAGGAGCGAGTACGTTTGTCTCTTTCTAACACGCGCGGTTAGAAAGAGACAAGTACCGTTACTCGGCAACACGGCTCACAATGAAGCGCACGACGCGCAGCGAGTTGCCTGTCTCTCTCTAGCCGCGCGTGGCCCGTGCGTTAGAGAGAGACAGCCACGTCGTCTCGCTCGCCACGACAACCCTAGCGTACAGCAGTCGGCAACCCTCGCGGTGCGGGGCGGTCACGCGCACACGCGTCACTTGTACGCGCGCGTCGCACACTTCTTCTTTTTGCGTTTGAAGAAACAGCAACATCTGGAATATACGGATTGTCTGTATGACGATTTTTTTTAGTCTGCCTTAGTTTAACTTCATACGTTGATATGTTCAAAATTCTTATTATAGTAATTTTCAATAAAGAATTCTATCTGCGATTTAGCTTTTTTATTGTTGAATTTTAATCTTCATATAAATTATGTTATGCTAGTATTAAAACCGCAGATATATAATTATTGAAACCGAGCATTTGTTGATACCGTCGGTAAAAGTGTTTTAGACCATTTTACCGACAGTATCGATATGGTTATTTTAAAATTTAAATTAATAACAACAACAGACATAAACAACGACAAACAGTAACATAGTACAGTAAGCCAAATTATATTAAAAATAATAATAAAATTTGTGTTTTAGCAAATAAATTATGAAAATGATAGTTGATTTATAAAAATAACACAACAACTATGCGAGCTTTTTTAAATCAAAATTGAGCAAATTTAAAAACTTCAGTAACTAAAAAAGTACAATAAAAAGAGAACAATATATTACAACAAAACATTTAGGGAATAAAAAATAATCTTTTACAGCATATTCAAAAATGAATGAAAAATGTATGATAAATTCATAAATGCATATTGCCAACCAACATCGTTTCTTTCTCATATTGCTACAGTAAAATATAAAAAAAATATATTACAAATAACTTTATTGGTATTATGCATTTAATAAACGATCAGTTTAATGAATTTAGATATATGTATGGATACAGTGGCGTGTACGAGGTTTTGAACTGAAAAAAAAATTAAATGGAAATCTATTTCTAAGAAAACATAAAGGAACACAATGAAATAGTGGTGTGGCTGATTTGCCGAGTAGGTCTTGTATCAAAATGTGTAAATTAAAAGAAAAGACGAAAGTGCGGTTTGGGGGTGAGTGGAAACGTAATCTAAAAAAAAGTAAAAACAAGGATTTATTATACATTATTCTTACAAGTTCAAAAGAGCAATTTATTTTTAAGGCCATTTATTCGATGGAAAATCTTATAGACATCTAGTTATATTATGAATTACACATGTCTTCTGTACCATTAATATCCTCGTCGCAGTTGTCAAAACAAATATTCACGTTACGTCGTGCAACGCTATAATGACACGTCATGAAAATCTACGTGCATTATTAAAATATCACGATATGCCATATTGCGGTACGATAATATGATTTTTTATTTATTTTCAAAATTAAAGCTCATTTTGATTAGGCAAATTAAATGATTAAGTCTAATCCCCTCCCCAATTTCTATTCCCTTTTATTTCTTATTTATTTTAATCTGGAAACGAATTTGTATTTCCTTTGGTATTGCAAATGTCTATGGGCGGCGGTGATCACTTAACATCAAGTGTCGCTTCTGCACGCTTGCTAGATATTTTAATAAAAAGACCCCTTTTATATCAAATTCGGAAACGGCTTAGAATTGAAAGTCAGTTTATTTATTTTTTTAATTGGCCTTTAACACTTAAATCATGATGTATCAAAAATGAAACGCTTATCAAATCAAAGCCTATGTCAACAAAAAAAAACTACCAAAAATCTAATTTGGCTACATGTTTATATTTTATATGGCCTGTGATTACATACTATTGTTTTTGTACTAAATAAGTATTAGTTAGCCTGTTTATATAAATTGATTTTTGATCAAGTCATACACGCCACTGTTGAATGAGTGAATGGGTGTGAGTGTGTGAACTTAAGCTAATAAAAGTAAAAGAGAAGGGAATGCATACAGTTGAAACACTGACTTGGTGTCGTCGACCACGTCCACCTCGTGGTGCTGCGTGATCGGCGTGTTGCTGTGGCCGGCGGTGGGGTCGTCCGCGCCCAGCTCGCCATTGGTCGAACTCACCACCTTGTTGTATACCATTGGTTCGTCAGATGGATGCTGATAAGCGATAATGTGTCAACCCAAAGCCAAATTCGGACATATTGAGGTATCCTGATAATTCGTCACGTATTTAAAATTATACAACGTTTCGAGACATCTAAACTAAATAAGTGCGGAAAAATATTTTTAAAAACTTTTTTTTAAAGATATTTTTTTACCAATCTACTTTTAATTCATTATACCTTTTATCAAAATAGAAAAGAGTAGATGGAAATATATTTCCTCACACAAATTTATTAACAATAGGTTTGACATCTTTAGATACCATTTTCTCAAAATAAAGTCCGTGTGGCTTGACATAATATTGCTTATTATATTCTAAATATAGGTTGTATCACTTCACTCTAAACGTCTGAATACGAAGAGAGTCAGAGTTCTCACAATGTACAGTCGAGTATACAAAACTTAAGACATTAACATGTATATTATCTATCTTTAATGATTTATATTTTTAAAAAATGTAAAAAAAATCTTGTGTTTATTGTAGGCACACGTTCCTATCACTTGTTTCCTGAAAATTTAATTGTTCCATATCATTTGATTATCATTAAAAGACAATCACATTATAAGCACGATATAGTTATCGTAAAATAGTGTCGAAAAATCATGTTTCGTGTACAAGTGCTATCAAAACAATAATACGCTGTCAAGAATTGTTAAAAAGCTTTTTTGAGCATAAACAATTAAACCGAAATATTCAGCCTATTTATGATTACATTCAAGCAACATTTATAGCACATATAAACATACACAATTTTAGTCATTCGAAAAGCATTTTCAATACGTTTCAAAGATTATTGGCTTACTTCTACGTACACATATTCTCGAAGTAATATCAAGCGGTGTTTTTAATACTCATTCACGAATGTATGAATATTGGTAATGCCACAACAAAAGCTTTTCAATTCGTTACTATTCTGAAGAGCGGTATCTTCTGGCGACACTGACTTTGACTGTTGTTTATCTATATAAATAACTAAAAAACAATTTTTGATGGTCTTCTATGCGCTCCGAAACCATTGGTCGAATTATGATTAAATTTCAAAAAATCTATAAACTTTAGGTCAATTGCAACGAATGCCGATTACAGGTACGTTATTATACAAAAGAGTAGCTACTGTCAAAAAGATAGGTTCACTATTTTTTTAGTTTTTAAAATTTTATCGTCGAGACATTCTCGACTGCGCCGAAAAATCCTCATATCTTCTCTATCCACGTATACAATGGTTATATAATAAAGTGCTTATATGGCATAACTAAGATCCATTAGAACAAAATTTGAATGGAAGAAAACAACTAAAATTCTGTATATTTCTCTAACAAAAAATCATAGAATCAATAATTTGTATTATTATAGAAGTGTCAGTTATTTTGAAAAAGGTATAAATTGAATAAATTGATTTTACTGTTTTTAATCATTGTAAATGTCAATACATTTTAGCATACATTAGCTAAAATAGAAAAAAAAAACGAATTTGGCGAAAGTCGTACTGGAACAATTTAAAAAACTTTTCAAGGTAAAATCCGGCTATATTCAAACATTTCTAAATATTCAATACTTATCAACATCCGGTCGATAAAGTGACGTTTATCCTACATAACTATGATTACGTTTAGATATTCAACGTCAAAGTCAGTGCGATTATTTTAGCCCAAAGCGACATGCAGACATTCACACAACGATTGCCGCAAAATGTTCACAACTGACCGTGGACACCGATCCGGGAAATTTCACATACCGAAAATGCTTATTCTTCAACAGCTAAAAAATAAATACACCAATATACATCCACATTTCATCGACAAATAATATCGCATAAATATCATATAGAAAGAAAATCGAAAAAAATCCTAATTTCATGCATAATAATAAACAAAAAATTATTTCGAAAATAGGTAATTAAAAATTGCCATGCTCTTAGCAAACAAGGTCTAAGGTCGGTAGCGTTCGTCGAGACCATTTTGTGTGTAACTGTATTTTTATAATTATTATAACATCACACGATAACAGAATGTAAAGCGAAGGGAACATTTGGTAGGAGGTATATTCGCTGAGAAAAACGCGATATTCGTATGCAATGATAGTTTTAACACATTGATCGTCGTCTATCCAACGGTAGATTCGAATTTTTCGTGATTTTACATGGTAGCCAATTCTTTTTGGTCCTAGATTAATATAGAAATTGTTACTTAAGATTAGATGTTTTAATTTTTATACATGAATATTAAGGTGAAAAATAGTTAAAGGAATACATAAAGAGAAACATATAAACAAACATGAACAACGGAAAGAACGTCTAGATATCATGGAAAACGGAAAATTGATCCCATAAACGCGATTTTCTAATCGACTACGGCGCTCAATGTATAAATATATTGGTAGTACTTGTATGCCAATAAATACACTCATTAAGTTTTGATTACGAAATTACATAAGATTTACATAAATTATTTATCAACCTAAAAATATTGTCAGCGACTAATTTGTCACAGCTGACGTATTTCCTGGGTAACTGTAACCAAGTTACAGTTGTTTTATGTCAGCTACGAGAGTAACACTTACAAGTCGCCGGAGATAGTGCGAAACCCCGTAACTAGCTTTTGCAATAAAATACATCTTTAATTCAAATTTAAATTTTATTTTTGATAAAAAAAACAAGCTAGCTAAAGTACAAATACAATACACTGCGTAATGGCAAATGTTCATTAAACCTTATTTTTATCAAAAATTTCATTTAAAATTTGCTTCAAATTTAGACTTGACAGGAAAAACTAGATACGCGGTTTTGCAGTATCCCCGTCGAAATGTATCTTTTACACGACTGCGCGACGCAAAGGAGGGTAATGTTTATCAGTAAATGTATGTATGTACGTATGTGGATTTGTACCTTTGTGGCACTATTTAGATTTTGATAAATGGCACGTCGTTGTTACGCCGTCGGATTTTTTATTTTACCAATTATTTACTTGTTGTCGTACGAGTGCAGTGTTATGATCGTGCCAGTCAGCTCACCTGTACGGAGCCGTGCCTGTCGGCGGGGGTGAGGTGTCCGGCGGGCGTGCCCTTCCCGCTCTGCGGCCAGTTCCCGCCCGTGTTCGCGGTACCACCTGTACCGGAATCCTTTACGGCGCCCTGGAATTATATGTTACAAACTAAGCCAGTGCTTCTCAAACATTATTCGGTAATATTCAAACTACACCTTCGTGTCTCACTTAATACTTTTATTTTAAGCCCAAGCCAGTTCCAGCATAACCTTATTTTACCTAATAATTAGGTAAGCTAATACACATTTAGTAAAAATAATATTTTTTTATTAATAATAGATATTTTGATATCGTCTATTTACGATGCATCGATAGTAGATATTTGAATGGAGTTATCACTATTGATCGATAGTAGATATTTGAATGGAGTTATCACTATTTACTGTGATCGTTCGTATAGGTACAACAACAGTTTTGTTTGAAGTCGGTTATATTATTCTACATAAACATTTTTTTTTTGATAATAGCATATATTTTACACTTTTTTTAAACATTTCTAGCAATATATCGAGTTTAATCTACCAATCATAAATATTTCAATCTAATGAGTGGCTTTTAAATTTATATAACACAAGCTTACGGTAATTATCTAACATTTAATATTCTTTAAACAAAGTGAGATATTTAAAGTATGAATTTTACTTATTTTATTTACTTATATGTTTCTCTCATACTATTTCAGGATTAAAATCTATACTCATTTCCAACTTTGGACAAGCTCAATGGCCCAAAGTAACTCTCGCCTGCCATACTTAGTCGTTTGTTATTTATCTGGTTGCTAGGCAACGTCGATAAACAAAATCAAAATAGTCTGTATAATAGGTGACAAAATCCATGAGCACATAACATAACTACAGTTATATAATATCATTGGCACAATACATTTATATAATTAATTAAATCAATTTTGATAAACAACGGCACGAATAAGCCTATTAGAAATCATGGAGCCCCGTGACTCGTCACGTGTCATGTGAGCAGCTAATCTTAATTAGCCATTAAAATAAATACCGGCCTAAGTTATTACGGCTTAATCTGAAAATTGGCTTAGTTCTATACTGAGAATAACATTATTTTCTGTAATAATATATATTACAGAAAATAATGTTATTGTATTTTTATGAAGGCAAAAGTAAATATAAATAACATAACATATAAATAATAAATGATCAATATTTAGCATATGCACTCCAAAGAAAATGAAGGTATCAAAACTGAAAACATGTAAATAAATGAGGATTTAAAGGAGTTAAATTAAGGTATTGTTATTAAAATATTAAAACACATCTAGGATAATATTTAGCGACGGTAAAACGGTTTAAAAGCCACAAGCTAAAAGCTTCAATGAGACATTGTGTATTTTGATATAAAATAACAAATAATTTATATTTACATAACTTAGTGATGATAGCTAGCAAAAAAAAAATAGTGAATAAAATTCAAGATTAAAGTATCTCCTTAATTCGTTCAAGGTAAGGAAATATCTTCAGATTATTACTAAAATAATCACACCAAAATCAAAATAGTATTATTAAAATTAGGAAATCTAATTATCAACACAAGTATGGAATTATAAGGAGAGATTTGTGGTGTACAGGGAGATAGGGTATAGCGAACTATGAGGTTATAAAAACACAAAACAGGGTATAATTCGGACCAAACCTCTCCGGATATAAGCGCCGCCTCATCGTCCTCAACCAAACCAATCATATAATCACACAAATCATCCTGCACCGACAAAAAAGCAAATAAGTTTGCCAGCCCTTTCACTAACCAGCTTTTAAACTTAAATATTTATCTTAATAAAATTATTTAAGAAAAAATAAACAACTTTATATTAATAATAGACCCCATAAATTGTAAACATATATTGTGTCTCGAAGACTATCTTAAACAGTTGATCGCGATTGTTATAGTAAACATTTGATAGTAATATTTGGGTGCTGATAAGCAATACTGTGCCAAGCCACACGGACTTCATTTCAAGAAAATGGCGTCTAAAGATGTCCAACCTATTCGTAATAAATTTGTTTCAATATTTATATATCAATTTTTTCTTTTCAACTTTGGTAAAAGGTAAAGTGAATTAAAAACAGATTGGTATAATAAAAATTTATATCTAATAACATATTTTTCAAATATATACATAAGTTTATTATTTTAATTGCAGAATAAGGAACCCACTTGAAATTCTAAATATTAAATTAAGAAACTTTTTTCGTACTTATTTAGTTTAGATGACTTGTTTTTTTAATAATATTAAATAGGTGACGCATTATAAAAATACAACAATATCTCCGAATTCGACTTCTTGTGGGTTTACACATTATTGCTTATAAGCATTCATTTAATAATTAGTCTACGGTTAGACTTACAAAAAATATGGCAAACGTAACGGACATTATTATTTAATTCATCTATTACGAAGTTGGGTAATAGTGAATATTTTTAGTAATTGATACTGCGATGATTTACATAAATAAACATGTTGAGTGAAAAAACTGGCATATATATGAAACAAATATCTCGACAAAATAAAGATCTACTACATATTCTAACATATTTAAATATAATAACTGAAAATTACAAAAGCTTAAGTTAATAATAATTTCGCAGTTTTGGAAGTGATTACGATCTAGGCGTGCTTATGATTAGTGGCAGTAAGTACAAGTCACTATTTCATTATGCACAAATAGTTTAGCCGTTTCATTTATAGAACATTATAGTATATATATAGAACCTTTTTTTTTTGTTTATATATATTTATATAAATTGGACGCTGATAAGTTGTACTGTGTGGAGCCACACGCACTTAATTTTGAGAAATTGGCGTCTAAATATGTGAAACCTTTTCTTAACATTTTTTTCGAAGACGTATATATCCATCCACCTTCTTTTTTCTATTTTGATAAAGTGTATAATTAATTAAAAGCATATTGATATAATAAAAACAATCTAATAATAAGTTTTTCAAACATATTAGATTGTTGCATAGTACAAAATATTGACCACACTTCAAATATTCGAAACATCAAATCAAGTAACGTTTTTTCCGTGCTCATTTTGTTTAAATGATTGATTTTTTTTTATAATGTTAAATACGTGACGTTATATCAGAATACATTAATATCTCCGAATTCGATTTTTTTGTAGATTGAAACGTTATTGCTTATCAGCATCCAATTATCATATTATTATACGATTAGTCATTACCTTGTGGAAGGCCTGATGTCTATCTCGGTTAGGTGACACAACGATCTCGTGACCAGTCTGAATTGAGCCCACTGGTGTCGACTGAAAAGTGTAAAAAAAATGATTTTAATTATTATTTCTTTATAGAGCTTAACACAATTAGCTACGTACTTTAAATAATGAGTGAGGGACACAGATATAGCTAAATTAAATTGGAATTTTAGTTTTAGACAACTGAGTAATAGCGATGAAAAGAATTAAGAATAAGAAAGAAACAAAACTCGATTTTAAAATCGAATAATTATTATAAGGTAATTTTATACAATCTCTCACTCATAAAATAACAATGTTTAAAATCTACCTACTCAAGACTCAAAATGAACGTAATGATGTCAAAATGATAAAATATTAATACCAATACACGAAATAGCCAATGGTTAATGATTGCTTTGCGTTAAAATATAATTTTAAAATGACGATTCGAAAATGAAATTGAAATAAAAGCATCATAAATATTGCTCATATATCGTTTATCTATATGTCGCACGCTTTGTTTTAAAATGACCAAATAAAAAAATCTCTGGAACGAGCTAGCTAAACCAAAGAGGTAAAATTTGTTTGTCACTTCGTACGTAGGCTACTGATCTGATTTGAAAAATTACTTTTGCGTTCGAAAGCCTGTTTATTGTGGAACATTATAGGCTGTATTATATCACGCTACGAACTATAGGAGCGGAATTGTAATCATAAATTAGTGAAACCAAGGGGCAGCTAATTTCAAATAATTCTGTGTTTCATAATCAAATGATACGGAAAAACTAAAGTATTCTATAAATGTTTTGTGACATTAAAATATATGAGGTCACATATCGATATCTCAAAAAATGCGAATTTTTGAATTCGGTCATTTTAATACTAAACGTGCGATACATATAATATGAAACACTACATGTACATTACAAGATTTAACTAATCGAATGTATACATAATCGAGTTACCCACCTACGTCGTACACCAGTAATGCAATGAACTGACCTTATCCGATTTATTTCTAACGATATTCGAAGGCGGCGCGTTACGTAATATGCGCATTACGTGCATGTTTGCGGGCTGTCGGCGAGCATGCGGCACACAATAGGCGAGTAAGTAACATGCGGTCGATAAGCGGTAAGAATGCGGTAAAGAAGCAGTCAAAATGCTTATCTCATTATATGTAGTAATATTAGGATATTCCATTTTAACGTGAATACGTCAAGTTATAGTCTAAAAGGTCATGTTAGAAAACTTGATTTAATAATTAATAATAATTTAATTATTACTCTCCACAATTAAAAATACTTTAGTGACGTGCTTAATAAATTTATAGATATAATAATATCGTGGGAGAGTAGTGACTCTCGGGAATCGAGTTTCTGATGATATATTTAATATACATTGAGACTAAAATGATATCATTCAGACACCAATACAAAACAAATTTACCTAGCAGCCAACTAGATGTTGAAAATAATTTATTAACCGCAACTATTGCGTGCTGTCAGCGGTATGCGAAAAGCATGCAGTATACAATAGGCATGTAATTAACGCGATCGGTAATCGGTATGAAATCAATCAAAACTTATTGATGCATTTTCATGGTTTAACCACTGAACCAACTATGACGAAATTTAATAAGAAAACAATTGGAACTCCGGGAAAGACCATCCTCTACACTACTGAGTCAATAATTCTTGATTTAATATAACATCAATAATTCTCCAGTACAGAAACTTATGCATCTTTGAAACACTTGTATATAAGGAAAATTTAATATTTACATTAAAATGTTTCACAATTTTTTTCTGTTCTTATGTAGTAAAACAATTTAATTAATTATACATTATACTGATAATCGTATATGAATGTTTCCCTTCAAAACAAAACATTGAATAATTAACTGAAATTAGAATATAAAAACATTGTTCGACATCAAATTACTGCACTAATCTACACAAAAACACACATTCACATATTAGCTTTATTAAATATAATAAATAATAATTTCTATTCAATTAGCAACTAAGAATTATCGGATAAGAAAATTCATTTATAGCACAAAGAACAAGTCATGGTTTTTGTCAATAATATATTTTAGTTACCTTTTAACAAATTAATGTTTTATGTATCAGTTTAAAATGAAAATAAAAAAAATAAACTTAAATTTTTTTTGCTAAATTGGTTCTGTGCAAGCAGTATAAAGGAATTAAATATAGAATTGCATAACAAAGCAATGTGACGAAGGTAAAGCATTTGAGCAAACAAAGAATTGAAAGCGTGAGTGGAAGAAGGTGATAAGTCGCATTTTAGATTTATCGCTTTTCTATGGATAGATTTTTTGTGTATACAAACAATTTTGACCCTTAAAGCAACTGAATTTAAGTCTTTCTATAGAAATACACTATTTTCGGATAAATGCATGTAATATGTTTAGAATTTTTTGTAATGAACTAAATTTTTTGAAAATAGAATTTTGCGACATATTACCTTCATTCATTCATGTCTTCAATACATTTAATGAATGAAGGACGATACTAAACGCTAATTGTGCACAAACATATTTACAGTTTGGGGTACTTGAAATTGTTGTACGTTTTATATAAAAGGGTCTTATTTGAATGAAATTATGAATAAACTAAAACTGTTTAACAATTGCAAATATTACATAAAAAGTAGCGATTATGTTCTATAAAAGGCACGTTTTCGTAATAAAAATGTACATTTTAACCATTAACATATTAACAGAGATAATTTAAATTACATTAAATTTCAAAATAAATATGGAATGTAAATTAACACATTCATTACACTTCCCTATGTGTCCAATATATTATAAATGGACACATATGGAGTCGGCGACAGTGAATGTGTAAACATTAAGACAACTATATGATATTCTATTTGGTATCCTACTTTGTGTATAATTTAAATTTATTGTATATAGTTTAACAGTTTCAGAGTCTCAGATTATATTTTTTTTTATTACAAAACTTGATTGTACGTTATACTTCATGTACATCATAGTTGCAAAGCTTAACAAACGGATAAGTGGAACTGTATATCACTCTCATTATACTACTACGGAAAAACTAAAATAGACTAAAATTGAGGAAATTTAACATGGAAATTTTTAAAACTGGATTATATATTTTTGAACAAATTTTAGAAAACAGTCAATAATCGTTTGACTTGATATTTATTTTTGATAATTATTATTGCAGTGGCTTTTATCACAGCCTTGTTTTTTTAACAACATATCTTTGGGAATTTATTACACCGATCATTTTTTTATTCAGTATACCCAAGAATTTTTATAATTTAGTTTCAAAGATTAGCGACAGTAAGACTATTGAACATTTAGTGTCTCTGAGACACGCCTTGTAAATATTTTTAGCTCTTTATCTACTGTTATGTTACATTACAAGTAGCACCAAAAGACATATTGGTCAAAGCACATCAGTAGTTTTAGTATTAATACAATTAGTTTAAGAATTATATTAACGGATTAAAGCTAGCACTACGCGAACCAGAGGTCAACTTCCCTCAGGGGTGGTACAGTTAGCTGGTCAATGATTAGTAACATAATCAAGATCTTGGGCGAAAATTACACATGCAAGTTTTGCTAACAGATTTACACAAATTATTTACTTTTACACTTGAAATAATTTACTGTCTGTATCTTATTTATTGACTTATGTATGAGCACCTAGACCGTTACAAGAATAAAACTTACAAGTGTAATTCTCGCCTTAGCAAAACCCTTCCTTTTTGTTACATTATCAAAACAATGAAATGTAGTTAGTATATATTAGTACTCAAGAGGTCAATAACCCCATATTTATAGTTATAGTAATGTAGCTAATTTAGCTAGTGTTAGGTTGCGTAAATCTGAGGTCAATGACTCCGGGCCATATACAGTTATAGCATATAGCTAATTTAGCTAGATTTTAATAATAATATAGTCAATTTACCATGGTCTTGCCGGTCCAGTCGAACTCGCCGTCGTCGACGTAACCGCGCCGCTCGAAGAGATCGCGGAACATCCGCCGCAGCTGGTCGTAGTCGGGCGTCTCGAAGAAGTCCAGCCGGCGAACGTAGCGGAGGTACGTGGCCAGCTCCTCGGGGTGCCCCTCGCATAGCACCTGCGAGGAAACAGGGGTCATGAAATAATGGTCGTAGACCATAGGGGTCATAAAAGACTGGTCGTTTTGCATAGGGGTCATGAAAGTCTGGTCGTATACCACAGGGTTCATGAATGACTGATTTTTTTTTGTTTTACATGTATATATTATATACATTTATTGAAAGACGACCGAGTGGGAGTAGTACCGAATGTACTTCTAACTCAGACGGTTGCAGTTCGATTGTCGCTCGAGGCAGATATTTGTGCTTGTATAAATAATTGTTTCTAGATCTGGGTGTTGGTCCTTGTTGGTATCCCCACCGTGGCGTCATTATCACTATCTGATAATGATCTTTACTCTTAGTAGGGACATTATTTTAGTCTAAATGATTACTTGCTAATGCCCTCAGTAGTCGCGGAGGTCAGGTGGTAATGTGTGAAAATCGGTAACTTATGAATATCTGGCCTAGAATAATAAGCTGACACTGGTACATAACCGTGAAAAGTGCTAGGTAGATGTGTATACCTTATCGAAAATAAAATTACAATACAATATTAAAATTCATGAGAAGCTTAATTATCATTTATGTACATATAATATCAGAGTGAAATGGTGGCAAAAATGCTTACAGCATTTGTCCTTTGGATTTCTCAGTACTCAATATTGACAATATTTTATATCATATCATTGTAATCGTATTTATTAATTAAAGCGTTAAAATCATTAAGCCTCGTCATTAAAAAGTTCTATTAGACATAATAAAATATATTTAAGTACACAGATTATTAATTTATTTATCAGTTATTCAATGAATTACAAAATTAACAAGATAACGAAATTCGTCATATCTGTTACTTATTCTGTTAGGTTTCAGAGTTATTTTATACCACTCTCGACAATAAAACTTACTTAAATGTAATTCTCGCCTTATGAATGTGAATTATTTTTAATAGTAACGATATTTAATACATATTTGTTAATACTTATGTCAAGAAATATGGGGATACATTTAATACTGGTCTGGTAGCATTTTTTTTAATTTTCAAACAAAAGTCGTAAAAAAATGATTAAACATTACCTCAATTGGAGTCGCTCGTTTGGTATCACCGATTTTTTGGTATCTTTCTTTGAGTGTATCAGCTTTTAAACCCTGCCAGGGTAAGGAACCACGTAAAAAATACATAAACATATGCCCCAGAGCTTCTAGGTCGTCGCGTCTAGATTGTTCTGAAAAACAAAAAAAAAACAGTTATTTTAGTTACGATTTAAAACAGGAACAAAATATTTGAATTAAAATTCATTAGACATTTTTAATCTTTAAAAAAATATCAATGTCTTGAGAATTTGATTAATTTTAGGAAATCTATAAATAGTAGATCTATTAAAATAAATTAAATCATGTATTCACGTTTTGGATTGCGATCTAATCAATATCAATTAATATAATCGATTATAACTTGTAAAATATATTGAGGTGCTCCTTCGCCAGTAATATGTTAATGTACTTTAACAATTTTAGATTCGATTTCGAGAATTACGTTACAATACTGCCATACAGACTAACAAGCAACAAAAAACAATGTAACAAATGCGCAAATTATTTGATAAATTATATCAAGGATGTCACAAATTGCACTATTACAGGATTCTTAATGTAATGCTCAGTTTTCCACAACCACTGGTGTAATGTTCGAATATGAACAGTTACATTACAGACAAATACTCCTACTGAGTAAGCACTCTTATGTTACATCACAGGCAGATCATCTCCAAGTGAGTGAATGCTCTTATGTCACATTATAAGCAAATACTCCTGGTGAGGGAGAGCTCTTACATATGCTATGACTTTACATACCTTTTCCTAAATGTGTATTTATTGACATGTATCTCGCAGTCCCAGTAAGTGACTTGTGCTCCCGGTATGGGATATGTTTGTTTGTCTCTAAGTCTATATATTCTTTGGCCAAACCGAAATCTGAAAAATATTTTTTGTTATTATTATTATTTAATTATAAATAATATTAAGTGTACTTACTAACTTACTGGATTTGAGCCTTATTTAGAAGTTATTTTACATTTTTAAAAGTGTATAAAAGATTTGTAGAGTTTCAGTAAAAATATAATTATTCATAAAAAATGTAATTAGGTTTACGATATAATTATAGAAAATATTCTATACACTAATAACAATTAGTCACTTCTACATTAATTTTACATGAAAAGACAAAGTTCTTAATATTATTATCATAATATTTATTAATAACGGTTAAACAAGATAACCTAACCAGGTCTAACATTTTTATCTAGTAAAGGCTGTTTGAAAATAAGCCTAACCCCTTTCTTTTTACGTTCGCAATATTCTCATTTGGCGTTGCAAATGTCACTTAGGATCAAGTGACTCACCTGCTTGTTTGACCGCTAATTTATTTAAAAAAAAAGAGTCACTGTTAAACTTTTAAGCAGAAAACATACACGGAAATGTCAAGAATAAAAGGTCTCTGTAAAAGTGCGCTAAAAGATACTAAAACCGCCGAAAAATTTAAGGAATATATCTGTGTTATAATAAAATAAAGGAGTAAATCAATTGTTTTGTAAATAGCTCAATTATTAATATAAATACTCATCACAATTTTACTGATGTTTAAGAACTACGTGATATTTACTTCGATAAAATAATTAACAATTACAAAAGTAATCAATACAAGATATCGTTAGAAATGTCCTATGCAAAAAGCCGTCGGTACAACATTTCAACCGCAAACCTCGTTGTCTCAAAGATTGAATTACTCCATCGTACTCATTGCACCGCGTTACCTAACGACACTTATTGTGCCGGCTTGCTATCGTGTTATCACAAATGTATTGTTACGAATAATCTAATGAAATCTTAGCGATATAAAGTTTCAAGTCGCCTTTTTGTTCATTACATATACACGAACAATACAAGGATGTATTAAAATTAAGCTTTTTATATTTCCTGGTTCAACTGTTGTGTGATAGAAAATATTTCCGAAATTACTTCGAATAGATTTTTATCTTTTTCATAATAACAAATGCGGTCTTCTATTATACTAAAAAAGTGAAGTTACAATTTAATATATAATAGTTTATTTTATTGTTCTTTCATTTTATATAATTATTATAAAATAAACTAAGAAGTAAGACGATAGAAACTAAAAAGTAACGTAACTAACGAATTTAAATGTAAAATAAGTAGTAATATTAAAAATATATCTAAAATTATCTCTGTCTTAGCTATTAGTATAACAAGGACAAGTTTTTATTAAATTAATTAAAACGTTCGTCGATAGCATTCAATACATTATCCGACAAAAACAAAACGAGCCGAAAGACAGCTGACGCGGTAACGTTTTCCTATCCACATTGTCTGCAGTGCATAATGGGATTACGAAGGTCAAGTGTCTATCGATTCGCGAAAACTGGGCCTTGTGGATTCAAGGTGGCGAGTAAAACTGCGGCAAGAATTATATGTTGAATACCGTTAGATATTTATTTTACACAATGTATGTTTAAGAAAAGACCTCATTTTTTTCAAAACATAACAAAATCCTTACATTAATTAAACCGTATAATTTGCCGTATATCGTTAGTACCGATTCGTTACCAAAAGTTCATCTAGAATACTGATACCGCAGATGGCGCAATAATACAGGGAATAGTATCGAATTAAGGAATTCGATTCCTGGTTAGGAAAATATACTATCGCACTCGCTCGTAAGTAATCACGAAATTCTCGAAACTAATGCAGTTTATCATGAAATTTGGTCACATTTTATAATTGTGTAACGATATATTATAATGATAATAACTTATTACGCTACGAAAACATATTTGGAAATTGAGATTTCAAGGGCTAAAGAGGGTTCGAATTTTGTATAGATATTTCTATAGAACTTGAAACATTGGTTGTGTAATTGAGATGAAATTAATTTAAAATATTCGGAAAAAAAATAACCTAGCACTTTCGTAGTCGAGCGTAACAGCTGGTCTATACTAATATAAAAGAGAACGAATTTTGTCATCGCCGGGGATACCACAAAACCGCAAATCTACCTTTTACTATAAATTCTAAATTTGAAAAAATAAAGCCTTATTGATATGTCCCATTAGTATTTGTAGTGTCACCGACAGTATGTCAAAATTTATTTATGTTAAGTATTAATTTTACAAATAGCGATTAATAATTTTTTAATAAGAACATTTGATTCAAAACTAGTTACGCAATATTGCGTTATCCCCGACAACATACAAAGTAAACTCCAGAACCACTAAACTTATTTTAAAAATTACTGTACCATTTGAAAAGTATATTATTCTAAATTTAATCTAAGTCAATAGGCTATAATATTACACAGCTTTATTATGTGTATTATTTAAAAAAATATCTTCATTAACGCAAACGAAGCCGCGTAAAAAAGGCTAGTTAATAATTAAAATAGAACTGCAATTTATCAGGTTATGTGTTAAAAACGTGACGTCAACAGTTCTTTTTCTCGGTATCTAAAAACGTATTAACAGTTATTAATTCCTCACAGCAGTGTTGAAGAGCATACAGTAATTTCATTTAGAAATGGACAGCGACCTGAATTATAAACGATACACAATTGTACACAACATTCATCAAAGTAGAACGTTCAAGTAATAGGCCACTTTTTGTCTTGACACAGTTGCATGTAAAGTAACATTTTAACTTTATGATACGAAAATATATTAACGTGGATCACGACTGCGATGTTCCGAGTTAATGTGACAATTGAAGACATGAATGGGTAAGGTAATATGACGCAAATTTTAAGTTTCTCTAAACATTAAAAACCTATTAAATACTATGTCTAAAAATAGTGTATTTGTTTAGATAGCCTCAAATTTCATTGTTTAGAGGTTCAAAATTGTTTGTATACACATAATACTTTCATCCATGCATAAAACAGTCTCATGTCTTTAATTCAGACGTTTACTTTTCTCTACAGGATGTGCCTGAATATTTTTTAACAAAAAATAAACAAGTATGTAATTATAATAAAATTGATTGTTTAAACGTGCTTACTTCCGGATCGACCGGAGAGATTTTTTTTTGGCGTTAGTACAATTTTTTTACAAGAGAAGGTTAAAGGTTACGACACTATACTACGTCACAAAGGAGCAGATAACTAATCATAAATGTGTACCAATCTAGCTGGTGCCGTAACAAGGGCGTGGCACTTCGTATACTATAAAAAAATTAAAAAATACATAACAAAAATTGACTCACCAATGATGTGTATGATTTTTTCCCTTTTACTCGTTGCTCTACCTATTAAAAAATTCTCGGGTTTCACGTCCCGATATATTAGATGTCTCGTGTGAACATATTCGATGCGATGTAACTGTAAAAGACGGACATTCATTAAACATCTCAATTGCAAACATTAGAATAAATTATCGGGGATTAAATTTCAGGTCTTTGATCCTAATAAATTTATTCGCCTTGACGTGTTAAGTATTTCATATTATTGTAAAATATAGCCAGTGCAATCGTCAATTAAAATGAAAATACGTCATTATAAGCTAATATATAGAGATGTTTGCAATCAAAGTGTTCTTTCGAAAACAAATTCTATATGTCTAATATATGCTACAAAAAATAATTGCTTGTTTACTTTACTATCTAAATATTATTATTGCTCTTGATCAAGCATTAACAATGCAAAGTTTTTCACGCCGCGCGCGTATGTGCGAGTGAATGTTTTACTATATGGTAATGTTTATGAAGATTTTAAGTATGCATTAAATCTTTTTAAAATTTTTATATAAAATATGATGTACCAAAGAGCAACTTTAAAAGAAATGCTAGATTGTGAACAGCCTATATATTGAAAATAACTTTTTTATTGTTAACATTAATATACTACAATAAAAAAAAATAGTGTAAAATATCACAACAGTGACTAACATTTACCGTATAAAGTTTTTTGTAATGCAATGCTCAACTAAACCTATTCAAGCGTCAGCTCATTTGTCAAAATCAATTTAGACGGTAAGTACTAGATTATACAAACAGAGTGAACATTCTTTTTGTCAATAAAGAAGTTTGTCTTACGCAAATAGCACAAACTATGCTTAGTATTAGAACTGTGACTAAGAGATCACCGAGGTAACATTATGATCATCGACCGATAAGACTTGTGTAAGCAAATTAGTAACACTTTGCACTATTCAAACAATAGACAAAGTGTTTTCAATGAAAATTTGGATCTACAGCGAAATGTTTAAACAACAAACGCTTATGTTTACTGTTGTATTTTGTTACGGATAAATCTTATAACAAAACTTGTAATTTATGCAACATAATATGAATGTTATTGCTAATAAAGTAAACAGTAGAATACACACTCACATACTCTATTTTAAAGTATTATCGAGTACAGTATTAAATAATTTTTACGATTTGAAATGGCTTTGGATATACATACGTATATACAACATATAAAAACATCGTCTTGAAATCCATTCATTTCGGTAGGATTTAGGAACCAAATCTCTGAGGCAAACATATGAAATATTTTCTGAATCCTTAGTCTCTGTATTAGAAGATTAGTTTGCAGAGGATCATATCAGTAATATGTACAACATAAAGAAATATTAAAGCGATATAAATCATAATATAACAAAACTTACCAGCTGCATGGCGATCATCAACACAGTCTTTAAAGAGAAACGACGGCCGCAGAGATCGAAGAGATCTTCTAGAGACGGCCCGAGCAGTTCCATGACCAAGGCATTGTATTTACCACATGGTCCGAAGTAGTACACCTCGGGGATACCTTCCGCTGTCGACGGAGCTGTAGGACGCGGGAGGGAAGAGGGTAGGAGAGAGAGAAAGAGACAGAAATAGTTATTACTTACGTTTAAACACGTTTTGCTCTCCCTCGCACCTAGCATTGACACAACACAGAAGCCGATACATATCGCACGCTCATTAATTGACTGAATTCAAAATCACATTTTTCGTCAAATCAAAAACGTTTTGAATTTGGTATTTTAACCGTTTAGTTAGACTATAATGTCACAAGATTTTGATATAAGAATTATTTTTAAAAATCATAGATTATGAACCACACACTTCTGTAAAACTAGACTAAACGTTTAGCTACCACGTTTCAGAGACATTTTGAATTCGGTCACTTTAATACTAAGCGTGGGATATGACTCACGAGAGCTCGTGTAGAGGTCCTGTGGAGGCCTAACAGCGTCATGACCATGTTCGGATAAAGACATTCGATATCGGATGCGGTGTTGTGTCGAAGGAACGCGTATCTATTGAGCTTATAACGACTTACTAGCTGCATAGCGATCATAAGGACCGTCTTGAGCCTGAACCTTCTCCCACAGTGAACGAAGAGGTCCTCTAAAGAGGGACCTAGCAACTCCATGACCATGGCGTTGTAGCGGCCGCCACATGTACCCAAGTAGTATACTTTTGGTATGCCCTCTGAGCAGTAATTTTTAATGAATAATGTTGACTACATTATAGTATGTTAGATATTAAAGGGCACATTTAAAACTTAGAACGAGTTATAATTTCTATACATTGCAATAAAATCTCTTATAATTCAATATTAATTATCGAACATCGTTTCCTAGAATATACAATACAGATCGGGGTATACAATAATTCATTTAGATATAATTACATATTGAATTGTTTATACGCGATGTTTGGAAATCTGTTCAATGATATTACGGTAAACGTTCTATTTCAAACTGAACAGGTGTACTCCACACATTCTCCTTACTAGTGGCAAAAATATTACACTCTTATGAAATCCTACTGGCAATGTATACAAACAGTTTCATCTTATAAACAATGACCAACGGGGACTTGTACATTCCATTGCAACTTTTTAATCTATATCAAACTTTTTTTTTATGTAAACGTCATTATTTGGCGAAACACTTATAAAATAATGTTAATATTAATTTATCGTTACTATAAGTTCATAAAATATTATGTTTTTTATATGATTTATGGTAACGATAAATCGGTTGTAATTTTTTTGTTAAAACATAAAATTTAAAAATTTGTCTACACCTACGAAGAACGTAAAGTAAACTTACCGTGCGTTCCTAATAGTTTGTAAAATCGGTACTCTAGATGTAATTGTGGAGCCTTGGATTTCATAGGCTCCATCTTAATTGCTACGTGTTCATTGTTGTAGAGATTTTTCCCTGAAAATAATACAAGAACTTTAGAAATATTTACATTTACATTGCTTTCTACGAAAATATAACCGACTTATAAATAATTGTTGTCGTATATACATATTATTATATTAATACATATGACGATCGCAGTAATAGTAGATCATTTACTTTTAATAATTGAGGAGTTCCATTGTCTATATCCGAAGGTCTTCAGGCCTTAATATATTTTAAAACAAAATCTTCCTTTATATGCATTAAAATGACGAAAACTCGGTCCAAATCGGATCAGTAATTCTTGATAGAATCGTCGCCATGGCAAATTTCATAGATACACGTTGAACATAGAACCCATTTTTTTGAAGTCGGTTAATAAAACAACAGCTCTAAGATTTACGTTCGCGTTTGACGCAAACAGATTTCCGCGCGCATTCTTAGAAATTTTATTATAATTTGTTTATTGCTTATGAACACTTTAGCGTTGGCATCACATATTAATTCAAGCCGTGCATTAAGATTTAAGATACTCCATGAGCAGATGGCCCGTTATTGACATTGACTGAAATTACTTTATAACTCGACTAGATCGTAGCCAAGTAGGGTGATGAAATTCACTCGCCTTTATGTATGTTTTTCAATAGTTATTAAAATAACTCAAACCGACTATGAAATATAGTATGTGATTAGATGTCTAAAAAAATATAAAGAATTACAACAATGGGATCGTGAAAAATCATTCTGGTTATCGATTTACTAACGCTACAAAACTATGATTCTGACGTCAGTCGTTTTTCGAAGTTTTCATTGCTATACTTAGAATTTGACTGTTAACGATACAGTTACGATTATTTATGGCTTGACAAAAGTTTTTATTTCATACATTCCTACCGCGATCGGCAATAATTTATACTTGAGTATACTTTCGATAGATTAAACTATTCGATTTTCGGTTAGGCAAATCGTAATTAAGACTTTATTACAACACTAGCTGCCCCTCGCGGCTTCACTCGCACTTGTGGTTACTGCATCGCTCGTATGAGCCGAAAAGTGATGTTATATAGCCTATAACTTTCTTGAATAAATGGGCAAAAGAATTTTTCAAATCGGATTGACAATATCAACGATTATTCCTTTCATACAAACTTACCATTACCAATTTTACCTCATAAATTAATATTGATGTTGATAATACTGATTTAGCAGTCAGATTTTTTTGGTATTATATCTTATAAAACAATTAGAAAATCTGTAATAACCCTTTATGGACTGCGGTTATATTAATTAAATATTCCGAAACTTTATGAAAGCAAGTCTTAAACTTTAATACGATATTATTGAACATCTGGAAGAATATAGTCATAAAATTTCGATGGCAAATGAAATTCTATAGGGTTTTTAGTGAACGATTATAGGGTTTTTTCCGTAACCTAAAAATATTAAGAAATTAATTTTTATTACTTATTCGTACATTTTAATAGTGGTTATTTATGTGTTAAACTAGCTCTTGCCCGCGGATTCTCTCGTGTTAGTGTCCATTAGTATATCCATAAGAGGCGATCGTTTAAAAGAGTGTGTGAAAAATATCCTATCGCTTTCTGTAGGTTGAGGCGTAATACAACGACAAACAAACACAGACAAATAAAATTCGCATTGATATTATTAGATAGCAATAAAAAAATAAAGGACGACCGCTCTGGTGTAGTGGTACTAAATGTACTTCTAAAGTTGCGGATTCGATCCCCGCTCGTGGCAGATATTTGTATTTATACTTGGTCTATTTGTTCTAAGTCCGGGTGTTTGTCCTTGTATGTCTCCCCACTGTGTCTCGTAAAGCTATCGTTCCCGGTTGTTATTACAATCACCATATAATAATCATTGATACACTTAATAGGGAAATTATTCTAGTCTAAATGTATACTGGCTGATCAAGGGTTGCGAAGGACAAATGGCAATCGCAGTGGTGGTGGTATAACAGGGAAAAATGCTATGTAGAAATAAGATAGGATTAAAATATTACGTTGCGTCGAAGCATACTGAGCTACTTAAGATATCATTCGAAGCCAGTGTAACTAAATCCAATCTTCTGATTATTTGAAAGTGCTTTGTGACGTCAGAGCCCTAAGTGATTCATCACCGATACCATTGTGAAGACCGTCACTATCAGATCTCAATGGTCTAATATCTTATCAGTTAGGGAATAAAATGGAACAATAAGGCTTACATCGATGAGTGATTTTACTATTAACAATGCTATCTTTACACGGACGATTCGACCGTTTTTTTATTTCCTTGTTTTAACTAAAGGACGTAATCGAAATATTCAGTTTAGATTTCGGTGTGTATTCGTAAGTTTTTGAACACTTATCAAAACCATATAAGCACTAAATAAATTTTAACAAAATAAAATCTTTTTTGTATGTATTGCAATCGACTAGACCAAACGGAATCTTTTCTTATGTTAATAGCCGAATGCAAGCGGGTCAGATCTCATGTGATCAGCGACACTCATAAACATGCAGCACCAGAGGAGTAGCAAATGTGTTGCCAGCTTAAAAAGGAAACAACGAGAAAGGTGAATGGTAAGATTACGTCCTGTTTCCTATCATCCTTTCTTCTTTTACTAAACCTACACCTTTCCCCAATTCCTGTTTTAGGAAGGGATTAGTGATGGATGTTGGGTCGGCTTTTTTGCTCTTCTCTTTCTACGAGAAAATCATATGGTGGTTTATCATTAGATAACGCAATTTATCAGTTATCTCATAAAAGACTGAACGGATTTAGATATATTCAATTTCGTCATGGAACATACCCTTGCGTTTCAACTTCAACGGGTCTTTGTAAATATGCCAATAACTGTCCCTCGTCTGCGTAATCTATAATAATCAATGAATGTGAATAATGTAGCTAAAACAGAAGAAAACGATGTGACAGTTACGTTAACATCACATTTCGCCCATTTTAACTGTTATTTATATTTTCATTTGCTAATTTAGCACACAATATAAGGTGCTAAAACGAGATTGAATAAACCATATATATAGACTGTTGACATTTGTAATGCATATGACACGATTCATTTTAAAATATATAAAATATGTATAATGCTTTAAGGTAAAAACCTCGCTTTGATATGTCGCAAACATTTCTTTATTTAGCAATCATGTTATATTCGTGGTGAGTAAATACAATTTTTATTTATAAATTTGTTTTTTTTTAAACTGATGAACAGAATTAGCTATCGTAGTTCTGCATTTAAGTTTTAAATATAAACTTTTGCGTCTATTTCAGTCAATACTCTCACAACGCTATTGAAGTTTTGTTTGGATTCCCGTTTCTAAAAGGTTCCAACGGGACGTTATTACGAAGTCTGAAGTTGACGTATACTTTAAAGGTCATTATATTTATAACCTTAACGAATATCAGGATAATTGTTTTACAAATAGAGTAAAAATTAAAAATATATAAGAAGTAGAGGTCCTCTATAAGAGAGCTCTTTTTCAACGTTATTTAGTTTTGCCTTATTATAAAAATGTAATATGTACATACAAATGTCAAACAGGATGTGATTATAGTATAATTTCTAAAAAAAAAACTAAGACGTGAGCGGTAAGGACCCTAGATGCGCGTGTTCGAATCGTGCTTTGCCGGTTTTATTTTTAGTCTTAATATTTTAATGGAAGTCGCACATAACTCTAAGATTTAAAATTGGTAAAGAATACATTACTATTTAATTTTTCGACACTATTTCCTCCTTTCAACCGACTGTCCAAAAGGAGATGTTACTCAATTCGGCTAATGTGGAATTAGATGAGAATTACCGTAATTGATATAAAACTGCTAAACTCTGCAACCTGGTAAGGAAACCTGGTTACCTAGGTGCGAAAACTGTCAGTGTCTTATTTTTGACTTTTCCAAGTGTAAAAGCAATGTTAAACAATTCATGTAAATCTTATAATAATAACAACAATAATATTTCTATTACAGAAACCCACAAACTTCGTGTAACAAAAAGCATACTGTAAGCATCCTGTACAAACTTCGGTCATTAAATAGTTAGCGATTTTAGTCTGCATTTGGGTTAATCAAGTGTTTCAAGTTCCGTCGTGTGGGAAACTTTGTTGATCTTTTAATGTTTAATTAAGCACTAGTCCTGATATTTAGTATAGAATTATATATGGACGTTTATTAGCAATACTATGTCAAGCCTCACGGTCTTTATTTCCAGAAAAACTGTGTGAATCTAAAGATGTCAAACCTTTTCTTAATAAATTTGTTAATGTCTTTAACATTTATTTCCATCTGTTCTTTTCAATTTTAATAAAATTTATAATTAATTAAAATAAGATTGGTATTTAAAAAATGTAACAAATTATTCAAAAATATCTGATTACTGTATATTGAAAAATATAGTATTGACTTTAATATTACATATATTAAACTAAGAAACCTTTTTCGTACTCATTTAGTTTGATGACTTGAAAATTTTTGAATATTGTTAAATACGTGGCACATTATGAGAATACATCAACATCTTCGAATTTGAGTTTTTGTGGGTTGACACATTATTGCTTATCAGAATCCATATGTATATGAAAAATACTTATGCTTTTATTTCTTTGTTTAAGAAATTACTTGGATAGAATAAGAAAACATAACATTTTTTTGGAAAAACAATTAATTATCTACCATTTAATAGCTGCATAACAATTAACATATTATTGGTATTTTTATTTAATCATTTTTTATTAAGTAATTCGTTAAGTCTTTATTATGATAACGTCTTTTATCTTCTATATATAATTATAGTTTACAAATGATTTAATAGCCTTTTTCATTGACAAAATCATTTCATTTGATAAATAAAATGCGACAGTTTATATTTTATCTATTAACGGAAATTCCGTTTTTAAATTGTATTTGAATGTATATTTAATCTTTCATTACAAATCATATATTAATAACATCTGATAAAAGTTATTAGCAAAAAATTATGTCGACTAAATGGAGACTTGATCGATACAAGATCTGACCCTTGTCCTCGCGAATTGAGGTCACAGTTTCATTCATAATATTATGACGAGGACTTTTTTTTTGCTTAACAAGCGACGCTGTCTACGATGGTCTGAGAAAATATAACGCAAACAGTGAAAGGTGTTTAATATAGGCACAAATTTTAAGAAATTTAAATTTAATGTAAGCATTACAAATATTAATAGTCTTCGGTTTTATTAAATATAAATCTGTGCTTCTTTACTTTAAGACGTACAATCAGTATGTATTATATCAGCCTACAGATTGCACAAAAAATGACAATAAGAAAATGATCAGTGTCAAGTTAAAAATTTTAGCTTATCTTCGATACGTTTGTTGACGAAATCCCGACAAAAAAACAAGAACGTAAAGTTTTTGCGGAAAAAAATTAAAAAGAACTTTTACTCGTTAAGTGTTGTCTTAGCAATAAATAAAAATAGCTGTTTCGCTGATTCGAGTCTTGAACGAGTGAAGAGTCTTCGAAGTTTGTATGGAATATATCGAAGTATAGTACATTCCAAGTTATAAGGGATAACCGGGTGCTCAGCCTAAAGGCGCATGGGCTAAGTTTTAATCTTGAATACCATTAGTAAGCGAGCGAAACAAAAGTTGAAAGAAAATCATTTAAAAAAAGTTTTTAAGTTTTTTTAATAATACGCATGCATACATAAAAAATAGCCTATAACCATCTAGAATAATATACCTTTCACATGGTACTTACTATTATCTGTGCAATAAGTTCAGTACATCGGAAGTTTATTTCGCAAATACAAAATTCGCTCGCTCTTATTATATTAGTATAAATTATTATATTAGTATAGATTTTACAAATACAAACTAAAAAATATATATTATTCATTAAAGGAAATAATTCTATTTCGTCGCTTGTGCTGAATCAAACGCGTTAGTGAGTACATCTGAATACGAAAAACTAGGGCTAGCACGTAGTTCCTAAGACCTACTTTTTAGTCGGAAATATCGTTTCCACTGTTTCTTTAACGAAGCACGATTTTATTTTTTTTTTAATTTAAGTGTGAGATTGTTTTCTATAACGTAATAAGCAATACTATGTAAAGCGACACGGATATTATTTTGAGAAAAATGACATCTAAAAATATCGAACCTACTCTTAATAAATTTGTTTGAAAAATATCCATCTTTCTTATTTTGATGAAAGGTATAATGAGTTAAAAGCAGAATGGTATAATGAAAAGTTTAATCCAATAGTACGTTTTTCAAATATATGACATAATTATATGTTGTAAAATGGAACATACTTAAATCTATACTAATATTGTAAAGCTGACGAGTTTGTTTGAACGCGCTTATCTCAGGAACTCCTAGTTCGAATTGAAAAATTCTTTTTGTGTTAGATGGTTTATTTATTGAGGAAGGTTGTAGGCTATCTTACTCATAGGAGCGAAGCAGTAACCATAAACGCGAGTGAAACCGCAAGGGCCAACTAATATTCGATACATTTGATCAAAAAACCTTTTACTTAATTATTTAATTTGACTTTAATTTTTTTCAATAATGTTGAATACGTAACGCATTATCATAATACAGTAATAGCTCTAAATTTTACTTATTGTGGGTTGACACATTATTGCTTATCAGCGTCCAAATATAAATGAAAACCCTCGAAGCTAACAATATGTAGTATACATAGTTGTACACACATACAGTAGCTTATACCTGCAGTGACACCCACGTGCGCTTCGTTCAGCGTTGCGCTGATACCCCGGAACTTCATCGACCGGGATAAAATGTATCCTATGTCTCTCTCTATCTTATAAGCTATATATAGAAACTACATACATCCCGTTATAAGCGAAAGAGAGATATAAAGTAATTGTTTTGTATTGAAATATGTATAGCCCACTTCAATCTAACCTTTTAAATGTCGGTCCCAATCAAAATGTGTAACTTTTACAATAATTTCATTGGATTTATTACGAGCATTTCGTCATCCGTTGAAGAGTTTTATTCGCCAGTTCATGTTTTAATCTGATCTTCATTAAATTTATATCGGACTAATTACGATGAATGATCTAAACAAACGCAATTCGGTTCATAATAGGCAAAGATATTGCGACACAAGAAAAATATACACAAATTGAACCTCTTTTTTAATTCAGTTACAAAATGAAATTTCATCAGATTTAATTTTATCTACATCTAAATACGAAGGTCCTTGTCTCCTTTGAGCCGGCGCGTATTTTAAACTTAGCGTCGACCCAAATACGTGTCGAAAACATCGCAGTAATTATAATTCGGAAAGTAAATCATATATCGAGCTATCGATTCACATGTGTTCGCCTTAATGACATTTCCAATGACGCGAGTTCAATCCAATTCCCATCCGTCTGCAGCCGTAGAAGTCCCAGGTGATATAAGCGATAAGAAACCTTATTACGTAGGTATTTAACTTACGTATGGTTTAAATTCTAATACACGGTGCGTATCAAGTTATAAATTTAGATTTGTAAGCCTTAAAAACTAAACATAATTACATAAAGATTTTTTTTGCAAATAATATAACTGCTTACAAAAAAATTCATTACCATTCTAAGCGCGGTGAAGCTTAAGATGCGTTTACGTTTTCACATTAATGAATAGACGGCGTAGGAATGCATAGACTTATCTAAAGTTTTATCAATAAGATATGTATTTATTATATTGTTACATTTTTATCTTCATTTTAAACTAAATAAAATATGAAGACTTTTATAATGATAAATTGATCAAAAATAAGGAGTAAGATTGATTACGATCGTGACCAATAGATTACGCATTACTAATAATACAAACTGTGTAATTGTTGATATTAAAAATGATTCGCATTATACGTTTTCCGACAGTTCATGGCGCGAATAATCGTTGCGGTCGCTTTAACTATGACATGAAAAAATAGTAAGTAATTATATTTCCATGAAGTCTATAAACGCCTACGTTATTAAATTACCTGTAAGCATATGTATGTACATAGTACATACATATGCTTACAGCAAACGAAATAAGTTGAATGAACTCACAGACAAAACTAATCATATCAAAGTTACTCGACATAAAATGACTTTAGTATTAATACTGTTTCATGGTTCAATTATTTTTTAGTCACATTCTAACATACCATTCTGCCTACCGTCGTTTCAAAGAAATCCACTAACTGACAAACATGGGATGACTCATGATTCTTCCATTATAAAGCATCCATACTTTTACCTATAACATCCTTCTGAACCCGTTAATCTGCTTTGAGTTTACAAAAAATAATCATGCTATATTTATATATAGACAGAAGTATAAAATATTTTAGATATCGAAATAAAATAAACACCTAACATTATCTATTACAAAGCCATCGAATAAATTGCCTTTGTTTAAGACAACCTCAGTCAGTAGGGTAAGGATGCAAAAACGTATTGCAAAATCGAATCGACGTCGAAGTCGGCTAAGGTTATTACTGAAGAAATAATATAACATTAACCGTCTTAACGAGCCTCATAATGCCCGCGAGATGTCAAGAAATTTTAAATCAGAAACAACTGAGCGTCGACAAGTAACCGTTCACGGCTTATAATAATAGCCTTGCATTTCGTACGACGATTTCATTGAAAACACCTGCGCGTTATTCATTATATCCTTATTTATATTAAATTGTTTCGTCGATACAAATTATAGGTTTTAACGGTTATCATTTTCGATAACAACAACATTACCTACTTTAAAAAAACTATTAATGATTTCGTTAAATATTTATGAAATGTTCGAGTTTGTCCGCTTAATCTTCATTAATACATTGCATATGAATCGATCTAAGAATTGCATGAATTGGGTCACAATTGCAACAAAGATATCGTTGTTTATGTATATATGTTAGGTGTAAACTAGCGCTATAACGTATCATATCGAGCATGATATTGAAATAACGTCTTGTGTTAACTTGCATAACATCGATTACGTGTGTACTTTTTATAATCTTACCTAGTCTGAGTTCACCGAAGTTACCGCAGCCGATCTTTTTACCGACGCGGAAGTTGGGCCCGACCATAAGGACCCCCGAAGACGAGGTGACGGAATGTCGCGACGTGTGCATCGCGCTGCTTCCGCCCACACCACGCCCACCCACCGCACCAGTCGCGCTGCAACAGTGTACAGACGCCCTTATAATAAACCAACTTACATCGCAAACAGCAAAGAGTGTTGGGAGTGCTATTTTCACAGATGATTAATTAGTGCATAACTCGTTACATTCTTGTGCGTAACATCGATTTTTAAACCTGTTAAGTACAACCAACCGAATTAGGAACTATTGTACAGGTTGATTTTGTTCGAACCTTGGTTCTAATGCACTGGCCTTAATTTAATTACAGAGGAAAAACATTGTCAATAAGGTTGGTCGAAGCAAAATAATAATTTTCCTTTACTTTTGAAAAGAAAATAAAAACACAAAATTTCCATACCCATAGGCCATAAGTCTTCCACAGCCCACCATCGAGAAATTTAAATTCTGAACAATAAATTCATTTGATCATTATACATATTGAATTGAAATAACATAGAACATTAGAATGATCGCCAAATATTTGCGCTGCATATGTTTATATTTTCTCCTCTATGTCCTTAGCTATAAGATTCAATATTATTAATATAACTTGATGCTAACGCCCTCTAATTATAATCTTGACAATGAATTTCATACCACTTGATGGTAAACAAATGAAGAATTTTTAACAAACACAAAGGATTATTTGTTTTGTCTATAATATTCATGAATGTAATAAATGAAACATGTTTTTCTCGTATAGGATGTGACTTCTTACTGTAATTGCTCCTTTTGCCTGACGATGGACAAAGGAAATAAGGTGTGTTACATGTAATTTCCTATTGAATAAAATCTTATTTATTTTTTATGTTATTATTTGCATTAAAACAATATAGATGAGTCATATTAAAGATTTCATGACAATACTACATAAATAAATAACAATAGGAAACAAATTGAATATATTCTAAAATAAACATTATATCTTACAATTTTACCATGTCAATAAGGAGAGCAGTATGTCAAAAACTTTTTTTATTAAGTACATAATTATACTTAGTTTCAATTCAATAAATACCTATTGACCAACATGGAGATCAAGTTTATAATGTTTTTTACCCACAGAAAATATTAGACGAAAACTTAAAATATTTTTCTTTACACTTTTATCAGCTTACTACCCTCTTGATTATCATGGCAGAATCATATAGATTAAATATGTTAAAGTGAATTAAATATTTAAGTAGACTATAGTGATAACTGTGTTATTGAAACCAATGAATGACACATGATTGGATGTCAGTTCAGTGACATGGATGAGTTCAAGGCTGGTTTACAGATTCATTAGCTGTCTTTTTCTACAGTGTGCTGTTGAATTATTGTACCAATGAGATGAAAATGTGAAAGGATTAAAAATAATTATATAAAACAATTTACGTATTTTAATAAGTATGTTGTGATTCTTGAAGAGGAAATAACATGACCGGATTCAGTTTAATATTTACTAGCACTGTTTATTACTAATTTTAATATCCCTGGTCAATGACACTCCTTGTTAGGTGCATTAATTTTATGAATTCGCTGAACTTTTTCAAGACCTCAACTGCTTTATAAGTGTGTATTATGATTCTATGTACTATCCCAGATGACATAGTTAGGCTAGGTGAAATCTCATATGCATGAATATATTTATATTTGGAGGCATATATTTATAATTTATTTATATAATAATAATTAATGTGGAAAATTTAAGTACTTTCTCTTATATTTATGAGAAGATGGTTTTAGAAATGATAAGGATTGTTAATAACTTATCATTTGAAAAGGAGAAAGTTTGACACACACTTTATATCTATATATACAATGTAATACAAATATAAATAGGTGATATTTTAAAATAAGTTCAAGTGTATTAAAAATATATCCAAATGTTATTTAAAACAATAGAATAAGTTTGTGTACTGATACAATTTTTAAGTTTTTTTTTTTGTTGTTTATTACAATTAAACACAAGCAGTAAGTGTTGGTATATAATATTACAAAAGTAAGGACTGAGCTAGTCAATAAAGTTAAGCTGTTTAGACAAAGTGCTGGCTTATGCCATCTGTAATCTTGTAAAAGAGCAGAGAAATAAAAACACTTCAATTTTATGTAATTCTAGTTTCTTTGTGTTAATAACATAATTAAAATTCTTATCCCGATAGATGAATGATTAATGAATAATTTGTTTGAGATATATTAGATGAATAGAAATTAATAAATAATTTGTTTTGAGACAAATACACCATAATCAAGTTAAGTGTACATTGACTGCAATGAATCATACCAACCGTTATTGGCATTGAGTCTAAAAGTGAAAGTTACTTGATGCACTTCCATCAACTACGGACTTAAAAACAATTTTAGTCAAATTTTTAAACAGAATTAATTACCATATTTAAGATTTCATTTTTATTGTTTTTTTTTTTATTATTTTTCATATTCTACCTATAACGATGATTTATTCTTTATCTTAAAATTGTATTTTAATGAAAATTTATTTCTTAATGCTTTAAGTAAATACTTAATAAAAATTCATTTATTTCAACCATTACACCTTTGCCTAATGCCTTTACTTTAAGATATCTTATTTAAATACATTTTTAAACTTAAATTTAATTGCAGGATTTACCCAATTTAGGAAATGACATATCACTTTTGTCCTTTTTTTTATTACCACATGAATGCTTCACCTACACATTTGTAAGTTTTTTTTTTATATCAATGAACACATTAAGACAATATAATTTATTCTTATATTCACAAACATTTTAGAAAGTGTAGTATGTTCCTAAGTTATTATTATTCAACTGTCGAATTTCCAAGTTTATTGACAGTTGATATATTTTAAGGTTAAGTAGAAATACTTACAATTTTCTATGCATTTGTGGTTTTTAAATAACTTAGTATCTTGTTTGAATCTCGCTTTAAACACATACTTATTGTATTAATATATTCCTCACTCCTGCTTGAGTCACATGTCAAATTTATGTCAAGATACATGGCTCACGAGATTTCACTTATAATTGTAATGGTTTCAAATAATGAATCACTAATTTACTGCACTATAGTAATAATAATAATTACTATTGTAAAATATTTCACACAAACAACAAACTTGAATGTAATGAAAAACTATATATTGAATACCAATTATTGATAAGCAAGTTATGTTTTTATTAAGAATCGGTATCAAGAGTATTGTGTGAGATACAAGATGTTTACGTTTTGTGATTCACTAACATACTTATAAATAACATTTGTAACATCTATATACATACTAAGCAATATGTTCCTAGAGAGTGTTCCTTCATATTTTATGTTCAAACAGGATATTGCAATTGATCACAAAGTATTTTCATACATTCCATATTGATTGTTTTATCTATTTAAATTTTAAGAAGACGATAACAGAGATATGATAAGATTATCCTTTAAGATATCTTTGTTCACACACAATTCTATTTTTATATAAGCCAAATAATTTATTCACTATATTCAATGATTGCATAATATATATTTGAAACTATCATTGCAATGTAATTGAAATATTGAGATAGTTAAATTATTTATTTTTTTCAAAGGCATGTATTTAGATTAAGCTCTTGATTTTTGGTCAAAGAATTAATTTTAATATAAAATTTTTAGTAGTAACTTTTCTTAAGTCAGCTAAATACATACTGATTAGTGAATCAATTCTATATTTAAATGATAATCTTTAAATATCAAACTTGAAATTATCCATTTTGATAACAGATAAGGAAAATTAATTATTTATTTTCTTTAAATCAAAGTGATAGTGCATTGCAATAGTTTGTGAGGTTATGTATGTTATTTAAATATAAACATACCATGTATTAATATTATTCTTTTAACTGTTAGTGGTATTTTATTGTTATAATTTTTAGGTGATTGATGATTAAAATATGTATAAACTGTTAATTAAAGTTAACATAATGTCTGGTTCAATGGTTATTATTGTTAACAAAATTAGCTTCAGTTTTACTTGTAAAAATTTTACTAATATATGTTTGAAGCTTATTTTATTTATGTAATAAAATTAAATTTTATTTATATGAAATCAAAAACTATATTACAATAGATAAACAACATTATTACTTGTATTCAAGATTATTTAAGTTTTAATGTATATTCTTTTATTTTAGCACGAAATCACCAATATCTATAGATAACTCACTTCTTAGTAGTAGATCAAATATTTAAAAAATTTCAGTAAGAAATTCAAGTTCCTAAAACTGTTAAGTAAGCCTTTTTTAATATGTGTTATATTGAAATTATATTTTTTAGTTGGATATCACAGTGATACTACATTTCTTACATGGAACATGATAGTAATGAATGTGAATGATTGCTAATTATACAGCTACTTGAGGGAAGCATAAGTACTGGATTGACTGGAATCATATAAAGCGTACTGGCCTACTGTTAATTATTAAAGCATAATCCTTACGTGGAAGTTCTTTTGTCGTCGCTCTGACGTTCCTTGTCCTTGTTACCCTCACGCTTATTCATAGTATAGGTTATGATGTGCAGGCACTAAGCCCAACACCCCAGTTCACTCCCAGAGCCCACCGTCAGTCGGGGCCGCACCACGCCGTAGTCCATGTCACAGCCTCCAACCACTGCACTGCAATCTCGCCATTCCACTGCACACACCACCAATCCACACCCGACACTTTTATAAATATTGCTATTTTTATATTCTTTTGACACAGCGAACACTACACTATTCAGAATTTATCTCAAAATCATTTTTGTCACACTGCAAACACGATACAGATGTTTCGACGACTAGCGAATCGACTGTTTAATAACGGGAAATCTCTAAGTAATTGATAACTGTTCTTTTTACAACTGATAATGACTACTGATAATTTCGATACAATACATCAAGAAAAGTACGAAAACGATTATGGGTCGCCGTGCCACTGTTATGCTCACTGAAGAGTAACAACAAGCGATGTAGGTGGTAAAACCTTTACCAGGTCAAGGAATAAATTTAACTTTAGGGCGTGTTGTATAACGCCGTAATTAACATTTGTCGATGCTAAAAGTGAAAAAACAATCGGAAAAACCTAACAATTGACAGCTCCTCTTCTATGTGGGAAGTCAACCCAAATAAAATTATCTGTCGGCACTATTCGTATTGCAACAGATTTATTGGAAGTATTCCTTTTGTCAAAACTCACACCGCTTAATACAATTAAATTAGTAAGCAAATAAAAACACAGTACGTAATTTATGATTAGCTTCGCAACATCGCCGAAACATCAAAATTCAAATGGACATTTGTCCTGATAAAAAAGTTTAGGTTTTGTAATGGCCACCAATGGTACACTTTAGTCACTTTTATAACTGTAATTTATGAATCCTGTTTTTATTAAGTTTAATTTGAAAAATTTTATTATCTAAAACTTTACCCAAATATATACCATCTAACGACAAAATTTCATGGTTAAAAAATATTATTTCAAAGAATAATCACTGAAATATCGCCATTCGGCGCATGCGCAAACTTGTAGCAGATGGTGTTGCTACATAAAAATTAAATAATTTACATTATGATTTGTATTCTTTTTTTATAAATATCCAGCGACTTTTTTTCTTAAATTAATTAACTTGTTATATTGTTAAAATGAAAATATCAATATGTAACACTGTAGAATTCAATATTATATTCAATATTATAAAAAAAAAACAACTTTAAAAAGTTAATATAACATAATAATATTAGTTTTAAAATAGGCAACACATGAAATATCTCGTATAAAATAAACAAAAACAGCCAAGTGATAAGCTTTAATATTATTAAAAATTAATCTAAAATATTTAGTTTTTGTTTTCGTACCATAACAAAGCGGATATAACAAAAATGTTATATAATTATTTATATGTTATAAATACATACATTTTTGTATCCAAAATCCCGACCACAAGTCAATTGACGAGCTTATTAACATTGGAAATGGGTACAGAATTTTAATGTCGATTAGTATAAACATAACATATGTTTACTTATATTTGTTAACATTATATTTTTATAGTTAAATACAGTTTCATTACATTATAAATTCATGTTAATTAATATATCAAAAATATTGCGTTATAATACTTGACATATAATGATATTAAGACGAACAACGTGTAAATATTATAAAATAGTATTAATTAATCGTTGGGTTCTGGGTGGCCCTAGTTCGTATCTTTATGTCTATGGTGACTATATACAGTCTGTGCGGTTAGAGAATAGGATTTTATTAGCAGAATGTAGTTCAGTGTGAAAATCCGAAATTTGCAAAAAAATATAAATGTTTTTACCGAATCTTTACCGAACTTTTTTTATCTCGTTCTATAGAATAGTCAATTTTGAAGGCCCAAAATATAACCAGTACATTTTTAATATTATTTAAAAAAATGTTTAGGTAATTTACGTGTTTAGAATTTAATAAAAAATACTTAATTATAAATAACTTTTCATTACTACTATTAATTTTATTTCGTGTTGTGGTAAAAAAACAGTAAACTTGTATATATGTGTATAGAAGACTTAATATATGAACCAGCAAGTGGCGCCAATATTTAAATATGGACTAGGAATTATATTCATATTTTATATGATTTTTATTTCTTTATATTTTTAAACACTTAACACACAAATAATTTTAAATTAAATAGAATAATATCATATATGATGTAACAATTTATCGTATAAATTATATAAGTGATGGTAAATATAAAGTATTATATTAAAGAGTTAAATAAATACTCTTTGTACATTGATTGATTCTTGATATTTTATAAAGAATAAAATTGGCAAAAAGCGTTACGTTACATATCGCTTACACCCGACTTCGCTTAGCTACTTTTTGTTATTTATTGTATAAATGTCAGTTTTTAATATTTGTTTTTTTTATAATCTCTTGCGAAAGCGCGGATTTTCCATAGTAACATATTTGTAATCGATTTCAAAATCGGAGAAACATCTCAATTCATGAATAAGTGAACATTTTTTATTTATTTATTTGTGTATGTAATGTTTGCTATCTGAGAACTCCGTCTTTTTATTTTGAAGGATTTTATTATCCTTTCACTTTCTTTTAAGTTTAAGAATAAAAAATAGTATGTCATTCGAGCAAACGAAAGTGCGTATTTTGATTTTGAATCCCGTTTGAACTGTTTAGGAACGGAGCGGAGGAATATGCTTTTTAAGGGTTCGTTCTCAAAAACAGTACCTAAAATCAACAGTGCCTAAAATCAACAACAATAACATGCAAATTCACTACATTTTATTCGACTACGTTTTAATCGCGGCTTCAGTTTGCAATGGGGGAAAATCGAACTACAATACGAGACTCTTGCGACGAATTTACGCTCGTTTGGATGTATCAAGGTCCATTCAGCACTCAGTAACCGTAAAGGCACGCTGGAAAACTGACGTGTTATCAAGTATACTGATTAATATCAATGCGATAAATTCTGTAAGTTTTTTATATTTTTTAATCTTATATAAAACCCGGTGATAGTGGATTGAAATGTTTATACCAGAGTATGATAGTAACTGTGAGTTATATTATGGTATACGCCTGTTCATATCATCGTAAATTGTTATAAATATCTCATTTTGTGGTTAAATTCATATTTATTATGTACACATTGTTTCTAGAAATGCATTCGTTTTTATGTGTTATGATGTTATAATAAGCGTTTTAAAAGATGAACATCTTAATTTAGTTAACTACACCTACGCTATTAAATATTAATTCTTTATAATTTTTTTCGTATCTATCAGGTATAGAACATTGCTCATATTTTTTTAACACAAACGGACTATGGTATATTTGAATGACTAAAGATTGTACCGAAAGATTTGTAAACCTGTTTTGTCAAAACCGGATTATTAAAACACCTTTATTAAACTAATTGCCTTTGGTAGAGACGAATATGTATGGTAGAGACATTTCATATATTGTTATTTCATAGTTATTTTAAAAATTGTGTATTTAAAACATACTAGCATTTCGCTCGCAGCTTCGTCTGCCTGGAATTAGTTTCCCGTTTACATTGCGTTACCACGGAGACTGTCCATTTTTTTTTCAGGATTATAAGTAGCCTATATCCTTTGAAAGGAGTAAAATTTTATCGCAATCGGTCCTGTACTTTTTGAATGTAATCATTACAAACTTACATACAATATTACAAATCTTTCGTCTTTATATTCTAAGTGCAGTTTTTACACCTATTTTAAATTAAACAGTAATAAAAGTTAATTGATAAACGAAACAGATTTTTGGTAGTTTTACCTAAAACGTTTTCGGGTGTTTTAAAATTGGTGATTTTATCGATTTTGACGTAGTTTTACTGAATTTTTACTTTGTCACTTCGTATCTCTGCTGCTTACGCCAAAATAATTTTTAACGTTATCTATTTTCGTAGTACCTAATGATACGATGAAAATAATTATGAAGTAAATAAAACTGAGAGCCGAGATGGCCTAGTGGTTCGAACACGTCGATCTCAACCGATGATCGCGGGTTCAAACCGCGGCTAGTATCGCTGTGTTTTCAAGTAATAAATTTGTGTTTAAATTTATCTCGTGTTCGGTGGTGAAGAAAAACATCGCGAGGAAACCTGCACGTGTCGAAGAAATTCTGACACATGTACATATATCCGCCAACCCGCAGTGTAGCAGCGTGGTGGATTAAGCTCTTAACCTTCTCCTTAATAGGAGAGGAGGCCTTTGCCCAGCTGTGGGACATTTACAGGCTGTTACTTTACTAAATAGAACTTAAGACACAATATTTTTAATACAATAAAATAAAAATATTTTGACCATTTTATCGTTTTCGCAAGATAATCAAAAGGTGTAGCTACTTCCTATTAACCTAGCAATATGAACTTTGGCAAGAGGCAAGATCTCATGGTACAAATAAAGGATAAAATCTGTATGTTTCTGTAGCTGCGTTTATTTCTTTGTAAATTTGACGTTTAATACTTTTCTCAGGAACACGTGAAGGTAAAAAGCTGTAAATTATATTAAATACTGAGAGCTGCAATCACTAAGAGCTGTAAATTTCAGCCCGTTTGTCTGTCTGTACGTCTGTCTTACAACCTTTTCCTTAGGAACGCGTAAATGTATCAAGTTTATAATTGAAAAACGCGTTATTTTTGAAAAATAAACCATGCTTTTGTGTGAGCTATTACGATTATAGAGCGTATCAAACAAATAATTTAATCTTAGTATTTAAGGTTTAGGTACCTAAAACAAATTAACGTAGAAGTAGATCACGTCTCAAAAATCAATGTTACATCTACTGAAAAGAACTTTATAATTATAATAAAACGAAAATTTGCTGCATCCGAACCAAATTTTAGCGCGATTTAAATTTTTATTATAATATTATAACATTTTCGACGATATTAACAGAGGTTAATATAATTCTAAATTTTAAAATTTTAGACTATTACTGCTTCCAAAAATTTTAGGTACTTATAAAATAACAATTTGGCAAGAAGAAACAGGCTAGTAAGAAATAAATAATTAATCTTATTTTCCCATGAAAAAGTTAGTTTAAAACTATTCTAAATATGAAATAAGAAATAAAATATGTTAATGTGTGCTACGTTGACTGTAAAGACCCAGTAAGGACGCCGTTTACATAGTTGTAATTTCTGACCGTTAATGACTTCGTAAAGTAACCGACTTCCAAAATAGGAGGAGGTTCTCAATTCATCTCGGCCTTACTGCTTACCTAAAAACGGCTTAACCGATTTGGTAATATCCTTTTTTGTTAGAGAGGGTACTCTCCTATTGGTCTTATAAAATTTTCATCAAAATCGGTTGAGTAGTTTGGTTTTCAATTTAAAATACGGAAGTAAGTATGTAATTGGATAAAACGAAATTACGTATTTGGCTTTTAAAATTGTTTTCCATTTTCTAAAAAGAAGTTGATACGGAACTGTCGGTGCGGGTTCTCGAGACTCGCACCTTGATCAATTGTATTTATCATGGTACCGCCAGTAGTTCTAATCTGCATGCACATGCTATGTAGTATTACAAAATTTAGTTTATTCTCATTTACTGCGCTATTCTTGATGGACGCGATGTTGTCGATTCATCGGCTTGAGCACTGATTTGATAAACCGTAAGATACTGAAACTTCAAAGGTAGATATTTCTTACACGTCATGCGCGATGGAATTTTCAGCTGAATTGGAAGTCTTTCTTCATATATTTGCTCCAATACAGTCTCTGAAGGATTATCTTTTTAGCCAAAACTGGCTGAGGGTCGACTTTGCAGCATTCGTATGCAAAAATTATTCATTTTATAAATAAAATGTCCAAATTTCTAATATGGCGACATGAGGGGTAAGATTGGCAAATTAGAAATTTGGAGGGAGCACGTCAGTGTCTATTAAGTTACAAATTTTCAAAATGCTCGGCTTTCTAGGTAACATGAGCACCAAAAAACTGGTATAATACGATTTTATCAATTTAGTCTAAAAAATATCATCATGTGTTAATGATAAAAAATCCTCACATTATATTTATTCATTGTGTGAACTGTCTATTAAATTAATATATTTTTGGTAACTTTTTTTGGACACCAAAATTTTTACAAATAATAAATATATGCAATCTTTGATAAGCAGAGGGGAAAAAGCAACACTTAGACAATTATAAAAAATATGAAGTATTTCAGCTACTAAAATTTTAACATTGAGAAAAATTATTATATAGAGTTGTATGTTACCATGTACATTGATTCATGCTGCAACCATGTTATGCATCATCGTAAACAGAATATCCACAATTCAGAATTTAGACACAATCGCGCATCAGTATACACACTGCTAAAATATTCAAGGTAGTGAGTTCGATTACTTTCTTGTATTTTAGGAAATTCGACTATGCCTTAAAAATTAAAAAGAAATAAAAACATATAATATATGCTATATTTAACTAAACTTTCCGGTCGTCTAAACTAAATAAGTTCGGAAAGATAAATATACTTCTTTAAAGCAATTTATTAAGACTAGGTTTACACCTATTAGTCGCCATTTTCTCAAAATGCAGGCTTGACATACTATTGCTTATCGTCCATATGTGATATTTACATACATATATATGCCGAAATGTACGAGTGCATTTAAATCAGTTTGAATTTGCCTGTTTTAGTTCTCAGTTTTTGAACATTTCAATTATTACTGTGACTTTACTTATTTTTAAGACATATAGGTATACACAGACTTTAAGGATGTAGAGCCCGTAATTGCCAGATCTTTCTTATTTTGTAAAAGCTCAGAGTTTCTCAGAGCATATTCCCATTAGTGTTGCCCAAATTCAGTCTTGGTCTTGCAGTCTTGGTCTTGTTCTTGCGTTTTTGCAAGACCAAGACCAAGAACAAGACCGCGTATTTTTAGCAAGACCAAGACCAAGACTGACCGTGCAAGACTTGAGCGAGAACAAGACATAGCCTGCAAGACTCTTGCGTCTTGCAGCTAGGACTTAGCGCTATTTCACTGAGTAGTTAGGTGTAACAGTTCGGTGTATAGGTAGGTACGCTTAGGAATTCTATGAGACGCAAAAAACTGTATCAAAAAATATGAAAAACTGGACCTATGCGCATTACGACTAATACCATAAACATATCTATTAAAATATCTATTAAAATCAAACTGAGTGCATGCATAGTTATGTTTTAACCATCGGCACTTTGATAATGCGGCATCAAAGGTTTTGTACTTACTTCTCAAAGAAATTTGCCGCTTTTCGGAAGTACATGGTTATGATACACGCGCCGGCGGCTTCTTTTGAAATCTAAAACAATCGTTGCCGCCACGCCGAAATCATAACATTTGACACTATTTGATTGCCGCCATAGGGCGTAGGTATACTCATGCAAAATAATTTCGAATTTTAAGAGTACCTACAGGTGTTCCAAAGAATAAATAAGTTTCAGAGTGCTTAGAATGAAAATGAATACATTATACTGATCACGCAAGTAGTATTATGATTAGGATAAAATGGTAAGGATAGGTAGTAGATGTCATATTAATTCATTCTAGTAAGTATATATTATAATATTGATTACTTATATGGTTTTAAACTAATTACTTAGGTACTATTATTGTACATTTAGTCATTATATTTCTTAAGTTTTTAAAAGAAAAAATAGCAAAAAAGTGTTCAAATATCACCCGTTTAATAAATATTGTAGCCGCTTTTAAATATACTTGAAACGTGTAAAAAAATTCTACAAAACTAATAAAATAATATAAAAAGCGTAGGTACTTATCTACTAATAAAATAAAAAGCCTGCGATAAGAGTTTTGTATTACTTATCAGCCCGAATATCTCTGAGAGAGATGATGAGAGTAAGTATTTACTAGCTGTGCCCGCGACTTCGTCCACGAGGAATAGTAACTTTGGAGGTATAGTGACGTTCAGAACTTATTTATTTATTTTAAAACTTCTGTCATCAAACATACAAACGAACTCTTTAGCTTTATAATATTAGTATAGATGTACGCCAAAACATTCACTTATATGTAAAGAATAGTGATTGGCACTAATTCTTTACATATATTTTATTCACGCGTCGCGTCTGTACAAGTAGGTAATATTTAGTGTGTGTTTGTACGCCGCACGCGGCATTGTTTCATTTGCGGCGGCATCCTTTTCATAGAGCCGGCACGTGGCGAGGCGGCGCGGTAGAAAGCAAGGAAACGTACTATAAATAAAGGAATTATTTTAATTCCAGTCATTTCCAATTGAGCTGTGCTTCGAGTCTAACTTAATAATTGTTTTTACTAATTCTCGTTGTTTTCTAAAAACGTATCACGTGTACAATTTAATATGAGTGACGAAGATTCAAATTATTCTAGTCCGAGTAACGAGAGTTTGAGTCACAGATCTAAAAGACCCAAAAGCAAATTTGAAGAGTTTTTCGAAATAATTCATGCATCCCAAACTGCCTTCTGTAAATTGTGCCAACATAAAAAGATTGAAATAAAAATGAAAAACAGAAACACTTCAGGCTTAAGGAAACATCTAATATCTTTCCACAAAAAGGAATCAGAAATATTTCTTCCTGTTAAACCAAAATTAAGTGGAGATATCACAAGCTTTTTAGTAACCGCTGGAAGAAGTGGACAGGTAAGAATATTTTTTTAACAGTTAAAAGAATTTTAACTCCGCGTAGCTATTCATGCGATACTTTCAAAAACGCCATTAACTTACGTAAGTATTTTTGAGTTAGTGGTGTTTTCATCTAGGGGTGCGACATATTAAGTATGTAATTATCGTCTAAAATATTTTTTAGACGATAATTACATACTTAATATGTCGCAACGATGAAAGATGAAGTTTCTAGATGAAAACACCACTAACACCCATATTTTCATTGAATCGGCCAGTAACAACTAAGTACTTTATTTTGGTAAATTACAGTACAGTGCAACCTTAATATAACAAATATCAATTTAACGATTTTCTCGATTTAACAACAACAAACCTCCTCCTCTTATACGCTCAAACCTAGTATGTTTTAAATAATAACACAAGATTTCTTGTTTTGTTTCAGTCGGAAAACAGCAGTGACAACATCACGACAGCTACAGTTGATTGGGTGGTGAAAAAATATCTTCCCTTCTCATTTTTCGATGACGAAGCTACACAAGTATATTTTCGACGTATTTGCCCTAATATGGTGTTTCCTAAAAGGTCTACACTTAGAAGGAAAGTCAAAGAGCGATTTGAAGAGCTCCAATTGAATCTCAAGGAACGACTTCAACAATTATCATCTAAAATGTCTTTTACCATTGATGGGTGGACGTCAATTGCTGGTAGGAGTTACTACGGGGTTACTATTCATTATATAGACAACGAATGGAAGTATCAATCTGTAGTTCTTGATTTTATACCATCACGCGGTCGACATACTGGGGAAGATATTGCAACGATTTTCCATGAATGTTTATTGGAATATGGCATAATTGATAAAATACAAGGTATCACGGTCGACAACGCAACTGCAAATACCAAATTTATGTATGAACTGAGCAAACTGCTGCCGCAACACTTTGATTCAGACAATCAACATTTCCGGTGCTTTGCTCACATTTTAAACCTTGGTGTACAAGATTTATTAAAGACCTTAGCATTACACTGTGAGTCTGACACTAACGCGCAAGATCAGCAGTACGAAGACTATGCAGACGAAACTGAGGATGAGGAAGATGAAGAATCTGCACCAAATATTGCTGACTCGCGTACATCTGTAACAAAGTTACGCAGCATTTCCAGTAAAATAAAAAGAAGTGAGATAGTGAAGAAGAAGTTTCAGTCTGCTTGTGAAGCAGCTGGCGTGCCATCAAATCTAAATGCCATTCTTGACTGTCCAACGAGATGGAATTCCACACATGATATGATTGGATTTGGTTTAAAAGTGAGAGCGGGCATTGACATATTGTGCAGTTCTGTCACCGAATTAAATGATTTTCAAATCACAGCTAATGAATGGCAGGTACTCGAAAAATTACATAAATTTCTAATAAATTTTAAACTTTTAAGTACAAAACTTGGTGGAGACAAATATGTTACATTACCGCTAGTCATTGTATCATTCAATCTCTTGCTAGATAAAATTGAATCCATGGTAAAACAGTTAGATGAGAAACCTAATCGATCTGAAGTGGATGAAAGGCTCATTCTAGCTTTCCAAGCAGCTCGAGACAAAATGCTTAAACATTACAAGAAGAGCAACTGGATTTATTGTACTTCTTTAATTTTAGACCCAAGGCATAAGGCTCAGACTTTTGACCTGACAATGTGGGGGAAGCAACTTAAAACAGAAAGTCTGCGCAAGTTCAATGAACTTTATGAAGAATATAAAAGTCTACACTCACTGAACAAATCTCTGGAATTACCAGAAAAAGAAAATAAAGTATGTGATGAAGATGAAGACGTAATAGACTTTGATAAACTCTATGAATGTCCCTCGACGTCATCTGGATCTTGTCTTCAAGGCTTAGTGATAGACGAGTTGGAGGAGTACCTGAGAAAACCAAGAACTGCCAGCTCGGAAGACATTTTAGATTGGTGGAGGACGCATGAGACAGAGTATCCGATTTTATCGAAAATGGCTCGTGATTTTCTCTCAATACCGGCAACTTCAGTACCTGCTGAGAGATTATTTTCTAACGCATCATTAGTAATTAGAAAACATAGAAATAGGTTAAGTGATGAGTCAGCCAGATGGTTACTTTGTATTAATTCTTGGTCAAAAAAATTGATATAAAGTATCATAACCTAATGATAAAGCTGTTGATTTGTGTTGTATTTTATTTTTTATTCAAATAAATGATAAATCGTAAAACTCTTTTATTAAATTTCTTATAAGTTGAGGGTTCAATCTCTTTCTAGACAGATAAGTATTGTTCTTTAAAATACAGTCAAGTTATTGTAATTAATTTTTTTTTTTTTACATGTTGTAGCAAATGTAAGCTTATATATCATAAATGTTTATTAAGAAACAGTTACTTCCATGAAAACGACATATAGGTCAGTTGATTTTTCGAATTTCTTATCAAATCTTCAGTTATTTATTAATCTGCTTGATCTTTACTATGGCTATGTTAATTCAAGCTCACAATGTTCCAAGTTCCAATTCTAATACGTTTTTCTAACATTTAAAGTAAACTTTAATAAATAGTAATAGACTAATAGGTAATTGCAAGACTTGCAAGACTCTTGCTGCAAGACCAAGACCAAGACCAAGACCGGGAGCGCAAGACCAAGACCAAGACCAAGACCAGGTGTATGGGCGCAAGACCAAGACCAAGACTGGCTAAGTCTCGTCTTGTTCTTGCATTTGGGCAACACTAATTCCCATCATAGGCAAAGGTGTTTCGATCTTTTCCTTTTAACCGACGATATGCTGTATGTACATATAGTACCTAGATAGTCAGCGAATGATTTTGATAAGAAAAACTGACTATTTCACTCTCATATACATACGTACATATGTATGTATGTATGTATATGAGATATGATGTATGTTTATTAGAGTGAAATAGTGAGCTAGATACATATGTATGTATATATATGCTCCCCTATAGATTTATCCGGCTATGTGTCAGTTAGCCATCGAAAGTGTTCTGCAACTGAGACAACATCTTCTAATAGCTAAGACAATTCAGCTAAATTATGTCCTATGACGATTGTTTATTAAGTTTAAGGGTGTCGGTCGAGGGCTACTACCCAAAGAAGTGCCTGGTGATGTTACCGCATGATTTGTAATTAAATTATTTCGAAGACGATATAAGAAAGTAAACTTACTTTTCATACATCTTTGATACTTGATATCTGGTTGCTGATAAGCAATAATGTGTCAACCGACAAAAAAAGAAATTCTGAGATATTGATGCATTTTGATTCTGCATTATCTATTTAACATTATCCAATAAAAATACAGTCATATAAACTAAATAAGTACGGAAGAAAGTTTTTTAATTGTATCAAATTTCAAGGTCGTTCCATATTTTGTACTTTATACAATAATCTCATATATTTGAAAAACTTTTATTGCATAATATATTAAATATATCAAACTGTTTTTAATTCATTATACCTTTTATCAAAGAAAAAACGAAAATATGAATAAATACTTATTCAAACAAACTTATTAAGAATAGGTATGACATCTTTAGACGTCATTTTCTCAAAATGATTTCCGTGTGGCTTGATACAGTATTGCTTATCAGCGTCCATCTATGGTAGCTGCCTTTGATCCAAACTTCACATGTGGCCATCGTTCCTACAACAGGGATTCTCTTTATAATATTTTGATTACGGAGTCATTTGACTTCATGGACGGAACGAAATTATTGACGCAAAATGCCAATTTAAAGTTGTATAACTTTGTAATATTTTATTTTTATTTTTACAATTCTTTGTTCCTTAAATGTTATTTTTAATTAATAAAAAAGTGTGAAACTGCTCCATTGTAAAATTTTGGTTAAATGATACGAAAATTTATCTCACGTAGTAAAAATCTTTAGTCTGGATTATACTTGCAGTTCATATTTAAAATATTTCGACCTTGGCAAAGTAGAACCTAGTAACAGTTTATAAATATCTAATTTATTTATTTTCTCATTGCTTGCTTGACCAGACTGGTAAATCCTGAGATAAGTGCGCTCAAACTAACTCTTTAGTGTTATACATTAATTTTGATTTATTGTTAAAACGAATGCTGGAATACTATGTCTGCACGTGTTTCTAGTAATAAATAATATATTCAAGGTTCAAAGTTGAGTAAAAATATGAAGCCGGATGATAGTAAGTCGTGATTCGTTGTAAAACATATTTTTAAGCAACAGCGCGAGAGCAAAGATATGTTCATATTTTTTACGCTTATAATATGTGATTGTGACCTACTAGTGTTATCAAGGTTAACGTTATTTAGTATTTATTTATATAATAATAATAGGTATTTTTAATAATTTGTTGACTCTATTCTAATATGTCCAATAAAGAAAAGAGATTATCTAATTTAATGCGGGAATTTTTTGAATATTGTAGCCAAGATTCCCCTCGTGGCTTCGGCGATTAGGTTACAGTTTCTTCTTGGGAGAGAGTGGGATGTATCGTATCAGTATTCAGTGTTTACGTTCTCAGTATATCATTTATAAATAAACTTATAAAGTATATTTTTATATTAGGTAAATAAGTATATTTTTAATCTAACCCTCTGTACTAACGTGGGTATACAAAGGAAGCCTTGTCCTACCGTTTAGTAGGTACTTACTATAATTTGGACGTCCGTTAAAACCAGATTTTCAAAGTTTAACCCCTAAAAGAGTTACAACAACGGGGTTACAAAGTTTACACGGGAAAATGAAACTTATTACCAACTGCAGCAAAATGCTAGTATTTTAATATAAAATTCATATAAAATAAAAAACATTAATGTTTTTGTAGTAAATAAGTTGCATGCAATATCACATAAAACATTCAACATAAACGTGACATAGACGTATAAATTCCTTCCAAAATAGTGTAACTTTCTATTAGCGAAAGATTTTTATAATAGGATCAGTAACTACGGAGATATACCTTACAAATAAAGAAAATATATAAATAAATATTTTTTTCCTTCGTATTTCCTTAGATTTTTGCAATTACTACACATTGATAAACCCAATTATTTTATTCGTCTTTAAACACCGCAGTTTGTCTACATGTATTTTATTTCAGTGTATTTTTTACTTCTTTGTAACATTAGAGTAGATTACGAAGGTCAAGCAACAATCGCAACATAATTGAAGACATGGGTACTTTATCATTTATAATTGAAGTTGTAGAGACGGATTTTTCGCTATAAATAGATCATGAATAAAAGCGTTATGTGTAAACAAACACGATAAAACATTTTCAAATAAAAGTATTTAATATGCATTGTATATACCTACCTATATTCATATTTTTTATATACACTAAGAAAAAAAATTGTCCCTAATTTTCTCGAAATTAAAGTTTTGCGATATACCCATTTCATCCATTCATGTCTCCAATTATATCTAATGCATGTAGGTTCAGAAAATATATATTAGAAAATTGATACTCAACTGTCGAGTGTCGTTGTAATCATAAATGGAGGTCACGACCTACACTCTTGGCCGCATCTCCCGAAGGTCTCGTACGAAACACGAGGCTCAGGACACTGCCGAACGTCACAAATTTTTAACGGAGGTTAGGTTTTATTGAATAAACTAGCAGTTTCTTGCGGCTTTGCCCTCGTATATTTTGCAATTTGGTAGAAGCGATTCAGAAAACTGATAAATACTGCGTTTTGTGTGTTACGTTTCATTATTAGCATCAAAAAGTATATGTATGAAATTTTAAGTAAATATGCCCACAGAATAACGTTTTGCATACAGTCGTTTACAGACGTTTATATCCCTTCACACCCTTTTAGGGGTGAAATATCTAAAAACTCTTTTTAATTGATCCTAACGTTAATAATTTAAAATTTCAGGAAATAGATAAAAAAAAATCCGTTCCAGACTTTAGTACCCCTAGCACATCTATAAGGGATGATTTTGGAATTCTAGTAAACAAATGTTAAGTTATTTACCCTAAGGAATATTTATACTAAGTTTACAGATAATCGGTCACAAAAATAAATTTTCTCCATACAATTTTCACTACCCAATTGCAGTCCAACAGGGGATGATAATCGTACTTTTTATGTTTCCCATTTCATTATTATTAACCAGAAGAATATGTGGTAAATTTTAAGTTAATGCGACGACGGAATAAGATTTTCTATATAATCGTTTTTACTCCTTTTAATCCTTTTAGAGGCGGAATATCAAAAAATCCTTTCTTAGTGGATGCTTATACCCTTAAAGGCAACTACTGCCAAAATTTCAAATTTGTAGCCCCAGCAGTTTAGGCTCTGCGTTGATGAATCAGTCAGTCAGTAAGTCAGGCTAAGTGATTTTATATTTATAGATGTAATTTTGAACGTATTTAAAATAATATTAAATATAAACTTCTTAAAGGAAATATATTGATGATTCTATAGTATATTTGTGGCAATTAGCTCAATAGGCATTCAATAAACAGGCTAGCCTATACACACGGTGTCGTTTAACTAGCGCTCGATAGTTATTGATATAACCTTTCATTATTTGACTAGCCTATTTATCGTTTGTTTACTTGTCGAGTCTATTCATTTAAATTTAGTTCGTACAGGTTAGGATACTAAAACTTATAAAAGTATGGAAGGATATCTTGTTAAAAAACAGTTTTGGGCGGCATTTTTGCAATATGGCGGCGACGTGTGCGGAAAAGATATGAAGTCGCAACGTTGAAATTGGGAACGAGTATGTCGGAATCTATAAGATCACCAATTTTCAATACTCTCAGAAAACTTTCCAGGTGAAACGACCCAATGACTGTACTATACGTGCATTATATAATATTGTTGCATAAAATGATCTTTGTACCACGAATCAATCGTTATTAAATCAACACATTATTGAGTGCTATGTAATTAGATATACGTATGATAATAATAAAGTAGGATACTGAAAAAAAAATGGGCATTTTATGCTAAACAAAGAAACATTGTAAATATGTGTTTATAATGATTTTAATAGAATATTAGAGTAACGTTTTATAGAAAAAATGCCCATGTATAAATATAAATTATATTTTATTTAAATATGCTATGACAAGTAATTTTATACATATTATATTTATGTGGATATAATGTTTGACATTGAAGTAACTATGTTTTTACCATTAATATCTACTTAAAGCAGCGATTTAAATAGTCAATTTCAATGTGACTTCCGGGTTTCCTTGAACCTCAATTCCTAATGAGCTGGTGCACACGACTTCGTCTTGGAAAACTTAAAGCCAAGTTACTAGTTATAACATTATAACTAACTACGACTGAAAGTCCCGGCCAAATCGGTCAAGCCGTTTCACATATTAACCACAACAAACAGACGGACAGACAGGAAGACAGACAAAAACTTTTAAAATTTATTTTTTAATGTACCTACTTTCATATCCATCTAGTGAAATGCTGTTATATTGAAGTTACAAATAGATACTTCAATTTCATTTATTTGTATTGATACGATGTTTAAATTTAGGTAGTAGAACAAACGTTAGCTGAATATTAATGAAATATGTAGGTATTTAATATGTTAATATATATATGAACAATATGTATATATGTTATAATTCCTTGTTCTGTCTGACTCACTGACTGATTGCAAATTTCACCGCTATGGATGAACGGATGTATGAATCTGTCATTTTTTATGTAAGAAGTACGAAATTTAATACGGTTACTAGTTTATAATAAATACAAATACATAAAATAAGATGCGTATATTTATATGTAACCCATGTGAAGCCGGTGCCAGCCGCTAGTATACTTTATAGTCCGTGATGGGCATGAGAATAAGTGAAGCTCAAACAGGAAAATACATATTGTTTTAGCGAATATTGTATAAAAACATTTTGTTCTTAGCTTCAATTAGTATAACAGAAATTCCTTTTTTTTACAGACGACAGTCTCAACATGGGAACTACACCAGAAGACTCAGCGAAATATATAGAGCAATTGAGGGAGTGGATTAATAGACAACCTCATATACCGAAAGATTTAGGTACCTATACATTTTTTTAAGTCGCTGCATCCGGCCTTATTATGATTAACACTAGCATGTTTCGAACATGCCACATTTTGACAGTTAAAGGAGGTTTTAGTAAAGAAATCAGAATTCAACTGTTTTAGCGACGAGATTTATAGCGATGGATGGATTGATAGCGATAGGTTATCGCAATTTATGTTCAGTAATCAACTGTCAGAATGTAACATTTTATAATAGCCATAGCTTAACGTAATTGGATGCTGATAAGCAATAATGTGTCAACCCACAAAACATAAAAGTCGGAGATATTGGTGTATTCTGATAGTGTGTCATGTAATAAACATTATTCAAAAACTTTTAAAGTCATATACACTAAACGAGTACGGAAATTAGTTTCTTAATTTAATGTTTCTAATATTGAAGCGTGTTCCATACTTTGAAATATAAAATAATCTCATATATTAGAAAAAAATATTATTATATAAAATGTTTGATTATGCCAATCTGCTTTTATTCGTTATACCTTTTATCAAAATAGAAAAGAGAAGATGAATTTATACTTCTTGAAACTACAAATTAGTTTGAGACGTTTGATATCTGTAAACGTCATTTTCTCAAAATGAAGTCCACTTGGCTTGACACAGTATTGCTTATCAGCGTCCAATTCTTAATTTAAACTGGATATTAAACTTCCGTTCTATTGAAACGTCTTTGGAGGCCTTCATATATAATGTAACACAATGTATGTAATTGTAATTTATTTTTTAACTTTTGTAGTGTCATTTTTACCATTTTTAAATCTATTTTCACTTACTGTCACTGTAGATTTTATAATAACGAAGTACGCTATCTTATCTTCACTTTATCGATTTTGCTGAAAATCGATAGCTGTTATTATTAATTGATAACATCATATCAATTGCTAAATATTTGAATATATAAGAGTGACGATATTTACTATGTGAATTTTTCGATATTACATATTGCAGAATTTCATTCAAAGTTCGATTGCCGCCAAACGTAACATTTTTGTGACATTTGTTGTTAATAAGGAAATAAAAATATGAATTATTTTTATTTCCTTTAAAAATACGATTTATATATAGTTTTTATATTTATGTTATAATTTACTTAGCTAAAACTGTTTGATATGCATAAATAAACTTTTCTGGACTTATAATTTAAATTTGCGTGCCTAATCAGTCAAAACATTGATCTGTTCTTTGTATTAAATGTACCAATTTATGTACAAATTTTTCCGTAAATAAATAAATAAAACTTTTTATTTTCTAAAAAAAAAATAAGTAAATAAATTATTGAAGGGCTTAAAGATAAAATATTTTATTTTAAAGTTATACTTTAATCAAGTATTTTTATACACGATTTACGAATCTGAGTAATTTAAAAGAACCTTGCACTAGATGCTATTGTGAGTGGTTTTAAACTCGCATTTCATGAATAAAACATTACGAAAAATTGCTGGCGATATTGTATTATTAAAGCTCGATAAAAATTACAACCAACGTTTTAGATTTTCTATGTTGTATATAAAGAATCCTAAAACCATATAATATCGAATAATAATAAAGTCTAGTATTTTAAATAGAGACCATTTGTCATAATCAACGTCGTTGCAATAATTTTAACCTTCATTATTTATAAATTTATTTATAATGGTAAAATCCATTATATTTTTTCGCATTCATATACGAGCATGTACAAATTATACAACGATTAAAGGGATATTACCGAAATGCCATAAAATGGGATATCTATTATTAAAATTATCTATGGCAAAAATCTAAGTTCGGATTTTATTCATGACTAACTGTACCCTTAATGCGTTGTATATGTAGATTTTTTGGATCAGGACCCGCATGGACGTCTTCAGATAGGCTTCTAAATTTTCATCGCAATCCGATTAATGGTTTCGCAACGCATAGAGGACAAACATAGAAACATTGATTTTTTAACATTATTTTATATGTATGATGATGATGATGATGTGCCGAATCGTTAAAAAAATTTAATCTGTAGATACGAATTCGAATACGGATATTTGACGTTAAGATGTGGATACGGATACAGATCCTGACTTTCTTACTCAATTGGTATCGTGCGCATCACCTTGAAATACGTGAATAACTTTTTATAATAAATGTTTAAATATCATTATTTTAAAAAACTTATCACGAATATTTGTAATTGTTCTCTTTAAAAAATAGTTAATTTAGTACATTTAAGTTATGTATTATTATGGTAACTTACAACGATAAATTTTTGCACTATAAATGTGCCCAATATTTGATTTTAAGGTACAAAAATAATTTGAATGGTATTTAATAGTTTTTCATTCCTAGACATATTAATGGTTTACATATAAGGAATTTCATCTTTGTATTCAAAATTATTAAGGATAAGATCTGTAAAAGATGCGTCAAAAAGTAACTACACTAATGGTTATATATAAAATGAAAGAGCTCTCGTGTTCAACCTTGATGAGAATTTTGCGTATAAAAAGTTTTTTTTTATCTTATATAATTAATTAGAGACCTGCCTTGCCTTCGCACAGATGGAATGTAGTGTTTTCGACATCACATTACAAATCTTCGAAAGATGGATACGAACTTTGTTTTAATGTGTATTATGTATAGTTTTATTTTCTCAAGTGTGAATTTAAGCTTAGTAAATAAAGATGTCAGGGTTCAAATGCAGTTGCAATGGACTCTTTCATTAACATTGATAGCCATTGTGAACGACAATGAGTCGTTAAGGTCGTAAAAACCTAGACAGTTATACTTTATTTTACTTAAAACTACCTTATCGTAGAGGAATAAGGTTGAAGTTGTTAATTTTGCTCCATGAACTTATCTTGCTATTATACTTGACATATCTCACTATCACATTAAGCATTGCATTGTTATTTATATATTTTATACGTGTATTGAAATATTTTTTCGTAACGTCAATCTTTTCAACAATATTTTTATGTATAATGAAGTAGTTGTCCCTTGAGGTTTCATCCGTATTTATGGTTATTGCTGCGCTCCCATTAATCGTAGCATGATGTTTTATAGCCTATAACTTTCCTCTATAAACAAGTTATACAACGTAAAAGTCATATGTTTCAGGTGATAATTTAGTGCTGCGTTTTGCGCACAGCTGTTACTATGACATAGAAAAAGCGAAGAAGGCAATGGAGATGTTCTTCACGATACGAGGCACATGCATCGACGTTCTCACTAACAGAGATCCCCAGTCGCCGCACATGCAGAAAATAAGTAAAATTATGTAAGTTCACCTGTCAATTGCTTATAAAACTTTGTTTTATAATTCAATTAGAACTTAAATTTTTTTTTAATTAAAAAAATAAAAACCTATAAAATTTATTAATTTTATTATAATTAAAATCGTATAATTAAGAGTTAAAAATAAACCGACTTCAAAAACAAAATACATAAATCGTTTTGAAAATCGTTTAAAAATGACGGAGTTCTGATCTAAAAAATAAACGTTGAAAAACAACGCTATAAAATCTCCTCATTTATGAAGTCGGTTAAAAAAAAATTACGACAGAATAGAACTCAAACCTGCAACTCTAAGGTATCGACCAAAACAAATATTCTTATGTGTATTATATATGCAAAGTGATTAATCTAAGCATTATTCATAATGCCCGGCCATCATGAAAAATATCCATTTAATCATTTTGCCCGTAAGATATATGCGAAAATAAAATATAAATTTTTCGAATAAATTTACAAAAAAAAAAATCAATAAATTACAGTAACCTCGGCCAGTACCACAGTGTGAGCGATAATAAAATGCTCTGGTTTTGGCAAATAAACGACCCGGGGCTAGAGAACTACGAGTACCAACTCGACGTCAAATTCTTCTTCCTGAGTACGGACGCTCTTTTCCTTGAAAGCACATTCTTGCCCTCAGAAGACATAGTCATAATGGATGTTAAGGATATCACACTGAAATTTTTAACGAGACTAAATCTATCTTTACAGAGGAAAGTGTCGAAGTATCAAGAGGCAAGTATAATTACAATATTATATACATTCCATAATATTATATAACTGTATATATGTTATAACCTCATTGATTTTCGCACCTAGAATGTCAATTACTTTTTTTATTTGACTGATTTTAAAAGGAAAATACGTAATTTAGTTTTCGGTTTTGCCGATTTTGATAAAAATTCAATGGGAACGAATCTGGAAATGAGTTATTAAGTAACAACCATTAAAAAAATGAGATCGTTCTCTTTATATATAAGCTTTGCATTTAATGAAATAATTTATTTGGAATTATATGTATACTACGCTTTGTCTATGGAAAAAATGTCATTGATTACAAACATGTACGTATTAAAATATAATATAACTAAGGCCATTGTTATATTATCGCTGGAGTTCTAGTCTCTAGTTGACTTGATCCGTAAGAGAGGGAGGGTGCGTACTGGCAATACCTACATATTAGTAACTAACCAATCAACGACTTCCATAGACAAAATACTGTATCTATTTTACTTTTATAGCATATTAATCATTTATATTTTAAATACAGGAAGGAATGCCAATCAGGTTGACGCAAGTACACGTTGTGAACGCTCCGCCGGTCATAGACAAAATATACGCAGCCGTGAAGCCGTTCATAAAGAAAGAGATCACAGAAATGGTTTGTATATGTTTGTCCATTGTATAACTATACTTATGTTACGTTCTTACTATTTCACTTGACAGCTGGACTTTTGGTAGCAAGGCAACGACTACACATATGTAAAATATTAACACTGTTACTAAACTGCAAATGTTATTGTTGTAGGGACTGTCCATTAATCACGTGATATTTTTAACAACTCCCCCCCCGCCCCCTGGTGATACGTGGCGTTACAACTCCCCACCTAAGATCACGCGTATTTATTTGGTATACACCACCTAATTTAATTATAATAATAATTTTAAAAATGCATTTCTTTATAAACGGTGATGTCTTCCCAAAACCACCTCCCCCCCTTCTCCCTTTGGGCCTCACGTGAATAAGGGATAGCTTCCAATTTACGCTATGAAATATAATTGTGTATTAAAGGAGTCTAACGTTGAAGATACTGGTTCGCCCAAAATTTAATTTATACAGTTTTATACAATTATTAAAGTTCCTTGAAGTCAATAAAGATATTATTATTATTGTAGATACACTTCCATCCACCGAAATCCGAAACTTTATATAAGTATATAAGCAAAGAAAACCTGCCTGCAGACTACGGCGGCTCTCTGCCAGCTCTTATTGAGCAAAAAGAAGAGATCATGTCACTTCTCATGAGGAATAGGTGAGAAAATATTCACATCTATTACGAAATTAAGTGAATAAATCAAAATAATAAAAGTATACATTATTAAACAAGACTTTTACAGGTAGTTTTAATTATTAAAACATAAGATAAAAAATATTTCAATCAAAAAAGATCTACCTACGGTTCGGAGTATAATTTCTACTGAGAAGACTAGAGAGTAGATAGTCATATTACGTCAGTCTTGAATTCAAAACATTCTTTACTAAGCTGATAAGGCTTGATTAGAAATGGGAACTCCCAAGTCCTAAAATGTTTAAATTCGTCTCGTGTTCGAACATTGAAGAAAAATATTATGTAAAAAACGAACATCTTATTAGAATTTTTAAAAACGGTGAATTGTGTATTTTTAGCAAATTTCTCTGGCTCTTATAGTTTCAGATCTCTCTCTACTGACCCATCTTCATGAATAATTCTGTAGGTATAATTACCTACTTGCTTATCCGCAGTTGAATTGCGTAGTGAATTAGATCTTTCTTGATAGGACAAAAAGCCTTCACTCAGTTTTAGTACTAATTAAATACCTCAAAATTTGCCTTAACTGAGATGAGATCTTTAAATTATATCCTCCCATTAGAAAAACCTGAAAACCCGCAACAAAAACATGTAGACCATAATTATATTTTATAACTTTAGATCTGTTACGCTCATATTATTTAACATTAACAATCTGTATCCATTTCCACCTTTGACAAGTCAATCAGTTGACATATTGGTAAAAATATACTCTCGTCTGACATTCTCAGTTGGCTGCTAGGCAATGTCGTCCAAAGTCGTCTAAATTCTGGATGCTTTGATGATAGTAAATAGACGATGATTGAGGAACGTAGTAAAAAACGATGATAAAGACGTGGATCCACAAAATTTGGCATTCAGAGATTCTGATGCATTCTGATTATATATGATGTATTTTCAGAAATAGAATAATATTATTTTAAAAAATACAAGTCATCTGAACTAAATAAGTACGGAAAAAAGTTTCTTAATTTAATGTTTCGAATATTGAAGTGTGTTCCATAATTTGCAATCTGCATTAATCTATTTGAAAAACTTAAAATTAGATAAAACTTTTTTGTATACCAATCTGCTTTTAATGCTTTTTGTCAATAACAAAAGAACATATGGATATATAGTTCTAACAAATTTATTAAAAATAAATTTGACATTTAAGACGCAATTTTTTCAAAATACAGTCCGTGTGGCTCGACATAAGAATTGCTTATCAGCAGTTATGTAGCAGAGAGAAAGAGAGAAAGCCACCGAATCTCATGCCACATAGTCACAAAAACACTAATGTCATAGACTAAACAGTCACTTAACAGGCTATCAAGGATCAACGCTAGACCGTAAATCCCGTTTATTGAGCAGGTAGTGTATGATAAAGAAACTGTCTAATCGACTATAGAACCCCGGGTGCAAAAATCCATTACCTTATAACATATCTATAGGTATAAAATATAATTGGTAGACCACAAAAAATCTACACAAATAATTGTCACGTGGAAAGATTACAACGATGATCGTCAGCGCAGTAACCAGTTTCACTAGACTGCACCAACTAATGAAGCGTTTAATTATATAGCTCTTATTCTTTTTTCTGCTCAGATGGTTCATATAACAAATCGGTTAAGCTAAAACGAACAAAAAGGCAGACAAATGTAGTTTTGATAACGGGCAAATAATCACACTATAAATTATAAAGTATCTGCGTATTTTGAAATCAAATTCAATTTCATTAATCGTAGTGTGCGCATACTCTTATTACTGACTATTTACGTTTAAAAAATATCTCTTTGCGTTTATATTCACAAGTAGCTATTTTTTATTTTTCAGAGATATGCTTACAAAGGAAAACTTCTGGCTGCCAACCAAAAAATCTTCGACAGAATTGGCATCATTCCGTAGCCTCGCCATTGATTAACACAGGATCCAGAGGGTGGTGTGAAAAACTGACCCTCCATTTAATCAAATAATTTTTTAGTGTAATTTTAATATACAGACAAACACTTTAGTTAATAAAATAGACAGAGGTTCGATGTTCATTCTGGCGCCATTTCATCCTAATTATGATGGTACTGATAAATTGACAAAATATACAATACAAATATAAAGTATCGTTGTCTTAGATTTTCGCGATTATTATTCATTGAAATGAAACTATTTTAAACGGATTTAAATCGCGTATAATTATTTTTATCATCCCGACGTTTCGAGCACTTTGCAGCGTTCGTGGTCACGGGTAGACTAAGGTGACATTTGTCTATTTGAGATTTTAGAAAATATTATTTACAACTACCGCCAACGGTTTCTTAAATGATATCTTGAATAACGTTCCGGTTGCACGCAGAAGGCACTAACTGTATCTTTTGGTCTGGCAGTCTGTTGGACTTGGGATTTTAAATTTTTAATAAGTGGATCCCAGGTGTTTGAAAGTCTCCAACCATCTTATCTATTGAAGTTCGGATGTTTTTGAATTTCAATAGCCTCGCGTATCATTCTAGGAATGAATCTGTGTTCTCTAGCGAGGATCTGTGGTTTATCAAATCGGATAAAATGGTTAGGTTTATCCAAGGCATGTTCACAAACTGCAGACTTTGAAGAACGCCTATTCTTGACATCTCCTATGTGTTCCTTGACCCTAGTACCGATGCTTCTTTTTGTTTGGCCTATGTAAGATAAACCACACTCACATTTGAGTTTGTATACTCCCGCAGTCTGTGAAGGAATATTACTCTTGATAGGTCTCAAAAACTGGCTCACTTTCTTATGAGGCTTGTAGATGGTTTTAATGAAGCTCGCTTCAAGATGTTGCCAATTCTGTCTGTAACTCCCTTCACATATGGACCTGCACCTTCTGCGTGCAACCGGAACGTTATTCAAGATATCATTTAAGAAACCGTTGGCGGTAGTTGTAAATAATATTTTCTAAAATCTCAAATAGACAAATGTCACCTTAGTCTATCCATGACCACGAACGCTGCAAAGTGCTCGAAACGTCGGGATGATAAAAATAATTATACGCGATATAAATCCGTTTAAAATAGTTTTATTTCAATAAATATAAAGTAGTATATTTGTATTGTATATTGTACACCAAAAAAAAAACACAAGTAACAACACGGCAATAATAAACATGGTACACAAAAGGCGATCTTATCGCTAAAAGAGCGATCTCTTCTAAATAACCTATGGGTAGAAGACATTTAATACTGAAGGCGTTCGGAGGTGGTAAATATTTAAATAATATTAACCTAGAACGCTTCATAAGCAATCTGACATAATTTTGACTGAATTGACTACAAAATGAATATGTTAAGACTTTTATACCTCGTTTCACGTAAGTGTGTCGGTCTGAACTACGCGCATGACGCTGCGCAAAACACTAACTTATGCACCGGGACAGTTGTTTTGACATTTCTTTAATTTTAATTATTGAATACTTAAATAATTGTACATGTCAAATTGATGTGTTTTAATTATTATTTAATTGTCTTTTAGCAATTAATTAGAATGTGTAAACTCAAAATAGTCTAAAATATCAATCCTGAACCAGTGTAATTGTTCGAAGAGTCGCGATTTTTTCTTCCGAGATGTGTTTTTTTTATCAAATAAGTAAAAAAAAGACAAGTTGATTATAAATGTCACATAACGTGGAAATATTCAATAAGATTATACAACACATTCATATCATATACATTCCACCTTAAGCCTTTTTCATTCGGCTGTACCATGCGCGAGTTCGGACTCGCCTCGTGTTCAGACCGACACGCTTACGTGAAACATGGTATACTAGTTCACGAAGCGTGCGGTTCACGTGCATGTTACATATCACAAATGAAAAATCTTTGAACAGATCATATCCTACTGCAAAATACTGATAATATACAAAAAAACACACAGCGTGTGCGCTATATTTATATAGTCTATTTGTCTTTACTTGACTTATTTGTAATGAAAATCATAAATTTTTGTACATTATTTTTCATTATAAAAAATAATTCAGTGCAATCAATCGATCGATAATTTCTCATCTCTAGGACGCCATATTTGTCTGTTAAATAAGAAAAATCGACTATACGTTAAATAAATGCTTTGGCTGTCGTTATTACGCGAACATGTCTAAATATGTCCATACTATGTTTCTAAGAACGCGATTAACACGCTTCGTGCACGCGTGCAATTTTGAACGCCTTTAGAAACGCTGTAAAGTGAGAAATATATTTGTAAGTTTTTTTTTAGTATTATAAAATTAAATGTATACTGTTTTTTGTTTATGGGAACTCGTTGATCAGTTTGTTAGTATTATATTTCGTCAGAATGCACCCTCCCTCTCTCTAGTCTTCGCTTGTAAAAAGATATTCATAATTACAAGTAAACTAGAGACTAGAACCCCAGTGATAACAAGTTTTACTTTAGTAATTGACATAAAACAACTCTGTAACCAACAGTTATCTAGGTAACCTTACGAAAGATGGCGTCAAAAATAAAGGCACTGTTAGTTAATTCTGTCAGGTGCAAAGTAATGATAAACGATTTATGTAAATGTTTATGTAAGTTGATAGCACTTATAAGTGTAATCTTCGCTTAACACTGAGTGACATACAAAATTAGTGAATCTAATCTAGCATGAATGAAATGAAGTGAAATTTTGCAATGGTATTCTTTAAAGCTATAACAAAGGTTTTTTTTTAAAACGACCCGTAAAGTGGATTTAATGGAAGATGAAAGTATCTGGTTGGGGCCATTAAAAAAAATTAATTTAAAATTTATATTTTTTTACTGATGATGCTTACTGCTTACATATTTGAATTTGATAATTACAAATCTAATTAGTGCTTTATTGCAAAAAAATGAACGATAAAACGGAGCTTAATTATAAGTATATTAGAGATAAATTCTATCACTGATGATGGAGGCTGTGATAAAGAGTGACGAGTGATTTATGAGTAATTATATTAAAATGTCTGATACAAATATTGTTTTTTTTTTTAAATTTCTGAAACACCTATAGCAGCAAGACAGAATTGACCAGGCGCGGATCCAGGGTGAGGGGGGGAGAGGGCAAAAGGTGCTATTGCCTCCTGCCTCCTCCCCCTGCCTCCTAATTGAAACAAAACTCGGTGTAGTATTTACTAAAACTTCTTCCCCCCACCTCCCCCGCGATATATATCTTATTTATTTTAACTTCAAACTAGGTAAAGGCTCTTTCATCATCATCAAACAAAATTAAAATATTCTTACAGTGAATACCTACATCAAATCTATTATAAATATGAACGTTTTCGTATCTTAGCGCGGTTTCACCGATTTGTGATCAAGCTTTATCGACTTATTGTTTCTATTTGTGAAATCATAGGCATAACTTAAAACATACTAATACATTAAACAATGTAAAACATACTCATACTGGACGGTTTCACGTTAAACAAAAAGATTTTTTTGTTCTAAAATCGCTTTTAATAATAATAAGCACTAGCAATCGCGCCAATATTGGATATATACCTACACAAATATTCAACACTTGAGAAATGGGACTCCATATGTATGCCGAGCAGTCAGTACACCAAGCATTTATTGCGATTATCACAAGATTATAATCATATAACTATTTCATTATGTTAATCTTGTGTAAGATTAAAAAAAAAACTCGCGGATTTGTTGGACCACATATCTGTTAAGTCAGCACACATTGGGATTAACTTTTCAGCCTGACGTTATTGGTCCTTTTATTAGGACTTACTCTGCTATCAGTAAATAGTTATATTTTCTATATTATAAAGTTTTATTCGTTAATAAAATAAAAATAGGCAATACTTTAGTGTTAGAAGAAGAAAAAGTTTAGTGCCCGTGAATGTCCCACGGCTGGGCTTAGGCCTCCTCTCCTATTAGGGAGAAGGTTTAGAGATTAATCCACCACGTTGCTTCACAGCGGGCTGGTGGATTGATATTTAACATATTTTTTTCCACCCTTTTTTTACTTAGGACAAAAATAAATATAATTTTCCTAAAATAATAATTATTTTAACATTGCGAATTTAAATTTGGGTAATTACCTCTGTATTTTTCCACTGATGCAAATTTTTCTTTACTTTTTTTTTATAAATGAAACTGTTGGAAAAAGTGTCTAAGAAATCCTACGCGTCCTGAATATTAAGTATCTGAGAATCTGTTTGAGAACCTTTACCTGTTATAAATGAAATAATTAACAAAATGAAATCTATACTGAAATATTAAAACGCAAATGCTGATATCATTCTTCCTATCATTCCGGGCGGACATTATTTGTACGTAAATTATTATGACTTTAATGCTTATCTTTCAATGAAGTTTTTTTTTTTTAATTCAAAATCGGTGTCATGCTTCCTCTTAGCAAATTTCTTTAGCTCTGATAGTTTCGGATTTCTCTCTGCTGATCCCTCTGAATGTATGTATATTCTAATGCAATTTTATTTTCAATAAAAAATCTTTATTTTTTTAAGTATGACTTGTTTACCCGACTGCGTGACGCAAAGGAGCTTAATGTATTTATTAGCTTATGTATATATGTATGTATGTGGGTTTGTGCCTTTGTAGCACTTGCGATTTTTGACACGTCGATTAATTCGATATAATTGTGCAAATGTCATAGAAAGCATTTTGGAAAAATCAATTACCCGATTTTGGACGCCATAGTGTAAAAAATAAAAATATGAAAATCGACGAATTATATTGAGAAAGGTATCGTTGAACAGGTATTTAAAAATCATTTACATTTTTTATATCGTTTTACAATCAGAATTATGGTTTCGGATATAGATCGGAAACGTTCCGTCTAAAAATCTTTAAGTGAGAATCGTTACAAACCAACTTTAAATGGCTATAATTATTTAACTAGTAACGATTCTCACTTAAAGATATTTAGGCAGAACGTTGACTGCAAATGGTTTTGTAACGCAGTCGGGTTTTTGATTTTTTAATTAATTCCTAGTCATATAAGCGTATAAGATGATTCTTGTATAAAAAAAACACTATTTCGTTTCATTTTAAGTTATAAGTTGAATAATGTTATAATATTCGTAAATAAATGTAATTAACTTATTCACACGGTCAATTGTTCTTTTTAATATATTTTTTTATAACTGACCATCGACTCTTATCTTCTATATCTAAATGCGTTAAATAAACTTTAAGTATTACGTGTCAATATAATTGACAGAAACGAATAGCAAGTTTCAAATTGCCGTGTGTTAGTTTTCCAAAAAAGGCTGGCTCCCCGGATCAAAAAGATAGTGGGTGCGATGCGCAGAGTGCTGCCTAATCTCGGGACTTCCGCCCTTGGACATCTTGATTCTGGCGGAGAGGGACGCGAGGATCTATGACCGGATTCGCGTCCGTGCGTCCTTCCCCTCCAGTGCGCTCGGAGCGCTGAAGTGACAGTAGCAACGAAGGGCTGTCGCGACGTGGTGCGCCCGACTCCGAGATGAGCGGTACGCGCATAAACGCGTCGTGGCAGCGATCCTGCCGGCCTTCGAGGCCTGGATGAGGAGGAAGCGACTTCCGACTTACGCAGGTATTTACCGATCACGGCTCCTTTGGAGAATATCTGTGTAGGATCGGATGCGAGGCGACGGCAGTTTGCCACCATTGCTGGGCGGACCGAGACACTGCCCAGCATACGCTGGCGGCGTGTCCCGCATGGGCCGCCGAAAGGCAGGTCTTGGTCCAGGAGATCGGGCGCGATCTCCCTGCGAGCAGTCGTGTCGGAGATGCTTCGCAGGGAATCGGCGTGAGAGGCCGTAGTCTCCTCCTGTGAGACCGTCATGGTCCAGAAGGAGATAGCAGGGCGGGCCCGGGAGAGAGCCGATCCCGCCCGACGAGGACGACCGAGGCGTCGTCCTTCCGGCCTCCTAGCCCCAATGCCCGGGGCAGAATAAATAGGGCCCGCCCTCGGGCCGTGGGTGCGTGAGATGGGGGTCCGTTTTCATACGGCCCCAAGGAGGATGGCAGCCGGGACGGCCTCGAACTGCCGTACACACCAGCGAGGGGTGCGGGGAGGGCAAGATTAGACTTTGCCCTCCTGAGACGAGCTCCGCCAGCCACGAGCGGAGCGTCGCACGGGAGGGGCAGCGGATGCGCATGCGCAAGCGATCCCGAGGCCTCTCCAGTTCCGAGCTGAAAAAGACCATCGCAGGGGTTTTAGTGGGTATAAATTGCCACATACCCCGACCCCAGGAATCGGGATCTTTTCCCCCGCGCAAACGAAAAAATATATATATATATCAGATACTTTCAATAGATGGCGGTCATTTAATTCACCTATACCAATATTTTAATATGTCCCTTATTTAAGATGATGGTTTGTTTGTTTGCATTGAATAAGCTTCGAAACTGTAGTAGTTTGTATACATATTTGTAAAATTGTTTTACGTTGGTAAATTAATTTATTGAGAAAGGCTATATATATTACATCACGTTACGACTCACAAGAAGCAGTAACCATAAACGCTTGTTTAACCACGAGTGGCATCTAGTAATAATTTGCAGCTATCCGGAGGGCAAGCAGGCGTATACACATTCACAATTCTCTCTGTGGGTCTCGAAAGCAGTGCCGCTTGCTTGTAAGCTATGGTTTCCTAGCAAATGGTATTGTATTGATGATCATAATTAACTGACACTTAATGGTGGCTTTATAATATTAAGGGACGACATTAAAAATGGATATACATACATGTAGCCTAGATTCTTAAAAAACGTTTATTGGTATCATTACTCGTAGATCTCTTTTTTTCAAGACCGCTATTTTTCGTCAACTATGTGACGGTAATAGTTGAAAATCAAAGTTTTAGAATATTATTATAGTGATCACACATCAGGAAAATAGTCTACAACGCATGATAATGTCAAACAAATCAAGGTCTTTCGGAAGTACGACGTGTACGAACTCATACAGTTTTAAGATTAGAAACAATAGAACTATTAAATGTAAGAACAATAGGTGACTAACAAATAAAAGTTGGTCCCTTTAAGAACAAAACAAAATCCTGATAATGCTTTTAATATATTGAAGTGAAACATAACCAGAAACTTTAAAAAGTAAAAGTAAAAGATCTACAGGCTAATTACGGGAAGCTACCGTTATCGCGATACATTTTGACTGTTGATATCAGATTTTACTAAAAAGAAAAAAATTTCATTAATTATAGCTCCGCATACTAACCATCCAGTCTATTGAAAGTAAAAAATCAAGATCCTATTGGCCTAAATTAGTCATAGAAGCACCACATGATGTATATATATCTAGATATTTTATTAGAAATAATGATTTTATATATAAAAAGAGGTTAAGGGGGTCGGCTCCTACCCCCCCACCCCTCTTCCAAGTAGGTATAGCTACGCCTGTGGTTTCTATATATAGGGGTTTTTATCGTTATATAATATCTGCCTTAAAATACTGCACCAAATTTAATGTTTGTTATGCCATTTTGAGGATTTAATGATGAAATTTTTTTTCGTATCTTAAAATTAAGTTATATTAATTCATCATAATTATTATAATCTATCATAGCAACGCCTGGTGGGTCTGCTAGTTTATACAATTTTAACTTGTTGCTAATCAAACGTTAACAAGCCGTAGCTGGTATGAAACAGGACATTCTTAAATCTAAGGGTATCAGGGGTAAACAGAATGGATATACAGAGTACCATATAATTAATAGCATTGTCTTTAAACGAACATGTAATGTTATAGGATCCGCTCATTAGTCACATGCCAATTACCTGACGAACCCATCAATTGATAACTCAACAATTAATCTGAACGGATATTATTAACGTCTTTACGTGTTAAAAATCATGACTCGTAAGTCCTTAACCTATTGCAAAAGCATTAATTAAAAATCAAAAACACAGGCAATTTTGAAATAAATAGAATTTGAAAGAAATAGCCAAAAAAATAAATAATAAAAGAAATAATTTAAAGTAATGAAGTGCACATAGACTGCCTATTGAGAGGAGGGATATGGGCAAGCTTCTTATGTAAAATTTATTTCCCGTCCAAAAAATATGTGTTATAAGTTTGAAATGTGTCTGTCTCTGATATCCACAAATGAACCAATTTTGATCCGTTTTTTTTGTTTCAAAAATGATGTAATCAGAATTATTCTTAAGCATCACTTATGAAGACCTGTTCAAACCTTTTAAGGTTATCAGCTTTTTTAAGAACGTTGAAACAATTTAAGCCATTGTAGTAATCTGATTGATCGAAATTTTCTATACTATGACTGCAATGATACTAAAATAAAATAGTTGTATAACCTTGATCTGATGATGCAGCATCATCTGGAATCAGCACGATACACAACTCCTTATTAACTTACGGTAGGAGTATAGTTTTGGGACATATTGAAATGATCCCAACGTATGTATATGTATAGATTTTCGTTTTTTTTTTCAATTTTCAAATTTAGAATATACAGTCACGTGCCTAATATTCAGAGGTATTCTATGCTATAGGTAACTCAGTTGGTATAATCAGTTTTTTTCTTCTAGTGAAGTCTGACTATGTTATGGTGGGCTAAATAGCATATAGGATTGTTACGTGAAGCTACTACATATAATTAATTATTGAGAAGGTAGAATATCATTGATTTTGTGTACTTCGTATTGTATAAGAACATTATAAAAACACTGCTTTAACGGGTAACAGTGTTAAAATCATTAGCAAACTAAACAGGTTTTATTTTTTTTTAATTCCCACACATGTTATTTGATTGAATTTCGTCGTTTTTTGTTTGAATTGTGGTTCTTTGGCGATTTCTGTTTTGCGGTACCTATTTGCAACTAGCATTAATATCTGTGTTGTTGATGCGACAAGACGTAGGGCATGCGAACTGTGATTGTGAAGTAGAGATATAATATTAGATAACAAGGTAAGATTTAAATAATGCATTAGTACGAGTAGTCTATCAATGTGGAATTCTGAAACCTATGAAAACCATCAAATTGATATTATTTTTAATTTTGTGGTAAAATAGGACTATCGACAATTTTTTTTTGTTAGATATAAGAGTTATTAAATATTGATAACTATGATTATTTTCTTGTTTTTTTAAGTAAATAGTTTTGATAGATTCGCTATATAAATTCACTTCATTATTTTACTTCGTTGTATATTATAAATTCCAGCGTTTTAAAACAGGTTTACATTAATTTTTTAGATGCCAAATGCTAATAACAAGGACGTGATCGCTATAAAAGAATGGATGTCAAAGGAACCTTATTTACCACGAGACTTTGGTAAGAATAAAAACATTAAAACCATAATCGCAGATATTTCATTAAAACATGACTAAATTTTTACATCCATTTGTTTGTCTAATAAGTGCAAGTTTTTAAAATGGAGCTCTATAAAGTACCCACTCAAAAAAGCCCTTTAAAAGCTATATAGTTTGGTATAAACATGTCTATTACATACGCTCTGTGTTAGTTTCAGGAAATATATATAAAGTCATAGATGTAATTTTGCGTCAATTCAATTACAATGGAATAAATTTATAGATTTTAAATAAATAATTACCTAATCGTAGACAAAAAGCGACGAAAACATTCCGACCCATCGACATTGAAATGTGTGAGATTGTTAAGATGTTTTTTTTATTTATTTATTTGAGAACAAAAGCCAATTATAGTGATGGTTTAAGAGGTATTAATTATCATCTTAATGGTTATAACTAAGATTTATATATTCTATGTACATATATGAGAAAAAAAAAATCGATCTACAATATTCCATGAAGTGTCAAAATTTGCGTAATTTTACACGGATTGTGAAAAAGCTAAAAAAATGAGATTTAAGTGTTATCTTGAAGGCTCTACTGAAGGTTAAAGTATTTTTTTTTTAATTTAAGATTTTATAGAGCTAAGCCGTACGACTAAAATAATACAAAAACAAAGTTTTTAAGATATTTTGGGATTGACCTTAATAGAAAAAAGCACAAGAAAACCAAATTAGCGAAATAGAGCTGATAATCAAATACAGAAAGTAAAAAAATGTGAAATTCCTCCATGAGACTGCAACTTAATTCTAAAAAGGTCATCCCTAGAAATAGCGTCCGTTACATTTTTTGGTGCTTCTACTTATTTTTGATCTTAAAACACTTATTCACAGATTGTGTGTGGAAATGGTAAATGAAAAATATTCAAAATCATTTTTTTTGCAAGACCCGAAGCTCCTCATAACAGTATCTAGGAGAAAAGTTCAATTTTGGTGGTTTGAATATATTGCGTTTAGTAAAATTTTTACCTTTTTTGCTTGTATTATTCTCCGCAATACTTAGATAGATGATGACTGACTTGTTCCATGGAGACGATTAGAATCCATCATAGATCCAAATATTGTTGGTCTCTGTAAAAGTAATTACAAGAACATGTGAATTGAACCAATTCCTTCCATTATACTTAGATTTCAGGTCTTTCTTGTCAAATAAAATATATTTAATGACGTCCCTTACAGTGGGTAGTTGTCGATTATCAAACTCTTTGTATGGTTTGAATGTATCAAAAGTAGTCTCACTGCACCTTGAACTTAAAACCACAAAATGCATTTTTAACACTGTAACAATTGTAACTGCACTTTTATAACTTTGGCTACAAAGAAACATTCGCGAGTCAATTTAAGAAAATCTTTATAAGTTGAAACTTCAAACAAGTTCAAACCTAACAGATTTATAGTTATAACTTGTCATTGCATGCAAATCGAATAACCATGTATTTATTATAAGTTAATTCAAGAAAAATACGAAAGTTTTGTTTTATAGCAAAAGCAGGAGACAAAATCAAGGATAGCTGGATATCACTTTAAAAAGACATTTTTTTTTAACTTTTAAGATCTGTAGAACCCTAAAGACATTGTTTTATTTTATTTTATTACGGAATTTACGTTACGGAATTCTTATAAAAAAATTATATACTAAAGTTCACAATTCACATACCCAATCGTTTAATTAGTTTTAACTATTGCGATGTACCTAAATATAAATTTATAAGATACATAATTATATCACAAAAATTTAATTTATTAATATTATTTTATTAATATTTTTTTTTAATTTTGAATTTCGTTTTCATACGATCATCTAAGCAAAATTCACAAGTGTGCTAGGCAAAAATTACACTAAAAGTATTGTCAGGCTTTCATAAAGATTTCAATAAGTTATTTATTTACACTTGGAAGAATTAATTGTCAGTGTCTTAATTTTTACATTAGCAGCTTTCGTAATTACTTACGATGTGTCTGTTACTAGGTTAAGAAGTAGTTTTATATCGCTCTCGAGAGTAAAATTTACAATAATTAATCTCACTTAAGGCGCTACACATGGACGTTTCTTTGTTTGTCATATTACGTCATAAGGAAATAACTAAAGTTATACGTGTAGATATAGGATCCTGAATAAACAAAAAAATGCCAATAAAAGTAAAAAAATCAATTTTAATGTGAAATTTAATGAGGAAAAATGTTTTCTCTTATAATAAGTTAAAAAATATGTTTTTACATAGTTATATATTCAACTATTTGCGCTACAATTGCGCAAAATATTCTACCAATGAAAAAATATCTAATAACAATTTCAGATGACGAGGTCTTAAAAAAATTCCTACATAGCTGTCACTGGAGCTTAGAGAGGACTAAGAAATGCATAGATCTGTTCTGCTCGACGAGGAGCCAAATGACAGAAATATACACGTTTAGGGACCCTTTGTCAGCCAATGTGCAAACCGCATTGTCTGCAATGTAAGTTTTAAATACAGATTATCTTAAATATTTTCCTGAATCTATTTAGATAACATTGTGTGCTTTTTGAGCGCTTACAATTCTAGCGTATATTTTGCGCGTTATTGAACTGATATCACTCGTGCGAGTACTGTACCCCTAGTAAGAGTTTTGAAAATTTTCGGTAGTATAATTTTATCGGTATTCTTCCAAATATTGAACAGGCATATTATATATGGGCATACAGGATATTCTCGATAGAGCCCCTGCCACGCAATTTATAAAAATTTAGTAAAAAATATTAATCGAAAGGCGTAGAGGCGACGATATGCGCGTAGATACGAGTTTTAACGCCCGGTATCTAAATACACTTATGATTGCGTCTTTTAAACAACAATTACATAAATAGAGTTAAAAATATTTTAATGTCATTTTAATACGTTTAAATAAATCTAAAATGAACAAACTTAAATAAATTTTATCTGTGACAAACTTTAAAAACGATAAATAAAAAAAATATTAGAACGCATTAAATGCTAGTCAGGTCTGAGGTAACGGAGTCAAATGAAAAAGGACCAAAACAAAGCGACTTAATATTAAACTTATTTACGGTCAGACAACCAATCAGAAGCGAACATATGCTCCGAATTTTGACAGCATGCGATACCTATTACAAAACATATGTGCATAGTGTTTTCCTGCGGACGTAACTATTTTTCTAACAAAACGTTTTGTAGGATTCGGCCGTACTAAATTACTTTACGTTGCGCAAATCTGAAGGAATAAATATAATATTAATTAAACACAAGCAGTGCTATATTTAATTAGCCCATAAATTTATATTGATTAACATTTAATTATGTAATGGCAATGGAGTTACATAAGATAAAAATCATATCTTCACGGCCAATGCACATTAATATGCCAGAGCTCTTTCATCGCAGGATACGAAAATTCAATTCTAGTGATTTTAACTACTATTAATCCAATGTTTTAATCTATCTAACTTAAAAACACCAAAAATTAATGAAATAATGTTATTATTATTGAAAACAAATTTTAATTTAAGCATTATTTTTGTATTAAATTGCTATTATCTATTCCTTGGTTTTTAGATATAATAGTTTATAAATTTACAATATCTTAGTCCGCTCCATCAAATAATTATTTGAATGTAACACGTGTCACGAGTATTATACACACTAGAAGGTCCCAATCTTTAAGTAAGATAATAAACGATTTTTCCATTTTTTTTTTCAATGTAACAAATGTCATTACAGAAAACTTTCTATGTAAGGTTATAGTTACAATTATAAGGTTTGCTCTTAAATTTTCATAAAGATTTACATAAGCTGTTTGTCATTGCTTTACAACTAATAAAATTTACTGCCAGTGTCTTATTTTTGGTTGTCACAGGTTTCGAAAGTTTACCTGATTAACTGTTGCTAGGTTACAGAGTTATTTTATATCACTTACAAGGGAAAACTTACTTGTGTAATTTTTGCTTAATAGTAGGGACGCACTTTCTTAAAGAGTAATATTGCAGCCGTAACGACGAAAAATTAATAACCAGTAATGTTAATAATCATTTTTGAAATTATTCACAGACGTAATTTTAATTACAAAGTTTGCCGGGAGTTTTGGAAATTAGTAATTTTGTAGATTTAGATTTAAGGTCGTCTTTTCAAATTTCTATTTTGCCACCTCGTTTTAACACAAAAAATAATTTTTGAATTTGAACCAGCAGTTCCTGAGATTAGCGCGTTCAAACAAACAAACAAAATCTTCAGCTTTATAATATTAGCATAGATGTACATAAAATTGATACTTGAATAATTTAATTAAAAGGAATAATATAATCTTTCAGGGTTGTTGCAAAATATAAATATGGGAAGGAAGAGATCCTGTTACATAAATACAACGACCCGACCTTGGAAAAGTTTTTCTTCTACGATCTACTAAAAGGCATATCCCTAAAAATTGACACCTGGGTCAAGTATGGTCAATTTAATGCGGATGGACACTATATTATTGTGGATATGAAGTACTATACCTTAAAGATGATCACGAAAATGAACATCATGTATTTAAGAGATTACGTTCAGCTTTTATTGGTAACTATGAATAGTATTGATCAGACGTGTCACGTGGATTCATCCGCGTTAAGCGATACTTGTCTTATTGATTTGGTTGATAAACATCAACGTCATAGCGTGATATTCTATAGTCCATAATTATTTTCAATAAAAACCTAACCTAACCAACCCAAAATGATTTTTGTAATTGGACTGGTAGTTTCTAAGATTAGCGCATTAATAGAGAAAATTGATCAGCTTTATTATATCGCTGGCTTGCAAGAATATCGTAGTAATTCAAAATTCTAACAAATAGAACTAAGTATGACAAAAGACCATAAATCTTTGATGTTTTATCATGAAAAGTGTTGCGATGATGAATTTTCTTTAAATCAATAAAGTTATAACATCAAGGGATCGTTTAAATTTTGCTATGCGCCAACACATTAAAAAAGAAATTTAAAAACCACATTTCTTAAAATTCATTATTTTTAGTTGCATCGATATTCTTGAAAAGCAGCGATATATGCACAGATTATGTGTGCGTGACTGCGAATCCTAGAATAATTATTGGCACGATATGACATGGACAATGATTGTTAAGTTATTGAGACAACATACTCATATGTATTATGCCTTAATATAGCCTAGGTCAGAGGTAGGTTTTCGCTAGACATTTGTAACCATACTATTTTGCTGGTTGCCTTGAACACACATAGACTACGTTTTTTTAATGGACTATAAATATTACTTAACTTATAAATATTCCGCTGCTGCCAAGGCTTAACCTATTATCGACAAGAAAATTGAACTGAATTAGATATGCTACGCTGCCCCACTTGAATTAGTGGTTATAAATATCTCATAATTTTTTCGAACTCACAATGGTTTTCTTAACATTTGACTATCAAAATAATTTAAATTAGCACCAGTTAGAGCTGCTAGTCAGGATTTTAACCCGCGATCAATAGTATCATATTGTATTATATGCATTAGGCGATCTTTGCTCTTAAAAACGAATAAAAAAGTATAGAAGTCCTATATGAACTGCCTAAACTAGCTGTAGTCCACAGCCTACAGCTCGTATATAGGCTGGCTCGACCGGGACAGAACCTCACTCTCACAAAAGAACGGCGTGAAGTAGCTAATATTGCTGCATTTTGTACGATAAGTCAAAGAATCGGAAGCCTTACACCATCCCCCATTCCTTTTCTTACTTTCCGTTTCGTGCCTTACTCTTTTTTAAGCTGGCAACACACGAATGAACATTCGTAGCACCAGATGAACTAGAAATGAGTTACTAGCGCAATAAAACGGAAAGGTTGAACAGGAATAAGAAATGAAGACCAAGGCTTTCGGCTGTTTTACTTATCGAATTAAAAAGCAATCTGTTAGTGTCTTGGCACTGATTATTTGTGAGAGTGTGACTCTTTTCTGGTGGAGCTAGCCCCTATTCAAGTTGTAATGAATGGGCTACAGCTACTCTACAGTTAATCTATCCTGTTTTTAGGAAGGCATGCCAGTCCGATTAAAAAAAGTATTAATCGTCAACGCTCCTTCTTTCTACGATACGTTGTACGCCATTGTAAAGCCAGTTTTACCAGCTGAGGTTTGCGAAATGGTAAGAACTTTATGTTACTTTCATTCATTCTTAAAAATCTGTTCATTCGTACTACTTTCACACATATTTCATACTTTAAAATGTGTATGTAGGACGAAAACTTACTGAGACTCATTAACATTTATTGCTTTTAATGTTATTTTTAATTGTTAGGGAAATGGCATATGTTAAACATGCCATTTCCATTTTTTTCTTCAACAATCATTAAATAAATATGCTTTATTTTGTATAATTTATTGCGCGTTAAATTTTTATCTTCTAAACTTAGGTTAGTTAATACGTCTTACATAAATTGTATAATATGTGTCTAATCACATATAATTTAATTATTCAGATTTATTTCTTTACTGACCACGAAAGCCTACATCAATTCATAGACAAAAAATACTTACCCTCTGAATACGGTGGCGATGCGCAGAGCATGGAAGAGAACAGTAGAGAGTGGACGAAAGAAGTAGAGGAAGATAGGTAAATTAATTATCTTAGAAGATTTATATAACACTACTTTATTTTTCTCATTTTATTTTTAGTGTTCATGAATCTATGGATATTCCTATAGATGTCCTAAATTTATAATTTATATGTATTTATTGCAGAAAATTTTTCTTAAACGATAACCTATGGAAAGCAGATTTAAAAAAGAAGCCAAAAAATGCCGCTAGTAATACAATGAATGGCTCTTTCAAGACCCTGTCTATAGATTAGATGATAGAAGCCATCACAAGAAAAAGTTTTCATATTCATTTTCATTCATTTTATAAAAGAAATTTATAAAAAAAAAATACACATGGAATTGAGAATTATGTATACAATGAAAATCAAGTACTTATCAAAAAGAAATAAGCGATATAAAAATAAGATTTGAATAAGTTGGGATAAGAATAATTGAGACAAATCAAATCAAAGTATTGTAATTTCAAAATGGGAATTTACATTCTCTTTTTGAAAATCAACCTAATGAATCTACCACGGTGTACGTGTGTGTGTGCAAAATGGAAACATTCAATTTAAAATTGGCATTCCAATTTAAAAAGGTTTACTAAAATAATATTTCTATATTACGATAACCATTGACAACCAGCATTGGAGTTGACTCAGACTGTCAGCATAAGCTGAGTATTTTTCCGGTCGGCAGGATAAGAAATTTTTTTATCCTGTTAATTAAAAGATTTTTAAATTTTTTCTAATATTAATAAATTGTGTACTTTTAAGTATATTACTTTATTTAAATTAAGTTCAAATCATGTTTAAGAGTATCTACACTATTATTGTGCTTATTGTGTTCTCCAGTTATTGGAGATACATTAAAAATGTATTGTATAAACTTGTATTTTGTAATTTATATTGTACTTCAAATACATAACATAAACAAAATTATTAAACTATTTCATGATTATTTCATTGTAATGTGGTTCTCCTGCGCACGTGTGACATAACAAAGGTTAAAAAATTCAAGGGCAGTAAATTAAAAATAATTATGAGCGAAATTGCTTGCATTTATACAAAATATCAATAACATGGTCCACCGTGAATGTAATAGTATTTTAAATTACGTTATCCATAACAATTGTAATTTTAAACAACACAAATTTAAAGCTTATAGTCAGGACTACTATTCGAGCCTCCTAACTTTACACAGTGGCCTACAATTTCTTACGTATCGCATACAATAATGTATTTAAAGTTCTTTTCTGGCACCATCGTTACAATTTTAGCTATGTTTATAGATGTTGCAGTAAATGTCTTCTAAGAAATTATGGGTAAAACGGTAGCAGGTAGTTAGTACAGTGAGTGCAAAGGCGCTCCAATAGAATCTTGAAATTAATTGGAGATAGAATAGAATCCAATCGATTTGATTAAGTTATTATATTATAATGTAATACTTTTAAACAAGCATTTCTTACAATCTGAATCCCGGAAACTACTCCAAAGTTTTTCATTAAATTTAGTATGCAGAGTTTCGGGGGCGATAAATTAATCTACATCATAGGTTTTTATTATTTAGAAGGTAAAATAGAAAAGGTTACACTTACATTATTGATTTGCATAAGACATAGTAATGTGCCTTTGTGTTGTATAAGAACATTAAAATAAATCACTATTTTATCATGACCTATGACTGTAATTAGCTTTAAAAATTAAATAAAATTATTTTTTAAAAATCATTGCAAAGTAAAGAAGTAAGATCTAAATACATAGTATGATTAATATATTAATGTATGAGCTGGTGGTCGCGACTTCTGCGAAAAATTAAATCTGCATCATTAGTGTTTTATTTCAATTCATTCTTCTAACCAGGAATCAAAATTACGAACAGACACTTCAATTTTATTCATGTGTATTTCATATAATAAAGGTAATTATTGCAAATTTTTATCCTAAATTCTAAAAACGGTCAAGTTGCAATTGATTTTAAAGTTGTATGTAATAGGTCTACTCACAAATTTTCTTAGATATAATAAAAGTTATTAAATATGGATATGTTGATGATAAGTATAAGCGGTTTTTTAAACATTAGTTAGGCACATTAATATTTTAATCTCTTGTGTTTTAAGTAGGGACGTCTGGAGCCCCAGATTCGTAACAAAAACAATTGTACATATATTCGTAATAAAAATCTATCAAAACATTAAGCAAACTAAGTATTATTTGAGTTACATTTTTAAAACATACCAGCGAATTATTTTTTTTTTTCATGAAAATCTAAAGTACTGTTACTGATATAATATTATTTATAAAATTGTTATTTTTTATTTATGTTTTGAACTTATCCCAATTTGAAATTTTATATCAACAACATCCCTAATTTTAAGTGCTTTAACAGTCTTGCAATATTAGCTAAAAAGTAAATAATACTTTTTTACGTTGTTTACATATTATTTTAATAATTGTGAAACATTTATTATAAACATATAATAAATGTTTCACAATTATTTTTTCGATGTTAAAGCTACATGATTCCAATAAAATAATAAAAACATCAAAAACAACCATTTTGAATTAGAAACTGATCGATTACCATCGAACTGTCGATCTTTATTAAAAAAAGTACCCGACGAATAGAGAACCTCCTCCTTTTTTGGAAGTTGGTTAATAAAATAATGAAGTGAGAACTTAAACGGCACATTTTTTTTAGATACGATCAATATGCACCTTCATTATAGGACTTTATCTTGATATATGTTAATTAATACACAGATCAATCTAAAATATCTAAAAATGGCGAAATTTATTTTCTCGGGTAAATAAATAGAAAAAAAAGCTAGAAATGCGTGAAGTGAATATTATGATTTATCATCAATTAACTAATTATTTCATTGAACTTAGACCTTCGGCTTACAAATATATTTTTTAATTTTTCCAAAAAAAAAAATCCTTCTATTATTTCCTGAAAACTTTAGTAACTAAAGCTGATAAACTTATATAAACGCTTTGATTATGACAGTATATAATCAAAGTATAAACGTATACGTCATACAAGGTTGTCTTTTTTTGCGTCAATTCAATAGTCCGAATAAATTCGTGAATGAAAAATGAATTTGTATATTTGACAGTAAGATAAAATTACTTGTCACGTCTAAGTTACAGCTACAAATTTATCTAAATAATTATGTTTCTTTCTATATATATAGTTTTGTTCAGAAATATATGTAAAAACAATTAAAAACTTAAATAGTATATTTTTTCGCTAACGATTAATTGATATCAAGTTAGTTTAAACTATTTAATGAACAAGTTAATTGCATTAGAACAACAACAGAGTAAGTAGAACTAGGAACTACGTAAGAATGTACTTTTGGACAATTGGTAGTTTTGGTTTTCTAAGATGTACCGTCATTTTAGTGCTTGATACGTATTGAATGACGTCAGAAGCAATATGGCGTTATTTAGCGCCGGAAGTCGCGTCTTTTGGCTGATGGCCGTAATTATGGTGTTGAATTTTGAAATATTTTCTCGACTTTTCTATTCTATTATATGCATGTATTATACATATAAACCTACATTTTGAATCACTTGATATATTGATGAAGTATTTTTGTACATTTTACAGAAAATTCTTTTTAAGCGATAATTTATGGACAGAAGAAACCGAAAAATACTGCCAATGAGACTATGAATTGATCTTTCAGGAGTCTGTCTATATATATTAGTAATAATAAAAACTATCGGTAGATAAATAAAAAATAAATATTGTAAGTCGCTTAATCATCGACAGCTTATTGAAAAAAAAACCTTCATGAATTAGGTTATTGATATCAATATAAATAATTCATATTAATACAGGCCAGTTTTAATATCCTTCATCGCACATCATGATCATAAAATCGAAACAACAAATACGAATTATTTTAATCATTATATTTAATATTATATAAAATAAGAAGAATATAAATCGCGAAAGTTTAAAATATATAATTCTAACGATTAATTTTAGTTCGATGTGAAAGAATACGTATACAAACAAAGATTGTTAATTTTTAGAAAATTTCAAGTGTTACCTACTTATTCCGGTAAATTGGAACTTTATAAAGGAAAAGTGTTATCTTGGCAACTAGTGTTGCCCAAATGCAAGAACAAGACGAGACTTAGCCAGTCTTGGTCTTGGTCTTGCGCCCATACACCTGGTCTTGGTCTTGGTCTTGGTCTTGCGCTCCCGGTCTTGGTCTTGGTCTTGGTCTTGCAGCAAGAGTCTTGCAAGTCTTGCAATTACCTATTAGTCTATTACTATTTATTAAAGTTTACTTTAAATGTTAGAAAAACGTATTAGAATTGGAACTTGGAACATTGTGAGCTTGAATTAACATAGCCATAGTAAAGATCAAGCAGATTAATAAATAACTGAAGATTTGATAAGAAATTCGAAAAATCAACTGACCTATATGTCGTTTTCATGGAAGTAACTGTTTCTTAATAAACATTTATGATTTATAAGCTTACATTTGCTACAACATGTAAAAAAAAAAATTAATTACAATAACTTGACTGTATTTTAAAGAACAATACTTATCTGTCTAGAAAGAGATTGAACCCTCAACTTATAAGAAATTTAATAAAAGAGTTTTACGATTTATCATTTATTTGAATAAAAAATAAAATACAACACAAATCAACAGCTTTATCATTAGGTTATGATACTTTATATCAATTTTTTTGACCAAGAATTAATACAAAGTAACCATCTGGCTGACTCATCACTTAACCTATTTCTATGTTTTCTAATTACTAATGATGCGTTAGAAAATAATCTCTCAGCAGGTACTGAAGTTGCCGGTATTGAGAGAAAATCACGAGCCATTTTCGATAAAATCGGATACTCTGTCTCATGCGTCCTCCACCAATCTAAAATGTCTTCCGAGCTGGCAGTTCTTGGTTTTCTCAGGTACTCCTCCAACTCGTCTATCACTAAGCCTTGAAGACAAGATCCAGATGACGTCGAGGGACATTCATAGAGTTTATCAAAGTCTATTACGTCTTCATCTTCATCACATACTTTATTTTCTTTTTCTGGTAATTCCAGAGATTTGTTCAGTGAGTGTAGACTTTTATATTCTTCATAAAGTTCATTGAACTTGCGCAGACTTTCTGTTTTAAGTTGCTTCCCCCACATTGTCAGGTCAAAAGTCTGAGCCTTATGCCTTGGGTCTAAAATTAAAGAAGTACAATAAATCCAGTTGCTCTTCTTGTAATGTTTAAGCATTTTGTCTCGAGCTGCTTGGAAAGCTAGAATGAGCCTTTCATCCACTTCAGATCGATTAGGTTTCTCATCTAACTGTTTTACCATGGATTCAATTTTATCTAGCAAGAGATTGAATGATACAATGACTAGCGGTAATGTAACATATTTGTCTCCACCAAGTTTTGTACTTAAAAGTTTAAAATTTATTAGAAATTTATGTAATTTTTCGAGTACCTGCCATTCATTAGCTGTGATTTGAAAATCATTTAATTCGGTGACAGAACTGCACAATATGTCAATGCCCGCTCTCACTTTTAAACCAAATCCAATCATATCATGTGTGGAATTCCATCTCGTTGGACAGTCAAGAATGGCATTTAGATTTGATGGCACGCCAGCTGCTTCACAAGCAGACTGAAACTTCTTCTTCACTATCTCACTTCTTTTTATTTTACTGGAAATGCTGCGTAACTTTGTTACAGATGTACGCGAGTCAGCAATATTTGGTGCAGATTCTTCATCTTCCTCATCCTCAGTTTCGTCTGCATAGTCTTCGTACTGCTGATCTTGCGCGTTAGTGTCAGACTCACAGTGTAATGCTAAGGTCTTTAATAAATCTTGTACACCAAGGTTTAAAATGTGAGCAAAGCACCGGAAATGTTGATTGTCTGAATCAAAGTGTTGCGGCAGCAGTTTGCTCAGTTCATACATAAATTTGGTATTTGCAGTTGCGTTGTCGACCGTGATACCTTGTATTTTATCAATTATGCCATATTCCAATAAACATTCATGGAAAATCGTTGCAATATCTTCCCCAGTATGTCGACCGCGTGATGGTATAAAATCAAGAACTACAGATTGATACTTCCATTCGTTGTCTATATAATGAATAGTAACCCCGTAGTAACTCCTACCAGCAATTGACGTCCACCCATCAATGGTAAAAGACATTTTAGATGATAATTGTTGAAGTCGTTCCTTGAGATTCAATTGGAGCTCTTCAAATCGCTCTTTGACTTTCCTTCTAAGTGTAGACCTTTTAGGAAACACCATATTAGGGCAAATACGTCGAAAATATACTTGTGTAGCTTCGTCATCGAAAAATGAGAAGGGAAGATATTTTTTCACCACCCAATCAACTGTAGCTGTCGTGATGTTGTCACTGCTGTTTTCCGACTGAAACAAAACAAGAAATCTTGTGTTATTATTTAAAACATACTAGGTTTGAGCGTATAAGAGGAGGAGGTTTGTTGTTGTTAAATCGAGAAAATCGTTAAATTGATATTTGTTATATTAAGGTTGCACTGTACTGTAATTTACCAAAATAAAGTACTTAGTTGTTACTGGCCGATTCAATGAAAATATGGGTGTTAGTGGTGTTTTCATCTAGAAACTTCATCTTTCATCGTTGCGACATATTAAGTATGTAATTATCGTCTAAAAAATATTTTAGACGATAATTACATACTTAATATGTCGCACCCCTAGATGAAAACACCACTAACTCAAAAATACTTACGTAAGTTAATGGCGTTTTTGAAAGTATCGCATGAATAGCTACGCGGAGTTAAAATTCTTTTAACTGTTAAAAAAATATTCTTACCTGTCCACTTCTTCCAGCGGTTACTAAAAAGCTTGTGATATCTCCACTTAATTTTGGTTTAACAGGAAGAAATATTTCTGATTCCTTTTTGTGGAAAGATATTAGATGTTTCCTTAAGCCTGAAGTGTTTCTGTTTTTCATTTTTATTTCAATCTTTTTATGTTGGCACAATTTACAGAAGGCAGTTTGGGATGCATGAATTATTTCGAAAAACTCTTCAAATTTGCTTTTGGGTCTTTTAGATCTGTGACTCAAACTCTCGTTACTCGGACTAGAATAATTTGAATCTTCGTCACTCATATTAAATTGTACACGTGATACGTTTTTAGAAAACAACGAGAATTAGTAAAAACAATTATTAAGTTAGACTCGAAGCACAGCTCAATTGGAAATGACTGGAATTAAAATAATTCCTTTATTTATAGTACGTTTCCTTGCTTTCTACCGCGCCGCCTCGCCACGTGCCGGCTCTATGAAAAGGATGCCGCCGCAAATGAAACAATGCCGCGTGCGGCGTACAAACACACACTAAATATTACCTACTTGTACAGACGCGACGCGTGAATAAAATATATGTAAAGAATTAGTGCCAATCACTATTCTTTACATATAAGTGAATGTTTTGGCGTACATCTATACTAATATTATAAAGCTAAAGAGTTCGTTTGTATGTTTGATGACAGAAGTTTTAAAATAAATAAATAAGTTCTGAACGTCACTATACCTCCAAAGTTACTATTCCTCGTGGACGAAGTCGCGGGCACAGCTAGTAAATACTTACTCTCATCATCTCTCTCAGAGATATTCGGGCTGATAAGTAATACAAAACTCTTATCGCAGGCTTTTTATTTTATTAGTAGATAAGTACCTACGCTTTTTATATTATTTTATTAGTTTTGTAGAATTTTTTTACACGTTTCAAGTATATTTAAAAGCGGCTACAATATTTATTAAACGGGTGATATTTGAACACTTTTTTGCTATTTTTTCTTTTAAAAACTTAAGAAATATAATGACTAAATGTACAATAATAGTACCTAAGTAATTAGTTTAAAACCATATAAGTAATCAATATTATAATATATACTTACTAGAATGAATTAATATGACATCTACTACCTATCCTTACCATTTTATCCTAATCATAATACTACTTGCGTGATCAGTATAATGTATTCATTTTCATTCTAAGCACTCTGAAACTTATTTATTCTTTGGAACACCTGTAGGTACTCTTAAAATTCGAAATTATTTTGCATGAGTATACCTACGCCCTATGGCGGCAATCAAATAGTGTCAAATGTTATGATTTCGGCGTGGCGGCAACGATTGTTTTAGATTTCAAAAGAAGCCGCCGGCGCGTGTATCATAACCATGTACTTCCGAAAAGCGGCAAATTTCTTTGAGAAGTAAGTACAAAACCTTTGATGCCGCATTATCAAAGTGCCGATGGTTAAAACATAACTATGCATGCACTCAGTTTGATTTTAATAGATATTTTAATAGATATGTTTATGGTATTAGTCGTAATGCGCATAGGTCCAGTTTTTCATATTTTTTGATACAGTTTTTTGCGTCTCATAGAATTCCTAAGCGTACCTACCTATACACCGAACTGTTACACCTAACTACTCAGTGAAATAGCGCTAAGTCCTAGCTGCAAGACGCAAGAGTCTTGCAGGCTATGTCTTGTTCTCGCTCAAGTCTTGCACGGTCAGTCTTGGTCTTGGTCTTGCTAAAAATACGCGGTCTTGTTCTTGGTCTTGGTCTTGCAAAAACGCAAGAACAAGACCAAGACTGCAAGACCAAGACTGAATTTGGGCAACACTATTGGCAACGCAATCTCTGAAAAATTCGAGACCCAATTTCCGATTTGATGCTGCCAACGAACTTGTTTTTCATTACAATATACATCCTACAATATGGGTATCAAATGAAAGGGATTACAGAGAATAACTCAAAAATTAAAGTGACGCCACTCCAAAATCAATATGGAAAATTTCTTAAAATGGCGGACTAAATTTAATACCTCTAACCGAATAACTCGAAAAATAAAGGAAAGATACTCTAAATTCAAAATGACGAGTTTTTAATGATGACAAAGAAATGTAATCTTAAAGGAAAATTTTATGAATAACATAAAATTTATTATGATATAAAAGCTTGACGCGACGACGAAACAATAGGCCGATGTATAATACATATATGTATGTATAATTATAAAGGCACTAGCCGATTCCGTAATTAACAAAAACATTTTGAGGAGTCTTCATAAGATCAATAGAAGCCAAAACTTTAGAATTTTATTTGTCTATTTGTCGATATGTTAGTACAAACACAAAATAAGAGAGAGCAACTAAAGGTATCATTGAAAGAGAAGACTCTTGGGCTTTCAAAGACGATTATGTGTCACTCGGTGCAGTAATTAATAAATTAATTCAAATTAAAAACAATTACCATTCCTACAAAACAGCTTGAAATCGATCTTAATCCTGAAAGAATGATAAACCTTTTTGCGTATCTAAGGTTAATTAAATTATATTGCTAAAACACCTAGTGATATGATGTAAAGGAAAAATTCAATCTTTTATTCCTAAATTATATAAGTTAAAATCATCATCACGTTTGTATGTTTGTTATTTATTCGAAGACCATTGATCGGATTGTGATGAAATTTTGAGGGGGTATTCTGGAAACGTCCATGAGGGTTCTAGGCCCAGGAAAATTATATACCTATAGGGTTTTTAGGTGGCATTGCGATGCATGTCTGGTATAGCTTGTGCTATATTTAGCATTTTTATACATTTAGTTGCATAAGAATGAAAGTAAAATAGCCTTCGAAGTTTAAAAATTTTAAATGGCTTTTAATAACTTTCTTAGATTAGAATGATAGTGATGGATGACATTTAAGGTAAAAAATACATTAATAATTTTCTTAATAAAAGCGTAGGGTGATGATAATTCTTGTAAATCTATACTAACATTATAATGGGGTAAATTTTTTTGTAAATTTCTATTTAGAGTGTTATTTCTGAAACTAGATTTTCGATTTGAAAAATTGTTTATGCATTGGAGACCCCTACTTTTAAGACGTTTTTAAGTTGAATTATATCACGCTACGATTCATAGGAGCGAAGCAGTATCCACAAACACGAGTAAAACCGCGGGGGTCAGCTAGTGGTTTATATGAAACATACAGGCGTAAAAAAGATAAATCAGACTACGTTAAGGTAGGCTATATAGCATACAGCATTTTCACGCGAAGTGAGTGTCATGCTGTGCTATTACATAAGAACATACAAATAAATGATGCTTTACCGTGGTATATATTATAAGTGTTAAAAATCATTCCAAACATAACAGGTTTTTTTCTAAACAAGCTCCCACACGTACGTGATTGAAATTCGTCTATTAATTTGTTTATAACCGGTAGTGTGGCCTTTGTTGAAAATATATGCTATAGACTAGCATTAATATCTGTGTTGTTGATGTGACAAGACGTCGGACAACGCGAACTGTAATTTATTATTAAATATTGGACAACAAGGTAAGATTAAAAATTTAAATAGATATATTGTTTTAGGGCACTTTACCCGACAACTATTTTGACTTCTTAGAGCTATTTTTAATATTATCTTTTTAATTTTACTGTTTCTTTTCCTTTGTTTATTACTTTTGTAATATACTACGTAGTTTATTAATTTATTTCAAAAATAAATACATAACTTACTAGTACGAGTAATTTATAAATGTAAAATAAACATTTAGTTCTAATTTTTACACTAAAGTCTATGAGATCGGTCAAATATTCACAATAAACACGATAAAATTCTTAGATATTTTATAATAAAATTTATTAAATATTTATGTTCGTAATTTTTTATAGATGATTTTTTTATTTATAGTTGAATGTAATATATTAAAAAAATATTTCTATATTGAGTAACATAAGAACTAAAATATTGTTTTGGTTAGTCTAATTTATGTTTTTGCATAGATTAATACTTAATTTGTTTTGTATACATGATTAGCTTTATATATAAAATGCTTTGTTCATCTGACGGACGCATAGCCTACACCGCTGATCGTAGAGAATTGAAATTTGGTAGAGTTTTTCCTTATCTAATTTACACCTCCGATAAGAATAAAAATTGTCTCTCAAAGGGGTGGAAAGAACCGGGTGGAACCGAAATTTCGATATCTAAGGTTTCCTAAATAGTTTAATTAGATTCGCTATGTATATGTATTTACCTTTTTATTTTACTCCATTGTTCATTATATTGATATGAAATCTAGCGTTATTTAACAGTTTTAAAACTTTTTTTTTCAGATGTCAACTGCTAGCGACAAAGACGTGATCGCTATAAAAGAATGGATGTCTAAGGAACCATATTTACCACAAGGTTTTGGTAAGAATACAAATATTATACACATAATTATTTTTAAATGAAATATGATCAATATACATAAAAACATCACGTTTATCGGCCACCATTCCACCGCCACCAGGATCTCATGATTCTGTTGTTGTTAACTTCAGCCAGTGACAGTGACCATTGCTCCACGCCGTCTACCAATGTCCTTCGAACTCTCGGTCTTTGCTAAAGTAACAGTATCCGGATGATCGTGCTTTGCTTGGTATTTTTTTGTAAATCATATTTATATACGAATTATTTAATAATAACTTAAAACACGATAAAACGATGTTTTCTATATGATATCTAGCTAGATCGATTTATTATGCCCAAAACTTTTACTATATTTCATGAAAATTGTTAGACACGTTTTCGAGATTTAGAATATATAACTATATATACAAAAATTGCTCATTTAAAGGTATTAATAATAATGAAGTTAACCTTCAACGGCACATTTTTAGACCCGGTTAACAAGTACAAATAGAAGTTTGTCTTGATATTTGTTAATTAATAGATCGATCTAAAATACGTACCTATATAAGGAAAAAAAGTATTTTCTATCTACTTTACACGAGTAATAATAAGTGAAGTGAATATGATATTTTTTTTATTACCGATTAACTAATTATTTGATTGGACTTTGGATTTTATTTAAAAAGACATTGAGCTTACAATTTTGTTTTTTTTTATTCAAATTCTTTTATTTCCTGAAAGTTTTGATATATTAGTTTATAAACTAATATTAGTATTTGTTATGTCCAGCTTATTAAGCGTACTTAAAAATATAGGTAAAAAAATACAAGGTTGTGTCTTTGCCTCAATTCAATAAAATTTAAATAAATCTGTGATTCAATAATAATTTTTATATTCTATTATGCTATCATTAAAAAATAAGCTTATTTCCCTCTAATATAATTATGTTTCTCTATACATGTCGATTTGTTTATAAATATATCTATGTAATAACAACTAAAACTTTAAATAAAAATAAAATTCTTTTTCAAACTACTTCAAAAGAACATCTCAATACGTCGCAGCGTTACAGACGGGCATTTTTTCGAGATATAGCGATTACGCCAGCTAATGATCGACATTCTGGCAAATCAAAACGTAAATAAATTATTATAAAGTGCCGTATATACAGAAAAACATTACTATAACTATTTCAGATGACGAGGTGTTAAAAAAATTTCTACACAGTTGTCACTGGAGCTTAGAGAGGACAAAGAAATGTATAGATCGTTTCTGCTCGACGAGAAGTCAAATGACAGAACTATATACGTCCAGGGATCCTTTGTCATCTGATATGCAGGACGCATTATCTGTAGCGTAAGTTTGTCACTAAATTATACACGTATTTGACATATATAGATAACATTGTACTTTGTTATTCAATTTCTAAGACATTCCCAGCGTCAATTTTAAGCATTCTAACGTTTTTCTACTCTTAGTTGCTCGTTTTCGTATACTCTAGGATATGGGCGTATCCATGATGTCCTTCAGAAAGGTAGTGGGAGCGAAAACAGGAAACGTAAAGAACCAAATTGTAAATATAATGAAAATTATGTTTAAGCCGACTCCTGTAAAACCCAAAAGAAGGGTTATGTACTTGACTTGTATGTATGTAGTATAAATATAATGTGTGTATGTATGTCCTATTCCACTTAAAATTTTTCAATGATTTAACCAATTGTGATAAATAATAGATAATTAAATTAATCTTGGTGTGACACTCGGTACAGCAAAAAGAAAAAATCAAAATTCTAGATTTTTTGCATCTTTATATGGTGTTTGAAAAAAAAAAAACTTTTTTTACGACCCTCGAGTGGGGTATCAAAATAAAGGACTTTAGTATGAAAGTATATATTACACAATCTATGCTTGAAAACACTTTCAAATGGCAATTCAGATCTGATTTTTTATTTTTTTTTTAATTATTTTCTCTATAATAAAATACATAAGCATTTTCTTATACTTAATCTATATTAAGATAAAATTATAAAAATAATTAACACACAAGCGAAGAATGTGTTTCTTACAAATAAAACAGAAAAGTTGTTTCTACCTATGTCTGTTATAGATTCATCTAACGCATCTAATCGATGTACTCCAAACCGGTTTTATGAGAATTAAAATGGGTAATTTTAAATATTTTTTGTCCAATTGTTACTATTGTTGATACAATGTGTGAGAAATTACAACAAGCGCCCAGGACCGTGTTTCCCGATTTGAGACCCTAGGCACCTTAGGAAAATGGGGCCCTTAATTACTTTGGTAATTATTTTGATAAAACTATTTCGCTAAAATGTGTAAAAAGAGTAAATAGGAAATAAAAATTAATAAGAGGTATCCTTTAAATTTTAAAAGAGGCATAATCTATGTCGGATCCAACGATCGAGGGGCCCAGGCCCAGAGTGCCTAGGAAAGACGGGCCTGCATGCGCCTCTTCTGCTTCTACGTGGCTACGTCCATGCCAAACCCAAATGCAAATTTCAGTTAGAATTTGAAAATAGTAGTTTGTAAAAAATTCATTAATCTTACACAGGATACTATCTAATAAATTCTAATATTTACAACCTTTTTTATTATATTTTTCAATCCTAAGAATTCTTACAAAAAGTCAGGACGCTACTTAAAACCCCATCAAATTAGAGTCGGACCCGCACGAACGGTTCCGTATGTATGTACAAGATATTAGGTACAATGTGTCCATTTTAAATATTTACATATGTAAAAGAAACAAAATAGACAGATATTATATGTCTATATACATATATATGTCGCAAGCAACAAGCTTGAAAGGCTTATTAAACTAGTTATATATAACATTTTGTAATAGCGTTTATCTTTATATGTATGTATTTTAATAACCCTAAGATCGACTCGCACTGGACTCGAGTTTATTATTTGTGGTTTAGCGGCAATATTAATACACAATTTCTTTTACGGTGTGTGGGATAGAGCCCGCTGAATGACGGATAGACAGATGGCCAAACAGACAGACAGATGGACAACGGAGGCTTAATAATAGGGCCCTGTTGGCACCCTTCGGTTAAGGAACCCTAAAAACCCCAAAAACTAAATTTTCGTCAAAATCGACCTAGAAACTACTTTAAGTATTTTTGTCTAATTTCATTTCATCAAAAATTCATCCTATAGATATAATATTAATTAAACGCAAACAGGGATATAGTAAACATTTAATAAACCAATAAATTTTCTATTGATTTACATTTAATTGTATGTAATTAAGATGGCGTTATATAAGATAATGTATATGTACCTTCACGGTCATTTCCTCATTAATATACTGATGCTCTTTCTCGTAGCAGAATACCTACAAAGATTTTATTTAATTGATTATTATTATTAATGTAACGTATTTATTTCATGTAATAAAACTTAATCCAATTAAGATATTCTATAATATAATTATTCATTATAAATCAACTTTAAATTGAAATATTAATTAAATTGCTATTATTCGGTAGTTTTAGGATTATTTACGCGGCTGCAGGCGGTTTCATATTTTTGACTCTAATGCAAATCTATAATCAAAATAATTAACGTATATTTTTAATAAGATTATGAAATGAAACAAGTTATTTTTATTAATCTTTTAAGTCTAATATGTACGTGTATGACGATCGGTTTGTATATTTAACGTAAATAATAGTAGGATGCTGTACATTTTTAGCTCGACCTCACATTATAAAACATTTTTGATAAAATATTCTTACAAGCAAGAGCGGATCCAAGGGGGTGGGGGGGGGGGTGGAAGATGGGGTTCTAAAGTAGACCACTAATTATAATTGTTAAACATGCTGATGATTAACATGATTTTTATATTTTTTGTCACAATATAGATTTTATGTATGTACCTTTAATATTTAATTAATTTAATATAATTTGTATGATTGAAGAACGTTTTACCGAACTGGCACTTCTCCACGTCCATAAAAACGTACCCATCGAAGAAGAAATGATAACTTATTACCTGTATTGATTCTTTTCAAACTTAATTTATTACACCTGTGACTTTACCAAAACTAAGTGACCGAGGCGGCGAAGCTCGATCCGCCCTTGCTTGCAAGTTCTAGGCGACCAATCAGAAACGCATAAAAAATTAGGCTCTGATAGTGCGAGTCAATTACACTAGTAGAACAAAATGTAAGAGTAAATTGCTTTTCGGTGTCCGTTACTATTTTTAACGGTATTTCTTGCAATGGGCGTTCGGGCTTATCGTAACCTATAATAACATATGCTAATGAATTAATGAACTTTCGACTATGCGTACCACTGCTATGCTTTAATTTTAAGATAGTATACAAAATTAATACTTAACTAATTTGAGGACAATGATTATTTTAATGTTTCAGAATTATCACAAACTATGAATACGGGAAGGAAGAGATCTTGATACATAAATATAATGACCAGAATATCGATAAGTTTATCTTCTACGACCACTTGAAGACAATATCTATGAAAGCCGACCACTGGATCAAGTATGGTCAGCGTAATGCAGATGGACACTATATAATTGTCGACATGAAGTATTACACTTTAAGGATTATCCCGAAAATAAACATTATGTTTTTAAGGGATTATCTAATATTTTTATTGGTAACTATTCATAGTTTTAATTTAATGATCATTCACTCGCTTTATATTTCGATACTTGCCCCATGCGATAAATAAAGTGCCCCTGGCGGTTTCGCATTCATGGTTACTGCTTTGCTATTAGTCGTAGCGTAATGTAATATAGCCTATAATCTTCCTCAATATACGGCCTGACAAAAACAATTTATCAAATCGATCTAAAAGTTACAGTGCCTATTCAAAGCAAGCAAACAAACAAATAATCAAATTTACCTCTTTATAATATTGTAGACAGTAAAGAGACTAACTAAAGCAAAAAGAATAATTCAAATTTGATCGGTAGTTTATAAAATTAGCGTGTTCAAACGAGCATACGCCGTTATATACTAGTTTAGATTACATGTGCGTCACTGCATCTTAGTACCTATTATTAAATACAAGTCATAACTTATTACAATAATTATTAAGCTACCAGCTGTTTCATCCGCTTTTAATTTAAAGAAAAATTATACTCATATAATGTTTACCTTCCCTACTTGAATCTGATATTGTTTATTCATTGGTTTCAGCTTGTTTTTGTGTATTTATTTATTTTTATTAATTAAAATAAACAAAACATTTAAAATAGAAGCATAATTACTCCTTATAACATTAGCCATTTGTGAGTAAAAGACCCGTCAAAATCGATCTAGCCGTCTCAGAGATTAGTCGGAACAAACAGACAGACGGACAGTCAATGCTTTGACAGACTTTGTATGCTTTCATATACATTTAGTTGGAGGCTCTTAAATTACAAACAGACACTTCAATTTAATTTATTTGTATAAATAAAAATGTATAAAAATTGAATCATTGAATCAATGGGCTTTGTATTGTCAAGGTCAATTTTGGAATTTGTCACAAATTATTTGTAGCTGTAAGTATTTATTGAAAAAGTCGTATTTGCCACACTGATGGTACGTGATCACCGCCACTCATGAACATTCATAGCACGAGACGATAAACAAATGCATTACACAATAAGGAGTAAGAGATGGAGGCGAATAGGAAGTAAGAAAATAGATGTAGTAGACTTCCGACTCTTACTTACCGTACGATATGTATGAATTGTTTCTTAAAGGACAGCAGCTCGGTCGAGTCTCTTGCATATCAGCTGAAATCGCTGGCCTACAGCTAGGCTCTACTAATTACTAACAGTAAATAATTCCTGGTTTTAGGAAGGCATGCCAGTTCGATTAAAGAAAGTAATAATTGTCAACGCTCCTTCTTTCTACGACAAGTTATACGCACTTATAAAGCCTGCTTTACCGTCTGAGGTTTGCGATATGGTAAGTATATCAGTTATGTTGTTTTTATTTATTATTTTAGGCGAGAAATGCATTTGTAAGTTTTACTCCCGTAAATTTACGGACAGCGTAACTATATGGCGGCAGGGCTGGCAAAAGGCCACGGGCCTCTGATTCGAGAAGGCCCCTGGTTAAAAAAAAATTATTAATAAATTCAAATTCAAATTCAAAAAGAAAATTAATCTTATCAGATATTTAACTAAAATGCACAGAATATTTTTAATAGTTTTGGATAACTATTTAAGTGATGCATTAAAATTAAGTTATAACGTGACGATTTTTACATACGCCTTTAGTTACGGAGGTAACATCACGAAAGCTGTTGCTGTCAAATATAGGCATTTAGAGAAAATTCATTCTTATAAATGTAATTTTCGCCTCATAAGCAAGTCGTAACTTTATTTGTGACTAGCTGTGCCCGCGACTTCGTTCGCGTGGATTACAGAGTGCTTGGCATGTCTCCTGCAAAGCAAGGTTATGATAGTCTGCGGGGCTTCTCAAGAAAGGAGCTTCTTACTTTGGATTTGGGAACTTTCTGGTTGTATTTATAAGCAGACACTAACTCAGATACGGTATTCCTCCACGGTTTTCACTATAAATGTTTAAGAAAAGTGTTTTGTGCTAGTCTTTAAAATTTCGACTGTATAACAGTATGTTCCCGCCGAGGTTCTCCTTGTATATCGGGTGACTTTTTTAACTGGGCTTAATAGACCATATCTGGAACTTTAAGGAATCGCGAAAAATACTTAAAGGTGTCTCGTGTCCGATTTAGAGAAATCTAAAACTGCATCATAAGTTTTTTTGATTTCATGATTCTCCTGGCCAGGAATTGAACCCACTAATTTAAAGAAAAAATAATACATTCTGTATTATTGCACCACCTACCTAATAGTGTCACTTGTAAGAATTAACTTTCGGAAAGTAATAGTAAGAGACAAATTAAAGGAAAAGATTTATTTTTTAATAAAATAACATTAAATATATACATGAATTAGAAGTTAAGTAATCGATTCTATATATATATCAAATAAACATAATCCAATATGTGGGTTAAGTCATGGCTCCCGGTAAGTTTAGAAAAAAAAGTCTACATTACCTTGAACGATTTGTTTATTTGCATCAAAATGCTAGTCATCTACTAAAGTAAGGAAGAGTGTAAAGAATATCATCAAAAATATATAAAATGAATAACTCACAGTAACTTCTTTTATGTTTGTCTATTTTTTCTATGTGAGCTATACAAAGTTGATAGAATGTGACGTTTTTTTTGGTCCCCGTCACCTACTCAGTTACCTAAGTAATGAATCAATTTATTGAAAATCTATCACTGGACTCGGCTATTGTACTCACCCGCTATTAGTGTTACAACATCCCGTTATAATTTTAAAATTTGACTTTTAGGTATGATCGTTTTTTTGAAGAATTACTGAAGATTTAATTAATGTATGAATTTGATAGAATTATGTAAAAAAATGCCCTTTCTTTTTGTTACAATTAACTATATATTATTACTATTCTCTAAAGTTGATTCTTATAATATGTGACAGTATCAGATGATGCAATCATACAGAATGTTAATTTTTTCCAAAATCAACGTGTTCGTTTCTGGCTAGGAGAACTTATTTTTCAAAAAACTAATGACATAGTTTTAGTTTTTATTAAAATCGGCTCTGTTACTCCTTTAATTATTTTTCGCTATTGCTTATAGTTTCGGATTTGGTCTATCATATCCAGTAAAAAAATTACCCAGTAAATATATTATTTTCCAAATTATTATATTTATATTATATACATATATCATCCATATTTGAATTAGATGTTGTTCACTATTTCATTGGTTTCGATTTTGTTCCTTATTACATTAGTTTTCTGTTCAGTGAAAGTTTCGTCAAAATCGGTCCAGCTGTTTTAGATATTAGCCGTAACAATCTGAGTGACAGATAGACAGACAAAAATTTTAAAGTTGATAATTTTGTTGTAAGTTCCGTGTATACTTTCATATGCATTTGTTTAAAATTACAAACAGACACATCAATTATATTTATTTGTATATGTGTATAACCTTCCCTTTTTAAATCAGAAATTGTTCACAATTTTATTGTGTTCTACAATATTTTGTTATCGCGATTACGCAATAACAATATATTAAAAGAATTATCTCTTTTTTACTTATTCATTAAAATAAATATATTTTTTTAATAAAAGTAGCCTAAGTAGCCTAATCCTTATAATATTAGCTAGGTATAGGGGCTTTTATTAATCACGTAATGTTTTTAAGAACTTTTTAGACTTTGTGATATTTCGTGATTTTTTTTCTTCCATACCCTCTCCCTCCTCTGGCCCTCACGTGATTAATGGACATCCCCTAACTGTAAGTGAAAGTCCCATCAAATTTCATTCAGCTGTTTCAGAGATTAGTTGTAAGAACCAGACAGACAGAAAAAAAAATTAAAAATTTTTTTGATGTAAATACTGTATATACTTTCATGCATTTAGTGAAAAATACAAAATAATGTTTGATGAACCCTTAAATTTACATAACTTTTTTATTAATGAACCAATTGAAATGAGAAAATCACTAAATGTTAAGTGAAGCTTTCTGCAATATATTAATAAAAACCACATCGAAATCGGATAAGCCGTTTCTGAGATTAGCGGGCACAAACTCACAGATAAACAGACAAATATCTAACAATTATTGTTTTGGGTTCTATTGCGTTGGTAAAGGCCCCCAATATTATATTTTTTTATATATCTGTCATGTACAGACAGCGACCCGTTAGATTTTTTTTTGTACGTATCGATTAAAAATATCTAAAATAAAAGTCAGTCTATGTGACTCCTTATAAAAATTTGCTAATTGCAAGTAAAAGTGCCATCAAAATCGGTTCAGCCGTTTTAAAGATTAGTCGGAACAAACAGATAGACAGACAGTCTGACAGACAAAATTTTGAAAATGTATTTTTTGATATAAGTACTATATATACTTTCATGCATTTAGTGAAAAGTACAAAAAAATGTTTGACGTGAACCCTTAAATTGACATAACTTTTTTATTTATGAACCGATTGACATGAAACAAACCCTAAATGTTAAGTGAAGCTTACCACAATATATTAGTGAAAATCGCATCTAAATCGGATAAGCCGTTTCTGAGATTAGCGTGCACAAACGCACAGATAAACAGACAAACAGACAAACAGACAAACAGACAAACAGACAAACAGATAAGAATTCTAAAAATGTTTGTTTTGGGTTCTATTGCGTTGGTAAAGGCCCCCAGTAAGATTTTTTTTCATATATCTTCCATGTACAGACAGCGACCCGCTAGAATTTTATTATTAGTATAGATACCTTCACATATATTAGGATGAATGAATTTAAGTATTCACCCATTTAACATATATTTTTATGTGTAATTAAAATGATCTTGTTATTCGTCCTCATTGGTATTAGAGAAGTCGTTTTTATTTTTTATTAACTTCAAAATCGGAAGTTCTTTATTCGAATCATACTTTTCGAAGTTCATACTCTTCTAGGAAGGTTTAATTATATAACGTAATCCAATGAAATTTTTCGGAGAAAGAACTCTACAATAACTAACAGCGTAGAAATTTCGATAGAGTTATGTTTATTTTTACAGTGTGTTGCTATTGCTACGTATATCCAATATAATTTATTATACTTAATGATGTCAGAGGTGCTAGGCTCAGTAGTTACTCATACAAGCTTTCGATACAGCGTCAGATTTTACAAGCTCTGTAATTGTCAAACTTACTCGCTTTAACGAATTTCGTAGCACAATTCAGTCATTTCAGTTAAAATAACACTTTGATAACGATATAGTTGCCATTAATAAAAATTGAATGAAACGATTTTGTTTAACATTTAGGTCGGCCGCATACAATTTATTTCTGTTAGAAAAATCTATCTGTATACTATAAAACGAAATAGTTTCCCGCCGTTTTACTCTTAGACTTTTAAATTAGGTACACAACGGATTTGCAACATTATTACGTTGTTTCAAATGTATACTAAAATTTGTATCTAATCGTATTAATCTTTTTAATTTTTCAGATGCATTTCTATTCCAACCACGAAAGTTTACACGAATTTATAGACAAAAAATACTTACCCTCTGAATACGGCGGCGATGCGCGAAGCATGGAAGAGACCAGCAGAGAGTGGACCAGAAGAATAGAAGAAGATAGGTAATTTTAGAAGATTTGTAGTACACTAGTTTATTTTTTCATAATCGAATTTTATCCATGCACTTTAATAGGTTATTTATTTATAATGATTATTTTTTTCATATTCATTTTTTTTATATTTAAAATTTGACTTTAACAGTCTGATAATATTCACCATTACTTCTTTATAACAACAAAAGTAGTTAATTTGAATAAAAATTGTTACGTTGATAAATGTAGACCATCATTACATTAGTTCGTGTTTAATTTACATTACAAGTATATTAAATTTTTCATTTATATTATTTTTTATAAAAAATTAGCAACCGGCCCAGGATTGGCACGGAAATAGTATAAATATTTAACATAAAAAATGTAAAACATAAATTTCTACAGTCTATGTTCATCAGGGATAATGTAGGATTCTAAAGATGAAAGAATTTTTCCGAATAGATCCATACTAAAAAGAATCTTGAGACCTATTTTAATAAAAACAAAAACTGCTCTTATTACTTTTTTGAAAAATTAATTTTCTTAGCCAGGAATCGAACCTGTTATTTTAAAAGGAACACATTATGTATTATTGCGTTATATTATAATGGTCAAATTTCGTTGCAATAATTGCTAATTTAAAAAAAATACTTATCTTATTTATTGTTAAGTAATGATATTTGTGTATTTTTACAGAAAATTTTTCTTAAGCGATACTTTATGGAAAGCAGATTTAAAGAAGAAACCGAAAAATACTGCCAACGACACAATGAATGGCTCCTTCAGGAGCCTATCTATAGATTAGTGATGATAAAAGGATCGATAGATCCTTTATAAAAACATAGTATATGTCGCTTGAAAGTCGACAGCTGTTTTTTCAAAAAACTTTGTCAACTAGGTTATGGATATCAATATAAAAAAATCATACAAATACAAACCAATGTGATATGCTTCATCGGAGTGAAGTTAAAGCAAAAAGTTACCAGTAAATAGCAAGTGGAATGTTTTACTTTTTACAAATATTTTATTTGACACTGACTTCAAAGTGTTGTAGAAACAATTTTGTTTTCTTTGTTATTTTAGTTACTTGTATTTAATTCGTTTTTAAAGTCGGTTTATTAAAAAAAGTTTTTATATAAAATTTGCTCTGCGCATTGCTCCTTTGAACTGCATCGTCGGAGTCTCAAACGCTTAGCCTAAATTTGTTTTTCAATAATGTATATAGGATATATAAGTGTTTTAACTATAGAATATAGGTATAGTTGTGTAATAAAAGTCATAAAGATTTTGTTATAAAATATATAATTACACCATTTTGTATTTATACTTTTCTAAAAAATACAATCATAACAAAATAAGTATTTTTATTTTATTTAACTAACATTACTTGGGCATCAATAATAAAATATACTTAATTTCTATAAAACATTACGGTTTTCTTAATAAATTGAAAATAATAGATCATGCATCTTACGCATACTTGTATATACATTTCATAGATGTGTAAGTCCATAGTAATAGAAATATATTTGTATAATATTAAAAATTTACCATCCGACTTAACACGAACTAAAATCTTAAAGACTGACTCAGAATAAAGGAAAGATCTTAATTGCTTACAATTACAACATAAAGGAATTATTGTCATGTTTTTAGTATAACGGAAACAAATCTATAGGTACCTAAGTACCTATATCCTAAAGCTAAGTTAATGCTCAAGGCGTGCTTTCACCGGGAGTATTTGCCTGTAGTTCAGTGTATCTAGTCTAGTTTTCCGATAAGTACTCGATGGAGTTTTGCGTGTAATTTACTAACTTTAACGACAATTCAATCAATTCGTCGTATTAAAATTGATGCTAGCACTCAAAAAATATCCACGAATCACACGCGCTTTTGTTTCAATCCACCAATCACTTTTACCCGCTATACTTACTTATTTGTACCTCCTTGTTAACACGAGATGGCGCTGGTTCAATTTCATACAAATCCGAATTTACCGCAATCGAATAGTTAGAAAAGGTCGTACTAGGAATACAATTAACATTGTCGCGGAGAGCGTTACGTCTCGCATTTAAAAAAAAATCTAATTTTATTAAAGGCGTGCGCTCAAAATATACGACTACAGAAGAGTATTCGATTATCAATAACACATTGTAACGCAATGCTCGAATCGAATCGTCGATTGTTACAACACTGGCGAATGATCTAGACTTTTAATGCACATTGAATTTATCATGCTTTATTTTATTACATTAAATTACAATTTTCAACCGTCACCGGGTTCTATAATTTATTATTTCCGTCCGTACGACCGAACTTTAAAGAGCTGTAGGTGTCTTTCGTACTGTAAAAGGTTTCAGTTAAAATTTTCAATTGATAGTCTAACCAAAAATAACAATCAGCTTGAGTCGGTTGTCGCTGCTACGGGGGTTCCGTACGGGTACTTTTTCAACAATGATTTAACAAAACAATAAGTACAGACTACTACTAAATAAACAGTGTTTAATCAAAAGCGAGAGATCTAAAGGAGCCGGGCAGGTCTTTAACTTTGTTGTCCTCATAACTGTTATTGGGACGCAAGGATTCATCCAGAGCCCAGTTCTTATCGTTAGCCAGGAACCAGTCTCTGAAAAACAATATAAACAAAAAATTGTTATATAAAAATTCCAATACAATTTCGTTAGTAGCTATTAACGTTAATAACTCGATAGAACTTAATATGAGATTATAGAAGCTAATAGAATAAGATTCCGACTATCTTTAGGTATGTATTCGCATGTAATTAAAGAAAAGGTTTTGGTCTGTTTTCGTAACAGGAGTTTTAAATGTGATAAAAGGAGTTACGGGAGTGTATCTGTTATATTATAATAGTTTTTCTTCATATTTTTAGTATTAATATTATTGGTTTTGTGTGGTTGAATAAAGATTGAACTCTGTAAATGTAAGCAATCATCAGTTTATCTTTTTTATATTAAATAGTGATATTAAAAAAGTAGCCTTCAAATCACGATTCTCAATGACCTTGATTGATGAATACATTTTGTTTAATACATATAAAATAACAGCGGTTATATAATCATAGATACATATGATACTACACGCTCTACTTCGACTCAATCGGCGTGAAAGGGCTATTTTGTTTTCGTGAGGCAATTTGATTAATACTCTTGATTTCAAACTACTTGATTACATTATAGAAAGCAAACCGGTTCGAGAATAAACTGCTCGATGAGAAAAAAACTAATAACGATTTTCTAAACACGTTGAAAATTCCCAAACATGTCGTTATGCTACCTTTTAGGAACGACTGTATCTATAATTTAATAATTTTCGTTGTGTTATGTAGAATAAAAAATTAACAGCTTATTATGTGTAAATTCACTGAAGTTCCAATACACATTTATGTTTTAAATAACGTGTATGATTGGAATGAATAGGATTGTGAATTAAACTGTTTTATAAAGTATGAATAATATTATTATTATATATTTTCGATTTGCGAAAGGTAAATTTTATTTTTCCTTTTTTCTTCTACAATTACATTTGCCATCATCTAGTGTTCAGACTCTTAAATGATGTACTTAAGCGTGTTCTAAAATTTTGTAGCATTCGAATTAATTCGATCGTAAAGCTTTGCTTTCTCAGGTGATATGGGCTGTCAGCGGACAGTTTATGTATTCAGACGACATTATTCAAAGAATTTCTATGAAAACAATGTAGCACGGTTCCCTAGAAATTGTTTCTAACATCTTAAATTAATAATATTTTGCCGTTTTCTTTAGACGACGTTTCCTAGCAACTAGCTAGCGACTGAGCATGACAGGCGAGAGTATCTTTGTGCCAACAAGTCATTTGACGTTGGAAATGGGCTCATATTTTTAAATGTCAAACGGAAACATATATATAGTTATAAAAGATGATTTCTGTAATATTAAACTGTTTTTAGACGCTCATAACATTTCGCCTTCATAGCGTACTGAAATACTAGAAAAGCAAAGCGTTACATGTTTTTAATTACAAAAATGTTCACCTTTTTGCTTCTATCCGTTTAATCCAGTATCGTTTGATCTGGTCTATGGAGCCCGCTTTGCCGCCATACTCAGCGGGCAGCAGGTCTTGCGGCACATCTTGATATAGAGTGTCCGAATTCGGTTCATGGAACTTTATCTGCAGAAATAATGATAATATAATATGTAATGTAGCACATAAACAAAATCTTTGTATTTACAATATCTATATAGACAAATAGATAAGTGACTGTTTGTATTTTAAAAATAACATCTTTTTATTAAATAGACCGTACTAAAAGCAACCAGAAGGATAACTACTGGTTGGCCAACAGCGACAGTGCACTACGCAAGTTTAGCTAGTCTTTAGAATAGGCTGTCTGATTAAATGCGTACATAAAATTTCGTATCTGTATTTATAGACAGTTGAGAAGATCTTCCATAGCGAGCTATGTCATGTATATCATGGTGATGTTTACAAGGCGCTATCATAATTGTAAGCATATACAAAATTGTGTTGACCTTTGAGGAGTTTCCTCGTCTGGAGCTAATCTTAGCTATAGAATACGCTCATGCTTATTATAAAAATGCATTGTCATCGGAACTGAACCTACTTTTAATATTGTAACTACATAGAATAAGAGGAAGTTATTTTAATTTAGCTTTCAAAATTTGACCCAAACACACATAGCCAGCTAAATAAACGCTTTAAAAAAAACCCCCGACAAATTGAGCACCATCTTATTATCTAAGTCAAAATCTACACTAGTTATTTATTTAACATACTAGTATTTCGCATTACATATTAGTTTAATCTAAAACTTACCAGTTTAGCAACTTCCGCCTTTAGAAATGGTTTGCAAATAGCGAATAATTTGCCAATGTAAGCCGGCGCGTTGATCACATGCACTTGCTTTAACCTAATGGGAATGGCTTCCTGAAAATAAAATGAGAATAGTTCTAAATGTCTATTTCTTTTTAATATTATCATTTTTTTACCATTTTCAAAAGCGCTTTAAAATCCTGCTTGAATAAAGTATATTTTGAATTTTTATTTCAATTTCCATACAGTGGTATTTGTATTGCATCCATTTAACATCGGTGTATCATTTGACGTATATATGCTAATTTATGAAACCGAAGAATTTATTTGTTTGTTCGAATGTGATAATCTCAGTATCTATGCTATTTCAAAAATTATTTTTGTATAAGATAGTTTATAAATGAAGAAGGTATAATATACCTATGACATATAGTATACCACAGGGGTCACCAATTAGTTTCATATGCGGTCCGTTATCTCCCCTCGTCGCCTTTATTATTAACGTATGTTTAACCCTTAAATGCATTGTGTATAAAAAATTAAGGATTATTTAAACATTTTACTAAAAGTTTAATTTGGCTGTATATTTATAATTTACGTGACCTTTAGTTACATAATTATAAATATATTTTTTACTATTTTTTCATGAATCTACTAATCAGTTTGTTGATATAAATCGTTTTTTATTTTGAAAAATATTTTGATGGATTAAAAAAATATATTCATGGATTTAAGGGTTAAATATGTAAACATTGTCTGAAGTTTAAAGCTTGGATACGTTTATCGGTTCAAGTAACCAAAGTTAATTTGTAATAGAAACTAAATCTAAGAAGATTGTTTCTGTTTTAACTTATATGATCCACTGTTCCAGTTTCCACTTAAGACCCACATAAAATAGACCGTTCCGCCATATAATAACCCCTGCTATACTACATGATCCATAGATAGACAGAAATAATTATAAACGAGGAAATGCGAGGGACATCAAGCTGTGTTATAAAGTTGTGAAAAAAACTTATTTAGTTTTCCATTCACACAAATAAAAAAATAATAACTCAACAAAAATAATTCTATACGAGCGTATGACGTCAGTTATATTACAGTAATAACGTGCGTCAGTAAATCGATAGTCAATATTAATAAAGCTATTTTAAAAGTTGAACATCAGTTCCGTGAATTGGTGGCTTTTACAATAAATAAGCATCTAAACTTTAAAACAAATAGTCGAGTGACTAATTCTTTTATAACAATACAATGGCATATTTTCTCATTGAAATAATATATATTTTAATTATACTTAAATCACGTGTACTTATTTTTTGTCACCTAAACGTCATTTTAAATGTTAAAAATTAGTTTTGAGAATTTATAAACTTATATAACTAAGTAATATAATATTATATATAAAGTTTAAAATGACGATAGATTAATTAATAATTTCGCAATATTAAAACGTCTTATTTTTAATTAAAGTATTTTAATGTGGATACTTATATCTCGTGTTTCTATTTAATATTGTTATTTTTATCATCGCAACATTTCGAACACTTTTTACCAATCGTGATTACGTACGTCACAACATAAAAGTTTATTTAATTTTTTATAAGAAATCTTACGTATTTTCTATTTTAGCTAAAATAACATTTATATAAAATAATAAGAAGAAAATCACCTGTGTGTATAACATGTATTTGCGTAAAACGGACAGATTAATTTTTCCGATAAATTTGAGAGTGATGTTAGCTGAGTCGAATATGGGTATTTCCCCTGAGGGAATGTCGTCCTCCTCGGTGAGGCGAGTGTCAGCGAGCATGAAGAATGTCTTGACACTATCGATGAAGTTGAAGAGATCGTAGTCGGGGTTGTTCAGGCGGTAGATAAACACTTTGTAGTTCTCTTTCGTTTTGTTCGGTAACGGCAACATGTCACTGAAATAAACATATGACATATATTATTTGCAATGTGCATCCGTGTGTTTACATTGCTTTTCATGTTTGCAATTGAGCGATACTCTCGACGACGACGCGTTTAATATTGAAGTGAATGAATTCAAAACGTGACTAAAACGAGTAAGCTAAGTTAGTAATTAAAATATAGTTGCATATTGTATCTGTAGTTCATAATCTGTTATTAAAAAAAAAAACTATTCGCTCGATAAATAGTCATTTATCAACTTAAAACTATGTGAATAAACGGCCGAATTCCCAATAGTAAAACGTTTTTTTGTACGATAGATGTGCAATATAACTAGAATATTATGTTGGCGTCGACCCTACAGTTAATTAAGTTTTTTTTATTTATAAATTATTTCTAATAAAATCATATATACTAATATTATAAAGAGTATAAAGGTTCGTCTAGAGAATTTCAGAGATTGGTAGGTTAAAATTTAATATGGAATAGTGTAGGGTTCTCGTAGATTACAAAAAAATTTTAGAAGTGATATAAGTTTAATAAATTCTTATTTTTAAATATTTAATGTTTTTTTAGAAGATAGAAAGAAATTAGATGTAAGATACATTTTTAGTATCTAGTAATAACAACGATGTTTGTTTATTAAAAGTTATTGATCACTTCAATCATCGTGTGATTGAAAATTTGCCAAACAGACCAACAAAAAAGTCGCCTCTCAATCCACCATACAAATACAAGTTCTATTATGACGTACGAAGCGCAAAAAACGAAAACTTATTTACAATTCTATACTTGTTTCCAAGCATCGTATATATTTTTTGCGCAAATCAATTTTATATGTTTGGTATGACATACCTGTTAGGAATATATCATTAATAAATATAGACCGTATTTTCTCTATGAAAACTCTTTGATTTGTTAGTAACTATAAATTGTCAGTATGCACACTCCCTCTCTCTAGGATAGATCGCTTGTCTTCACTCTCATAAATATATACATAATTACAAGTAAAGTAGTGACATTAATCCTGAAGATAACTTAACAATACCTATAGATTTTTTGTCTGTTTTATTATAAATGAATAACTTTGGTTATTATGAATCACATATTTAACTTGTTACTTATTTTTAATTTTTATACTTAGTACACTAGCTTTCTCTCGCGGTTTCCCTTGCATTTATAGTTACTGCTTCGCTTATGTAAGTGCGCGATGTATATAACCTATTACCTTCGTCAATAAATAGGCTATATAACTCAAAAATATTTCTTAAATCGGATTTTTAGTTTAAGAGATTACACCCTATATACAAAATTAAAACCATTTTTACCTCTTTATAATATTAGTATAGACTTTAGATTATAAGAACACTCACGTGATCTCAAATACTCGTCTGATCTCCGGCGACCAGGGGTCACGTTGTAGAAAGAGTTCTGGTGCCGTGGAACGAATGGTGAAAAAGAGGTCAATGGTTCGCTTGACGCGTTCCATGCTCTGGCCGCTGCTGGTGTAGAACCGACGGAGAAGTACATCATCTGAAAAGATACAAAACTTTCAGAACTTATTGAGAATCATGAGCAAATCGAACATACGAATATGTTAACCTTTCACGTATATAATTAATGAAATCATTTTTACACGACTGCGCGATGCAAGGGAGCCCTCCCTGTGTCTGAATGTGTTTATCAGCCTATGTATGTGGGTTTGTACCTTTGTGGCACTATTTAGATTGAACGCGCTTTTAATGAAAACACGTCGTTTGATTCGTCACAATGGCGCAAATGTCTTAGAAAGTATAAGAATGTGAGAAAATCAATATGGCCGATTTTGAACGCCATAATGTGAAAAATAAAAAAAAATGAAAATCGACGAACTATATCAAGTGGGGTATCGTTGAATAGATATTTAAAAATCATTTTAGGCTTCTAGTATCATTTTTCAATCAGAATAACCGTTGAGAATCAATAACGATTTAAATTTGTTTAGTAACAAATCTCACGATCCTCACTTATAGGCTTTTAGACAGCTGCTGACTGCAGATGGTCTGGTTACGCTGTCGGGTTATTACTTATTTCCTATTTTAGTAACGATTTTTTAATCAATAGAAAGGATATACACCATTATCAATAGTTCTGTTCGTCAGTGTTTAGTTTCATTAGTTCTCCATTCTCAAGTATGCCAATTTTCCGGAAAATATTTCAGTAAGTTACATATCTATTGAATTGAATTGAAATTACAAATTCTATTCATTTTTTATAAAAACAGAGATAATTATTGAACCAGGTATGTTAAAGAAAATTGCAATTGTAGTTGTTTTATAATGCATCATGTTATTATCTAGATTGTGACGTAGGCTGTAATAGTTGTATGCTCCATTGTATTCATATTTGACCTTTACCTCGAACTACGATCTGTTAATTTATGTGATTAAAATGTAAATAAAAAAAGTTAAAGTAACAGCCAGTAAATGTCCCAATGCTGGGTAAGGCCTACTACTACTACTATTAAGGAAAAGGTGACACATGCAGATTTAACCACCGAGCTCGAGTTAAATTTGAAAAAAAAAATTAGCCCTTGAAAATTCAGCCGTTCTAGTCGGAGCTAGAACCCGCGATCATCGCTTAAAATCGTCGAGATATAAACACTGGGCCATTGTTACTCACGGTACCTCCTTTACCAATTAATATACCTCTTAAAATCTCGATAATGTACCTACTAATACCTCAAATTTGTATTATTTGATTAAATGTGCAAAAGTGTTTATTGTAATATTAAAAAAAGTCTCCGACGAATTGAGAAGCTCCTCCTTTTATGGAAGCAGGTTAAAAATAAAGTGCCGTCGCGTCGTTAAAAAATTGGCCATCCATGAAAATAAAATACCATTTTCTTAAGAAATGTAAATTTCTAGACCAATATATTATGTAGAAAGTTAGTTTTTTATGTAAACGTGACTATGAAAATTTGTTACAAAAGAACAAAGCTATTATTATTGTTTTGCTAACTACTTAATATTTTCGGTTCGTTTCGTTTCGTTACGTAAGTACATAAAACATTTTATGAAATTTTACTCTTGGTTTCCTGAATACCTAGCTTAGCATTCCTAAAATGTGCATCGTATTTATGTAATCGACAATCAGAATACTCGCTGTTAAGCAATTTAGATAATATTTTAAGCAATGTTTAATTTTTAAACACTGTTTAGCTAGACACTTGTTGAACATGGTTTTAATGCGTCTTTTGAAGTATGACAGATTAATTCGAACTTTATGCTTATGCATAAAGTCGCCACATGCCACATTGCTGAAAAAATTTAGTTACTTAAACAATTTTTATTAATATTTTATCATATAATAACTTCCCTTGAGGATTCTCATCTCATCAACTCGTGTCTATGGTGACTGCTTTGCTCCTAAGAGTCGTAGCGTGATGTTATGTGTATTTCTCAATAAACAGGCTATCCAACGCAAAAAGAATTTTTTAAATCGAATCAGAAGATTCATTTTTTTGTTTTACTTATTATGTTTTTTGCTAGTCATTTCTTGAAAAAAAAAATACTCATCATTATTTTGTTTTTTGAGATATATATTGAGACACACAAATAATAAAACGTGCTCGACCGAAACCATTTACGTAAGTACTATTACTAGCCATTAACAACATAATTAACATCGTAAAAAACGTCTGGGTAATAATATCATCAACGCAATATTAATTTCCGGAAAAAGCAAAAGCAAAATGTAACATTCTCTGTTGTACAATTATATGCTTTATTACCATTTATTTAGAACAATGTATTATATTGTCTTTTAAATACCAACGTTAAGTTGAATGGGACGACAAACGGCGATATTCCGTGACGGGCTTTCCTTAGCATTGCAGATTAGGTGTCATGTTAACTACCTATTGCTTAAAACGTTCTTACATAACATGGTAATTAACTATTACAAATGATTGAAAGGAACATTTACAGTAACAAAACAGTTTTAGAAATATAAAACTTTCAACATGTTAATCACTGAGACTTACAAAAATGGAAGTGACTTCTACGCTATTTCGCTTACTTGGACTACACACTTTGACAAGTTATTTCGATTTTAAAACCAAATTCCGGAATCAATTTTGATGATAATCTATGGAACCGATCTGATTAAATACCCTTTGAAATAAATAACAATAATAAATTATGATTATAAGGCAGCAAATATAAGAGAATTCATCAAGAATTGGGAATCCTATTTTTGATAATTCGAGGAAACGAAATTACTAACGAAATTAATTATTTGACGTCGTTTCCTTTTTCAAGTCTTAGGTATATATTAGGTGCATTTTGAGAAAATGACGTCTAAACATGACAAAAGTATTCTTAACAAATTCGTTTGAAGACGTATATATCCATCTTCTCTTTTCTATTTTCATAAAAGGTATATTGCATTAAAAGCAGATTAGTATTATAATTTTTTTTATCTAATAATAAGTTTTTCAAATATATTAGATGATACTTATGATTCCGTACTTAGTAGATGACTTGAAAAATATTTAAATTATGTATACATGACGCATTATCAGAATACATCAATATCTCCGAATTCAACTTTTTGGGTTGACACATTATTGCTTATTAGTATACAGTTGTATATTAAATGAAAAACTTAATTACACTCGTGAGTAAAGACTCATAAATGTTGTCGTTACTCACTCTTGTTTTAAAACGAATAATACATAGGTATATTTAATTAAATCAATGATAAATTATTTTAATGTAATTGTCACTGCACTGCAATGCACTAATAACCATAGCAATTTATCTTGAACGAAAAGATAAAGACAATATTGAAATAAAAACAAAAACAAATCTGGTGTTGTCGACTATTAATTAGTAGATATGATATTCATATTAACATTTTATTATTTTTAGTAACTTAATTTATTGATAGAATGGTCACTGGAGCTGTAATGTCTTTGCCCTTTATGCTATACACATACCCTTTTAGAAAGTCGCAGTTTATTTAAGTAAAATTCGAAATGGAGATAGCTTATAACATTAATTCACGTATGAAGTCACGGGATGCAGCTACTTATAATATTATTTATATGAGAAATTAAGAAACACATTCATTAATCACTTAAACTTTTATTGCTCAGTCTTAAATTAGTGACTAAATTTTTAAATCTTTGATATTTTTGAAAGCCTTGAAGCAGCAAACAGATGCATCACTTTAATATTATACTAATCCCGGCCTAATAATTATTTTTATAGAAACATATAATCGTACTCAAGCAGAACAATTGTTATACAAAATACGATTGCAACAATCGCGAGTAAATTACTTTATTAGTTGCTGAAAGAGTTTCATACAACACGCATTTAAATACCGAAGTCCATCCAAATCGTTTTAAAATGTAAGTAATTTTTGAGAAAATCGCTGCACCTACACACGGGTCGAAAACTTACCTCATTTTTTGAACACGGTTAAAAATGAACAATTTCAAAAGACGGCTGTTAAAACAAGGTTCTTTCCTGATTGCATAATTATTAATTACGGAACTCTGCAATCTTTGTAGCTTGACACGAACTTCCCTGAATTGTTTACATTTCTGTTTCACCATTACAGTACCGTTTCAAGTTTTAATGTCTCACAATTATCCTAAAACGAACAGTAAAGATGTCGCAAGTCGCAATGCCAGTTTTGTTAGCGTGAGCGTGTGTCATAATTATTTATGAGCGTATGTACAAATTGCACTTCGTAACCTATCCGCTCTGGTTTCTAAAGTATATTTTACTACAATGTCTACAATTGTATAGTACTTACCAGTCTGTTAAGAGTGATTATACATTATCTCCATGATTAATGAGTAAGTTATCTCACAATAGAATAATTATGTTTCTTTGTCGCAAATATGAAAATGAGTAATTCGTAAAAACAAATAGGAGATCATGTTGTATATTATTTATATATTATATGTTATATCTAGGGTATGCTATCCGAGATCAATTAATTTATTATTATTATCATGCACGTATGGGTCGTTGAACTCTAATCGTCTTCAAAATAACAGACGAATGTAACTTATATTACAAAAAAAGGTTTCGAATCATGACCTACAAAGGTGCTATTAAGTGTTCAATAATACAAATTATTTCGTGAAACTTTATGTTTTACATTATTATCTTATGTGGTATTTTAAATATCGATTGAACTTATTATTCATCAGTGTTTATTTCATCGTTTACAGATAATTTCATTTGTAAATAAGACGAAAACAATACTTTACTTACCTTGCATTACATACATAACTCTATCTAACCTTTTTTTTGAATAATTAAGTTATAACATTTACATTAAAACCCGGTAATAATTATAATAATGACGATCGGTCCTTCTCACCTTGCCCTTTTGTACCACAGTGAAGTACAAGCCTCAGAGGCGTGACCTCCTTACCTGAGCCTCTGTGACGGTGCAGACAAATCTGGTGAATTTTCGAAAGTTGTCGTAATGACCCGCACAATAAAACCGAGTCGCAAAAAGTCATGTTTTTCAAAAGCATGCACTTAAGTAGCACTTTCTTTACTTCTAAATTATTTCACCGTTTAAAATCTTCTCGTATGATCTCGACTTCGCTTGGAATTTAGATGTAATACACTGGATTTTAGATATGGATGAAAGTATGTTACAAATTGGATGTTAAAAATAGAAGGATTTTCATAGTAAAGTTGCTCTGAATTTATTGAAAATGCCATACAGTTTTATTTAAATTACTTTTTTTATTAAATACCTCGTCTCATGACGAGACGCAGTCGAGCAGGTGATTTTTTGCTCAAACATTAGAAATTAGGAATCAAGTGCAATCACCTTACACTATCGGTATCATTCGTCTAGCTCACGGTTTTCATTCAGTGAAGTAATTAGTTTACTTTACTTTAATATAAAATTCTTCTATGTAACTAAATCATTCCATGGTCATGACCTGCCCAATATAAAAAAAAAATTATAGTATTTACATCTGTCATCACTATTAATTAAATATTTTTCCACGTTTAAAGATAATATAATATGTATTTCAAACAAAATTAATCGTTATCTCTAATAATTATTTATTACTATATTTAAAAATATTAATATATAGTATAATCTGCAACATTATATCTACATATCGATTTTTTAATAAAAAACTGTTTTTTACCGATATCGACTTATGTACACAAACGTTTTCATTTATTTTATTGCTATTAGTAGTCGGAATTCGACCATAGTTCATTACGTTTTCAACAGATCTCAAGACTAACCACAGATAATATATTTTCAATTTGATCCCAGGCTTAAAAATAAACAAAAGAGTATAATTATTTGTGTGTGTGTCAAAAACATGTTTCTTTTTATTGACTTAATAAATCTTATGTACAATAAAAAAATATAATTGCATAATAAAACTATACAAAGTTTTTGTTTTATGTATTGATATGTAGACATTGTTAAAACAAACATTTTGATCACGTTGATGGCTTAGGTACGTGAACAATCTATGTGTATCGAAGTCATTGGTGCATGAATCGGTTCCGCTTAATAAATACCATAATTTCATAGTAATATCAAAAACGTTTATATGTTACTAGCTGACCCGGCAAACGTTGTTTTGCCATATAAATAATTTCCTAGTAAAAAATAAAAATAAAAATTTAGGGGTGGACTACCCCTAACATTTAGGGGGATGAAAAATAGATGTTGGCCGATTCTCATAGATACCGGATAAGCACAAAAAATTTCATCAAAATCGGTCAGCCGTTTCGGAGGAGTATGGCAACGAAAACTGTGACACGAGAATTTTATATATTAGATAATGTATTTACGTGTATTTATGTAATGCATACCTAGGCATTAAATATGAATTTAAAAACACATCAGCGATTGACGAATAAAATGTCAATAAATGCACAAAGCTAGTAATACTAATTTTAACCGGCATGCAAAAATGATACAAGTATATAGATTGTTTGTATAGTCCCTAAAACCAGGATCGTCTTTGACCTATTCGAGGCCCTGGGTACATTAGGCTAATGCGGCCACTATTACTTTGACAGAGGACTATCTTGTTAAAATAATACCTAAAAGAGTAGGAAACATTTTAGATTTATTTCACTGTTATATTTATTTATTTCTTGCTTTAAATGAATAGACGTATAATATTCACAGAGAATGTATACAAGAGGTAAAGTTATCAATCACTTTCCTCAGCATAAAAGCATTCCCCAGCAACAAAAAAATCACTTTTCTCTAATCTGGCAGGAACTATGCGACCGTGATCAATCGCCGGGCTTTGGGCAAATGCCCAAAGTGCCCAGTGGAAAAGAGGAGCCTGCCCAGAACCCTAATTTTTGTTTGATTGTTTCATCAAAATCGGATCAATGGTTACGGACGCATAGAGTACAAACACACAATCATTAATTTTTATTTATATAAATAGATATTATTTATACTGACGATCGAAATTTCTTTCTTAAAGTTTAATTATTCTTCATTGAATTTATTTATTATATTAATATGATATAGGTGAAAATTCTTACCAACATCATGAGGTAGATGAGGTTGTTTGCTTAGCCAATCTTTTATGGGGATTAATGCTGTATTCCATTCTATTTCTTGGTCCGGCATAGCTGAGAAGGAAACAAAATTTTATTTAATTTGAAAAAAAAATTAAATATATCGCATTACAAGACTTTTTTTTAAAAAAAAGGCCAATCGACTTCAAAAACAAAAAACATAATTTAGATTTTAAAACCAAAATACGATTTTAAGGAAAATGAATTCATGATTGATGAATTATATGGAACCAATCGAAGAGTATATTCTTTCAAACGAAAAAACGATTAACAAAATCGGTCTAGCCGTTTTCAAGTAATCGGTGAACTTAAAAAAGTCCCCGACGAATTGAGAACCTCCTTCGTTTAGGAAGTCGGTTAAAATTACTGTTTACCTCAGGAGGTGATCTCTCTTTTTAACGCGGATATCTTCGCATAAGTTAAATACCGTAGTCAAGATTAGAATCTTTACAGGAAAGCTAAACCGAAAAAGCTGTTTTGGAACTTATGCGACGACATATGTATTTATTATTGCAAAATGACAAATTTAATGTTTAATGAGCTAACGTAGTCGCAAAAGTAGTTTAAGAACAAACTCGACGCATAGAATATTCCTGTACGAAAAACTTTAAAAACAAATGATCGATTTTTTAACTTATATACATACGATTTATTTATGTATGTATAATATTAATTAATAGGTAATTATTGTTTTCACTTTATCACTATTTTAACTCCTTACAGCCCTTTTTTCGCGTTAAAAACTAGTCTATGTTTCTAGACTTTGCACCACATTTGATTTACATCACAGAGACAGAGTGACTTCGCATTTATAGTATTAGTAAGGATTAACAAAAATATACAAAATTTACATAACTAATATATAGCACGTATACATTTTTATTCATCCTAATAATGAATGTGTTTATATAATTTCTAGTTATTTATAAATTATTTTTATATGGCATTTAGATCATTAGTGTTTGCGCATTATGTTATTATATTCTAGGAAAACCTCAGTTGTCTATGAGTATACCTAATCATGTAGGTTGTTAGGTACGTCAACCCATTGTTAGCAAGCGGAACATCAAGAATGACTTCGAATAAACATTATCACTATCGACTACACTATCGGATACAATGAACAAACAGACTTTCCTACGCGTTGATAAGATATCGATAATTTATATATTGTTCACTATTTTTATCACAATTATTATTAAAAATGGGGGTGCGATTTGTTTTTGGGAGAGTATATTTAAGAGAATATTAGAATTGTTTATTTGTCATTATAATATATCCATATAAGTAAACATTTCAAAGAGAAGAAAATATTTTTTCTTCCGACATAATTTCGTTAGCTATGTTCATATCGATACCTCCCACGTAAGTTATTGTAAGCCACAAAATTGCCGTTAGCGTTTTTACTGAATACTACACGAATTTGCATTCAAAGTGAAAAAATACCAAAAATCTTTTTTTTTTTCAAGGAAAGTTACAACAAAATACGCCTTTTTTCAGGCGTATTTTGTTATAACTTTCAAACTAAAACGGATTAAAAGTGCTCTACTGTAAAATTGTAATTTTGGGGTTACAACAACTTACGTGGGAGGTATCGATATATACGATATACATGAAAAATAATACTTATGTGAAGACTAAGCTGCGAGCTTCGCCCGCGTATACTAAAGAATTTCATACCTAACAAACTTTCAACCCTCTTTTTAACCCCCAATCGATCATGATTTTCAAAAATACTTTCTTAGTATATACTTACGATATTTAAGGAAAATTTGTGCAAATTTTTATGTTTCTAGACCCAGCGCTTTCAGCTCTGCGTTGATCGATCAGTGAGTGTATATATGTCAGCCAGTTAATTTTTATATAGGTATATAGATTAAGTAATTGTTACGAATCGCTTGTTTAGTATCAATTTGTAACTTTCCTTTCGAATCGATATAAAAGTAGGGCTTGAATTTATTACGATGACCTGGCGCAAGTGAAGATTGACCTCCAAGTCATCATTGGCCCCTTCTATCAGTTACTTTTTTAGTATTCACACGCATTAACGGCGGACCGCGTGGGCGAGTAAACGTACGTAATTTTGAATTTAGTATGCAACCGTTCAAAAATGCTGTATACAGTAACGCACAGTATAAAATATAAAGCCTAATTAATAAGACAAATAATTAAGAGTTGGATAAAAGCAACTGGTGGACGACAAATTATACCAGTTATTTCGATTTCAAAAGTATATCCTTTCAAATAAAAATATATAAGTAATAGATATTTTATTTTTGTAAGTAAAGCTCATATTATCTGTGGTTTCATACAATAAAAGCATCTAAGCAAGTCGTTTGCCGCTCATACAATTCAATGATAGTGTGTGTAAGCACTAATTGATAATTAAATAAGATGAAGTCGTCTCGTAATCTACGATTGTCTTTTTTGGTATAAGGATAAAAGAAATATACGCATACCTCAGTCGGCATTAATTGCAATTTTAATATGTTAAAGTGTTCCGTATTTAAAACGGAATAGGTACGATTTTAATAAACTGTGTGTTCTGGTTTTACCTATAATTTTCTTTAATTGATGATATCGCGTTTTCCCGTTCCTGACAAACTGCATTGTTCAAGCTTTGATGTTAATAGTCTACGACTGTGTGATATGGAAAATAAAATATTAACTAATATAGTCGTTTATGAAACAATATCTATAATGTGTTATCTTTTATTATAACGTTTTAGCAGACCATCCCTAAAACGAGTCTTTGAAACTACATCAACAGGTATTTAAGATATTATTGGCGTTTGAAAAACTGGTCAGCCGTAGCTTGGAAACTGATTACGAAATATGACCCATAAAGACTAACCAGCGTTCAATATGTTATGAAATGTATCATAGGAAGTGGTGGAATAGCACAGTTTCTTATCTACCTATATACTAATATTTTAAAAGGTAAAATTAGTTGTTTTTTGTGTTTGTAGCTTTGTATGTAGTGGGTTAACTGGGAAACTGGTGATCCGATTTGAAAAATTCTTTTTGCGTTCGGTAACCCATTTATGGAGGAAGGTTATATTCTATATTACATCATGTTACAGTAACGAAGTAGTAACTATAAACGTGACTGAAACCGCGAGGCAAAGGCAGATAGTGTTTAAATATACGAATCTACCTATCTTAGTTTAAATATTCGCCGAATACAGAAGAACACAGATACTCGCCGGTTCGGATCTGACCTGGATATACATCTCAAAAACTTAATTGTAGTTCTAGCGATTTGCACAACATCGCCTGATTTACTGTTCCAGACTCCTTTTTTGTGAAGTTTTCGGACGTCGTGGATCTATATTAACTAACCAGAATATTTGTCAAAAATGAGAAAGCCTATCACCGGAAGTTTTGTCAAAAGTGATGAAAAATGCTATCCATTGGACTCGTCTATGCCTGTTAGCTGCGGCCATTTGCCCGTAATTTTTTCCTCGACTTAATTAAAAATAAAAATACATCAAATAAACATAATCTAAAAGCAAAACCAAAGTTGTTCATACATATAAAAAATGTAGCCAAATAACATCGGATGACAACTTTTGCGCGACCTTGTATAATTATTAAATTATATAATATAATTAATTATAATATATGAATAAGTCTCACGTGATCGTGAATTTAATATGTCTATCTGTTGAATTATTTGTCCGAGTATCTAAAGATGGCATGAGGATTTGATTGAAGCTTGCCAGACAGTTATTAATGTAACTTCGAACTGTAATTTGAAAGTCATTTTCGGCATCTCTTTTGATTGACCGAAACTACAAATCCGAATAACAGAACTTTCACATTACGATAGCATATTTTCATTGACATTTGTATTTGACAAAACTTTATATATTATACCTAGATTTTTATCATATATCATACAAGAAAACAATTTCGTCGGTTTAAAAATAAATCAAATAAAACTTAAATCAGTACTCTTGTAATCCTAATCGCGCTTAATCGTATTGCGCATGTCATTAATTATGTTTGATAATAAATTAATAATATGTCCAGGAGATTATTAGTAGCTATTATCATATGAATTGGAAATATATGATACAAAATATGACAATTACATAATATGACAACGATATTTTATGCATTTTTAATACTTTTTCTTTACTTAAATTATTTCATATTTTAAACATCTTTAGTGTTAAATGGAGTTACTGATTATTTCATTCAATGTTTGTTATTTTAAAATGTAGGACAGTAACAAAAAAATTATACATTTTTGTCTAGAATCATAGTTGTCGCACATATTCCATAAATTGAAACTCTATAAAACTCGACGATCACGTAGGCATGAGATATATCGTCTGTCTTTGTAAGACCTAGAAGTCTTAGAACCGAGCCTTGCATCTGAACAGAATATTTATAAGTGAGTTTACATATTTGAAAGTCACAATTTCGTTATTTGTATGGAAAGAGTATTGATTCTTATCGAATAATTTAAACAAATTAGGTAGTATATGATGATGAATTGATGATATGATGAAATGTTTCCTTTACATTATACCTCAGGTATACAAGTGACTACTTGTATACCTGAGGTATAATGTAGCTTTGCTTTGTATACCTGAGGTATAATGTAGCTTAGTAGCTAACAGACCGACAGATTAACTAGTGAAAATATAAGGATTCCTAGTTGACTACGAAGCCCTATGGAATTGAATACAATAATAATATGTACCCTTCAAATGAAATAAATATAACTTTTCCTCAAATTAATGCGGGTAAAACCGGGGCCACAGCTAGTCAAACAAATTACTTACTTATACGAAATTAAAATATTAAAAGAAGTGGAAAATAAAAGTAAGTGACAATTACACATTAAATGTCCATAAATTTAGATTACTATTGTAAAATACAAAAATTATCCAGAAAAATACCCACTTATTAATTTAATTAAATGGGTAATTAATTTTGAAAATAAGGTATAAATAAATTATACTTTTTGTATTATTATAACAACATACAAACAAAAACAATTAATTAATTAACATAAATAGAATTAAACACGGAAATACTTATCGTGAAAAATAAAACTAAGTTTATTATTTTAAATATAACTCAATTGTTTCTTACTTTTGTTTTACTTCTGAACGTAGATATTAGCTTCTTCTGTAACTTGATGAGGAGTTGTGTTATTTTAATATCATTTAAAATAAAGTAAATTTCATATGTCTTAGACAGACAGTAAAAGTTGGTCAAATCTTTCCACAACTATTAAAGAGCTAATAACCTTGAAACGTCCAAACATATCTTTATAAGTTAGCTAAAACCTTTCCGATTACATCAGCTTTCAAACAAAAAAAAACGCATTAAAATTGATTCATTCTTTAAGGAGCGACGATGTCACAGACACACAGATACATAGATGTACACTTAAAACTTATAACACCCCTTTTTTGGATCCGGGGTTAAAAAGGTCAAATTTTTCTTAAAAACTTTTTGCATAAAAATATAGTCGATATTAAAGTATTAGATTTTATAGTTAAAGAATTTGATCGGTCCAACGTCCAAATACCAGTACATTTTTGTAGGTTAAAATGTTTGTTGTAATATAGATTGACATTGAAAATGTATAATAAAATAATATTAAAATAATTACTTCTTATTTATTTTGATAATAAATATATTATACTCGTTACCCACGTTTAGAACAATTAATAATTGTTTCTTTAATCGAAGGGTACAAAAAACTTAAGAAGAAAAAACTATTTAAATAATTTGCTTCAAATGCCACTTACGTACACTTGGGACGTATTTAGTCGTGCTGTGACTTTCATAAAAAATAGACTGCATATTTTAATAATGTGTTTGACTACTAGAAATACTTCTTAATAGTCTTTGTGATATAGATATACTAGTATAACTAACTGTATTTTACGCATATTTATTATTATTTTAAGCTACTTCTAAAAATGGTGGAGGGTTGTCAACTCGTCGAGAATTTTCTCATGTTTGTTCGCCGATTACTCGAAAACGGCTTGACCGATTTGTTTATTTTTTAACCCTCGTTGAAATTTCATTAAAACGGGGTCATTAGTTAAGTTTTAAATTTAAAATAAAAATGAGTATGTCATTCAAGTAAACGAAATTACGTATTTTGCTTTTGCAGTCGGTTCTTCTTTCTTAGAAAAATTAAAATTGTACTGTAAAAATTAAAATTGTATTGTATTTACTTGTGTGTTATATAGAGTGTACTCTGTTTACATATGTATTGTTTTATAAATATTACTTTAGAGATACACACGCGTCTAGTTAGCCAATCTCACAGACAAAACACCGTTCGTATGACAGTCTTATATTTGGATGCTGATAAGCAATAATATATCAACCCACAAAAAGTCCAATTCGCAGATATTAGTGTGTCCTGATAATGCATTACATGTTTAACATTATTCAAAAATATTTTAAGTCACTTAAACAATATAATTACGGAAAAAAGTGTCTTGATTTATTGATTAAACTATTGAAGTGTGTTACATTTTTTGCGATATTTAATAATAGAAATATATCTAGAAAACTTATTATTAAAATAAAGATTCTGGCAGTAAATTCTCTCAGGTTTAAATCAACGATAAATAACTTATGTAATTTTTTATGAAACTGAGAGCAAAACTTATATCTGTAATTCGCCTAATAGGTAGATGGCATTGATACCATGTAAACATTTTTTCGCGCTAGTTGAGAGCACAGGACACGAAAACTGCTCCTATATAGCTATTATCCTAGTAGGATAGGCTTGTAACTGAGACTAGCACCTGCCTGGTTCGTTTAGCTTTAGACATGGCTTGACAAAACAGTGGGGTTATTTTGTGTTTAGCGTGGTATTACTACCATCATCTACTACTAGCATTTTTCCCGATTATACCAGGGTCACCATTGATAAGTTACTAATTTTTACACAGGACGGAGGTCCCTGTAACAAGGGCAAAAAGCGCAACCCTGAAGGCAAGCCAGTGACTATTTAGAATAGAATAATTTCCCTACTAAGAGTAACGATCATTATCCGGTAAATGTGATAATGACCGTGACCGACGGCTTAACGTACCGAGGCACGGTTGGGAGACCCACAAGGATAAACACCCAAACCTAGAAACAAATATTTATACAAATATAAATATCTGTCCGGAGCGGGTTCGAGCCCGTAACCGTCGGCGTTAACGGTACATTCAGCACTACTACACCAGAGCGGTCATCACCGTAGTATTATTACAAGTTGAATATTGTTTTACATGCCTTAAAGATTGTCAAAACTTGATGTATTTTATGCATACCATGCGTTATGATTGGCTGATTCCTCATCACCTTCTTCGCATTTATATAGGCTTAAATAGCGTTATTAATTTACAATACAGTGCAATGTCGTGATATATTAATATTTATTTAGAATTCTAAACATGTGCTAGTAATGTTAGTGTCTCGAGTTCCTGGACGGTACCATAACAGCTACACTAGATGATGTCAAGGTAAACTTGCATAGGTTAACATTTTAACTTGGCTAAGTTAACTTTTGTATTTAAGAGCAATTTTTTTACGGATAATTTTGAATGATATATGAATGATTCCGCATCTGAGATATTGTAGTCAGTAATAAAATCCATGTAACAAATATAATTAAACGATATAAGTTAAAATCACAAAAATCACAAATAAAATTTTGAAATTCATTATTTTTGTTAATAAGAAAAAAAAATTGAATATTAAAAAAAATAAACATTAAAAAATATCGAACTTAATTATAGTCATATGATTAAAGTGCTTACACATATTCTTATACTGATTAATTAATACTATGAATTGTAAATATTTATTTTGTTACATTTCTTTGTTTTGTAAATATAATACCTATTGTAATTTTATGTTCAACTTAAACACTTGAAGAAGACTTATTTTATGGCCATACAAATTGTTATCTATTAATATATTTTATTCAAAAATAAATCACGAAGATGATATTGAAATTATTATGTTACATAACCTACTCAAGCTGTGTATCCAAAAGTTCTTTTATAAAATACCTAAAAGTGAAAGTTTTTACTGTATTTAGATGTTCTAGTTACTTAGTATTCGTGATGGATACAAAGGTTTTCCAAATTTTAATTCAACAGTCTTTTACGCTATGCGAAACACGTAAAGAGTATGTTATTCGTAGGCAACTCATAGGTACATTGCAATCCTTATCGTACTTATTTTAATTTATTAACACCAATTTCCTTTCGTAAAACATAAATAACTAATTTCGTAAAGAACAGATTACTAATAAACTAATTACTAGTTTCGTATTAATACGATATTCGTTACATAGTTAGTTATTTCTTTATTAATAATCATATTATCTACAACACAATATACATATAGTAATTTAGAAACTAAGAGCTATTGTATTTAAAAAAGTTACGTGTCAATTGATTTAATAAAATGCGTGAACCGGTAAAAATAAACAAAACTTTCACATTTATCGTGTTAGTGTGACAAATACAGTAAATCACTATTGTTATTTACATTATTAAGGGGAAGTTTTCGTTAAAAATATTCATAACTAATTGCGATTTCATGCGATTGCATACAAAATAATTAAAACAATTTGCATGAAATGATTTATTCGTTAACGCCATTAACTATACACCGATACTTTCTAATATTTCAGACTTTCATAATATTTAACACTGAAATACATAATTTTTAATACTCGTATTTTCTGACACAAGGAAAATTTTACAGAAAACGTATATTTTTGAAAATGTTGACCCCAAGACTTTACAGATAATTTTCAGCATTTAATTCCTTTAATCTAAGATTTTTATAATAAAAAAGTAACTTACTTATAAAATCAATCCGTAAAATAAAAACGAAATAACGTAAAAGCAACTCGGGAACTTAAGACTTCGAAACGAACGCGTTTATCGGCCAATCGAACTGAACTGCCAAGCGTGTACCGAGATTGTAACTTTTGCTTTCACGATAAGGTCTCCTGTACATTGAATATTGCATACTGTATAGTATCAAATCGCTCCACACACACTCTTAAGTTACGAATATAAGTAGTAGGGTCAGTTTATAATTTAGTTAAGTTACAATAGTCTAATGTCAACTGCCTAGCACCATTTACAAACTATGACTTTTTCAGATACAGGTCTGTTAAATACATGTTAAAACGCAATCCATGAAATAATTGTTAGTGAGTGGTTCCGGTAGTCATCATTTCAGCAAATGATGCTTTCAAATGCACAAGCCACTATAAAAGTACATACATCAATATATGTAGGTGTGCCTATAATATTTGAAGAGTCCCCTCGATTACTTTAGGATCCTAGCATCAGATCCTGACCCGATGACAATTTATCAAACAAACCAAAATGACCAACTAGAAAGTATACCCCTTCAAACAAAGTCGTTAAAAATTATTTGCCGACCTAAGAACTGTAACGGTTTGACTTTTTTTTCCTCATTGTGTTTGTAATTGTTAGAACAAGATTTTTATAAAAAGTAATGTTTAAAAAATAATTCGGTTAAAAATCTCCTTTTTAAATACCGAGTGAAGGTGGGAATATTAGGATATTTTTCATATAAATATTGCTAGAAATTGAGTAGGGCTATCCAATGCGATGTTACTTATTTAGTAGATGGATGCCTTAAATGCGTGTTTATATGAACACTTCGCTTGATTCTTTTATGTACCATACACACATGCGATTTAAAAATCTATAAAGATTTTGAAATAATCAATAACCAATTATAAGCAGGTTAGGCAAAGTTACAAAACACAAAAAAAATTGATACAACGTAACATCTTGATTTTTTATTTTTTTTTCACAAAAATCATATCATCGTAGTACGATGTAACGTTTTTGTATCTGCGTATACAGCCCTGCGCCGTCCATACGTGCAAAATCGTGCGGCGCATGACGGCGCCGAGTATGAAAAAATATATGATCCATATGAATCCATAAAAATAAATGGTTGTAAAACGGTACGAGTACCAACGTATTCAACGATATTCTACTTGATATATAACATACATACATAGACTGAAAACATTACCCTCCTTTGGGTCGTGCAGTCGGGTAAAAAAGGCGCATATTAGGCAGTCGCACGACGTGAAAAAATTCTATAGAACTAAACAGAGAGTAATACTTTACTTTCTGTTTAGTTCTATATAAATCAATCAAGCTATATATATATATATATATATATATATAGCATACATAAGACTTAGAGATGAAAAATTATCGATCGATTGATTGAACCGAATTGAAAAACCATTTTTATACTGAAAAAAAAATCGCAAAATCGTGATTTTCGATCCAGGTATTGTTACCAATTAACACAAGTAAAGAAAAATAGACTATAATTCAAAAGTAGCAGCTTTACAGAAGTGAGAGAAAGAAAATAATTTTTTATGGACACTGTTATGGATCAGTCATTTTAAGTACCTGAAGATTTATTTTAAGTAGGTACTTATACCAATTCGAAAATACAAATACAATTCATAATGACGCAAATAGACCGATTTTATATATAATATGACTGATTGAAAGATTTTATATAAAATATGATAGTTTTTGAAGCAAAACTGATCGTTTAACCAACGTTTAACAGTTTAAAATGTTGAAGGTATTTTCAATTCAATATGCATTTAGAATGCCGATGGAGTTGCCTTGCTACTGCTGCTTTTATTCGATACTTCGAAAACGGTGTTCATCCTTGGAGCGTAGGGTTCGTGCTAGTACCTGACAGTATCCTGAGTACGATAGCTGGTAGACTAGATGTGCATTTTTGAACAATTCTTGTTAGGTCTCAACTGGGTCTGTAGTTAGGGGGTAGTAAGTAGTAGTAATAACAATCATGTTATTTTGTTTGATATTTATTTACATCATTAGTTTATGTAATTATAATACAAACATACTTAAGTGTTAAAAAAATACATTCAGTCGTTGTACTTGTATGCAATGATTAATATTATTAAAAAGTATAATATTAGATATATGTATGCATAAATGTTTTCAGCCATCTGTTAAATAATCCACAACACTCAAAAAGAATTTTACTTAATTTTCAAATTTTATATTAGGTATTTGAGTCTGTATAAATATAAGAATATGTGTTTTTTGAATTTATATTAATACATATTTTAAATTGTAGTCTCTATAATATCCAAGTAATCGTCGACGACAAAAAAGAAATTCTCAGAAGATAACATTCAAGAAATAAATAATTTTAGTTCTTATAGTTAATTAAGCTTAATTATTATCATTTTTTTAAGGCTGATTCTAATGAATTTATAGCTTGATAAATGCAACCATTATGTGTGACATTTACGTAAAATTATTAATGATATTTCATAACTATATACCTCTATATATACGTACATACGTAACATACATTCCTGCTACCTCATCATCTACCTAGCATTTTTCCCGGTTATACCAGGGTCTGCTTTCTATTCTAGTCCAGATATTGACGAGTTACTGATTTTTACACAGAGTGACTGCCATCTGACCTCCGCAACCCCTTAAGGGAAGCCAATAACCATTTTGACTAAAATAATTTCCCTACTACGAGTAACGATCATTATCAGGTGATTGTGATAACGACCGGGACCGACAGCTTTACGTGCTCTTGAGGCACGGTGGGGAGACCCACAAGGACAAACACCCAGACCTGGGAACAAATATTTATACAACTATAAATATCTGCCCCGAGCGGGGACCGTACCCGCAACCGTCGGCGTAAAAAATACATTCAGCACCATTACACCAGAGCGGTCTCACATTCCTGTTACCTATTTTACGTAAAAAGTACTCATTTCCAACTTTGGCATGCTCGTCAATTGACTTGTTGGCCCAAAGATAATCTCGCCTATCATACCCAGTCGCTAGCTGGTTGCTGGTTGCCATGAGCTGCATCCACATCTTGATTTTCAACTCATGTAATAATATATCGCCATGCTCTTTTGATATTAACAACTAAGGAAAACTTTAGGTTAAGCGTATATCAATCCAATTAATAATACATTCACATTGATTAAAAACAGTTTGCGTTTAATGTCATAACATAAAGTTCAATATCATATTCCATTATTAAATATTGCGGATAAGCCTTCAAGTTATTGTAATATTTATATTTTTTTTTATGTTTGCTGTAAAAACACTCCTTACGTAAGTCCGTAAACGGTTTTACAAGTTCGAATAAAAAACATGCAGATTTTTTTATCTCTATAATTCTTAGCAGAGATTATACTTGGCATTTATATTATAAATATTTTACTTTTTTTTAAAGAAATTCGGTCTTAAATATATCGACCTGCCGATATAAATGAATTTAATGTATTGGCATGTATAAATTATGAAACAAATACGAAAACCTTCAAAATATTTAATTTCTGGATAAATTCAGCTCTCTTTTGTATAAATCCTCCATAAAGTCAAAACTTGTGACCGCAGTTTCAACAAATCTACTTTTAACAAAAACAAAAACCTCCAAATAGGTAATGGTAGATTTGATTGGCAAAACACCTACAAATAAATTAAGCAATTGCAACGGTACGTTTGAGTGTTATTTCAGTCAAAAATAATATTGTACAAAGACTGCGATTAAAAGTACTTTTGATCTGTTAAGAGGTTTGTCTGTAATATATATAATATGACGACAGGTTGGTGCGGCGGGTACTTCAACTGACTGAATATCGTGGCCTGGGTTGTGCTTGTGTTCTATGTGTTTCTGGACCATCGAAACAGTATCATAAGGTTTTAATCTGGGGATTGAGTGTAAAACTGTTATAATTATTAATATGCGTCTATACTATACATAATTACACGTTCGGATGTGAGAGTAGGGATAAATATGAAACTGTGGTAACTAGACAAAGAGTAAAGCCGGTTAAGTAGGTATGGGGAATCCGGTTCGGAGCATTTTTGGGCTGATATTTTTTTTAGATGTTCCTAAATGTTGCTAGTAAGAGTAAATATTAAAATATTTAACTACTAACGCACTATAGAGTTAACAACCACTAACGTTAAATATTTTGTCCCAAACTATTAAATATAATTGAATAAAATTTACAAGCAACATTGACATAATTAAAAACTCATTATAGAATATCGCATACGACAATCATGAATTGGAGTAGTTGTGTTCTGTTCTGTTTGTTGATATTTTATGTTTTTGTTCCTCATCCGGGTTTTCGAATTCCGCATTTACTATAACTATCTTCTGGCAACGGTGTTATTGTCAATGTCACTTGTTAAAAAGTCAACTGGCATTGTCAAATTGTCAGAATTATACTTGTATTTTATGAGTTAGGGTTATGTTTTGTATTTTTAGTGAAAGTAATTTGTAATAATTATGTTTGCCTTAAACGCCAAACGCCTTTTGTATGTGTGTGATAAATTTCTAGTTAGAAGTTTGGTAACCGGTAGGAAGTTAGATTATCCTCGAGGAAACCCTGGCATAGATAATCGGTTAAGAGCGTTTCGCCAAGACGGAATTAAGGTTCAAAATGACGATGTTGAAGAATTCATCGAAGATTCGGAAAGCAGCTTTTATAATGTATGTAATTCATCTATACACTAACAATAATAAATTTTACTTTTTGTTATTATTATTTAACCGCCAATAAATTATCGTTTGTATTGCGTTTCGGCTAATTTTGTTGATTGTGTAAATATTTTATAATAAATTAATTAACAATATTCTTATTTATGTACTGTTTTCTATATTTACTAGTTTTTGCCTAGAGATTAGTTGAAGAGTAGCAAGTATTGTATTTGTAAGGATATATTTCTTAAAGAGAATTAGATTCAGCCAAAGAGCCTTAGCCTATTTATATTAAAAAATTATTATTAAAATTACAGGTTGATGATGTTTATGATGAACATTTAAATGAAACACTAATTGACAAACATGACATACAGCGACACATTGTGAAAGAAAAGTATTTTAAAGAGAATATGCCAAATCTTCTAACATGGAGTGAAAAGGAACAAATCCGTCACTTGGCAACGACTCAGCCTCAGGAATGGACACCTCAGAAAATTGCAGAGAGCTTTCCTGTTACAGAACAAGTTGCAAAGGTAAGATTATTTTATGTGACTACTAACAAGTATTATATTGTAATTATGTTACATCTATTACTAAATAAAGGCAATGTACTTAACACGTTCAAAAATTTCACTTCTGGTCAGTAAAAAAATAAAAAACAGAAGTTTATTAACTATAATTAGTTAAGGCAGTATAAATTGATCAGTAAAAATGAATGTATTGATAGTAAAAATAATCAAATGGGTAATTAAACAAAATTGTGACAAGTGTTATGTGGAGTGAGTAATTACTATTAAATTGAATTAAATTTTCTCTAGTCAATTCATGATTCTAATTTATAATGTAAAATAAAGTAAAAGAAAAGTATAAAGTATTAATTTTCACAATATAACATAAACACATTGGTCACATTATAATGTCACTGTCAAAATATTGTTTTCCACATCTTGATACAAATTCATCTACCACTGCCTACTAAATAATTTTAACTAACCAATTTATAAATAGAAACTAAGTTAATTATTCGATTATACTTATAACATATGTACGAGTACATTACCATAAATGAAATGCCCAATCGACTGCGAAGATACGGCACGTATATCGAAAAAACATTTTGCTATCTACTCGTTTTGGTGATAACGCCTTGCTTCTATATATTTGAAATGTGCGTCGTCCGTCCGATCATCGTCAAAACATACACTTTTAGCCAAATAAAACATATATTACATATAATTTGTTCGACATTTTGCTTTACGAATATCGTCGGGAACATGATGCTGTGCATCTTCACCGAGACCAGTCTGAGAGAATCCGTCACTTCCAACTGTTACTGCGACCAGTGCAAGCTCCGCCGCCCAGCTACAGCCTGGCACTGCGCGAGGTGCAATGCATGCATACTAAAAAGAGATCATCACTGTTTCTTCTTATCAGGCTGCATTGGATTACAAAACCAGCGATACTACGTCCTCTACCTCGGATACGTGTTCGCGTCATTGGTTTATTCCACATACTACAATTATTACTACATATTGACGAAATTCGACGACAACGACTTATACTTATCCGCTTTCAGATTCATTAATCCATTTCTCCGTTACGTGTTGCCAGATCCTTTGGGCATGAGAGACCTTTATGTGTTATTTTTGTTCTTAAACATGGGTCTTGTTATTTGGCCGGGATGGTTGTTCTGGTTTCATTTGCGCAATGTTTTGAGAGGAGTGACAGCTCATGAGTATAAAAACAGTTGTGGAGTGTCTTGGGACGTTATGAAGAAAAATTTTATTGAAGTTTTTGGTGCGAAATGGTACTTGGCAATATTTTGGCCGTTTACAGACAGTCCCTTGCCGGGTGACGATATAAAGTATAATTGATAGGTTTAAGGTCACAATACCTTTATTTTTAATAACTTAAAATAAATGATTGCTCTGACCAAAAAAAAAAAAATACAACAATAAATAATTATCCGATAAATTTATTCAACAGTCACTGCCCACTTCATTTGTTTCACTGTTACTTAAATATTTAATTAGTGACCAACTTTAATTTAATTACTGTATCTATTACATGACCTTATTAAGTAACTCAATAAATAATATAAATGCTGGTTTATTTTTTCAAATGACCAGAGAAGCCACCCAAATGTTTATTTAACTTCTGTAAAAATATAATATTCCCCTAAATTAATATTATGTTACATTGTATTGTACAAAAATGTTAAACTCAATATATAGAATCAGGGTAGATTATTTTAGTCGTATGGATCAGATTAAATTTTTATTTTATGCAGAAAATATTAAAAAAAATTTAAATTTTCAGAAATTACTAAAATATCCTTGGAAGCCAGCAACAGAACAAAGAATAGCTCGTCATGATGCATCAGCTATGAGAAACTGGAGGGAACTCAAGGAAGGGTCTCTAGATATACCTGAAAATCTACGTCAGCACTTTCTCAAATTCTCAGAGAGAACAATACCACCGCTTAATCGAAAATCTATTAAAATTGATATTACTCAGAACACAATGGGAGAATTTGAAGAAATTGTAAGAAGGTGTAGTAGTAAAGAAGAGCACATAGACAAGAGTAGAACAGAAGATAATAATGAAGAGCATGAAAGTGATAAATCAAGTGTATCTGATTATGTTAAACCAAAAATAAAACCAGATTTTAAAAAAGTGACTTTAGATGAATTAGCAAGTAAAATAAAAAATCGATTACACCATGGACAAAGTGTAGATCTGCCTGATCAAATGATTGTTGACTCATTAACAACAATTAATGACAATCCTGAGAAAAAACCAGACTTTAGTAAAGAAATTGAATTATTTCAAGAAAAAAAAGAAGAGAAACAATTAACTGAATTTAAAGAAAATAACAAAGATGTTGCAATAGGAGTGAATTATGCAGAAAGAATAAGGATTCCAAAGAAGGCATATAAAAAGGGGGCAACTTATAAATTAAATGATTGTTTCTATGACGACGATGGTAGATTTCTGTATAGAGTTATAGGCATGACCAATGACTAAACTTAGTTTATTATGTTTTTAGTTTATAATGAAATAAAACACTTTAAATTAAATGAAGCCTTATATTTTTTTTATAAAAATTATTACCATTTTAATAAAATACTTGTCCATTACGTAAAATAAATTTGAAATCATTGTGGAAATAAACGCTCACATAGAATATTATTGCATGCCTTTTCGATTACCTTGTTTAGAAAGATAATTATTAAAATATGACAATACAGTTATCTACTTTATTATAAAAATACATTTGATTGACTATCAATATTGTACATATAATGGAACTTAAAATATGGCTATTAACATCACCTGAGGCAAATAAACAATAAAAATTGTTTTATATATAAATTATAAAATTAGATTGATTAGTGATTACACAATGTAAATGAACACGCCGTTTAAATAATCTACAAAGCGGTTTATTAATATTAACTTTTAAAAGAAAGTGCCTACGTCTTTTTTTGTCTGCATAATAATTGCCTCAAAATATTACATTTGCTAAACCTACAGATACTTTAATAAATAATATGTCGATTTCATTCAGCTTCAACGTACAAAACAATTGCATTATTGGTAAAATCATGAGTATTTCTGTACTACACACTTCATTTTATTGATATATTCGATTGTAACCAAATATAATAAAGAAATCTTTATGATTAGGCCGTTCGGTTCTGTGATGATAGTTATCTAATTTTCCAGCAGTTTACACACAATTGCTTTAACAATTAAATTATATTACGTATACTTTGACACGCATCGAATACTTATAATTTGGCAGTCACATTTTGAATGACTCTAAAAATATTTCTATTCAGAGCTAAGTAATACTTACTAGCACAACACTAATACAAAGAAGTGCATTTTTGGAATGAACAAAAATATTGTGCAAAAATCTAAAACTCGTGTAAATAATGTGTTTCAACTAAAATCTGCAAACAATTGTGTAACAACCACTTTATCACATAGTTGGGTGAACTACGCCGTTGACAATAATTTTTTTATTCTAATTCTTTACACATATGTATGTACATTAATTTATATAATTACGATTCCAATTACATAGCATTAGCACCCGCAATCCTATACTAATAAAAATGCCGAAAACAAAAAAAAAATATGTAAAACCTGTAGCATTATACATATATACATAAAATCTAATACATTATTATATTCTTCAACACAACACTTCATCATAAGTGCGGGGTTTTCTTCGTAAAACGTTTTATTTCGATTAAATAAAATATAATAAAACGAGATTATATTTTTTCATCTTACGAAAATATAATATTTACTTGTAATAAACGCCGCGTCATCGGTAAAAAGACCCTGGTATCATTTCGATACTCAAAATGTATGAGAATCAATTTTTAAGCTATAAAATGTTTATATATTTGAAGAACTTTGTAAGCGATTGAGATTTCTTCAAATGAGTTCTCGCTAAGATAAGGGAAAGGGAAGAAATAATTGGGGCATTAATTCTTAAACATACTAGACCGTACACATCAATTACTTTACATTGATTAATAAAAGCGTTATCCAATCCGAAGACATTATCTAATAGGATCCAATAAAAAATAGTTCAAGACTTTACATTTAACGTAATCTTGATCCCGGTTAAGGACGGGAAATTTTTACGTTTTAACCCTTAAATGCGTTTTAATTTTCTTTCAAACAATATAATTTACGTTAAAGAAACTAAGTGAAAAACAGCATTGCCAATTTAACTTGGGTTATTAATATATGTTTAAAAAAAAAGTAGTGAATTTGTACATATGTATCATACTATACATATAGTACTTTTGATAACCTATGTTTAAAAAACAGATCACATTTGGAAGCTGATAAGCAATACTGTGTTAAGCCACACGGACTTCATTTTGAGAAAGCGTCTAAAAATGTCAAACCTATTCTTAATAAATATGTCTGAAAAAGTATATATCCATATTTTCTTTTCTTTTTTGATAAAAGCTATAATGAATTGAAAGCATATGGATGTATTTAATATACTATCTAATACAGAATTCTTTAAATATTTGAAATTATTGTATAAATTGCAAAGTACGGAACGCACTTGAAATTCGAAACAAATAATTAAGAAACTTTTTTCCGTACTTATTTAGTTTATATAACTTGAAAAGTTTTTTAATACTGTTAAATAGGTAATGCAGTATCAAAATACATCTATATCTCCGAAATTGACTTTTTGTTGGTTGACACATTATTGCTTATCAGCACCCATTTAAGGGTTAATAAAGTAAGCAAAGTTCAGACATAAGTCGACAAACTTAAATATACTGGACGGCGATACGACGCGCATACTGTTTTTACACTCGATATATTTTTTTTAATTACGTACAATTTTTTGCATTTGTTTTCAAAATATAATTTGCAAAATTTATTTACAAGTCGATGTTTAATTAATTTAATACACCATATCTTAAAACGAGTAATGATAAATGATGTAAACAGATTTACAAGTACATATAGAGATTTAAGACGCTGATCTTTTAGAAAGTGTTCAATTTTTTTTTCTTTATTGAAGCAATATCTTAGGATATTTGGTCATGAATTGTTAACATTTAGATATCGTTTACATTGCGGTAAGTACATAGATTCAAGATAACTATATGTTTATTCGAATTAAAATGTAGCGTAATGCATATTTAAACCTTGACATCTCTACTACCATAAAATGAAACTACGTAAGGCGTATTGATACTTGGACCGCACACAATAAAATTCTAAACACGTTTAAAAGTACAGCGAAGTTATATTTAATATTCATCATTTTACAATACTCTAGGGTTCTTTGAGGCGTTTATATACTCGGCGTATTTTCTGTGTATATAAGCGTTTTAGTACACTCAAACGTAAACTTTACTTTCGTAGCTTACCTTGATGTGAGTGAGTGAGTGACTTGACTGTATCGCTGATACTATACATTGAAGACATGAGTAGGAGGTGATATGTCATTTTTCGGATTTTTCCCTGTTCTATGCATGGATGAAAATGTATGATGAACAACAAATGCAATTAATAAATACGTTTTGTATTATTAAGCAAAACTTTTAACTTAATTTTTCTCGAATTTTGCAACAACCTTAATCCATTTATGTCTTTAATCCACAATATATTATGAAGGGCAAAACCGAATTTGTACGAAATTACGCCCAGTGTAAAAACGCCTTTAGCGTCAAACGCTCGAGTGCTATCGTTTTTAGACGATCTTTGTCGTTTATTAACGTTAAAATGCTCGGATACATTCAAGTGTTATCGTTGGACGATCTCTTTGTTCGTTTTTGAGTTATATTAACCGACTTCAAAAAACAGGTTCTGTATGTTTGTATACATGCCAACGATTTTCAAACGCATATTTTTCAATTCACGCATGTAACATATTAGGATTTGATCTCAATAGTAAATAACCCGCGACAGCTTCCATCGTTTGCCTATGGCACAACGGTGCCTGAGGCCGGTCGTTGCGAGGAGCTATTCGTGTACGGTCAAGCGCAGCCGCTTGAAGTAATGGCGGCAGCAGACGGCGGTGGGCGAGGGCGGCAGGTCCTGCGGCCGCGCCTCCGGGCCGAGCTGGTCGAGCGCGCGCGCGTACTCGTTCTGTAGCGCCACGAGGTCTATGTTCTGTTCGCCGAGTGCTGCCATCGCTAGGAAGAGGATGTCTCTGAAATGTTCACATATTTGTTCAAATTGATGAAAAATGTTTTAGTTTTTTAACCGACTCAAAAAAGGAGGAGGTTCTGTCTCCGACTGTGTATGAGACCCATTATCATCCAATAAAATGTCGTGAATTGTTGTACAAATATAACAGTATACAGAGTTAGTATTTCAACGTGGCGTGGTAGGCCAAATCTGAAACTATAAGGAATTGTAAAAATACTTAAAGGACCCCGGGAGTCATTCTTGATGAACACTAAAAGTCCATTAGTTTTTCGTACCCAGGAATTGAACCCGCTGATTTTGAATAAAAATACACACCTATATAATTGCACCATCTGATACTGTCATTTATAAGGATCATCTTCTGGGAAGTAATAGTATACGGAAAACTAAAGGAAATGGCTTATTTTTTACAAAATGCTCTTAAAAATTCATACAGATTACATTTCAACTTTAGGAGTAAATCTACTGCTGATTCAATTTTAGAAATTATTTTTTTGTGTTGGGTAGCTTGTTTATTAACGATGTCATAAGTATAGGCTATATTGCATCGAGCTACGACTCACAAAGCATTAACCATAAACGCGAGTGAACCTGCGAGAGGTAGCTTATCGTATTTAAATAATGTCACAGTGTTTGAACTCAATTTTAGATATTTTTATATCAAAATTAATGAATCACTACTAATCACTGACTTGACTTAACATATTACTAGCGACCCACCCCAGATTCGCTCGTGTAACTATTTTATGACATCACATAAATCTTCCCATTATCGGCTAAATCTTTAAAATTATCGTCATTTTCTCTGCTATAATATGCATGTAATACATATAAACCTCCCAACTTGAATGGGTTAACCATTTATTGATGAAAACTGCGTTAAAATCCATTACATAGTTTAATGGATCATACGGACAACAGAAAGTCTTTGTTTCAAGCAAGAATTACATTTTTAACTTACACATGCAAAAAAAACGAAAAACAACTTATCTTAATTTTAATAATGAACGTCTGAGAGCAAAACTTATAAGTTCCGTGCTTGTCTGAGAGTAACGTAGTTACCTGTAGTATGAGTAGTAGCGCTTGTTCCCGCACGTCGACTCCCGCCAGGCGGCCAGTTTTCGAATCGCGTCGGAGAGGTCATTGCTCAGTAGGCCGTCCAATACCGCTACAACAACCCTGTGGAGAAAAAATAATTAAATATAGAAAAAAAAAACTGCCAAAATTAAACAAGTACAATTTTTTTTTTAAATTCTATTTACATTTTTCATGGGAAAAAAGTAATGTTATATTTTCAACGGTGAAAAATTGTTTTTTTCATTGGAAACTATATTTGAAGAAGTAACTACATGTAAAACTAATGAAACTAAAATAGTGTTTTTGCGAATCTGCTTGGAATAACTAATTTCAATTATGTATTAACAATGTGAATGCGAATAATGTGTATGTGAGTGTAGAGTCGTATGTATAAATTAAATATATATAATATAAAATAATTAAAATTTCGAAACGCCTGTAAAATACAGTTTTATCCTGAAAAATCTCAATAATGATATTTATTTATTTCATTTCATTCTTGAAATCTATATATTTCTCATTTTGTGATGAGAAAAAACTTTACCCTATACAGTTTGGTCTCATTGTGATAGATTTGCGTCTAAATCTTGTATACAATTTTTATCAATATATTACATAATTTTTTAAAAAATTATATGTATTTGATCGGTGGTGCGATATTTGTTTGTGAGGGGTAGTAGTGGCGGTGTCGGCGCTGCTTAGTGTTGTGGTAGAGATAAGGTGGTGATTGCGCCAGATGTAATGGTACGGGATGTATGATGTGGTAGTAGTAAAGAAGCTATGGATGTGGTGGTAGATGTGCTGAGAGTTGAGTGGTAAGAGTGGTTGTAGTAGGTGTGGAAGTGTGTGCCGGGGACGTTTGAGGTTGTAATGGTTGAAGATCTGCGATTGTGGTGCTAGATGTGCTGGTAGTAGTATGCGTGGTTCTGACAGGTACGTCGGTGCGAGGGGTGTATGTCGGAGAGGTGGGAGGTGGTAGGGATGAGGGGTGTGTGTCGGAGAGGTGGGAGATGGTAGTATTGAGGGGTTTGTGCGGGCGCGTACGGGTAGTGGTTGTCGGCGTCGTGGTCGGTGAGCAGCAGCGCGCGCAGCGTGCGCGAGCGCGGCTGGTGGCGGCCGCGCCACGCGCGGTGCAGCGCCGGCGCCTCGCCCTCCGCGCACTCCCACGCGCACACCAGGCGCACGCCTGCGGGACGCGGACACACACAGGTGAACCAAAGGTCAGCAAACTACTACTACAACGATGTTACTCTTGAACCATCATCTCGTTATTACTAATATAGTAGAGCCCACTGAATATAGATCATTTGTGTGATTGAAGTATTAGCTCACAGAAAATCGACATGAAATAAAAGTATCAACCAGCTTTTATATATGTTCTTATACTCGTATACACAACACTACATTTTTTAGGCATATTCAACTTTACATTGTAATAATAAAAAATAATAAAAACATACACTATACATAGCATATTTAAACTTAACAAATTCTTACCAGCAGGTTTATCCACATCGGGCAATGGATCAGAACTCTGATACTTGGCGGAGTAGTCGGGGCTCAATAAATCGGGCAGATGGTTCTCAATATTGGCTCGTTCCAAGAACCACACCAGATTCCAATAAACTATCGGATGCGATTCGACGAATTCCGGTTCAGCCAGACAAGAATCGCCTTCCCTACCTAAAAAAAACGAGATCGATCTGATACGATCTTCTAAGTAATAATCTAGATTCTTAAATACATATAAGTACTGATTCTTAATTAATAGCCAATTTATTTATTTATATATCATCTTATAAACATTAAAAGACATAAATAAAATTCCTTTTTGTGTCCTCCGGTTATGACCTTTTCACAGAATGTAAGAAGATTTTTCGTTCGTTGTTTCCATTTTGAAATTATAAAATAACAATAGTGTATTTGTTACTAAACAGTTAACGTATCTTACCTAAAATAGATTCGAATTCTTTCCTCAGCACCAATGGATTTAAATAAGGCACGCTTAACGTTTCTGCTTGCGTTTGTCCTATTCGTATTATCTGCAAAATAAAAAAAAAACACTCATAAAATTAAATATAGAAACTATTAAATAAAAAGAAAAAAGGTTTCAATTGAAAATATTGCATTTTAATGGGTATAATAGTATATACATATCGAGATAATTAGCTCACTATATTTATATCTAATCTTGTTTTGTTACTTTTTGATCTAAATCGAATCAGTGTCAATAATAAGCTCATATTATGATGCACATGCCAAAAATACGCCCCTGAGTCCTTTTAGTGCATACTTTGAAAGTCACCACATGCAATTGTGATATGAAAAACCTTTTAAATATTACTTTTCATAACAAATATTATAAACGAATTGATTGTTTGATTGTACTCACCTGTATCGACAGAAGAGGAACGGTGTGTCGCCCGCACGCAGTGCAACGCGTGTTGAGATTAGAATCGTCCGCCGCCCAGCCCGCCATTATGTCTTCATCGTACAAAAACGACAAACACTGGTGGCATTGCGAACAAGACGTTATGTGGACTTCTATCGCTGCGTTATCCGTCTTTGTGTTGTCCTGCTGAAAACATATTAAAGTCTAAGATGTATTACATGAAAACTTAGAAAATATAATGCTTTACTTTACAGAAGATGAAATAAAACCATGTTCATGAAATAAAATCAACACGTGTCTAGCTAAATAGTGTTTAAAAATTAGACATTGTTTAAAATTACATATAAACTTTTTAATAAAATGTCGCACGTTATATTTGACAGCAAAAATAGGTTTTACGCTTATATTAAAAATACCTAAGCGTACGTTTATACATAATTAAACTATGTCTAAACCACATTTAACTTAAAACTATCGTTAGATGTCGGATTTATAGTGCAGGATTTTATAGACGTGTGTTTATTTTTTTTGTAGTAAGGCAGTTATTGTTTCAAGAAAGGAATTGGGTAAATCAAAAATTACTTTTAGTAAGTTTTGCTCACGAATATTCATAAGATTTATATAAATTATTTATCATCGCTTTTACACCTGTAAGAATTTATTGTCATTGCCTTATGTTAGACACTCACAGCTTTCGTAAGGTTACCTTACAGACAGGCGTAACTATACCACCTAGGACCCGTGGCAAATTTTTTGGATTGTTCCCCTACAAGTAAAAATCGTCAATTGAATTCGTAGCTTTTTGCCCCTGCTTACAGATACTTTTTATATCAATAGCGAGAGTAGAATTTAAAAGGAAACATATAAATAAAAACGTAATCTTTAATCAATATAACAAAATGCAACTCACAGTGGAGGGGTAGAGGTTGTCTGGCAGGTGAGCCAGCAGCGTGGCCAGCGAGCCGCGCTCCATACTGCAGGCGAGCTCGGCGTCGCTCGACGCGCGCCGGAAGCCCGGCGTCGACGACCACTCTGCACAATGACATTGTATACGGACGATGATACAACACTATGTCAAGCCACACGGACTTCATTTTGAGAAAATGGCCCCTAATCATGTCAAAACCATATATGGATATATCCTTTCCTTCTTTTCTATTTTGACAAAAAGTATAATTCATTAAAATCAGATGGTATAATAAAAAGTTTTATCTAATAATAAGTTTCTCAAATATATGAGTTAATTGCATAATAGCAATATGGAACACACTTCAATATTCCAAACATTATATTAAGAAATTTGTTTCCATACTTATTTAGTTTAGATGACTGAAACTTTTTTTAATAATGTTTAACACATGACGCATTATCAGAATATATTGATGTATTTTATGATGTATCTTAGAATTTACCTTTTGTGGGTAGACACATTATTGTTTATTAGCACCATATAACTATAATATGTGTTATACCCTTATGGATTTTGGTACCCAGATTGTCGTCGACTTTAGACGACGTTACCTGAGTAATTAATATGCGAGAGTATCATTATCGAGCTTGTCAAATTTAAATTGGGTACAGATTTTCTAGTGTAATAATCCGTTTTATATATATAAATTAAATAAATTATTATAAAAGACGCGTTGAAGTTCAACAATATTGAAACCAATTTTAACGTGCCTACTAATTACTAATGTACTATAGTAACGTACTTGCTTAATACTAGAATTTTTTACATGTTTGTGCTTTTTGTGTATGTAAAGTATGTATGTATATACTGTAACTACAGTATATATAACTGTAGATATGTCAAAATCCATTCATACAATTTGACGTTAAAAATCTGTACCTATTTTCAACTATGACAAACTCATCAACTGTCTTGTTGAGATATAGATACTGTTACCAGTCTACTCACTCGCTAGTTGGTTGCCAGGAAACGTCATCCAAAGTGATCGGCATTCTGGGTACCAAAATCTTGCCACATAACTATTAATTCGGTAAGTTCAGTCGTAAAATTATTCCTTACCATCTGGATTCAACTCAGAAGATCCATCCGCCGAATCCTCCTCAGTAATGAAACTGGTCAAGGCGCTTGTAGCGTTACCAATAGCGCCTTTGACCGGTGTCGAGTTAGCAGAAATGACTTCTTTCATTTCGTCGAATTTCTTCGCCATACTAGTCGCCGCTGACTTGAGGCTGCTAAGACCGCTCTGTAGTAGCTCGTTTGACTTCTTACCGGCTATACTTGTCGGGCTATCGAGTACAACGATTTTAAAATAGCAATAAAAAAAGTATATTAAACAAAAAATACAAAAGCACACGCCGTTAAAGAATGGTGAATTTTTTTTTGGTAATATTGACATAAACTACAACACAATATTTGTCGGTGTAAATAAAAATTATACGAACAAAGCATGCCATAATTAAAATGTAGAACATGAAATATGAGTTAGTAATATTATAGTCAAATAGCTTAAAAATATTAAGACATGATAATGACAAAACAACCGTCTCATTTTTCCCGCAATGTTAATGTAATGCTCACCTTAGGTAGTTCTCGATCATGGCTTTGCCGATTTTCATGTTTTCCTTGCGCAACGACAGTCTCGCGGGCGAAAAGCGTCTAAGAAAACAAACAGCTAGCACTGGCGTACGGTGCGAAAAACAAAATGTGAAATAAAATAATAATAATACACCAATCTCGCCATCACGTGTAAGTTTCATATTTTGTCCAAGAAAGTTAAATAATTGTTTTGGTTATTTTATTGCTAAATTATTATAATTATGATAGCGATATTGGAATAAATAAAAATGAAGCATAATGGCTGCTAATTAAACTATTTTAACACCATCTTCATAATCTAGCATGCTTATGAGATAGTGTTTTTAACAGCTAAAAACACCTATTACATATTTATAGTTCACTAGAAATATCGTCTCAAATATGTATTTTTGTATGAAATAAATGATTGCTAACTCAATAAACTAGAGGCCTCGTTTATTAACTTAGTAATTATTTAATTCTTTCAGCAGGCAAATAAAAAATAAATCTTGATCATGGAATATTTGTAAATAATGCTCTATTAATGATTACATGCTGCGGTTTTAGAAATGGTTCAGTTGAACTAACTAATAATTTAATGAACATTCTATAATTTCAATAAACTGATTTAATTAATAAAAAGTTCTGATCTAGCCTGGATTATTCTAATCCATTAGCATTCTCATAATAATGAAACCCGTCAAAGTGTGAGCACATGCACGTAAGATGAAATACGAAATGTCACGTATCCACTTCTACCACCCGTGGTCACGTAATTCTAATGACTAAAGTACTAAGGACCACCTGTGAACATGAGGGAATCCTAAAATTCAAATCGAAAATGTCTATGGTCTCAATCGGTGGCCATATGGTCCTAATTACCAAATTAAAAGTGACCACTTTGATCATATAATCCCAACAAACAAACCAAAAAATGACCACCCATAGTTAAACTTCTGAAAAACATACCAAACAATGAATATGAAAACTCGTGGTCAAACGTAAAATACACATAAGTAGAAATTCGAAGGTAAGGCATGGGCCATCAAATTGCGGACCGCGGTCCAGATCCGGACCACCGCCCTATTTTATGCGGGCCTTAACTAAACAGTAAGAGGAACATCTCACAGAAACTTAATTTCTTTAGATTAAGTTTCTATTAAAAGTTAGATGTGTAACTGAACCGTAACTGTTAACATCCAAACTCGAAACTTTAGACATTTACATATTTAAGTGTATTATTTGTTTTTAACTAATGATGTCAAGGCGGTGTTTGTGTGGGGGGGAGATAGGCACTGGATCGGGACGATTATAATATGTAAAAAAAAACAGACTCCGAATGAAACGAATCGGCGAGCTGTGGCAGGGTGAAGTGACTCACCCGAAGCTGATCTTGAGCGTGTTGGAGATGCTGGCGAGGCCGGACGACACGGTGGCGGGCGCCGTCTCGCTCCTGTGCAGTTTCCTGCCGGCAGGAAACTATCGAGCTCACCCCGCTCTCGGCGCACGGTAACGACATGTCGTGTCGTTAGCGGGGGCACCGTTAGTGCGGACACGTGTTGCGGATAACGACATTTTGCATTATGCTTTGGTTTCCTTGGATGACGTTGTTTACGTAAAACTTTGATGTGAAAATAGTATAGTACGATATCCTGTAAAACGTATTTTGACGCCGTAAAGTCAAAGAATTTTTAGGTGCCCATATTTGACGGACCACAATCCTAAGAAACTAAACCATTACGCACATATGTCATATTTAAAGCAGACGTCAGATGTGGTGATTTTATTAGTATTTCGGTCATTAAAAAATGTAGTTATCTCGCAACAATTGTCCATTAGATAGTATAGATGCGGATTTGGAAACCTTATCTATTTGTTCCTGTACATACGCATCTAAACCATTAGGAAGGAACGTGGTGGGGGACAAATAACACAATGTATTTCTCGATTTTTATAAAACTACCTTAATTGAACAATGTTTAAATAAACATCCATTAAATTGTTACAGCTTGGAGAAAATCTACTGGATGGCGTTCATGACTAAATCCGAAATTATAAGGAAAAGTGAAAAATACTTAAATGAATCTAGAAGCCCACCTTAATAAAAATTAAATTGCATCATTAGTTTTTCTACTCAGGAATCGAAAGAAAAACCACACATGTTATTAGCGCTATACGCGAGTGGGTGCAATAATCCAGTCCGTTTATCAAAAAAAAAAATAAGCATAATTTCGAAGTCCTTTAAATATTTTCCACTATTCCGAAGTTTCAGATGTAGCTATCTTCGCCCAGTTAAAAAATTCATTCTGTATAAGCCCAAAACTATATATATCGTGGCTCCTGTTGCCTTTTGCATAGCAAAGACATCAACAACCGCCAACTATTTAATTTACACAGGCGCAACGGTGAAGATTTTTATTACGTCTACCGCAAAAAAATATTATATTGAAATCATTTCTTTGTTAAAAAATATATTCTATCTCTTGGCCTAACTCGGTTCTACGTAACGAAAGCATTAATTGTAACGATATTATAAACTATTTACAAGGTCTTCGGGTTTTATTTCTAAGAATAAGACTCGCAAGTGTCTCTATTGAAGACACACATTTATTTGTTGATCGTGATGAACTATGCTCCCGGTTTGAATTCGCCATCATCGGTTGATATCGACACGTAACCACCATCCACCTCGGCTCAACACAACACAGAACAGGATGCTAAATACCCGAGCGGCTCCGCGCTGTCCTTGGGCTCGGGCTCGTCGTGGTAGGAGCCGCGGCGGCGGTGGAACAGCTTGGGGCTGACGCTGAGCGCGTGGCGCGGCGGCGGCTCGGGCTCGGGCTGCGGCGCCGGCTCGGGCTCCGCGGCGCGCAGCGCGCCCAGCGGGTCGTCGGCCAGCACCGGCGTGCGCGGCGACACCCTGCGATACCGACTCGCGTTAAGTGGACCACGAAGGGGAGTGTGAAAATACCCGGCCATGGCAGAACAATGTTTGGGAGACACTGGCCTAGAGCATTCGCGATATACAGGCTCTTATCTATGGAAGCCCCTGCTCTTATTATAAAATTATGCGGAATGCGATCCGGAACCGGACCGCCGGGCTATTTTGATTATATATATGTATGTGTGTGTGTGTGTGTGTGTGTGTGTGTGTGTGTGTGTGTGTGTGTGTGTGTGTATGTGTGTATAAATTCAGTTCCTATTAAAAATTAACTCTACTCACTTAAGTGGTGAGGATGGTTTTATCGCATCCGTAGAATCAGTAGCTGCCGCTTCTTTCTCGGGTTCTTCAGGAAAACTTAGCGTTCTTGAGCATCGGGACTTAGGATTCGATGCGCCTTAAGGTAATAAATATCGAATTAATGCTAATACAATGGAAAAAAAAAAACAAAACTAATTATTATATTAGACAACAGCATAGATTAGACACGGATATGCTGTCTTAGAGGTAATACATTGCCTACTTTAATAAATAAGTTGTATCTCGATGAATGGAAGTAACTCTGGTATATGATTTAACCAAAAATATGGTCTTAGATTAAATTCGGTAAATTAAATCCGTTACAAATATTTCACAGTTTTGTGTAAATCTAAGCATTTCTTCTATATTAATAAAAAATCGGCGAATATTTGTATAATTGTAATGAAAAAATGGTTCACTCACCGCTTGAAAATGATAACCTTTGCAAGTTCTGAACGATTTGCGCATCTCCAGCGAAACTCTCAGATCTTGTCAGGATTCTTAAATCAGATGGACTATCCGGGCTCACATGGATTGTCTGCAGAAATATTAATTTTTTTATTATTTACATAATTCACAAATCTGTTATAGAGACCTATTTAATCTATGCAGCTTTAAGGTGTGAAGCATTAATATTTTCTAAAGATATGTTACGTCATATTATTTGACGTTAAATATCCGTATCCATTTCGAATTTTGAAAAGCTCCTCAGTTATCTTGTTGGCCCATAGATACTATCGCCTGTCATACTCAGTCACAATCTAGTTGCTTGTAAACGTCGTACAAATTGCTCGGCATTCTGGATGCCAAAATCCATGAATTTATAACTTATCTATAGTTATATAATATCATTGACGGGACGGATAATTAATTCACAAACAGTTTACATTTTTTTTAATAAAAGCCTTTTTTTCTGACAAATTCAGTAATATTATTTTCAAACCTGTCTTTTCTCTGCTATCGAAATCGTCGGTTCAGTCTCTTCGTTTCCTAAGGAATTACTTCTAGGCCTAGTCGTTCTACTCAGGTCGGGATCGGACGGTAAACCTGAAAAAAAATATCTTTTATTTATACAAGACAAAACATAGAAATAAAAAAAAAACGAAAAAAATGTCAATAATTAAAAAAAATTAAATTTCGAGTTCGATCTTTCTCCCCCTCCCTGTGAATCAGATATCTTTCGAAGATTTTTCACGGAGACACAAAAAGAAGCTAAACAGCCCAGCCGGGGTAGTAACCTGAGATGAGTATGCCGGCGTGCGCGGACAGCTGGTGGTGGCGCGGGTGCGCGGTGTGCGCGCGCACGATGTTGCCGCGCCGCACCAGCGCCTCGAACGCGCTCGCGCCCGCGCCGCCGCCGTCGCCTGCTGCGCACACACAGGGTTTTATAATAATTATCCTTTATTACTAAGAATATAATAGCGTTTTGTTAAAAATAAGTCTTTTTCCTTAGTTTGCCGTATACTATTACTACCCAGAAGTGTATGCTTTTAAGTGACATTTTCTGCTGGTCCAATAATAAAGTGATTTTTTTGTAAATAAAAAGCGAGAAAATAATTTTTTCCTAGAGCTAATAAAACTAAAACTAGTTTTCATCGAAAACGGCCCCAAGAGTCCTTTTATGTCTTATTATTATTAACGTCTACACTTTTTAAAAATATGTATTATGTATGAGATGTAAATTGCCGATCACGACTATATGTACTTGGCTTGTTTTTTCGATTATCGGGCTTTCATTTGGCACAAATGTGATAATTGGACTCAAGGCTGTAATGGGTTCACCAGGCAATAAGAACACACCAATAATAGTAATACCATAAATAACGATTGTTTTAGGATAATTCTACTATAAGTACGTACCAGAATCGAGACTAGACCTGCTACGAGTGGGTTCGGCCAACGCTAAAGCGGACAAATCCGCGCCCTCGCCGCCCACCGTGCGCACGCGCGGCAACGTGCCCGAACCTGAAAATATATTTACTAAATTAAACAAAAATTTTAATATATTAAATATAAATATAATTAAAAAAAGTTTGTAGGTTTATTTAAATTATAATTTACAAACGAACAGGCAGGACGCCTGATGTTAAAACCACAGTCGTTCGTAACATTTGCAGCACCAGATAAGGCACAATTGCGTTGTCAGCTGAAAAGGAATAAAGAATGAATAGAATATGAGATGAGATAGTTAATATAATAAGTTATCAATCTGGCACTCTCACGCACGGTACTAGCTATGTTAACTACTTCACGTCGATCTTCTATGTCGGTCGAGCTAGCTCATATACGAGCCATATATAACACCAGATGGCCCGCCTGTTCCTTTGCCAGCTATTTAATTAAAAAAATTAAAAAAGTCGCTCACCATTGGCGGCGGCCCGTGCGGCGCGCTGCGCGCCGGCCTTGCGGAACAGCGCCGCGCCCAGCACCGCCACGCGCAACTTGTTCCACAGCAGCTGCGACCCGCTGAGACCAGAAACCACGTGATTAACCGACTTCGAATAAGGACGTTCTCAATGAGAACGATTTTTTATATTTAATTGGTTATACTTAATGTTCATTAAAATTTAAAGAAAATTAGAACCTCTGATGGTTGGCAATTGATATCTCGAATGCTGTGACCAATAAAAATATTTTTTAAATAAAACACCACAGAATTTTAGTTATATATTATGTCAACTGAGCGTGTGTTGGACATTTTACCAGCGTTACCAGTATCAATATTTAAATGTAAAAACACTGAATTAATTTTTTTTAAATTCTTTTTCATAAATGATGCCTATACTGTATAAGTACAAGATCCAACGATACATTTTTTTTTATTTAATTCAGTATTTTCTACTTTTTAGTATCGATTTTGGTAATGCTAGTAAAATGTCCAACACATGCCCAGTTGACAACCGGTATATGTTACAGTCAAAACTCGTAACTGGTCAATTGTTCTTCTAACTGACAAAATTTGTCAAAAGTACTTTTGATCGCAGTGTTTTGACAAGTATTTTTGAATGAAATGACAGTCAAAGTACTATTGCAAAAACATTAACCTAACATATTGCAGCTGTTTTTTAAGTCGACTGATTTCAGCTCTGCGTATTTCGGGCGATATCCTTAACGATTGTTAATAATTTTAGTTTTTTTTGTCAATTGTTTATTTTTGACATACACAGCTGTCAAAAGATTACGTAGGTAACTGTTACTAGTTAACAGAGTTGTTTTATATCAAAAAGAGTAAAACTTACAAATGTATTTTTCGCCTTAGATTTGCTTAGGAAACAAAACCCGACAATATATTTTCCAATATGATATAGTAAAAAAGGAAATAGCATTTATAAATGCTTTTTTTATTTATCTTATCGTACACAGTCATCAGTGCACAAAATGCGAGAAAATAAAATTACCTTGGCATATCTTGTGGCCATTCCGCTTCGAGCACGCATCGATTGTAATAACCATACGTGAGGGCGTTGGGTTGCAAGCCAGCTCTCTTCATCAAAAACAGCAATTGCACGGCTAGTACTGGCAGCGAGTGTATACCGCATAGCTGCATCATTACTCGGTAGCACACCTGTTTATTACATAAAATAATAAAAGAATTTACATAATTATCTAAGTAAACAACCATGTCACCAATTTGAAATAGTAAAAACTGCAATGGAAGATTAAAACTAAAGAAGGACTATATGGAAGGCGACTATAAATGGTTTGAAGTTGTATGTTATTATTGCACGAAAATTTGAAATGAGTTCAATTATCGTAGAAAAATGAAATCATGATTATCATAATTTCTTATAAACATCTCGAGATTTTAAAATTTTTCAAATATTAAAATTAAATTTCTTATATCAAACGTTACAATCAAAACTCTGAACCGGTTGATAGTACTTTTAACTGGTAAAATCAGTCAAAAATATCTTAAACCGTAGGTTTTCAACAATAGTAATTTTAACTGATTAGTCGAAACTACAGTTTTGTTTTATCATAATCGATATTTATATTAAAAGTACTTTTTAAATTTGAATCTGTACTTATGACTAGATAAGAGTTTTGACTAACATGTATAATGGAAAGTAAGAACGACACTCTAAAATACTGACCTCATCGCAAGGCACTCTTAGCTTAGTAGCACGTTCTAGGAGTTCGTAGGCACTGCGAAGAGTCGCGTGTTCCTTTCCCCGGCACAGTATGAGGCGACATGGTAAGGCGAGGAAATATAGAGAATAACAAGCCCCCAAAAGGCATTTGGCCCACGCCTCAGGTGAGAGACTCGCTTTACGTGCTAATCTAGAATAGGAAAAATAATCGATTCAATTTAGGGAATATTGCGATACAGAATTTGAATTTAAATTCATAGGCGGATTATTACATTTATTAAAACGAATTTATGGACGAGACGACGACGACGAGTTAAAAAAAAAAATTCTCTAGACAAGAATCGAGACTGTTAATTTCGAAAAAATAAATCTTCATATCATATCCTGATAAATATATAATTTAATAGTATCACGACTGTAATGGTAAATGAATTTATGTATACCTCCTTTCACGTGTGTGTGTCTGAACACGAGGCGAGTCCTATCTCGCGCATGATACAGTCGAGTTAACAATACTTAAAACATTGAATGTATATGATATGAATATATATATTGTTATAATCTTATTGAATATTTTCAGCCGTTATATGACATCAATAATTATTTGGTAAATAAACATACAACGGAACGAAAATCAAATCAATATAATACAAATATTCGAACAATTACACTGGTTCAGTATTAATGTTTTCAACTATTTGAGAATCACATCCAATATAAATTACACTAAAAACTGCTATTAATTAATTATTTAAACGCATTAATTAGAAATATATATTTATATAAGAATCATTTAATAATTAAAATTAATGAAATGTCTAAACAACTGTCGTACTGCCTAATTTAGTGTTCCTAGTTTAAAGTAGTTTAGACCGAAACTTTTGCGTGAAACAAGTTTGACTACCTATTATTATTAATGCTATAGTTTTGCAAATCAGTTAAATATAAATTAAAGTTCCTCAAGTATATCGTTTATGTTCGTGGCTACCATTACATAACTAAACATAATCCGAGAACATTTAATATTGACATCAATATTAACCATTCGCCATACATAAGTTTTTATCTATTATTCTTTTCTTACGTAGGCTTTTTTTATTCCTATTATAAATGACAACATCTATGGGCTCATAGATGTCCATGCCTTTTTATTTTGAATTTTTTTTTTTTCAAAGGAAAATTCTTAAGTTGATTGATAGGTGAAGGGTCTAGTTACCGTTGCGCGGCGACGATCTCGTTCTTGGTGCGGCGCGCCATGGGCGAGGCGTCGGCCAGCGACTCGGCGGACGCGAGCGCGGCGGGCGGCGCGGCGCGCAGCGAGCGCGCCTCGCGCCCGCGCGTCGCCAGCCGCTCGTCCAGCACCAGCTTCGAGTACGAGTACTGCCCCTCTGCGGGAACATTGCTCCGCGGTCAATTATGATACATATCATTCTTAACTAAATCCTTAATAGCAACCTATTTACTGCAAGATTTTTCAAAATTAACGCAATAAAACTCTTCAGCTAAACATCTCGCTCGGAGGCGTTGGCGGCATCGAGGCCGAGCAGCGGCTCGTCGGCGGACACGCGCTCGATGCACTCGTCAGGTGATGAGGGCGCCACTCACCGGGGTCGGGCGGGTCGGGCGGCAGCACGAACACGGTGCGCTCGGAGGCGTTGGCGGCGTCGAGGCCGAGCAGCGGCTCGTCGGCGGACACGCGCTCGATGCACTCGTCAGGTGATGAGGGCGCCACTCACCGGGGTCGGGCGGGTCGGGCGGCAGCACGAACACGGTGCGCTCGGAGGCGTTGGCGGCGTCGAGGCCGAGCAGCGGCTCGTCGGCGGACACGCGCTCGATGCACTCGTCAGGTGATGAGGGCGCCACTTACCGGGGTCGGGCGGGTCGGGCGGCAGCACGAACACGGTGCGCTCGGAGGCGTTGGCGGCGTCGAGGCCGAGCAGCGGCTCGTCGGCGGACACGCGCTCGATGCACTCGTCAGGTGATGAGGGCGCCACTCACCGGGGTCGGGCGGGTCGGGCGGCAGCACGAACACGGTGCGCTCGGAGGCGTTGGCGGCGTCGAGGCCGAGCAGCGGCTCGTCGGCGGACACGCGCTCGATGCACTCGTCAGGTGATGAGGGCGCCACTTACCGGGGTCGGGCGGGTCGGGCGGCAGCACGAACACGGTGCGCTCGGAGGCGTTGGCGGCGTCGAGGCCGAGCAGCGGCTCGTCGGCGGACACGCGCTCGATGCACTCGTCAGGTGATGAGGGCGCCACTTACCGGGGTCGGGCGGGTCGGGCGGCAGCACGAACACGGTGCGCTCGGAGGCGTTGGCGGCGTCGAGGCCGAGCAGCGGCTCGTCGGCGGACACGCGCTCGATGCACTCGTCAGGTGATGAGGGCGCCACTCACCGGGGTCGGGCGGGTCGGGCGGCAGCACGAACACGGTGCGCTCGGAGGCGTTGGCGGCGTCGAGGCCGAGCAGCGGCTCGTCGGCGGACACGCGCTCGATGCACTCGTCAGGTGATGAGGGCGCCACTTACCGGGGTCGGGCGGGTCGGGCGGCAGCACGAACACGGTGCGCTCGGAGGCGTTGGCGGCGTCGAGGCCGAGCAGCGGCTCGTCGGCGGACACGCGCTCGATGCACTCGTCAGGTGATGAGGGCGCCACTCACCGGGGTCGGGCGGGTCGGGCGGCAGCACGAACACGGTGCGCTCGGAGGCGTTGGCGGCGTCGAGGCCGAGCAGCGGCTCGTCGGCGGACACGCGCTCGATGCACTCGTCAGGTGATGAGGGCGCCACTTACCGGGGTCGGGCGGGTCGGGCGGCAGCACGAACACGGTGCGCTCGGAGGCGTTGGCGGCGTCGAGGCCGAGCAGCGGCTCGTCGGCGGACACGCGCTCGATGCACTCGTCGAAGAACGTCAGGCCCTGGTCCGCGTCGCACACGAACGAGCGCTCCTCGATGAACCGCGTGAACATCTGCGTGCGGATGATCAGCGCGTAGAACCGCTGCTGCGTCTGCGGAGGCAGAACTTATATTATTATCGATAATTGAAGTGTTATGACGAAAATGAACAGAGTGATCTAGTGATTAAAATACCTCGAACTCAACTGATTTTTCTGATTAGCACCGTTAAGTTATCAAATGCTAGTGTTAAAATGTATCTCGTATTCGTTGGTGAAAGAAAACGTCATGCGGAAACTGTATGTGTCGGAAGAAATTCTGACACTTGTAAATCAAACATCGCATTAGAGTTGCATAGTGGATTAGGCTTCTAACTTCTTTTAATGGAGAGAAGATATTTGCCCAGTTGTTGGACGTTTACAGACTCCTACATTGAGAAAAAAGGAAGTCACCTTTTTTCCAAAGTTGTCAATACCAAAATAATAGTAATAATTTACAAAAACATCAAATGTAGAGACCAATTATATTGCTTATATGTATTCGTAACAGCGTCGTACGGGCGTAAAAATGGCATGCTTACGCCAAACCATTACGCATTCTAAAGCTCCAAAATCGGAAAAACAAGACAAGTACTATATACCCATGTCTATACCAAGCTATCCTATATTTTTGGACACAGAATTTACAAGTTTTCAAATAAAATAACAGCAGTACCTTATCTCTAGACCTCAAGAAAGCATCCATATGGAACAAGGCGTGTGGGTCTGTAGTCCCAACTGTGGGCGCTTTCGTTATCGGTATGAGGTAGCTGCGATATCCTTGAAGTGTCACCGCCATGAATCGGAGGAATGCTTCTTGAATTTTAAGTTCTAAAGCATGCTGAAAAATAAATATTAGCATATGTAAGTTTTGCTGTGTGTGTTTATACACATTGCCTCACTGTGACAGCTATTTAGACTTAAAATAGTTATTATTATAGTATCTTTTTATTTTAAAAATATTTTATTTTTCTTTTCGTTTCTATTATTTTTGTTTATATTGTACATAGTTTATCATATAATTAGATGTTTAAATTCAACTGTAAAATTAACTTACACGAAAGGCAAGAAAACTTATTTGTTTAAATGTTAATACTCAAATATTGATACTAAAGATTTTGAATTATAGGATACTGTATTGATAACAGTGAGATCATTATTTTTTTTCTGCAGTAACATAAAATGACCAACCTCTTTCTTTCTTTTCTGGAAATCTCGATCCAAACTCGTAGTAGGTTCTCCATTATATTTACTATCATTCGATGAATGGACTGGTGATGCTGGAAAATTAAATATTATTACTTTGATTTTTATTAATATTATGTATATAACAACAAAACGTCTTTTAAACATAGATAATATATATGAGAAATCTAAACTAAGCTTACATGGACGTATATTGACGAATAGTTGCTCTAGTGTCTGTCGAAGCGTCCTCGCCTGTCGCTTCGGTAATATTTTTATTGAGATGTCTCGTTGGGATTCACATATCTGGCAACAGTAAAGATATTACACTAAACTTATACACGTTATGTAAAGATAAGTGATTTGAATTGGGGGAAACATTTATTTTTATGCATCTAGTTTTCAGGACAGGAGCGTATGCTTATCTAATTGAATACTTTTAAAAATCATTGTCGATGTCGGCGACCTTGAATAAAATATCATAATTTAGGGATTGTGCAGTAGTATTTTTAATTATCTGTGAATAAGTTTGGTGGGAAGACTTTCCTAAGGTTATTCATGTGTCTTTCACAATGCAGTTATAATTAAAACTAATCTATTAAAGGACAATGATCGTGAAGACTTTTCCTCATCTACGTAGCACTTCTGAGTTAAATATTTTGCTACATTTACTTATTGATATTTCAAAATTTACCTAATTAGAAATTTAGCGTAAATTAATTTTAAAGTGTAATAAAAATAAAACTCACAGTAATATTATTAGTGTCTAAATCGACACACGTAACGTCGGGCGGCGGCTCGTATAGATCGAAGAATCTCGAATCCACGCCTATGAGGTATGGTAATGGAGCGTGAAGGACTTCAGCTAAACCTAAGGATATAAGTATTATTTTAGGTATGTGGCACGACAGAGGGATAACTAGTTGACACTTTTATTTGTGTGCTATTAATTATATAGATTGTACACATATACAATATATAGGTTTCACATATTAGTTGTATACCTACAATTTTTTACACCTGTTATATATCAATTTTAACTAACTTAAAAAAAAAGAAGTTGTGAATTCGACATTTTTTTATGTATGTTATGTGGTAGTTTTTACTTTTGTAAACTGATTATAATAAATAAAATAATAAATAAACGCATCACACTCAACGGCCCCCATTAAGACCTCGTGGTCTTGTGTCGGGGGTCCGGAAACACACACAGCACTAACACAACCACCCAGACCACAACCAACATCCGTATGGCCAATACAGACGTTTGCCGTGAGCGGGGATCGAACCCGCGACCGTTAGCGCTTCAGTCAGTTGCAGTGACCACTGCGCCAACGTGCCTGTCAATTATAATGATTTTTTTTTTTAATTGAATTGGTTATAGTAATACCATAATAATTCTGTTAATTATATCAACTAAGATGTTGAAAATTGTAGATGAAAAATAGTTTTACCTAATGGACAGAGAGGTATGTAAGGACACTGCCATTTGAATGGGAACAGCAAACTCGAAACTGCCTCAGATACAGCTGTCAATGTGTCTGGCCTGAAAAAAAAAATATAAAAATAATTAAGAAATTACCATTTCACAAAAAATTTATAATCCCAGTATAGTAAGTTTCGAGTCGTTTAGACCAGTAGAGGTTTCAACGATCCTTTAACAACTAGGAAAGAGATAATTACAAACATCTGGACAGTTCTTCATAATTTATAGCTAAGAACCATCTCAATGAGATTAGCTTTTAAACATAAAACATCGCATCAAAATTGATTAATTTAAGAAGCTACACACTGAGTTGGCGGTTAAAGATATAAAATTTCCATAACTAATATTCGTCTATAGAATCGGTTAGAGTATCCGTTCGCTGTTCAGAATTGCGGTACCAAAAGTCTAAGTTGCTTTAATAATTGCCGAATTTCGAAAGAAGGTGGCAGCGTAAGAAGAGAAAAGAGAGAATAAAAATATTGAAACCTCAATGAATGTATCAGTATCTTCTGTTCAGTGATGGCCAGTGCTAGAAGTAGTAGGCAGTTGTCCGGTCCAAGGTTCAGTAGCAGCTGCCTAAAGCCAGCTCCGCTGCGGACCAGCGGCTGATCATCACGACGAGTCACTATCACTCGGTCATGTGGATTTGTTGGTGAGAGCTGGGGAAAACCGATAAAAATCTCCAATTAATTATGGAATTCCTGATTTTAGGCAAGCTTTAGTGAGGTATAGTTGAATACAAAAATCTGGGTGAATCATGATTTGCCGAAATTATTGGTCCAAAATGGTCGGAAACAAAAATGAGAAAAATAGAGTACTTGTAACAGATTAAAAGAAATCACATTTTATTTATTAACCGACTTCAAAAAAAGGAGTGTTCTCAATTCGACCGTATATTTTTTTATGTTTGTTCCGATTACTCCGCCGTTTGTGGAACGATTTTCAAAAATTTTCTTTGTTAACTAAACTAAACGAAATGAAAAACGTTAAAAATTTAATTGTCATGTGAAATTGATTATTAAATAAACATATTCCTAAATTCATGTAATTATAGCACAAAACAAAAAGTATTTTAGGGAGTAACTATCGCATCTAACGAAAATAAAAAGAATAATATATTTTTTACCTGCAACAATATTCGTGGCTCTGGGAAGGGCACCTCTTCTAATAAGTGTGTTATATACCGTTCAATGGGTATACTTAAGGGCTCTTTACTCCATGACAATTCCTGTCAAAACATAAGTAATTCAATCATGAAATTAAGTAATGACATATAACAAAAATTCTTCATCAAATTCACAAATCGATGAATCGATTTAATTCGACATTATTTTCTGTTGATGGTATTAATAAATACTTTAGAAGATAATCATTTTAAAAAGATTATATGGAAATCTACATTTGTATACAAAAGATATTTATTTTCTTTAAAAAAATCGACTCTTAATGTACATGTCTAGTTTGTAAACGTTCCACAGTTGGGCAAAGATCTCCCTCTTTTATTGAGGTGAAGAGCTATTCCATCGCGAGTTAGTGAATATACATTTGTCAAAAATTTTCAATCTGTTTCCTTACGATGTTTTCCTTTATCGCCTTAATGAATTAAAACACACATTTACTACTTGTAAATTCAACGATGCTGATAGCGATAATCGAATAAGATCGACGCTCGACGACATTCTAACCACTAGACCATCATCGCGGAGCAAAAATTAAACGTTAATATAATCTTACATCACGGTGTATTGGTACTGGACCCAGCATCACAAAACGTTCACCGGACCCGGTTATCCGGATTGCAATCGCTACCCGGTTCGAAGTGCCAACGTACCAGGATGTACAGCAGCCAGCGCTCGAAGGTGTCGCTGAAGGGCCAGCGCGACAGCAGGCAGATGCACTTGTTCGCGTGCAACGCGTGCGTGGCGTGCGAGGCGCCGGCGCGCCAGCCCAGCGCCTCCGCCTGCGCCTCGCTCAGCGCCGCGTCGTAGCTCTCGTAGAACGTCACCGCGGACCCGTACACCTGATCAACCGATCAGACACATATGGACGCTGATAGTCAATAATGTGTAAAGCCACTCAGACTTCCTTTTGGGAAAATGACGTCTAAACATGTCAAACCTATTTTTAATAAATATGTTTATATACATATATACATAGAAAGTAGATTGTTATAAAAGTTTTATTTAATAATAACTTTTCCAAATATATGAAATTATTGGATATTGCAGAATATGGAAAACACTTTATTATTTTAAACATTTAATTAAGACACTTTAATATTATTAATGAGGTCAATACTTAACAAACACGAATAATTTTTTTGAAAATCAACATTTTTTTTTCGAAACATATCTGCGCTCGACATCCCGCCCGCCCAGTTAAAAAATTCAACTTATATTTTTAATTATATAAGATTGTTAAGACAACCTTACCTACAGATAATAATAATTTATTTGCAAGCAACAACGAAGAAATAGAACTGAAATAGATATTTTAATTTTTTATCTTCTAAAAACACCATTTACCTTATCTGTGGCATCAGCTACAGTAAGAACGAAGGTAGAAAATACGGGCTTTGGCGATGCTGCATTATTCGGCCACAGTTCTAATGTAGCGCCCATCGGTAAACAGAACAGTGGCACGGACGTTGGAAACACTAAACTACGTCGATCGACTGTTGGATACCTGAGAAAAACAATTTTTATATGATACAATTGATTAAAAATTTCAATTATTTAAACAAGCGATTTTCATTTGTCTTTGTCAGGTACATGGCCATCAAATAAATAATAAATAAATATAATTAAACGCATCACACTCATTTCGTGGCCTTGTGTCGGAGATCCGGAAGCACACACAACACTAACACAAACATCTAGACCACGACAAACACTCGTATAGCCAACATAGACGTTTGTCATTAGCGGGGATCGAACCCGCGACCATAAGCGCTTTAGTCAGTTGTAGTGACCTCTGCGCCAATGTGTCTATTAAAATAAATACCGGATCGCAAAATTACCGGATTGTTTTGAAAATAATACCCACTATCTATCGACGTATCGTAAATAGGCGATAAAAAGATGTATTATAAAATAATAAAACATTTTTAATATCAATAAATTGGTATTATTTTACCAATTTAAAGTAAAATAAGGTGTTAATGAAACCTGCTCGGGTTTAAAGGTATAAAGTGGGTCACGAAGGGGCAGTGTGAAAATTACCGAGCCATGGCAGAACAATTTTTGGGAAACACTGATTTAAACTTTTATGTTATGTTGTAATATCAAATGAAGATAAAAAAATAACTCGGATGACATACCAATTTAAAAACAAAAAAAAACTATACCGTGTTTTGTGATACAAAATCTTCCCTTAGATCCCTTCAGATTAAATAAAAATCCAAATTGGTTTATAAATGACTGAGTTATAAGAAAAAAAATAAAAATAAATACACTATGAATTGAAAGCTCATTTTTTCAATCGGTTAAATAAGAACACATACATATATGATGAAAAAAAAAAACAAATAAATCCATTCGTTATTTAAATTACGTTTTAAGTTAATAAAATTTTGACGTAATTAATCATTAAATATATAGGTAAAAGACTTTCCACATAGATTGCTGTTACTTCTATGAACCAGTAATTAATATTTGCTGTTAGTCATAATTCAACAGATAAAAAAGTTCAACGCGAGTAAAAAGCCATGTATAAAACTACGTTAAAAACTAGCTTATTAAATACAGATTCTTAAACGTTTAATCTGGAATATATGCAAAGCTACGGTCTTAAAGCGCTTTTTAAAACAACTTTATATAATTTAGTACTTTATAAACGCGCTGGAAGTGCTTTTAGCAATAGAAATATGCATTTTAATGCAGTTAAAACACTGCGTTAAACTCAGTAGCGTTGGCTAAAGTTCATTAAACAGAACCTTTTAGCGACGCGGGGCGTTAATTACTAACGCACTTTGTGAAAGTTATTTCAATTAGCGTTTTGTTTTAAATGTAACAGCGCTTCATTCTCTCGGTTTTCGATGATTCATTATTATTTTGGATCTGTAGAACGAATGTACGTATACTTAAAGAATCTAGATATGATTATCCATACTGTATTCTATTCACTATCTACGTCATTTCCAATTTTTGTAATACTATATTGCCATGTTCTTCTTTCTTGACATCAATAACACATTGCTAAGCAACTCTCTAGGTCACGTGTATATCCTCATTAATAGTATGTATATTGAAGATATATTCTAGCTTTAATCATAGCGATTTGCTTAAGTCGTCTGTAACTTCCCTTCATTTCTCTTACACCGCAGTTACCAAGTTACTACTACTACTACTACTAAGTTTATGTTGTACTTAATCGTGTATATCACTAAATGTATCAACGAAAGAAAACACAATTTCTTTCTATCTTCTAAAATTTTTTCCTGTTGTACCGGCCAGGTATTAACAGATTACTGGCTTTTATACGAAGCGATTAGCAGACATCGGACTTTCGCAAGCCCTAACAAGCTAAACTGTTGTAATTGTATAATCATATAGACAAGTACTAGTAAATTTCCTACTACGAGTATAAATTATTATAATTATTTACTATTTATTATATAAATTACTAGCAGTTGCTCGCGGCTACGCCCGCGTATATTTTGAATTTCAGCTAAATAAATCTACCAGCGAAATTGTGACCGTTTCAGCATTTATTACCCCTAGCGTCATTTAAGGGATGATTTTGAAATTCTGCTATAGATATATTTAATTATTTTTCCTGAGTAATATTTGAGCTGAATTTAATGATAATCGGCCAAAAAAATATATTTTCTCCATACAAACTTTACTACCCTTGCACTCCAGTATGCAATAACAGTACCCCGTTTTCTATTTTATTTTTCATTACTATCACCCAGAAGTATGTCTATTAAGTTTTAAGTTAATACGACCTCAGAATAAGATTTTGCATGCAAACGTTTTTACCCCTTTTCACCCTCTTAGGGGTGGAAGATCGGAAAACCCTTTCTTAGTGGATGCCTGCAATCTAAAAGCCACATACTGCCAAAATTTTAAGTTCGTAGCCCTAACTGGGGTTTAGGCTCTGCATTGATGAATCAGTCAGGACAAGTGATTTTATATATATCTGTAGATAGATAGATTATAGTAACAACCGGGGCAGACAGATGAGACAGATTTAAGTGCTCTCCGGGACAGAATGGGGCTATCCACAAGGATAAACACCCAGACCTTGGAATATATGGAGAAAATAAAATGTAATCTATACAAATAATAAAATTGAAGTGTCTCTTTGTAATTTCAAATTAACAGCTGTTAAATTAAAATATGAAAGTATATACGATCCTTACTTGAAAAATCAATTTAAAAAATTTCTGTCTCCTGTTTGTCCGGCTAATCTCTGAAACGGCTGGACCGATTTTGAAAAGACTTTCACTCGTAGACATCTAATGTTATAAGGAGTAACTTAGGCTAATTTTTAGAAATTGGAAGAAAGTTTGTAAGTTGAAATAAAACTATTTTAAACGGATTTAAATCGCGTATATTAATTATTTTTATGATTATTTGAACGCTGCAAAGTGCACGTTTCGAACGTCGGGATGATAAAAATAATTAATATACGCGATTTAAATCCGTTTAAAATAGTTTTATTTCAACGAATAATAATCGCGAAAATCTAAGACAAGTTTGTAAGTTTAGAGAATTGCTATAATATTTTAGGAGATACTTAAGCTTTTTGTCTATGATAAATCATTTATTTTTTTCTTAAATTATATTATTAATACTTTTCTTACCTAAACAGCACCTCTGGTTTGTAAGCTATCAGCGGCGGACGGTTCATTGACTTCTTGTAGCAGAGAAACACATCGCTTCCCATTAGCCCTGTCATTTAAAACAACTTATACAATATTTATCATGCATTATCTAACAAAATATTACACACTTGGTTAATACTGCCAATTGAATGAGCAATAAATAAAACGACAATTGATAAATTTTATGAATTTTATCTGTGGGATGGAGTTTTTTTAATCAAGTTTTTAAACGAAATTTTAAAAATGTATTTATAATTCGAAAATATGTTGTAAATATGATATAAACGTTATATTATTCCTAATACAAATCGTAAGCTGACAACTTACTGTCTAGAGTTATTTATGTTTAAGAATCGTTATATACTTTTTTAACGATATAATTTTTTTCCAGAATATTATCCATACGGGGCAATTAAAATTTTACAAAAGCAGGACTGTATTAATAATTGATCCCTCCATCCTTCTTGTCAACAAAAACAATGATTTCACTTGAGTATAAGTAAAATTATGTATTCCGAGTATTTTGCCTATCCTGTTTTGAATAAAAATCATACTAATAATATAGAGACTAGCTGTAGCCCACTGTCTACAATTTGTATACGGGCTAACTCGACTGGGTCAGTACCTCACTCTGACGGAAGACCGGCGTGAATAATATAAGTTAAGCGTAGCTAATATAAGTTTCGTTCAGGGAGTGAAATAGAGAGCAGGAAGCTTAACCCCATTTCTCGTTTTCTTCCATATATTGTATTCCCCTCATCTCTTATTTCATGTACGGTAGTGATCATTTAACACCAGGTAACCCACCTGTTCGTTTTCCAGCTATTTTCATACATATATAAAAAAAATAAAGAGAAAAAATTTAAGAAGTTCTAAATTCTATAACGATAAGCTATAGATAAGTTTTAATAACATTTCATACCTTTATTAAGATTCTTGGCAATCATACAGAAGGCGTGGGGGGGAGTTTCCCCCCTGCTCGCCACTATCACACACACGTCGACTACAACGAGAGCGTTGCAAGGGGCAGTTGGATGAGCTCGTCTGTACGTTATGAACGTTTTCGCGGTGGAATTGTTCACGTTGGCGAGGCGACCACCAACAGAAACTAGAACCATCTCCGCGTCTGCCATTAATCTTTCCCTCCCATCGTACATTACACCTAAAACAAAAAATATATATTAATAAATAAAATTATATATTAATAATAAGCTGTACCGGCGATTTCGTTAACTTTTACATCATATACGGATTTTTTAAAATTATAATTTAGACTATAATATTAATTATCTGTGTGTGGATTAAAACGAAGTACTAAAATAAACAATTTTAAATTAAGATTCATTAATTTTTAGGGTTGTAGCATTAAACTAAATTTCAAAAAACCCATATATGGACACTAATAAGTAGCACTATGTCACGCCGCACGGACTTCATTCTGAGAAAATGGCGCCGAACATGTCAAACCTATTCTTAATAAATTTGTTTGAAGACGTATATGTATATCTTTTCTTTTCTATTTTGATAAAAGGTAAAGTGAATTATAACCAGATTGGTATAATATAAACTTTTATGTGATAATAGGTTTCGCAAATATATGAGTTCATTGTAAAAAAATTTCAAAATATGAAACGAACTTGAAATTCGAAACATTAAATTATGAAACTTTTTTTTCGTACTCATTTAGTTTAAATGACTTGAAATTTTGAATTTGAATAAATTTGAATAATGTTAAATAGGTTACGCATCAGAATACAACAATATTTCTAAACTAGACTTTTATGGGTTGACACATTATTGCTTATCAGCTACCATATAAGTTGTCACGTAATGCATAAACAGACGTAGAAAAACACAGCGTATTTTTAAATTCTATATCGATTAATTATATAGTCGGTAGGATTATCTTTCATCTAATTATTTATCAGTATACCGGCTTTTACTGAAACATTTTATTTTGCATCCTACAAGATGCATTGTTTCAGATTTTAGATTAATTAATTGTTATTATTAGCTATTGTTCTTAGTAGGCAAGGACAATCAGAAACTCCTATGAGAAATAGCTTGATACCATCTATTGTAAAACATTATGTCAATTGGACGCTGATATGCAATACTGTGTCATGCCACACTGACTTCATTTTGAGAAAATGGCGTCTAAAGATGTCGAACCTATTCTTAAGACATCTGTTTGAAGAATAATTAATGAATACCAGATAGGCAGTAAAGAGTTTTATTTTATAACAAGTTTTTCAAATATATTAAATTATTGCATAATTCAAAATATGGAACACACTTCAATATTCTAAACATTGGCTTAAGAAGCTTTTTTCTATACTTATTTAGTTCAGATGACTTAAAAAACTTTTCTATAATCTTAAATACGAAATGCATTATCAGAATACATCAAAATCTCTAATTTTGACTTTTTGTGGGTTGAGATATTATTGATTATCAGTATTCAATTAAGCATCTTAAGTAACTAAGTCTATTAAAATCTGTCTCACGATATTTGCGTACATTCACAATCCTATTACGATGTGATGCATCAAAGAACTAATAGGAAACTGACACAAAATTGTTACAATGTACATAAAAGATCGGAGCAGTTTTTCCTACTTCAATACTGTATAGATTAATTAAGGTCACCAAGATCCTCTTGAAGAAATCAGTGCTATTCTTAAAGTTCTCGTGACCATTCGTGCGTAATGAGATGAAATAAAATGTAACCGTAGGAGACGGGGTTAAGAGATGGATAAAATTGTAAATTTTATCGAATTTTTATATACCATGCATAGTCGGTTTTTGATCAAATGTCTCATTGAGTATTTTAAATATATATAAAAAAACCTAAAACCAATTGATCTGTAACTTGATGATTCGAAAGTGCTTTTAAAAGGCTTTTTGAATAAAGTATACTTTGAATTTTAAATATAAGTTAGGTAAATTTGTTTCATCGACACTGTAATTTTGTTGTTCAATTATTGTAAATTGGGTCATAATAATTATAACAATCGTTTGTTGCATAACATTGGGCATATATTATATATATTTTGAGGGATATATTTTACACCAAAACGTAGAACTCTGAAAAAGTACAGTCAACTATTACATTATATGACATATAAAATCATCGGTGAAAAAATAAATTAACAAATATCGAAGAGAATAAAATCAATAAACAAATCAAAATTAATTTCTACAAATATTTTACATAGTGCAATATTAGAAGATACGAAAACGAAGATATATTACACGAAAAATATATTGTAAGCTACACGCGAGCTATTTATTATGTCGACAGTACCGTGACTGCATTCATCATGTTACCACGTTTCAATAGATCACGTTGCGCTTCCTAGTTTGTAACAGCACATGGGATTTGCTAGCGAGAAAGCTATTAGAAATTACATTTAGAAATATTTATGCCTTACTAATGAAATATGTATAAGACAGTTACTGCGTAATAATATATATGCGTAATATTAAGGACGACAAACAATGTTCGGGGTCCTTCTTTGTCCGTCAAAATAGATCGTAAAGAAAACTGTATCGGATAACGCACCGTGGACTAAAATTAACTTAAATCACCCGAGCAAAGGTTTTATTTTGTAAGACAAACTTCCCTCGTCGGTGCAGGCTCTTAATCTTCACGGAATCAAATACAAATTTTAAATTAACGGATTTATTTTATGACATATGATCGGATTGAGCGCAGCTGAAGTTAATAACCGCGTTTACGAAGTTTTTAAATCATATATTATATAGACGAAATCAATAGTGACACTTATCTTATTCTCTCATCTGAGTTACAATTTTAAAGATTTTATGAAAAAAAAACAATTTCGATTAAATTCGTTTAAATACAATATTGTCCTATATGAAGCAATATAAATATATATATATATATATATATATATATATATATATATATATATATATATATATATATATATATATATATAGATATATATATATATATATATATATATATATATATATATTGGATTTATTTTTTGACTAGACATTTCATTACGATAATACTTTACAGTGGCTTAATAGTATTGAGGGTTAAAAATAGAATCCTTATAGCTTACTTCACCAAGCGTCTTAATGTCAAAATGGCTGCGTTGCGGTTAAGCGGAAAACGACAATAATCCCCTCTAAGCCTTTATTAGTAAAACTTTGACAAGTATTCTTTCAGTCATCCGGTTAAAATGTCCGAATATTGTAAATTTTTTTTATAATATATTGAATTAATATATTTTAATATGTCACGTAATATTTCAACTATAGTAAGATATAGAACAAATTATCATAATTTAATTAAAGATTATTATATATTAATTAATAAATATGTATCGCAAAACTAGTACGAAGTTTTGCTTAACCATAAAAAAAATTAAATTCGTTTATCCCAAAAAAGTATATTTTTTAAATAGCTTCAAATACACTTGTTTCGAGGTTTAAGATTGTTTGTATACGAATATCACTTTTATCCATACATAGAACAGAGAAAATTCCGAAATGCGCCATATCACCTTCTTTATCTTCAACTCATGTCTTCAATTGACAGTTTTATGAATTAGAAAATTTATTTATACCTTTAAGTATCTAACTATAGCCTTCGATATTACAAATTTATATAACATGTATCTAGTTAATTTGTATCCATGTTGTTATCTAAACTGAAACCATTACACGTGGTTGAATATAATCACATTACCTATATCGACGAGGGGCGGCCTGTCTCTCCCCCGCCGCAGACAGAGAAAGCATTCTGGCGACCGCATCGAGCCATGGTTCAGATCAGCTGGCAGCCCAGTGGGTGTCAATTCTAACATTTCATATCCATTCGGTACGGTTTCTCCGAGACCGGGGAATATCACACCTGTAACAAAATTATTTAATTCAATTGAAAGTTTCGTCAAATTTTATTTCAATTGAAGATAATTATTAGTATAGAATCATCACCTTATTCCGGATAATATAAATCATTTTTTTACAAATAAAATGATACATTAGTACGGTACATTAATATAAAATCATTTTTGTTTGTTAATTATTTCAATTTAATTGTACTTTAAGACGCATGTATAATGTAGTAACCGTACGTTAATAAATAATTATATTTTTAAATCGAATAAATTATTACGACCTATTATAAAGTTAATTTGAATGTATATTGATATAGAATTATTCAATTCAATTTCTATGGAAGTCATTCAAAAGCGAAAAAAAAACAATATTAAATATTCGATAGTAGCACCATGCGGGTGCGTTGTAACTAGCTGAAAATATGTTACGGTAAATAATAAATGATGTGTTGTCGAGTCTGAAGGTTTGTTAATGCTATATACATTTGCCAAGGCTCAATATGACAGTCCTATGAATTCGTAACGTACACAGAAGGATAATTTTGAATTTGCCTTAATAATAAATGTACTTTTGTAGCAGTGGCTACTTGGATAGAAAACGACAACCAAGATAAGGCGGATATTTCAAGGTTTGTATATTAGGTGCACTTTGGATCTTGAGTTTCCTTGATGAAATTTTGTATGTTGGACTGACCTTCGTGTTTTTTTTTTTTTAAATAAAAAAAATGTATAGGTCCTTGATTGTCACAAATCAAACACGACAAAAAAAACTGTTTATAGGAATTTGTATTACTTGTTAATTATATGTATAAAACGCTGTAAATATTTATGATTTTTTACACCGGTTTGATAACATTAATGGAATATTGTTAACATTAATACGAATCGATGGCACTAAGTTATATTTTTTTTTTAAATAAAATGCCAACGTAATTTAATTAAAAGTTGTAACTTATAATCGTATTTAGCAAACCGGCCTTTTATCAGTAGATAAGAGACTGCTGTATACTACATGCATTTTAAAAACAAAATATACCATTAAACATCGAGGGGCCTATGTACTAGCGTAAAAGTAAAAATTAAGTAATTTTAATTTTTTTTAAGGAAACTGCTTTTTTTTTCAATAAATTTATTTTGGTACACTTTAAAAACATTTTTATTGTAATAAAATGGTCTAAATTTATACTAATATTATAAAGCTAGAGTTTATTTGTTTGTTTGAACGCACCAAACTCAGGATCTACTGATTCGAATTGATTTTTTTTTGTGTCAGATAGTTTATTTATTGAGGAAGGCTATATTAAATCACACTACGACACATAGGCGATACACATAGATAGGCGATAGAGCGAAGCAGTAACCATAAACGCGAGTAAAATCGCAAGGGACATCTAGTAGTGTATATTTCAAACTACAAACAAACTCTTCAGCTTTATAATATTAATTTAGATATTTTCCTAAATTTCAACGTTTAAATGTCTTGTAATTTTTTTTTACTTTTCTCCTATCCATGAGACCTATCGATATTTACCGAACATAAACCCGTTTACTGCGTCCCTTATACTTTATGTTATCAAAGATTCATTCAAGACGCCCATCAATGATAATAAATATGAATCAGAGTGGGGGTCAATCAATAGCGACCTTTGTTGAACTTTATCACTGGGGACCTGATATACAGCTGTCAAAGTTATTTTTAGAATAAACCCATGTACTTTTCCCTATTGTTGATTATAACGATCTTGCTTAGAGGTCATTCTATTATTGTAATAATAGTCACTACAAAATAGTTTTATTAAAAACCTGCACAGACGAGGAACAGTACTCGGTGTAATTTTCTTTCTCAATATAGATTACTAACATCATCGCTAAAAGTGCAGGAGGTAAAGAAAGATTTGTTCGTTTCGCGATTCAATGAGTAACCTATTTTCAGAGCCAAAAAACCCGAGGATACTCTCCGAGGACTGTCCCTCGTCTGCGCAAGCCTTATCACTACAAATAATACACTGCAATAATTAATTCTTGTTATTGAAAATTATTATACTATTCGTTGGCGGTTTCACTCTCGTTAATTTATAAAATATAACTTAGGACATACAATAACGTTCCGTTAAAATTGAACCATAATTTAAAAAATGGACTCAGAGGTTTCGTATTTTACTTTGCACATAAAATTCGCTTATTTTTTTAAATTATTTTATAGTATAAAACTATAGATTTAGACCGATTTAATTTTAGTTGAATTTCAAAAAGGAGAAGTCGTCAATTTTTTTATGTATCTATGTTCACCGATTAGTCAAAAACGGGTCGATCGATTTAAATAATTATTTGTTTTGTTTGAAAGGGTTTATACTATCTGATTGGCCCCATGGATTTTCTATCAAAATCAGTTCTGTACTTTTGTTTTAAAATCAAAATAATTGCAATAAGTATATCATTCAAATAATCAAATTTTTTAAAGTCTTGTCACATAAATGTTTACAAAATGAAACAATATTTCACGATGAAAATGTGTTGTAGTAACAATAACTCTGTTACGTGTATTACGTAACGGTTTAGCATTGTTGATAGGATTATTAAATGGAAATAGAAGACAAGCCGGGTGACTTATCGCGTTAGAACACATTCACGGTGTACATATTTCAGGACAAGGTTCAAAGGGACAGAGATTCTGTTTTTCATATCTGATATTGTAAAACTGAAACCATTGACGAAACCCGACATATATTTAAATGGTAGGTAAGTCTCAAGCGAGTATTTAGGATTTAAGTGATGATCTTAAATGACTTATAAGATTATTTTAGATTTTAAATAAGAGTTTACTTTTTAGTCATTATTTTATGAGGTTTATTTTTAAAAGCGACATTTAAAAAATTTAACGGAATACACTTATGCACAAAATCCGAAAATATATAACGCAGTTTAGGAATAAATTTAATTACTATGACATTGTGCTATATATTTATTAGGACAAAGTTGCTCGACATATTAAAATTTAATGGTGACTCATATTAAAACTTTCACAAAAGTGATTTTAATTTGAACTTTTGTCACTGGCTTTGTCTCCGTCCAGAGATTCAGACATCGAAGTTTTGAACAATAGCGCGATTCGAGCGTTGTTAGAAAATTTGCATGACAGTAGACCGTAGCAGTAAATTCGAAGATCAAAATAAAAAATAAACCTTATTCTTTCGGTATATAATGCTACATTCATGGCGGATTTTTTTTTCTAAACCTCTTTTTACTAACAATGGCAACTCTTTCGTTTCTTATTCTTTTTGTTTTTTTTTTTATAATACCAATGATTTCTGTTACGAATAAAAGGAGCAATATTTAATAACTTTTGTTGTCCCACTGTGAGAAAACTAACAGGAATCACGATACAATACGCACTATCAATAAGGCCATTCGAGCTATAGGTATTTTTTGGGTATCTTAAAATACTGATTTTATTTTATATTAGTCATTTTAATGTGCCAAGGAGTATATTTGCGGTCATTCACGTTGTAGTGTGTTCGATAGTGCGTAATGGTACTTAAAGTCTAACCTCACACAACTGTAAACTGGACGCACAACTTTTTTTTTTTCTTTTTTAAGTCTGGTTCATCTTTCGCGCGAATCAAGGTCCTCCGGCGTCCTAGACTTCTGCTTCATAAGGTAAAGTATGTCGATCTATAAGCTTGTCTCTCGAAGGTGTAACCATATGTAAAGTTTAATATTTCCGGGTATAAATCTTTAGACGAGATTTAATTATATTTCACGTTATTAACAACTTTGTTCAACATCCAGTATAATGTATAATTTAAAGGTTTGATTATTTAATTACGAATTTAGGTTTATTCAAAAAAACAAAAGGAGTTTAAGAAAAGGGTACGCGTAATAATTATGGTCGTAACCATGGAAAACTTTTACTATTAATTGATTCGCTGATCAATAATTTATCAGGTAAATGCGTGATGCAAGGACTTTTTCGTTTTTTCGGCACGGTCACTTTAAAATAGACCTTCAGAATTAATTAAGTACTTATTAAAACGGAGTATTTAAATATTACACGGGTATTCGCTTGACCTATTTTTAGTATTTATTTGTTTCTTTGAAGAAAGTATTAATTCATACTTGGTAATCTACTTCACTTTATTATATCATGCATTTTTAACTATACATGCTGATGGTAATAATAGTGATTTCATGTCTTTTATAATCTAGATTAGATAAATGGATTATAAGAAATCTTCGTATGGGTGTATCAGTTCTTGATCGTCCACTTTGGGCGCTGATCGAGTAAAATGTCCCAGTTCTTTGAATACCGGATAAAACTTGTTCAATTTATTAGATTTGTGATAAGACCTGATTATATTACATTAATACACATTTTTTTAAATGACTCATTAATGTATGATATATACTCATTATAGTTTTATTTAAGGAAATTAATTAATCTTATACCACATCACATAAGTAAGCATAAGTAAAATACATTGAATTACAAAACATGTTACGTTATCAAGTGAATATAAAGTAAAATACGTATTTTTAAATATGTGTAACGCAATATTTACTAATAAACGTTTCGAGATATGGAGGTAAAAATATCATTAAAATGTTATGAAATACGTACGTTGACTTGCAAATTCGCGTATTTTTATCTTGAAAACTTAATTAAAAATTAAGATAGCTCAAGTACCTACATAGTAAACAAGACTTGTTTCTCGTTTTTCTTAATTATTATAGGAATAATATAAAATAAATATTTACTTGTGAGGTTCATACGGATATAGTTACACATTTATATTTAATATAACGGGCTGACTCTCGTGACCACGACGAATGCAACTTCATCGAAACGTCGGGCAATGAAAAGGTATTACTACCATTAGTTATCGCGATAAGACCCGTTATATTAAATATGAATAGTATAATTCGCGAAAGTTCAAAATATATAATAGTTACACATTAATTGAAAATCATATTTAATTGACTTCAATTGAATTACTGCATGGTCAAAATAACCATCAAGATTACCTCAACAAATATAAACAAAAACACACAATTTTCACATATAGCAAATCTATGTATTATTTAACTTATGATATAATACATAGCAAACTCAACACTAGTAAAGTTATTTTAATTAAGTCATTTCAATTAATGTATTAATGAAATGAAAAATTAAATGTGGTTTGCTTCCAGTGATCATATAACAGTATGAAACATAGACTGTGGTCAAGGATCATATTACCACTGTACCATTGCCTAGTGGTCTGCATTCCATAGAAATACAAATATTTCATATTGTGATGAACATTTTCATACATCTCCACTTAATATTATAAATATGTAAAATTTGTTCTTATGTAGGGAGTAAAATTTGAAACTACTGATCTGATTTGAAAAATTCTTGTGTAGCCTATTTATTGAGGAAGGTTATAGGCTATATTATATAATGCTACAACCAATAAGAGTGAAGCAGTCACCACAAAGGCGAGTAAAACTTCGAGAGGCAGCTAGTTTTACATAAACAGAACAATTAAGCAGATTCCTGGTAATGGTTAGCCGCCTGTCATTTTGAAATTTGACTGTAAAACTTTAATATAAATAAAACATAATTATTTTTGTTATATTAATTTATGAACAGTGATGTAAAACTAAAAAAAATCTTATTTTTTATTAATGGTTGTAAGAATGAATAGGTGGATCTATTGGTGTTCTTAAAAAAACTATTGACTGGATTACAGAAACTTTACAATTATAAAGCTTATATTATAAACATCAGAATAAGACATGCTACAATTTATAGATATTGAGTTATTTGGCCAAGAATTATCAATTAATGTCCAGTAAATCAGAAAAACCCTGCTCATATGCAGATAAAGTTGGAAGCGTCTACTAATTTTAACTAAATAATCAAAATTATATACCATATCAATAAGAGAAATTAGCAAATAAACACTATATTAATTAATTTTGTATTTAACTTAGATATTAACACAAGTTACAGGTACCATTTAGCCTTAATCAATAATGAAAGACATTATTATGCACAACAATGTCATCACACAGACTTGAACAGAATCACTAAACAGCCTAGGTCCACAACCAAACATCTGATTGTGACCTCGAAAATAAACTATGCACATGTAACATGTAACTAATTAGTTCCTTCCTTATTTTATTAATTTAATCATTCATACAGAACATAATGATTGGCTCATTTAAAGAATTTTTTACTATTACTCTTTTTTTAATTTCTCAATGAAAACAATTTTGTTTTCACACATTAACTTAATTAACTGAATAGTTAATTGATTACTTTTTTTTATGAATACTTTTAAATTTAGAATTAATTTATAACTTTAAATAAATTATCTAAAGATTTACTTACCTATGTCAGTAATTGGAGCCTTTGTACTATAACCCTTTAGATGGCCAGAGTCAGAATCATCAAGTAGTTCCGGCTGCTCAGGCAATCCAGCCACTACAAAATAATCAGCTACTCTTCGTTCGTCCATTCCAAATGCTTTTTATTTTCTTGATATTATATACCTACAGAATTAAAAATAGCATCTTAAATTTCGACTTTTTTTTTGCTTAATTTAACCTTTTTATTTCACCTTATCAAAATTGGGTAAGTAAAAATATAAAATATTTTTAAACAAACTTTCATTTAATTTCATATATGATATCTTCAGGAATAAAATATAAATAAAACAAACAAGAAATTAACGAAAAACATGAAACCCTTGAAGTCAACTTACAAATTAATAGTACAGATAACGAAGTATATTACCAGCCAATTGAGCATAATCACTGTAATTTTTGTTACTTTATCATGTTTTTGCCCATTTTAGAATAAAACTCACGGTAAATTACTCATTTTTTTCGCTTTGAACGTTTTAAGCAATGTTAGAATCTTATGCAAGTTACGTACTTCACATCCACAATCACAAATCACATTATTTATCCACAGATTACTATATACAAATGTCATCTGCCAAAACAAAATTCTCACAGATTACAAAATAAATATATTGCAAACATTTAATTTTGTAATCTGTATAGTAATTTATTAATGAATTTGATGTAAAAAACTCAAAAATTATTATCATAACAACATTAATAAGCTTTTATTAATTTTACTTTATGTAATTAGATCTCCTGGCAAACAAATTATAGAGCTCAGTTCATAACAAAACTTTTAATCGGTAACGTTTACCTCATTTTGGCTATGTACTTGCACAAGTACAATAGTTGAAGCTTATTTAAAATTGCACAATTATAGATTTTTATTGGTACGTAACAAGCACAATTGCTTGCACAACACAAGAACTATAAGGCTGGCATGAAAATTTAGAATTAGTCACTTATCCTAAATAACGTTCATTTTGCCTATTTGCCCCTCTATTGTTTATTAAAAAGTATAAGTTATAATGTATACAATCGAAAAGACTAATACAATTAATACCGATTAGAACAACACCAGTACTGGAAGAATGCAAAGTGTGAAGTGACACGGTGATAGGGTAGAATTTGGTGCAAGATCACTCTTGTCTTTAGGATTCCTTAGCCAGTAATTACTTGTGCAAGTCTTAATTGTGCGAGTATAATGAATATTTACGTAATATTCATTATATATGGATGTAAGTGTACACAATTAATAATACTCTGAATTTTCATTATACTTAACCATATTACATAACTGTAAATATGTTATAAGGTCATAACATTTGGCACCCAGATTGTGAATCATTTTAGACGACGTTGCCAGGTACCAACTGATGATGTAAAAAAATAAAATATAAAAAAAATATTATGTACAAAGAATCATTACTTATAAATTAAGGTGAAATAAAATTCACATTTTCTTGGTTTAATATTTATTAAACATCAATAACAATATCTTTTTGTGCCTTTGATGAAGGTACCAAATTATCATTTAATTCAATAACATCTACGTTGGTACCAACTTGAGCACCAGAAAATAAAAGACCAATTGCTCCTTCTAATTCACTCACCCTTTTACAAACTTCGATTTCTTCTTGAATGTCTTCTTGCAATGATGTGTAAAGGCACAAGTTTTGCTCAGATAAGTGTATTTTGTTTTCAAAAACATCAATAAAAACATTTACTGCATCAATAACAACTCTTGTAAACCTTGCTTCGCCAAGGTTTCGTCTGAAGAATTTTAATAGCAAGCCTATATCTTTTTCAGGCAATCCACTGATAGCAATATGTAAAACCTTCCTTCTAAGCATTTCTTGTATTAAAGCAATTGTTTTCTCTGGAAATTTCGATGTTACATATGCTTTAAGTACAACAGATAGAGCCTTAGTGAATTCCATTTTTCTTAAGAATTTGTCAAATTCTGGTACTTTATCAGCCTTCTGTTTTGTAACTACAACATCTACTGTTTCAACATGGTCAGGTGCAAATTTAAATAAACCTTTTTTCTCTTCTGATATTGCTGGTTGTACTCTTTTTCTAATAGAGATGACTCCATCAATCATACCAACTGCTAGGACATCATCATTTTCTGATATGGCCATGCTTAGAACTGCATTTGGGAAATCAATATTGTGCACTACCTTAAATGTTGCTAAATCATATATTTTTACATGCCTATCCAATGATGCAGACATAAGTCTGCTATTGTTACTAGCTAATTTCAATGTTGTTATTGTTTTGTGGTGCTGAGAAATATTTGCTAGTAATTTCCCACCATTGAATATATCCCATACTTTTATGTCTGTACCTCCCGCACTAATAAATATACCTCCAGAAGGAAGAAATAGAGTGGATTCTACTGGACAACCATGATTAACCGTTAAAATGGTTTCATTTGATCTACAGTCATACAGCTTTACTGTATGATCATAACTACCAGACAGAATTATATCAGGTGATATTGGACTGGGTGCACCCGCTCTGATATAATCTGTGTGATCTGAAAAGCTAGCAATCTTTTCTTCAGTTGCAATGTCCCACAAGCAAACTGATTTGTCATCAGAGAAACTGAGAACTTTGACTTGATCTCTTGAGAAATATGTTCTGTGAACCTAAAATGTTTTAAATATATTTACTAATTTTATTAACAATAAAACACTTTGATTTTTATTATGAATGAATATATACATAAGTTACAAAAAAATAATTGGCTGGATTGAAAACTTGATTTAACTTACAGGTCCAGTATGGCCATTGAAAACTCGAAGAACATTCTTAGACTGAACATCAAACAACTTTACTGCCGATTCTTCACTGCCAGCAACGAGAAGCCTTCCATCTCTTCTGAAAGTACCACCATAGGCTGCTTGCACAAATTTTGAAATATTTTTTGCTACTACTTTGGTTATTGGATCATAGATCTGAAAAATATTAGGTTAGAATTGTAAGTTTTTAAGATGTATAGTTTTTATTGTTTTTACATAGACATATAAAATATTATTAAAATAAGGGACTTATTTTCTTTATATATTACCTGTATTCTAACAGAGCAGGTCGCAGCAAAATAATAAGGTTCCACTGGGCTGAAGTCTAAGTAGTCTATAGCACCAAATTCTTTGACTAGAACAGGCAACTGCAAAGGATACAAGTTGGTTACATATTGTTAAAAACAACAACTATATTTTATAAAAACTTTTAGACTTATCATTACCCCTAATTTCTTCCAGTAAATTACATCTTCGGTTAGAACTGATGCCGGTTTTTTGTATACTGCTTTGTTTGTCTTTTTGAATGGATAAGATATATGTGCCATTTTTTATTTCATGTAGTTGTTTAACTTAATAAGAAACAAAACTTTTACGCTTTTTTTCTGAATATTCAACAAATTACAAAATACAATCACATTGTTTTTATATTATGACAATGACATTTAGACGTTTGACAGTGTTAAGCACGTGCGAATTTAATATTTTCATTCACTATACATAACTGTAATTTTTCAACAATTGTCTAATTATTTCACTGATGCTCTATAAGCAGTAAAGTAAAATAATTAAATATATATATTTTTAAATGTAAATTATATGCCTAAATAAAAATAGGCATCAATCTCGTAATAAAAAATCTGTTCCCTATTTTTTTTTTCTACGTGAGCCATCTGCCATTATTATGTCAATTTATTGCTGTCAAAAATGTCATTTTGAAAAACTTGTGTTTTCTGGATATTATTGTGTAACTGTAGAATTGTTTTATATACTTTAGGCTATTTTAATATCGGTATAAAATGTTTAAATTACTTAGTAGACATGGGCGTCGGAGTGGTATAATTAATTTGTTCTGCGAGAAGAAAATTGAGGTTAGAAAAGCGAGAGTATATTATTTTTACTCTTCGGCTAATTCAGTACGATTCGCGTCTACTGGTTCTGAAGCAGGAAAAACTACGCCGTTAGTAGAAACAATTCCGGAACCACCACCAGTGCCAGACCCTACAACTCTCACTGAGATAACTGAAGCTGCTCAGACTTTAGCGGCTAATGGTGAACCCACATTTGCTAGTCTTGGACTAGGAGGATGGGGCCCTGTTGGAATCGTACAGAACTGTTTAGAATACCTACACATCTCACTTGATGTGCCTTGGTGGGGCGCCATCATGATTGGAACTATAGTTGTGAGGGTTATCATGTTTCCTCTTGTTATTATATCCCAGAGAAATACTGCAATTATGAACAATAATTTACCAGAAATTCAATTACTCCAAATGAAAATGACACAGGCTAGGCAAACCGGAAATCAGTTAGATGCAGCTCGTTATGGTCAAGAAATGATGATGTTTATGAAGGAAAAAGGTTTAAATCCATTAAAAAATCTTCTGGTTCCTCTTGCTCAAGCTCCTTTATTTATTTCATTTTTCATGGGCCTCAGAGGTATGGCAAATTGTCCAGTTGAAAGTATGACGTATGGTGGTTTATCATGGTTTACAGATTTGACTGTACCTGATCAATTCTTTATTCTACCAGTAATAACAAGTTTGACAATGTGGGCAACAATAGAAGTAGGAGTGGACGGTGCACGTCTTGATTCTCAAAACATGCACCTGATGAGGTATTTCCTCAGAGCAATCCCATTAGTTATGATACCTTTCACAATAAACTTCCCTGGAGCGATTTTAGTATACTGGTGCTCAACGAATTTCATTTCTCTTTGTCAAGTATCTTTTCTAAAGATACCAACTATACGGGAATATTTCAAAATACCTAAACTCATTAAACACACACCAGAGGCATTACCAATTAAGAAAAAAGGATTTGTTGATGGTGCAAAGGAGTCATGGACTAATATGAAATTATCGAGGGACCTTGCGGACAGACAAAGAATCGATGAAATGATTTTCACTAAAGCTGGTAAGGGACCACTGCAAAAAACTTATAAATTTGATCCGACAAAAGTAACAAAAATAGAAGCCAAGCCTAAATAATCATTAAAGTTACTGTAGTTCTAGTTTGTAGTTATGTAATAAATTTTGTTTTAATTATTTTAATACTTTTTTATTTATATTACCCACTTTTCTGGTCATATTTTATTGATAAACTGGTCACACTTTAGTGATAAACAGTACATTTTATACAAATGGTATTTTACTTAATAGGCCAATTAGGTCAGAATTTTTTTGTTTCATTCTGCAGTCCCATTTTTGTTTTGAATGTAATTGACTCTTACACAATTATTTTTTTTATAACACTCATATCTCAGATTATTTATGTAAGGCTCAAACAACAATTTGTTTCTTTTATAAGATATATAATGTTATTATACCTATTGCCAATAATGCTACAAAAACAGTTGTCTTCCATTAAATTATTTTGATTTGCATAGATGGATTATTGTAAGGTTCTTTTTTTAATTTTTATAAAAAAATAAGTCTAATGTTTGTTCAGGTTTTTCAATAATTAATTAAGCCTGAAAATCTATATTATTTGGTAGAATCAGCATTATGGTGTATTATGGTTATGCTTTGATGTCTATTTTATTTGAAATTAATGCTTTAATGAATAATAAAGTTTTTTTATTTGTTATAACATTTATGTTTTTATCATATATTTTTTTAATTGTGACATATATTGATGACTCGTGGATCAAACAAATTCATTGATATATATGAGCTTTTTAACTGGGTCTGGTAGGTCAAATCCGAAAGTATAAGGAAAATACTGCGAAAAATAATTAAAGGACTCTGGGGTCTGATTTTATCTGCATCATTAGTTTTTTAAAATTAACATTTCCCTAGTCAGGAATCGAACCCACTAATTTTGAAAAAAAAAAAGACTCCCATATATACTACCCACATACATATTACACCATCAAATAGTGTTACTTATAAGGATTAACCTTTGGGAAGTTAAAGAAGTTAAAATTCTATTAATCTCGTACAATAATTAAACCTTGAGTAGTCAATTCTTCAAGGAAACTATCAACACTCAAAAGTGGAAAGTATGAAATTAGAATATGATTTGTTATAGTGAAAGAGGTGTTGTTTACCATAGCGTTTAATTGATCAGCAAAGACGATAATTAAAAAAATTGCCTACAAAAAACATAATATTACTTTTTTTGTTAGAGTAATGATTCCTGTTCTTCATGTTTATCATTGTTATGAAACGTGCACGTCTCCCTCAAATTTCCACCATTTTTTAACAGTTTTAATATAGTTTTGCTTGAAAGGGTATACTTTCAGATTAGTCCCGAAGAATTTTCATCAAGTCTGTTTCGTAGTTTGGTTTTAAAATAAAAATAATTGAAATTAGTATACCATCCAAGCAAACAATAATTACGTATTTTGCTTTTGAAGTCGGTTCTTTTTTTGAAAACTCTTAGTTATTTTAAATAAGTAAATAAACGCATCACACTCAATGGCCCCCATTAATATCGCCTCGGGGGTCCGAAAACACGCAAAACACTAAAACACACACCCAGCCCACGACAAACATCCGTATGGCTAATACAGATGTTTGCTGTGAGCGGGGGTCGAACTCGCGACCGTTAGCGCTTCAGTTTTTAAGAGGTTTTGTTTGTAGTAAATTCATTAAGCTATAAATTTGATAACCACTATTTATTTCGACGACTATGATTGTTAGCGAGATGTAACCGAAAATTCCTAATGCTTTAGCTTCCTAGCATTGTGGTCCGTCAAATTATGGGCGTCTAGAACATGGTATGCCGTCAAAATACGAAATGTAGGAAACTGTGTCATACTATTTTCATGGTAAAAGTTTGAGTGACATACAGAAGACATAAAACGTCATCCTAGGAAATAAAAACATTAGTGACCTTTAACTCCGGAAATCATTTTTAGCTGCACTTGGATTGATGGGGACTTTTAGGATTTTGTTCAAAAATACAAAATGAAGGTTCAAGAAAACAACCATTGTAATAAAATGTGGTATATCGAGTTTAATTTTGTAGGTATACGGTTTTAATGTCTTAAAAAATATAATTTCTAAAGTATTTTATAATTAATATTATTTGCTTGTAACAATTATGTTAAACTGATATGTTACGTCCATAGCATTTAGCGTTAAAAATCTGTGTTCATTTCTAGCTACACCTAAGTATACCTCAATTCTCGTAAGGTCTGACTATGATATGTAGATTTTTTTAAATTTAAATTATATTAAATAGTTATAAGTAAAATTATGCCAAAATAAAAATGTAACATAACAAAATAAGTTTTTGACATGTAATTTAAAATTTCAATTTTATGTTCAATACAATTTTTAGGAATCAAGTGGTTGGGCTAGAAATGTAGGTCCCTACCATAAACACTAGAAATTTTTATTAATTTAAGGGTGTATTTATTATATTTCAATAAATTTTGCTTTTAAAATTATAAATCATTAAATATGTGTAATGTAGTTTTGTTTACTTTTTTCAATTCGGACTCGCCTCATATTCATACATTTAGATTTATGTGAATAAACAACTGGACCATGGACGTCTATAAGGATGGTTTTAGGTTTTTTAGTACATTGAAAGAATGGCAAGGACAAGTGTTTATATAATTTTGAAAAAACTGCGAATAGCATTAGAAATCATATCATCTTACCGGGTACCGCAACCGGTAAATAACTAATTTATTTTTGTACATTTTGGAGTTACATTATAGGCTATAACTGGTATTCTTCAAACTTAATTTGATAACGAGCGTAAAATTTTTAGAATGAAATAACCGTAACAAAAAAAAAAACAAAAACAAAAAACACGAAGCTTAAAAAATAAACGTTAAAACGTATTGCCTTAAGCGTCAATATAAACACAACAGGCTTCCTAAGTTTTTCAGAACAAAGCAAATACTAATTTACGCCGTACATAAAGAGCGGTGCGAAAAACAATTTACTTAATATTGAAATACAAATGGGAAAGCTCCAAAAATAATACGTATTGTGTTACTGGGAGCGCCGGGAGTCGGCGCGTTTGTTGGAATGTTTTCGACAGAAATAATAATAAAGAGGGAAGCCATAGCTGTTCGAACAAAGCAAAGATCTCAAAGGATGAATGCTTAGAACGCAATTTCATATTTGTAAAGTTGTAAGACGAATATTGTAATGTAATATATATTATTACAAATGCTTTAGTAAATATATCCCACTGATTATGATATTTTTTATCTCAACTGACTGCAATGTTATTGAATCAATTAACCATAAGTTCAAAAGGTTTTCAAAGAATACTGACCGTATTGAGTTGGGGTTGCTCTGGATAGAATTACCTTAAGTTAATTCATTGCCTTAATTTTCTTTTTTATCTAGACATAAATAATTATACAAATTAGTAGGCATGTTTAATTAATATAACTGTAAAAAATCTTTAAAACGAATTCATAAATTGGAAAGATACAGCGTGACATTAGTTGTAGGGGAGACCATGGATGAACGTAACAGTTTTAAATTTTCTTCAAAGAGCTTTTTGAATATCAATTTCTAATTAGTACACATGACATACATAAACAAGCAACTGAGGTAAGGGGGTTTGAGAAAGGCACATAGCAGTGATACAGCCATCTGTGCAGCTAATATATGTAATTCATTCAAAAACTTCTTTGTTACGTTCATCCCGTGTTACTTTTAAACATTTTGGATGTCAGTCGAAAAAAATTTATATATTTATACCTTCATAAGCTGCCTTTTCTATAACTAGGTTGTTAATGATACTTTTAGAGGGTACATAATATATCTTTCCCTGTCGGGGATTCGAACTTAATCCTACTTTCTCAGAGTTTCTGCAGCTGCGCCGACATTATAATTACAATAGTACTGTAATTGATTTACTTTTCTATTCTATTTTGTTTCAAACAAGTTGGGCTTTTCATTTACAATGTACCTAATTAAAAAATGAATAATATTATTACCTACAAATATAAAGGTAGTTACGTACGTTTCAACTATATATAATGTATAGAAGTTGCTAAAAGAAGTTACTAAATTAATGAAATAAAAAATATATTTCTAATACGTGTATTAAATTCATTGAAAGTAATACTGGTTTTCGTAGAAATAAATATGATAACAATATCGTCTTCTTTTTAACTTATATCTTATAATTCACTGTTTTCAAAGAAGCGATAAAATTAAAAGAAAGTGTAAACTCTATGGGATAACTCACAATTATCTGCTTTTCTCTTTAATACTGCGTACAAATAACTCACAAGAATAAAATAAAAGAGTAGAAGATAAGTACGTCCCAGACACCGGTCGCTTGCCGTGTCCCGAAGATTTATACGACAAATCTGCGGAACGGAAGAATATTACTGTTCCCCGAGTGATATATGTTTCACCTGCTGACTGACATGTACCTTGGAGAATTGGACAGGAAATCCTTTAGTGAAGTAAGCTGTTAAAATAACTGAACCTCTAAATGAATCCTTTGATAATATTATCTTGGCGCTGATAATTTACCCAATTACATAGTATGTAAGTTGTGATATTGGGTATATCGTATAGGTGCTATATCTTATTTATTTAAACGAGCAATTTTCATATGTATGTATTAATATAATCAGCATTTCAGAAACGGCTTCAATGATTTTTATGAAATTTAGTATGCAGGTGGTTTCGGGGACGATAAATCGATCTAGCTAGGTTTTATTTTTAGAAATCTATCTAAAACCTTTATACGAGCAATTCTTGTATATACATATATCAAAATCGAAAAATATTACTTATATTTCATGAGTATGTAATATGTATCTAAATATAATTTTCAAAAAACATGATAAAAAAAATACCGAGTAAAGCACGGTCACCCAGGTACTAATTCATTAAAATAAAAGTGTTTAAAAAATGTCTGTAATATCTACTGCAATTTAATAATATAATTGTAATTGCGAATAAAAATGTCGTAACAGCATTTTACACTGAATCGATGCTCTAAAGTTTGTTAATATGCAATGAAACCGTTTTATGTCAAATAAATAAACGTTAATTATCTTTTCAGCGCTAATACAATAGCCGGGGTCGTAGTCGCGTGTTTTCAGGGGATTTGTCCAAGTGCCTCGTCTCTAGCGCCCATGGGCACACTAAAGGAGATATACTGGTGCTATTTCCATCTTTACACCCCTTATATTTCATTTTACGACCAAAATTTGGTGCATATTTTTTTGTTTGGGAAAGTCATTTGATTTGATTTGTGTATTACAATATTATCTATACAAATAAATAAAAATTGAATTGTCTGTTTACATTTACATATATATTAATATACGTAAAGCAAACCCCTTATTACGACAATTGCGCGGACGGAGGATATCGTTTATATAGAGAAGTAGTGCAGAATGTTAATATTTTTTTAAAATTATGCATAAAAAACCTTTAAATCAATTAAAAATATATAAAATCATTACACACACTATCACGTATTTGACTCTCACACGAATATTATTTATTGCTCTTTGGTTATTACTCTTGTATTTATTGTTAACGCCTGTGGTCAAATTGAGAATGGATTATCTGTGGTCAATCTTGAAATTCGTTGAAAATTTAATGAACTACAGTTGAATTCCGACCGCTAGACGATCACTAGTATTATTAATCGTTTTTCGCTTTTTTTTAGACGGGATTTTGCTCTGAGTTTGCAGCGGAGAGTGGCGAAAGTGCGTTCTTCCCCTCCAGTGCGCTCGGAGCGCTGAGACGGCATGAGCACCGAAGGGCTCTCACGACGACGTGTTGCGCCCGTCTCTGAGAGGAGCGTGGGCGTGGGCCGCCGAAAAGCAGGTCTTGGTCCAGGGGATCGAACGAGATTTTTCCCTACGAGCAGCGAGGGGTGCGGGGAGGGCAAGATCACACTTTGCCCTCCTGAGACGACCTCCGCCAGCCACGAGCGGAGCGTCGCACGGGAGGGGCAGGGGATGCGCATGCGCAAGCGATCCCGAGGCCTCCCCATTTCCGTGCTGAGAAAGGCCATCGCAGGTTTCGATCCGATCATCCCCCCAGGAATCGAGATCCTTTTCGAAAATTTCCTCTACGTAAACAAAAAAACAAAATACGGGATTTTGCAAATTTCTATCCTAAGGGTAGAGCGGGGATTGGAAGGTTGTAAAAAATTCGTATTTTAAGTGAATGTGAAACCGCGAGAGGTCGCTAGTAAAACATATAAGTACTGTAAAAATATGTGAATATTTTTACAGTACTTACTCGTACAAAAAAACATACCAGTTTATAAAATTTTGTCTGTTTGGTTGTTCAAGCCAATCTCTGATACGATTTTGATGGGATTTAGTAAAATATGCTACATTTATTAAAAAAATTAAATAAAAATTTATAAGGTTGTCATTGAGGACAAGGTCTCGGTTAGTAGGTTGCCTTCATATACAGTTTGAGTTTTATAACTGGGCGTGGCAGGCAAAACTCGAAACTATAATATATAAAAAGCGAAAATAAACTTCTTAAATGACCATAAGAACCGATTATTGATGAAAACTAAAAATGTGTCATTAGTTTTTCGAATATCACACCTATATTATCGCATCTGATAATTTTACTTATAAGGACAAATTTTTGGGAAGTTATACTATACAACAAACTAAAGGAAAAGGGTTATTTTTTTTTTACAAGATACCATTAAATTCGTACATTAATTACACCTTAAGTGTCAAATATCTGCGATCCCGCGGCCTCTCCATTTCCGTGCTGAGAAAGGCCATCGCAGGGGTTTTAGTGGGTATAAATCGCCACATAACCCGATCTCCCCCCCAGGAATCGGGTATCTTTTCGAAGATTTCCCCTGCGAAAAAAAAAAGTGTCAAATATCTACTAAGTCAATACTTCAAAATTATTGAAACTCAAAAGTTAAAACTTGGAATATTTACTAATCCTACAACAATTATGTTTTCGAGTTACTTGTGACGTTTCTTTAGAGTTACATCTAAATATCAAGACTATTTATTGTCATAATCAAAGTACATTATCATAACTATTGCGGGTTGCGGGCACGTACGATATGATTTGTTCCCGTCCCTCTAATAACGATTCAACCCCGATATTATCGGAACATGCTTGAATATTGGACGAAGTTCCGATACACTGGCAGTTTATTGCGCTAATATGTTGTTTGGGTCGTCGATCGAATGATGCCAGTGGTTTATAGGTTTATTTTCATTTGAATAGATAATTTCCATCATATAGGTATTTTGATTGCTAAGATTAAAATAAAACGAACCAATTTCAAAAGCAAAATCGCAGTTTCGATAACTTGGAAAAACTTATACCAGTTATCTCGATTTAAAAATCAAACTATAGATTCGATTTCGATTAAATGATTCTATGGAATGAGTGTATCTTTTTAAATAAAAAAAAAACTTCAAAATCGGTTAGCAAATTAGTTAACAATGATTAAAAAAAACTTCGAATTGAGTAATTCTTTTTCTGAAACTAAAATTATCTAAAGTTTATTTAACGGGTTGTTTTTAATAGACTTAGTTGATATAGATACTTTACTAATAAATGATGTTTGAAAATAGATAGATAGATAGGTAGAAAAATAGATAGATATAAAATATAGAGGTATAAGAAAGAATCTGAGAATACGCCGTCTCCATCGCCGTGCACGTTAAATAATCTGGAGCATTTTAAAAATACATTTTTAGCTTTATTTTAAATTAAAAAATATATTTAAATAATATGTTGAATTTAAACTTAGTACGTGATTTGATATTCTAGCAGTGAAATGAGTCAAATACAGCGAGAGACACGCAAACGACTCAATTTGTCTGAAAGCAGTCGTTTGTCGAAATAAATTATGTTCAAGGGAGTTGTTAGCCGAAAGTGCTATCTGTGGGTAGGTAATAGTACTTTGAGCGACTTGTACTAACTGTGACTGGATCCTGAGGAAGATAAAGTGGATATAATAAACAGTATTAGAAATTTTGAAGAATTTTTTGATGGAGGTTGCATCATCTCGGTCTAAACGTAAGTTTATTATGTTTTTCAATACAATTTCATCTGGTTGTAACAAAAATCTTATATGAACAATAAATACTATATTTATTTTCAATTCCATGACCCAGTGAACTTCGTATTAACGACACATTTAAAATGTGATCAAAATTTAATACAATTTTTTTATTTTTAAAGTATAACTGTTTTGTATTCCAACAAAACAGTCCAAAGATTTCGGACCTCATATTACATCTATGAAACAGATAAACACAGAACTAGGTTTCTACAAAATTTTTCAGTCTGTGCCAGGAAATGACATGCAAAAGTTTTTACTTGGCACAGACAAAATGTTCAAAATGTTGTTGAAAATATGCATTTTATACTATTTAGTTTACTTGTTTTCATTTGGAAGTCAGTAATTTTTTTTTATTTATTTCTAAAAAGACACAACTGTTTCTTAGCAACAGTTCATATTAGAATATTAAATTATTGTTTTTAGTATTTTTCTATACTTATTATTTATGTTTCTCGCCGTTTAAACTGTCCCTGAACTTTTACAAATATTTTAAGATGATTGCCTAATCGGTCTAGCCATTCACGAGTTTTAGCGAGACAAACGAACAGCAATTCATTTATATATAAATATATAGATTTTCGAACGTATTCTTTGACATTTTTATTTTTACTTAAAACGACACAGAACGCGAGTAACAGATAATAGACTAATAAAAAAAAACTAATATATTTAGACGAATGGTTTTTTAAACGGGCATAAGTTATGAACAAATGTGTCTTGAAGTGTTCTTGAATACAAATTAAGCGAACGGTGCAATATCGCGGAGTGATGTGACGTTAACGCTCCCCAATAGTCGAAACGTTCGGAATTTTTCATTTTGAAATGATCATTCGAGTGTTGCGCTTCCAATATTCAGAAGGGACTTCAATTTCGCCCGTCCAACTCGTAGTTTTAAAATATAATTCAATTTCCTGTTTTCAGCGTCTACGATATTCATAAGCAATAAATGTATACATTTTTAGTACGTATATTTTAGATACTGAATATGATTCCTAGTTTAAATTTAAAATTAGAACATGTATGCACTTTTTTATAGTTTCTTTTTTTCTAATTTTAGAAAGACAAACTTATGTACAGCAGACATATGTACATAAGTAAGAAATAAGTTTATGTGTAGACTGTTAACATCTCATTTTTTAAATATCACACAAAAATATGCCTCCAATGATTTGTAATTTTAATGGCACGATTGTTCTACATCCGCTATTAATGCAGGCTAACACCATGTATTTGAAGTATAATGGATAAACCATTATTATTATTTTTTTAATACCACATGTTTTAGCCGATTTAATTTAATAAAATTCATTTATTTTTGACTTAAAACTTGATTTTATTGATGCAGCAATGCTATTCATTATAAATATTCTATTGCAATTTGTCCGGAAAAACATAGTGTCATTTGGTGACCCTGTATAAACACTGTATACTGGTGTTTCAGCGAAAGCGGATTGGAAGCAATTTGGCAGAGAATGAAAGCCGAATATGGTAATATTTGAGAGTAATTCAGATACGGCGATGTTTGAGAGTAATTAATGGGAAAGTATGAAGTTTTTAAAACTCGCATTGAAAACGATTTTTAAAACTATATACCTACAGATATAGAAAAGGTATATACACGTATCTAATTGATCTTTTTGTGTTTTGGTTGAAAGGTTAACAGATGGAAAATATTTAAAAATGTACCGTGTATACTTTTATAATTAAAATAAAATAAATTATAAATAACGGTTTGCGTTTCATTCCTTTATATTATTGTTATTACCTCTTTTAATATAAATATGCTTTACTACAGTTCGAATTTCTAAGTCTAATTTATTAAATTTACTTTATTACGTTATAAATGTTATGTTAAGAAGATTTTTATGTAACACACGGCACAATAGATATTAATTTCCATAACTCCAACCGTTTTTAGGTCACGTATTGTATTATTTGATCTCGACCTCAATAAACGTTTCTATTTATATTTATTTGTTGTAGCGAATAAGATAGAAAGCTAGTAGTTTTGAGCTTACTAAAGAAAATGCTAAGGACTTGACTAGCTCTTGATTTTAAGAACAGCTTAGCGAGAACGTTTGATTTATGAGAAGGCTTAAAATATAAGTTTCTAGCATTGAAGAAAAGGGTGCAATTAGTGCGTGAAAAAAATCTTAATATTCTATATTATGAGTAGTATTGTATATTTGTATAGTATATATTTATGTTATTTGTATTTTTAATATAAAACAAGCTGTGCCCCACTGTTTCACCCGCGTTAATATGTGGAAAAATTTTAATAATATATTTTTACCTTCGCTACTTGAATCGGATATTGTTAACTATTTCAATGGTTTCGATTTTTTTCTAATCATCTGTATTATTTATTAATTAAAATAATATTTTTTTAAACAAAAGTAACCTACGATACTCACTATAATATTAGGTATTTGTAAGTAAGAGTCCCGTCAAAATCGGTCCAGCCGTTTCAGAGATTAGCTGGAACAAACAGACAGACAGATGAAAATTTTTTTTAAATGTATTTTTGATGAAAGTACCGTACATACTTTACATACTTATGTATTTAGTAAAAAGCTGTTAATTGGAAATTACAATTTTAATTTTCTTTATTTATTTTGGTCAATTTTTATTCTATTGTCTATTTATACACATTTTTGTATTTTTTTTCTTTAAATTGTAACTCGTCAGGGTCGTCTGGAAAAAATTGCTTTTAAACGATAAGGTCGTCTCATTGTATAAACTTAACTGTTTTTATTTTGTTACAATTTAAAACGTTTATCTCTTTATGTTGTGTACGATAAAGCAATAAATAAAAGAATAAATATAAGGTCTTCGAGCTGTAAGTAATAAAAAAAATATACATACGAGAAAATTTTTTTTTGTCATTTCACGTTATGTAAATTAAATACTGTAATGTTAATACTATTATTAAATAACTCTGTTTTCTTGAGGAGTAAGCTTCTTAACCGTCTCGCTTAAGCTACACTGAGAACAGGATGACGTCTGACGAGTAATTTCGCAGAAATGTGTGCTTTCACATTGAAATGTGGAAGAGAAGTCTTGTATTATAATAATTTATATAAGATATGCCATGTGAGTATTAGTGCATCAAGTAGACGTAATCTTCTATATTAATAAAGAGACAGCCAATTTTGTTTGTGCGAAGTAAACTTTGAAACTACTGACACCTATTTAAAAAATTATAGTATATATATACATATATATATATATATATATATATATATATATATATATATATATATATATATATATACTATACGAAGAAGGATAGTCGCATAATCCAAAACCTAACTACAATATAATTGTAACAATCTAAAATATGGCAATTTCTTTTAAAATTCTTATCTCTTTAATATTATTTCAAGTTTTTCTATACGAAAACCCGACACTGTCTCGATCAGTCGGATAGCTATGAACAAATATGCGTTGGAGTGTTCTTGAATACAAATTAAGCAGATGCAATTTTACGGAGAGATGAGACGTTTCGAACGCTTTCCATAAATTGAACATTTGCAAATTTTGCACTTTTTAAAGATTATAAATGTATTACGTTCCGATATTTGGGAAAAGCTCTATTTTGCTTATGTTTAATGAGATAACTTATGATTTGTACAGCGTTTTTCTAATTCTTTATCATACATAACACTAGCAGTTCCTTGTAGCTTTGCTCGCGTATACTTAGGAACGTGATACCTATCAAACTTTCAACTCTCTTTTTAACCCCTTAGGGGATAGATACTCAAAAATCGTTTCTTACGCACTTAGACAGAAACGTTCAAAAATTTCATGTTTCTAGACTCAGCGGTTTTAGGTCTGCGTTGATCGAGGAGAAGAAGAGGGAGCGGATCTAGGAGAAAAAGAGGGAGCGGATCTAGGAGAAGAGGAGAGACCAAGCTTATTCCCCCTATATTCGTTCCAAGCTTAATGACTGAATAAGGATATATTGCACGCTTTTTAACAGTTTTAGAGTTTATCTCAACAAAACTTATTCTTTACCAAGATTTTATTCGGGTCACAATCCTCTCACCAAATCAAAATTCTGGACCCAGTACTGGTTAAGCCAACTCAAAAAAAAAAAAACAATATCTCAAATCAGCCGAAGTAACTAAGAGAAAAATATAATTATTTTCTATTTTATTACCTTACGAAGGGGAAGATTAATTGATAGTTATATGAGAATCTTTATTCAGAAAGAGATTCACGTTTATTCTAATGTATAAAGATGGTGGAAGACAACGTTATTTGCGAAGACGTACATCGGCCGTTTATCACACTCTCGCATGTTAAATCCGTATTTATTACGAGCCATAGAATGTGAGAAACTCAAATTATATGATACAGAGTTACATGTTAGGTATTAAAAAATGTTTTTATTTTGAATTAAGTTTTTTGTATATATAAAAAAATGTCATGTATCTGTATCAAAGATAAATAATTAAAAATGTTTATTGATTATATTGATCCAATCTCTAACAAGCTTCACAGGATCACCCACTGGGCTAATCTGAATTCCCAAAAGTTTAATGAAAACCGCTACAGCTGCTTTAGCGTCCATACATACGTATTAACAATTTTCTTTGTAAGTGATATGTATAGCCAAGTGAATAAGTTAAAGACATTTGACTTCGATTTTGTGATGTAGTAAAAAAATATCATATCGGCATCAAGAAGCAGACAATTTATTAATGTTTTCAATAAGTGTTTTAAATATACACATTGATTCATGAGGATGGGTCGGTAGGGAAAATTAGAAGGTGTTTTGTTGTTGGTAAACACGATGATTTTCAGGAACTGTTGTTGTTTATAGTGTGCGCGCATCGGAGTCACGTAGCAGAGAGCGAGCGCTGTAAACCGGATCCCAATAGTAATAATGTCACAGAGTATCACTGTTACAAATGTCACAGACTATACAGTCACTTGACAGCCCATAAACCTTACGCCGATTGAGCGCAAATATATGATAAAGAAACTATCTAATCAACGATTATAGAACACCTCCCCCTTTAAGATATACTCCTCTAAAACATATAATATTATTATATAATTTACATAATATTAATACTTAACAATTTTTAAACTTATATGTCACAGATTATAAATTTGTTTGGGCTTGACAGTTCGTCCGCTTCGTGTTACATAATGTTTATTGTTTACATTATAATTAGTATGATTATTATTATTACAATTATCATTTGATATATCATTTTCAATTGGTACATAATTATTAGTAAAATTTTCTACATCACTATATGACTTTCTCAAATGAAAACTATTGCGTCTAAATGGTCTCATATTAATATTTTTACTAATCATGTATGACCTAGGCTCTTTACATTTATTAACAATAATACCTTTTTTCCAATAGCTATCTTGCTCTGTACGATATACAACATGATCACCAGTTTCAAATTTAACCTCTTTCTTTTTAGCAAATCTGTCATGATAAGATTTAGTTACCTGTTGTTTTAAAGTCAATAATTTATGTATGTTTGTTACAACTTTAGGTTCTAAGTATGATGAACATGATGGAATATTTGACCTTATGTTTCTACTATTTAATATTTGAGAAGGAGACACAGACAACCCAGATAAGGGGCTATTATTATAACTCATTAAATAATCACGATAATCTTTACCATCCTCCATGGCTTTTTTAATAATATTTTTACTTATATTAACTGCTTTCTCAGCCATGCCATTACTACGAGGATAATGTGGACTACTTGTAATAATAGTAATATCTTTAGACTTATAATATTCAATACATTCATAAGATTTAAAGGGATTATTATCAGCTATAATTATTACTGGATATCCAAATCTAGTGAAAACTTCTTGCATACAGTCAATGACAGATCTAGAATTCTTATTTGATAAAGGTCTTATTTCAATCCAATGTGACAAATAATCTACTATTATAAGATATGATTTACCTGCATATTCCATAATGTCCATTCCTACTTTATAGAATCTATATTTAGGTATTTTGTGAGGCAAAATAGGTTCATGTACATTGGCAGGTCTATATTTTTCACAAGTTCTACATTTTGATATGAAAGTTTGAATATCTACAGACAAACCAGGCCAATAGAACAACTGTCTAGCTTTGGATATGCATTTACTAATCCCTATATGTCCTTCATGTACTAAATTAATGACATATGATTGAAGTTTACTAGGAACTACAATTCTATTATTAAAAAATAAAAATCCATCATAAACATACAACTGGTCTTTTATTTTTGAAAAATGTTTACAACTTTCACTTAATTTACTTGGCCAACCATGATAATAATAATTACATATTTTTGACAATACAGGATCATTATAGGTTTCATTTCTGAAAATAGTTTTTCTTTCATCTGACATTGGTAAATGTTTTGACACAGTATGTACCATTTGTAACATCTCATTATCATGTTCTGTATATTTTAAACTATTTCTTGACAACATATCAGCAAAGTGTACAAATTTACCAGGAACATAATATACATTTAACTTATACATTAACAATTTTAATCTTAATCTTTTTAAACGGGGAGAACCAATTTTACTTATATGTTTATTCATAATAGATACAATAGGTTTATGATCAGTTTGTATATCAATATCAGAGCCATATATATATTTATGAAATTTTTTAGTACCAAATTGAATAGCTAACAATTCTTTTTCTGTTTGTCCATAATTAAGTTCACAATCATTCATTGTTCTAGAAACACATGCAATTAATTTAAATTTACCAAAACTATCAGGTTGAAACATACAGCATCCTAAACCATTACTAGATGCATCACATTGTAACACAATTTTCTTATTAGGATCAAATGGACTGAGAGCTGGTGCACTACTCACCTTATCTTTTAACATAGAGAACACTTTATCATGTAATGGTAACCACATAAATTCAATATTATGTTTTAAAAGCTTACAGAGTGGTGACATTAATTCTGCCATTTCGGGTACATATCTTCTGACATAATTAAATGAACCAATAATCCTTAACAACTCATCTCTATTAGTGGGTGGCTTTAGTTTTAACAAAGACTCTACTCTAGTTTTATCAATTGACATTCCATGTTCATTAAAAATTTGACCAACATATTTAACTTCACTTTGCCTAAATTGAAATTTATTTTTATTAAAAACAACCCCTATCTCTTTGGCTTTTAACATAACACTCAATAAAGCCCTATCATGATCCTCAATGGTGTCCCCCATAACTAGTATGTCATCAGCCCATACTACAACATTATTAAGTTTATTAAAATAAGATTCTAATATGTCTTGAAAAAGTTCTGGAGCATTCATTAGACCATAAGGTAGAACTAGATATCTATAAACACCAAATGGTGTTGCAAAACAACATTTCCAAGATGAATTTTCATCTAAAGTTATATGATGAAAACCTTCTGATAAATCTAAAACTGAAAAATATTTTTTTCCTTTTAACTTTATGGCAAGCTCATCTAGTGTAGGCAACAATTTAGGTTTTTTTACTATATATTTATTAAGATCAGAAGGATCCAAACACAATCTAACCTTTTTATTGGGTTTTTCAACGAGTACAATCCTGTTTATGCATGAATTTTCTTGAATTTTATCTACTTTTACAATTGATTTTCTACTCTCTAATCTATTTAGCTCATTTTTTAACGGTTCAATAAGACAATTAGCAATCCTAGACGGTGGATAACAGATTTGTTGATCAAATGTTCTAGTTACAATACTATATGTACCTGGAAGTTTACCTATGCCTTGGAAAACACTTTGATGTTCCATTATGAACTTTTCCTTTGACTTATCCAATTTGGACTCTATATTATTAACTCTTTTTACTAAATTTAGAGATATACACCCCGGTAATCCCAACAACATAGATTTACACTTAACTATGATAAAATTTTCAAAACTTTTCATATTTTTAAATTTACACATTAAGTTAACCATTCCTATTGGTTTAACTACACTACCTTCAAAAGATTCTAATTTGATATTTGTATTTAACAATTTAATATTTAGTTTCTTATTTATTTTATTAAAAATTTCTAATGGCATAATGCTAACGTCAGCACCTGTATGTAGTTTACATTTAACTGGAAAATTTTCAATAATTATATTCTCATACCAATTATTTCTACTTACATTTATACTTGATTTTATTGTAGCCATATTACAATAGACCGGACACATGTCTACTGGGCCAGAATCATCACTTTCCGCGCACTTTAACACTTGTTGCACCTTATTATGTACTTTACAGCTGACTGCAAAGTGGTTCTTGATACCACACTTCTTGCACCTCTTGCCGAAGGCCGGACACTGCCTGGGACCATGGTTTCGTTGACACCTCCTGCACTTGAAGACGCCCTTCTCGATCTTGTTCTGGAGCTTATTGGAATCTATTTCCAATGTGGGGTTCATCTCCTTCACTTGCAGTTTACTCTGTTCTGATGTTCTACAAAAGTTTGTAGCCTTCTCTAGGGTTAGGTTGTCTATACGTAGGAGATTTTCTTGCATACCTTTGTCGCTGATACCCTGGACTATCTTGTCCCTCAGGAGCTGGTCTTCGATGGGTTCGTTTTTGCTTTGATAGTTGCAATTTAACTGTAATTGCTTGCAGTCAGTAAAAAAATTGTCAAAACTTTCGCCCTGCTTCTGTTTCCTCTCGTTAAATTTGTATCTTTCGAAGACTTCGTTAACACGTGGACTCACATACTTTTCAATAGCGGCCATTACGCTATCGTAATTATTCTGTTTTTCGTGCGTCAGCGGTATTGTTAGCAGTACTCTGGATGCCTCGATGCCTAGCATGTTTCTCAGGAGTGCTATTTTGACCTTATCGTTACTTACATCTTGTTCTGTCGTAAGCATGTAGTCTTCGAAGGATGTGCGCCATATTTTCCACTCCGACGCAGCATTGGGGGCCCGTAGGTCGAAATTCGGTGGGAGTTTTACGAATCGATCCATCTTGTAATCGTATTTAATCCAATGTTTAAACTTACGAATCTCGTTCTTATTTTCTTATTGCGACTGCGCCATGTTTTGTTGTTGGTAAACACGATGATTTTCAGGAACTGTTGTTGTTTATAGTGTGCGCGCATCGGAGTCACGTAGCAGAGAGCGAGCGCTGTAAACCGGATCCCAATAGTAATAATGTCACAGAGTATCACTGTTACAAATGTCACAGACTATACAGTCACTTGACAGCCCATAAACCTTACGCCGATTGAGCGCAAATATATGATAAAGAAACTATCTAATCAACGATTATAGAACAGAAGGAAAACTCTTTTTACCTAAAATAATCTTTAAGTAAGTGTAAGAAGTAAATATTTGTGAAGCGCCATCGGTGTACTGATAAATGTGGACCATTATAACATTTATTTCTGTTAACCTATTCTATTGATTTATGCAATAAAGAAGACAAACAATTGAAAAAACTACCAGGTATATAGAAGTATAGAATTTTTCTGCAAATCTGTTGATGCAGTTTTTCTCAACTTCAATATTGATAACATGGTTTCTTTGAATTAATTTATCTAGGTCAGAGAGTTTAGTCTTTTCTCTACTGACCCATCTTCATGAATCAGCTATATATAAAATTGTAAACTGTACGTACCCTCTACCAAGAGCTCCATTAACTATCAAAACGTACTCAACGTTACGAAAGAATAATACACAATCGAGCCATTCGTAATTGAACAGGATTTTCTTTCATTATTATGCTTTTTTATAACATAAAATATAGTACTTACTTAAAAAGGTCTTATATAAATAGTATTTACGTGTAAGACGAGAATCTCTAGTAACCAATATTAAACAACTCGGCCACCGATTAATAGATATAATGCTATATAACGCGATTGACTTTTAATTATGGTCCTTAAAAATGAGGACTTCTATAAGTGTCAACTCATCATAATCCGCATAGAAATTTCAGAATTTTTACTTGTAAAAAAGTGAAATATTTGAGCACCACTGCGTTCTCGCGTAACTTCTACAGCGTGAATGGCACACATTCCTAGCAATAAATTAGAGAAAAATAAACACTTTCTATAGAACACAGAAGTGAGGAGTCCAATTGTCCAAAAAAGGCTACGAATAAATAATACGGAATGTTATATGTTAAACTTATGGAACATTTGAATGATTATTTGATCTTTATATACCGATTTGTCGTTGTTCGTTGAGGAGTTTCTTTCCTAAAGAATTCGGTTGGTTTACATCAAATCTCTTTTTCAGCGTTTATATGGAATCATTTTCAAGACATAAAAGCTATATAATAAAACAATATTGAATGTTCTTCAATAAAAATCTTATTTGAAAGCAATATCCATTTCTATTACGTAAATAACTTTATTAAATACTAAACAATATATGAAACGTTTTTCGGAATATTTTCAAGTATCGCGATATTACTTCTCCGAGACGCTTTGGCTCGTTTTAAGATGTAAATAAAAAGTATTATTTAGCTGTGAAATAAGTATTTCATTTTTGTATATGTGACATTCTTAAACAATCCTGTTAAATACGTGACTATAATAGGTAAAAAAAAAATTTGGAGTTAATCATTTGCTTTTTTAACTGGGCGTGGTAGGCCAAATCTGAAAGTATAAAAAAGAGCGAAGCATAAAAGACCGTAGGGGCCCATTTTAATAAAAACTAAAACTGCATTATAAGTTTTTTTTTTTAAATCATTTTCCTAGCCAGGAATCGAACCTCCTTCTTGGATCGGCAGAGGTGGGCCAATGCCATGGCCTGCTAGGTCATCGGATATAACCTTTAGATTTTCACATCTGGGGACGCGCAAAAGATCTAGTTTACGACACAGAAATCCAAAGTGGGGAGCACTTAATTAGAAAAATAAATGAAGCATTTGCAATTGTGAAAGAAGAAATTACTTTAAAAATTTCTACAACAGAAGTTAGGCGTCGGGCTCGTTTATGCTTTAGAAACCAGGGTGAACATTTTGAAAATTTAGGATAAATCACAGTTTTTAATTTAGTGATTTAATTTATAGTCGTACAATTGTAATTTAAATGACATAACTTGAAATCTTTTACAACATTTAATTTAAATTATTGCAATTGTTGATCGGCTAAAATACGAATTGTGTTAAACGACAAAATATGTTAAATGTGGTACTTATACCATTTTAAACAGCATAAATTAGGGAAGTTTTTAAAAGTATCTGAACAACTTGCACTGTTTTATTTTTAATAAAAAATGCCTTTGAAATTATCATCAACTTTGACACTAATCTCTTTGGCTACATTCTAAGCAATTTTATTAACGTTTTTAACTTAATTTAATATTAATGAATAGGTGGTACGGAACACTTACTTATCAGAGTAACAAATCATAAGAAAAAGACAAAAAATCAGTATTCATTTAGTGGAGTTTTTCCAAAAAAGTACAAAATCGCGATTTTCTCGAAAACTGTAAAACTTGGTACTAAGGGAAATGACGTTAAATAGACTCTAAATTACCTCTTCTATCACGTCTCCAAAAGTTTGCATCGACACGCCTGGCACCCTGTATATAGATAGATTAATTCTGCACCCCTGTGGTAGTAGTGTTATTTACAAATAAATGTTTTATTTATTATTATTAAATAAATAACCCTAAAAAGGTCACTAATTAAGTATTAGAAAAACTTACTAGGAGTTTATAGCAATTATCAAACTAATGCCATTTATTAGTTACCGACTTCATGCAAATCTGTCGTCGGATGAAAGTGACACCGCAGTGGATCACACGGTCGGACGCCTGACAGACAAGCGGGAACTTCGACCACACGGAATGATTGCGTCTCACGCTTCACCGCCTTCGCCTGCCTATGACTTTGGATTCGGATTTGCGAATTGCCAATTAGTGTTTAAATAACACTTTATTTTTATAAAGATCAACATGCTAATTGGACGGGGACAGTCGCTCTCTGTAATTGTCATTTTGTGATTTAATTTGTATTATTATAAACGATATTCGCCTTAACGTCTGAAATAAATCTTTAAAGCGAGAAATACACTTAAAATTTTGTTTGCAGACTTTCAAAAAGATTCAGATAAGGTGTTGAAATTTTCATTTATTTTACATGCTTTTTTAATGTGTGTATGTATGTTACTATGTTTGTTCAGATGGAATCTTGCAACTCAATTTTGAAGCAGATATCTTAAACCTATTGAGCTAAATTTTGGTATATACGTTTAGCTTGGGTAACAATGCATGAGTGGTGTATGACGTCATCCTAAATCCAACACGATGGCACATCCAAGATGGCAGATTAGTTCTTTTTAATAAAGGTATTCAATGAAAGGTCTAAGAAAGCATTTCTAAAAATAAAGTGACGCCACTCAAAATTCAACATGGTGAACACCCAAGATAGCGAACTAGTTATTTTTAATGCTTTTCTACAATATGGGTATCAAATGAAAGGACTTGGTGAGAATAATAATAGGAATTAAAACAAAAAAATTGGTCGCTTCAAACTGTTGTAGATAATATTTATTTTTTGCCTTTTAATTTATTTCTACCAATTAAATTGAAGTCGGTTCATATTTATTAGAAAAATATATTTTACACTTTCAAATTATGAAAATAGTAAGGCAGTACCTATTTACCTAAGTTACAATAGCCTAATGTCAATTGCTTATCGTCATTAATAAGTATCGCTTTTTCCGATGCCGGGTTGTTAATTGTTGAGGAGTTCTCCCGGTATTGCACCATTAGCTCCACAATATTAAATGCATTGCGACGAACAGAAATTGCTCTTGAACACTTGTCATTGAGTAGTTCCGGTGGCCATCTGTTGTCTTAATCATCAGTTTAACTTCACCAAATGTGGCTTTTCAATAAATTCACGAGTTATTATCAAAAACTAAACTTGAATCGACATAGGTGTGCCTACAAAATTTGAAGAGTTCCCTATATTTTTCCAGGACCCCATTATCTGATCCTGACCTGATCACAATGGGACCATCTTGGAAGTACGCCCTTTCAGACAAAAAAACCTTGAAAGATTTTAACTTTTACAATTTTCAAACTAAGTAAATACGAGTACCCACTTAAATCTCGCGTCAAGCTTTTATATACAAATTGTGTGACAGAAGACTACATATTTTAAAAGCAAAAGTAAATCGTTTCTGATATTTAACAAATCTCCTAAAAGAACCTCATCGAGTAATCTTATTGACACAATATAATTTTCTACTGAAGAATTTCTCACTTTTCGCTATTATCAAATACATTATACTTAAATATCTACTATTTATTAAACGTTGATCCATAATGAAATAACAAAGAGCTTTAAATGAAACATTCGTGGAATTCATTACGTTAAATAATGTAAAAGAGTTTTCATTGACCGCGATAATCGTATCTGCTTTGTTCATATCGAATTTGTGTTAATATCATTATCGAATTATAATAATCATAATTATAATACAATATTTTCCCAATTAAAAAGATGTTAAAATAATTCCATTTTTTTGATTTAATGAACATGACCGCGGCTATTAATTCCTTAATTAAGAATGCTGTTTTAACGTTTTTTACTTTATTATGATATTTGTTATTTTATTTAATAGGGGTTGAGGAATAATATTTGATTACGTATAGGTATTTTTTTTATTTGCATTGACTTTGACAACAATGATTGTATGTTGTATGTGCGTTACTTAACAACGCCGTGGTCATGGTGCGTATAGGTATTATATATATTTTACGTACGTACATGCACTTATACGCGCTTTTACGCCTATGACTCAATGTGAAACTTAAACGGGATGAGCGTAAGGATTCTTATACACAAAAGACCGGAGATCTTCAAATTCAAATTCAAAATATACTTTATTCAATCAGGCTTTTTACAGCACTTTAAGTTACAGGTCCATCGGTTATAGATTTTTTAAGCTACCACCGGTTCGGAATGTAGTCTCTACCGAGAAGAACTGGCAAGAAATTCGATAGGTACTCTTTTAAAAATCAAGAATAATATGCTTTATTTATTGAAGATTTTTTAATAATAGGCTTTAAACTTATTAAGTGGAAAATGTAAAACTGTTTGCGGGATTTTATTATAGATGCGAATACCAAACCCCAGAAACGATGAATTGACTTTAAGGAGAGACTAAAGGAATCACTATTTTCGAGACAAGTAAAGTGATCCTATTGTTGTTTTTTTTCACACATAGCCTCGCTACGTCAAAAATCTCTGGTGGATACGCAGCCTTAAGCGCGTGTTCAATTGTACGAAAAGGGGCTTACGAGTGAACAAAAACGCTTATACGCGCCAAAAATACGCCGGGTTACGTTCCAACGACCTACAAGCTCTCACTTACGTAAAATTCGACACCTAAGGCGCCGCGCAAATGGTAGCACTTTTCTATCGTGTGTCGAAAAACACCATTAGATATTTTATTTTCATATAATCAATACGAAATTAACCATTATTTTATCCAGTTGCTACCACTTGACACAAACGGATTGCCGATGCAAAAGTGTTCGGTGTGTGTAAAACATAGACTATCTACATTCGCGCTACGGCTAGTCTGCTACACTATTCCACTGGAAATGAAAACACGCGATGCATGCAACTTCACCCTATAATATTTCTTTACAGCAAAACGTGAGATCTTTTACATAAATCTTAGACTCCTATCATGATAATTAATCGTTATAATATCTTTTTATTCCGTCCGTCGTGGTCACGAGGTGACTGATTGACTGAGTCAGCTCGTGACCACGATGCAACTTCGTCGAAACGTCGTCGTCGTCGTCAAATGTTTGTATTAGATAGTTTATTTATTGAGGAAGGCTATTGGCTATATTACATCACGCTACGACTCATAGGAGCGAATCAGTAACCATAAACGCGAGTGAAACCCCAAGGGACAGCGTGTATATACTATATAAATCGCATCTGAAAACCCATTCTGATACGTGCTCTGCTTATAAACTCGCATGTCTTAAACACTTTCTAATTTCATTATTATGAGATTAAATCCCATGGTTAAATTATTTGGTCTGCCATAACTCGTGCGAACTCACCGGCACGTACTTGAGTAGCAACGTGCTACTGCACGGCTGAACTCCGTCTTATGACTCGTACACTTATCGCTTTACATCTAATGCTACCTCTAATAGTTTGTGGAAGTAAAAATTACAGTAAGTTTTATTCCTTTTTTATCTACAACTAGCTATAATAATAAGACTGTTAGAAAAAAATTACCGACTTCGGAAACCAAAATACGACGATGCAATTTCGTTTGCTTGGATTACATATTAATTCTAGTTATTTTTGAAAACAAAAATATTCAAAATCGGCTAACAAATGTCACAGTTCTGAGGTAAGAAGAATTTAGAAATATATAAATACTATGCTACGTTTTAAAAATCTCTATGAAGTCGGTTGAAAATTTTTAATTTCTTTCATAACCACGGTAAGAAGTCACAGACTTTGAAATGTAAATACTATTTTATGTTCTTAATAACGCTCCTACGATCATAAACAATTTGCCTAGCAGTTTCGAAGACAAGGGGGCGGGGCGTACGGGAAATTATTTTCTTTTCAAGATTTTCAAGATGCAGTAAAATTCCCCAGCTTTCACAGGTACAAGCGGCGCTATAATTTGTGGAAACTCAGAGGCACGTACGGAAATATACGGCTCTCCGCGGAGCAATGCCGGATCGAATTTACTCCTAATGTTGTATCGCCCCGTGCTCTATCTGGTGGAATCGTCATTTCCATCTTTCTACAGTTCAATTTTACATTATGATTATATTTATCATTAGAAATATTTGTTAAAAGGCTTCTATAAATTCCATTTTTGTAAGTCACTTTTATTAGTGACTAGATGATCCGGTGAACTTCGTATCGCCTACATATATTTGTGTAAAATGTGGTTTAAATTTAAAACAAAATTTATATCTTCATTAAAAGCAACACACTTAGTTTTATTTCTGCAACAGAATTGTTTTGTATTCCAAAAAATCAGGCCAAGGAGAACGGATCTCATACTACAGCTATGAAATAGACAAATTTCTGATCGCACCATAAATATTTGACAACCAAGTGACAGAAAAATTCATATTAGAAACTTAAATTATCATTTTTAGTATTTTACTTTTCTTGTTACTTATGTTTTGCACCATTTAAACTTTCTTGAGTCAAACTAACAGCATTTAATTTTTATACATATAGATGACATAGATAGATAGAAGATTTGTTAAAATCCAATTATTAACATATTTTTTTTTAATTAAAGTCTAATTTTCACATTATGTAATAAGCATTTAAAAAAAAAAAAACGAAATACTGTAATTTTATACAAAATAAGCTACATAACATCAATATTTTAAATGTGAACAATTTACATAAAATTCAATTTGTCGCATAAAAAAATAAAGGTTTTCTACTATTTATTGTTTAATGAAAAATAAACAAAACAACAGCACTTGTTGGCTGTATTCAAGTAATTACTTTATAAAGGTCATAACTCCGTGTACATCTGTATAACTTTTTTATTGTTCTTAAAAATTTAATCTCGCGCACACATTTGTTATAAAGTTCGTGTAAGTAAATTAGAAGCGGTTTACGTTCATCTTACGAAGTTTCTTCATTTTCGAAGTTTATTTTTAAGTATAAATTTGTAATATTAAAACTTGCTAATTAATATTTGTATTGAGGTAATTAATTTTATTAACAGAAAATTTTATAAAATCTTAGAAGCTTTGTTACTGTTACCAATCTTTTAGTTTAATTTCAGGTCGACGCGATATCTTATAAATTACTGTAATGTGCTGTCTTTTTATAGATTTGAAATTTTTATGGATATTTTTGAGATCTATGTACAATTCTTCAATTTTAGGGTTCCGTACCTTAAAAGGAAAAACGGAACCCTTATAGGATCACTTTGTTGTCCGTCTGTCTGTCTGTCTGTCTGTCTGTCTGTCTGTCTGTCTGTCTGTCTGTCTGTCTGTCTGTCGGGATGTCAACCCTTTTTTCTCAGAAATGCATAGACGTATCATGTTGAAATTAATATCATATACTCAAGGCTACGATGACATGCGGCCGTGAAAATATTAAAGTTCTAAGTCAACGCAATCAAAAGATAATGGAAAATATGTCGTATATTTTGACCATTTTAGCGTTTTCGCAAGGGAATCAAAACCTATAGGGTACTTCCCATTGACCTAGCACGATGAAATTTGGCAAGAAGTAAGATCTTATGGTACAAATAAAGGAAAAAATCTGAAAACTGTAAATTTTTGTATGTATGTTTGTCTGTTTGTAAGTTTGTCTTTCAACCTTTTTCTCAGAAACGCGTGAAGGTAGCAAATTTTTATCAACGTCAAGTACTCAGAGTTGTAATTACTAAGAGCTGTGAAAAAATCAAACTTCTAAGTTAACGCAATCAAAAGATACGGTCATTTATATCACATATTTTAAGTATGATAGCGTTTTTAACGTTTTCGCAAGGGAATCAAAACCTATAGGGTACTTCCCATTGACCAAGCATTATGAAATTTGGCCAGGAGCAAGGTCCTTTAGTATACATAAAGGAAAAAATCCGATAACTGTAAATTTCTGTTCGTGTGTCTGTCAGTCTGTACGTCTGTCTTTCAACCTTTTTCTCAGGAACGAGTAAATGTATCAAGTTGTAAATTGATCAAGCGGAAAATATATTAATCTTAGAATTAAAATTATATGTACTTGTAACAAATTAACATAGAAGTTGACAATGGTCAAAAAAACAATTTTACAAACACTGAAAAGAAATTTATATCAATACGAAAACATTAAAAAACAGCAAACCTTTATAAACAACGCAATGCAATCTATATATCGCAGCTAACAAAATGATAGCGCGATGTAGCGTACAGCTAATGCCATCTATTACAACATTATAACATTAACTGTGATATAATTCTCCTTGATTAATAAAATTTTTTATTTTAATTATTATTTAAACGCGCTAAAAATTATAAAATAAACTTTTCATTTAAAAGTTTTATCGTCGATTTATAACGTCATTACGTAATTAACATTCAATATAAGAGCTTCACGCGATTTGATTTAAGTACTCGTATTGACTTAGTACGAAAATTTTAAAATTAAATTCAAACAGATCGAGTTATTTAATTTACTTATTTATCTACACATATAAGTCTTCTGGTTATTAGTAATATAATTAGTTATTTATATATAAACAATTAGTTTTGTTCGAATTAAGGACTAATTATTTTCGTCTTGGCAACACTATATTTCGATATTTTGATTGATAATCAAAGGGGTATTTTGATTGAGGGGTAGTGGAGTGTAGTAGAATATAAATAAAAATAAAACGAGAATAAAATATAATATAATTATGTTGTTAATGTCAGTCAACAAGTTAGTTCATTGAAATTGTCAAGAGATGGCGCTAGGTGTATCCTGAATCGCGCTATAACTTTTTTTTTTGAAAGTATAAGGTGTATTAAGTACTTAAAATAACTTTTGTGTTTCCATGGATTGCATCCATGATCGTGTTTTAAATTAAAGTGCTCCTAAGTAGTTTCAAAATAGTTTTTGGGACGTGATCCATATTTACATAATATTTGATTATATTTAAGCGACTTCTAAAAAGGAGTGTTTTCAATTCGACCTTGTATTTAATTTTTTTTTATGTTTGTTCGCCGATTACGCCGCCATTTGGGTACCGATTTTCAAATTTTTTTTTTGTTTGAAAAGGTATACTTCCAAGGGATCCCATCATCTGATCCTGACCTGAAGACAATGGGACCACTGTCTTCAGGTCAGGATCAGATGATGGGATCCTGGAGAAATTGAGGGAACTCCTCAAATATTATAGGCAAGCGTATACCGATTTAGGTATTTTTGATAGTAACTTATGTTGGAACTGATGATGAAGACCACAAATGGCTTAGATGGGTTAGTCTTATATAGATTTCTATAAGTTTGTACGGAACCCTCGGTGCGCGAGTCCTACTCGCACTTGACCAGTTATTTAATTTTTATCTGCTATAGGCAGGGTTCGCGACGAAAGCGTACTTCTGTACGCTTCGATCGGTCGATTTTCAGTCCGTTCACATAATTATATATGCAAGTAAAATAAGAACATACTATACAGCTTTTATTCCTTAGAAGTATATAATATAAGCTATTGTTAATATAATAAGTGTGTAACTCGGATCAGTATTTTTTGTTTTAGTACCTTTATATGATACTAGTAAGCAAAGTCAATCACTTCATCTTTCCTTAAAAACTAATAACGAAAAAGATGTTGAATTTTTGTATTTAGAAAATACTATGATAATCACATTTTCGACAAACTTTTAGGATCAATGACTAGTGAATTAAATCTAAAAGTTACGGCATCAGAATTAACAGCAGGTAATTTTCCCAACTCAACGGCGAAGATTCGCGCTAAAGTTGTGAATTCATTAAAAACAATAGCCGTTCGAGTAATGGCAGTCTCCTCATGCTTAAAGCAGACGAGCGACTACCCACACCGATTTATACTCAAAGTTTTTGAAAACTTCAAACAAAAAAACAATTTCTATCTGAAATTAAATTAATTTAATTTTGATATTTCACTTCATCATTATTGTCAAAAATAAATTTATATAGTAATTTATTTTCTTACGTTATCTCTATATTTTACTAATTGCTTAAAATAAGCTACGGTTGAGATTCTTTTTACTTTATATCAAAATATTTATTTAATATACTAATTCCACAGACACCTCTCGGAAAATATAAATAAAGTAAACCTAAAACATGAAACTAACAAAGCCATAATTGACAATTTGCTACAACAGTAACGTTTTAAACCAAGGTGTTTGGGTGTTTTCCTATTAAAAAGAGTATTGCTTTTAACAAATCTACCTATAGGTAGTAGTTATATAGTGAAATTGATTGAGAATTCTGAATAAAAGTGACGCAAATGGTTGAAAATCACACAACGCCTCTGGGTCATTCCGTTCGAAAGATTTCTCAAATAACATTTATTTAATTGGCCCAACTAAAAGTCCTTAACCAACGAATTGAATTGAAAATTTATCAACTATGGCCACACGCTCACTCATGGGTTAATGTTACAAACGAACAGACGATATAGTTGACACGAAGAAATTATGCAGGTATCTATTGAAAATAAAACTACAACAGATTTTTTTTTACATTTTTTTTGCACTATTACGCCAAGCTCCAAACGTTTCGACAGAAAACAGTACAAATATTTTATTATTTCACATACATTTAAAATCTTAAACTTGAAAGATGAAGTTTGAAAAAAGGAATCAGACTTTAAAGTCTATGAATTTATACAGAAACATTTTTTTTATTACTTTTAATTATTCACCACAAATCCATTACTTCTAAACAATTTAGACTACAAGCAAGATTGATAGAAAATTGTTTCAACTCCAAACCTCAAACGTAACTAATATTTCAGACGGCCACAGTAGTAAGTTTACGTTAATCATTTTAAGTGCCGAGTTCGTCGGTTAATTATAATTCCGCCGCGGGCGGCTTTGAATCTGGAGTTCGGAGCCGCTCACATCTTGGGTCACGCTCAAAAAACTTTATCTGGTTTCTAAATTGCTACTTAATTTAATTTTAATTATAACTTAGTTCAATATAATTCTGTTATATCAACCAAAACATTATGTCAACGATATTATAAAAGCAACAAAACGTTTAAGAAATAAGTACAAATATTGACTGCCTAAAAATATTATCAAAAAGAAAATATCAACACTTAATTGTTTGAATCCATCAATTGATACTATAGAACCTGTCAAAGAAATTTAAATGCCTACGTATGTAAACATTACACATATATTCCGAATAAATATGACATTACGTCAGGGGCAGTCGGATTAAAAACAACTGTTTCCAAATACTTATATGATTCCAAATGTATCGCGCTTGTTTTCAAATACATTTCACTCTGAAGATATATTATGTTTTACTGATAAATTCTCCGAAATCAATTAAGCATACAATTTCAAGTGAAACAAATCGAATGGACAAGCTATTTGCTCTTTTGAATAATTGAAGTAACCCCTGCGGGCCGTTTTCGATACGCGTCGTCACATTTCAATCCGTTTCTAGGTCACCGCGTGAAACACTCAAGTTTTTATTTTATAGGGCCGCAATCCTGTAAATATAATAAAACGGTAAAAGCATCGTGTCAGTACATTTATTTAAGAAAATTAAAATAATCCTCCATAAAAATTTGATTCATATATCTGTAGCACGTATTTACATAGGTGTAAGTGCCTAAACGTTTGCTTTTCATAATGTACTACATACCTAAGTAACAGTTAAATGCCTTGTGGAATAATATATTATTTCAAAGTATTCATATATCTTTTTAATTTTATAACACTTTATGTAAAAACTGTTAGATTTGGATTATCTTAATAGTTGAACGGAAAACACGTCAATAAAATGTTTAAGATTGACGAACATCTTTTATATAGCGTTATAAATAATTATATATTATCACAAAACGCTATATATTTTTTCATTTAATTAAAATGAAGTGTATAAAACTATAGATGAATTCCATCCCTCCGGTCCATCAGTTAATGCACTTAAATCATCACTAATTGAAATCTTCTCGGAATGAAGTCAAAAGAAACCATTTTATACCGTCGCGTCGGCGAAGTAATCTGGAAGACTGAGACGGATCTGCAATGCAAATGTTTTCTATTTTATTAATAAAGAACAGCTGAACGAGGAATGCAATTCACTGTAATACGTTTTAACGGACACAACTTATTATCACTATCATCATTGTATCTATCCTAATAAGCATAAAAAGTTAAGTACTATTATTAACCTATATTAGTATTTTAAATAATTCTCCTATGCAGATACGATTCACACTTAATCGATTTAAACAATTTCTTGGTAGCAGCAGCAGAGTATACAGTCTGTGAAAATATCAACTCTCTACCTATCATGAGATACAGCCCAATGACAGACGGTCAGACGGCCAGACGGCCAGACGGCCAGACGGCCAGACGGCCAGACGGCCAGACGGCCAGACGGCCAGACGGCCAGACGGCCAGACGGCCAGACGGCCAGACGGCCAGATGGCCAGACGGACGTCTGTCCGTCTAGATAGAAGGGTAGATGAACAGACTGAGAGACGAGCAGATAGACAAACATACATACTGACAGATGGACACTGACTTTGACTCATTTAGTTTTTAAGTTAGTAATGAAGTCACGTAAAGCTAGTTTCATATAAAATTATTTTTCATATCATTATAACAAAATAGTATTATAAATTACAGTTTTAATTAAATGACATATTACACAACCAAAAAATCCGTAATTAAAATACTATAATATTTATAGGCGATTTATATTCCTCTACTGAAGGTGTAGGTCGTTTAAAATTGTAGCAATTTGTCTTGGGTGTTCGTAAGGTGCATAATTTAGTGACGTAACGCGGAGATCCGACCGCCCTTAAAGTGTTGAGCCGAGACGCGATAGCTACTGTTAATAACTTACTACACTTAAGCAGCCCTTACTTATTCAGCGCTCTAGCACTACTTACGCGGTACAGATTAAAACTAACCGAAATTAAAAAAGGAACCTATTACAGAAAAGCATTATACGCATTTTTTTACACTGATGACATATTTATACGAAGTATTTTTTTTATTTCATTCAAATAAAATGAAATTAATTTGATGAATAATAGAATCAATCAGAATCAAAATCGGATAATAAATGACGGAGCTATGAAGGAATAAACATTAAATTAAAAATACACCACGAATCAGGAACCACCTTCTTTTTTAAAGTCGGTTGAAAATTTATAAGTTGATTATGTATTAATCCAGAGTTATTAAAACGTGTCTATTAAATCCTAATATCAACTGCGTCTAATTTAAAAAACGAGACGAGATGGCCTAGTGGTTAGAACACGTCGATCTTAACCGATGATCACGAATTCAAACCCCGGCTAGCACCGGTGTGTTTTCAAGTGCTAAATTTGTGTTTAAATTCATCTCGAGCTTTGCAGTGAAGGAAAACATCGTGAGGAAAACCTGCATGTGCCAGGAGAAATTCTGACACATGTATATCCGCCAACCCGCAGTGGAGGAACGTGGTGGATTAAGCTCTAAGCCTTCTCCTTAATAGGAGAGGAGGCCTTTGCCCAGCATTGGGACATTTGTAGGCTGTTACTTTACTTTTGTATATTATCTGCTTTTGTTTCATTTATGGGGAACATATAATCTGCACACCACATGTAAAGAAAATTATAATTTATTTATTATATTTTCGTCACTGAAACTTAACTATACACATCTTCAGTCAGTTACGCATTATTTTCCACACACACATCACTATAAAGTCAGATATATTTCATCTAACTTATTAGCGTATTTCTTTTTATTGAGACCATGCTTTTAATCAAAATACAAAATTAAACAATTATCTAATATGAAGGCTGAGAAAAAAATTGAAATAATAACATCGCTTACAACAACTACATTATTTCATTACGTAGGACATTCAGTAGTCATATTGAATCATGAAAATATATCAAAAGAAAACCGTATAAAAATGAGAATGGGACATGAAATTCATCTTAATAGCCATTCCTGTCATATTTCGTCTTATTTATGGCACACAATACATTTATATTAAAATTTATAAATATTTCGTCGAAATGATACTCTAACCAATGAACGTTAATATATATTTCAATGAAAAACGAGATTTGCTTACATATTACTTGATAAATGTCTGTGTCTCTTGATCACTTTCGTGGGTAAAATCGAAGGCCTTGAAGTAAATTATACTTGGATGCTTATAAGCAATAATTTTTCAACCCATAAAAATTGTATTCGGAGATGCTGATGAGTTCTGAAAATGCATCACGCAATTAACATTATTTAAATTGTTTTCTAATCATCTAAAGTAATTCAAGACAAAAATTTCTTAATTTAATGATTCGTATATTAAAGTGTTCAAAAATTTATTATTAGATATTTTTATTATATCAATCTGCTTTTAATTAATTCTACCTTTTATCAAAATAGAAAAGAGAAGATGGATATATACGTATTCAAACAAATTTGTTAAGAATAGGCTTAACAGAATTAAGTTTTTAGGACAGGTTACAGGACAGGAAATTTTTATCAAAATGAATTCCGTGTGGCTTGACATAGTATTGCTTATTAAACTTCCATTTATTTATTTAGTAATGCCAAATGCAAACAGCAAAAATATTTTAAAGGTGCTTTATGTTTTACCTAAGCGTATATGGAAATTTGATTTGTGATTATGACAATATGAAGTCAAATGACTTACAAGAGCCACATACAGACACTAACTGAGTTATGTGAGAATTATTAGTTGTGCTCCCAGACTTTCATAAAGATTTTTCATTTAAACATTATCTATAAATATCAATCAAATATATTTTAATATTCCTTTTTGTTAATATTTATTAAAACGTTAAAGAAAATTAAATCGATTTAATTGACTGAATTAAAAAAAACCTAGGCTATGATATAAAGTCAGACAGCCATAAGAATATTATAAAGATTTTGTGTGTGGAATCCGAATTAACTTGGCAATAATGTTTCTTTTTAATAAATGAACTTTTAAATATTGTTATTCACAAAGTACATGTACCCAATTTTTCTGACATGGCTGCACCTTACTCAACGTTACAACCCCAACATTTAACTCAGAAACAACTAATCCCAGGTTTCTCAGAGATACATTATCAAACTTTTCATAATTAATTGCTTAAATAACTAAAACATATTCAAGGCGACTTAAAGTTATATAAGCTGAGAGGCGCTCGGATGACGAGGGTGTAAGATCTCGGTACGGTAAGTTTTCAAGTCGAATCTGTCATTATTCCACGGGCCACACCTGCGCTCGTACAAATAACCACGTAAGGCTGACAAATTGTATCACATTTGTATTGGTCATGCGCGCTTCGCGGCGTGCCGTACTAAAAATTCGGTACGTTTCGAATTCTATTTTCGTCTATTCTAACTTTACATATTTTAAAATATTTATGACATAGTGGAGAAAGATAAAATTTGTTTATATATTTTTATTATTATTTGACTTGTATCAAAAAATATATTTATATAACGGAATCTTGCAGTCCATTTTCATAAATTTCCAGACATGCGAAAAATTTGTATTTTTACTATTATAAGTTTTAATATGTTATATAAGATTTTAATATGTTGTTTTTTGGAATAAAAAATTGAAAAGGCTAAAGAAAATATGGTGTTAAAAATAACCTAAAAATTAGCTTGAATTAAATAAAAAAAAAAATAAATCTATTTCTACACACGACTTTAATCGACGCAAAAACACAATTTTAATTAAAGCAAAAAGCGTGGGCTGCTAATTTATTAATAAAATCGTTAGAACATCTTTTCAGCTATTTTATCTTGATCTTCATAGAAAATGAACTAAAAATAGCTATATATAATCAATAAAATAATGAGAAAATTAATAACAAAGGGAGCGAATTGTGTATATTCGCGAGAGACTCTAAAACCACTACAAATATTTTAAAAATTGCCAACATACCATTATGGAACCATTTGAGAAATACTTTAATTAAGATGACCATAGAGTATATATACATATATTTTACGCACTTATGCGTATCATTTTAAGACAAAATGTACATTACAGCGAGCGAAGTCGCGAGCAAGTGCCTTATATAATACCAAGACATTAAATTGCATTCAACATTATCGAGGCTATCGATATAAGGTTTTCAGTTCTAGACGTCTTTCATATATTCAAATCTCGATTCCCAAACGTACTTCATGTATGGAAAATTTAATAAAAATCCTTCGCATACAGAACGTAAGCTACTGCCTTATCATACTGCCGTTTTATTTCTGAATCATTCGTTACCTGTAAATTTTTAAAGAACGAACGAATTTATTAAATCGTTTCCACCAAATGTACAAACGAATTTGTAATATCGTGCCTGGAATTTGAATATGTAAAGCGAGAATTACATTTGTAAGTTTTATTTTCGTAATAATATAACATAAACCAATTCTGTAACGTGGTAACAGTTACCTAGGTAAACTTACGAAAACTGTCAAAAATAAGGCACTGTCAGTAAATTCTTATTGGTATAAGGCAATGACAAACAATTTATAAAAATCTTTATGAAAATGAGTTTAAAACTTAGTGGTGTATCTTTTGTCTAAGAATTGTACCTAAATAATATATTAGAGCTATACGATTCTATTGAAAACGATTTTTCCTTATTTTCAAGTAACGTCAAGTAACAGGTTCTAAATGCCCAGCGCTGGGCAAGATGTTTTTACTAAATCTGCCAATCTGCTCAACTGCGATTTAACACATATCTCAATCTTTCTTTTCCATATATTACTTAAATGGAAATCTTCATGTTCAATTCTATTTTTTTTTTATTATTTTGTATATTTATATTCAACGATCATTGCCTACGGCAAGAATTACACATGTATGTATTACAATCGTAACTGAAATAATATAACTCTATAAGCTGGTAACAGTTACCCAGGTAATTTTCCGTAAGTTTCATTAAATGAGTCACTGATAGTAAGTTCATTCATAAATAAAAGCAATGGTAAACAACTTACGTAATTCCGTCGAGCCCGTACGCAAAACTTACGAATATTAATCTTGCCTAGGACTTTTATGGTTTATTTTTATGTTTTATTCGAGATCTTTTACTTTTACGGCTCACGCGGTCCTGTTACAACCTAATTACTTATGTTTATAATATTACTAGGAAAATTGAGTAAATTATATAATTAATATGTGCCGTAATTACTTAATTACATTATAAATACGCTCTACAATTATAGATGTCTTCTTGAACGTAATAACAGCCTATTTAGGTGAAAGCAATCACAAACATCTAAGACTCGGGGGTATTACAATTAACAGTCGTGTAAAGCAATAATATTCCAAGAATTATTGTATACTAATATATAAAATAATTTATCGGTATAAGATTATTCCTATTTATTTACACATGTTTTGAAATGTGAGTCATACGAGTATGTATGACATAACTGTGACAATTATAAGTTTGGGTTGAAGTACAAGTAATCTACCTATAATAATATTGTAAGCTGAAGAGTTTGTTTGTTTATTTGTTTAAACGCGCGTAATCTCAGGAACTCCTGGTTCGAATTGAATTTTTTTTGTGTTAGATAGTTTATTTATTGAGGAAGGACGACTCATAGGAGCGCAGCAGTAACCATAAACGCGAGTGAAATCGCACGGGACAGCTAGTATTTAATATAATAAAGCTGAAGAGTTTGTTGGTTTGAAGGCGCTAATCTCAGGAACTCCTGGTTCGAATTGAATTTTTTTTTTGTGTTACATTGTTATTTTTTGATTGAGTAAGGCTATATTACATCACGCTACGACTCATAGGAGCGAAGCAGTAACCATAAACGCGAGGGAAACCGCAAGGGACAGCTATTTAATTTTAAATCCGTTAAATAAGTCGTAGCCAGCAACGCAGGTTATGTAAACAAGAGTTCTTGGAAGATTTTTATGCAGAGTTATTGCTATTGCAACATGATACATTTTGACAGTTGATTTAGTTTCGTTTTAATATAAAAATTAGAAATTAACTGTCGATATGTATCACTGTACCGTACTGGAACACATTCTTAATATTTCTTTATTAATTTTTAAAATAAAAAACAAACAACACAATTTGTTGAAAAGGATTTCATTCCATTAAATTCAATTTTTAGGGTTCCGTACCTTAAAAGGAAAAACGGAACCCTTATAGGATCACTTTGTTGTCCGTCTGTCTGTCTGTCTGTCTGTCTGTCTGTCTGTCTGTCTGTCGGGATGTCAACCCTTTTCTCTCAGAAATGCATAGACGTATCATGTTGAAATTAATATCATATACTCAAGTCTACGATGATATGCGGCCGTGAAAATATTAAAGTTCTAAGTCAACGCAATCAAAAGATAATGGAAAATATGTCGTATATTTTGACCATTTTAGCGTTTTCGCAAGGGAATCAAAACCTATAGGGTACTTCCCATTGACCTAGCACGATGAAATTTGGCAAGAAGTAAGATCTTATGGTACAAATAAAGGAAAAAATCTGAAAACTGTAAATTTTTGTATGTATGTTTGTCTGTTTGTAAGTTTGTCTTTCAACCTTTTTCTCAGAAACGCGTGAAGGTAACAAATTTTTATCAACGTCAAGTACTCAAAATTGTAATTACTAAGAGCTGTGAAAAAATCAAACTTCTAAGTTAACGCAATCAAAAGATACGGTCATTTATATCACATATTTTAAGTATGATAGCGTTTTTAACGTTTTCGCAAGGGAATCAAAACCTATAGGGTACTTCCCATTGACCAAGCATTATGAAATTTGGCCAGGAGCAAGGTCCTTTAGTATACATAAAGGAAAAAATCCGAAAACTGTAAATTTCTGTTCGTGTGTCTGTCAGTCTGTACGTCTGTCTTTCAACCTTGTTCTCAGGAACGCGTAAATGTATCAAGTTGTAAATTGATCAAGCGGAAAATATATTAATCTTAGAATTAAAATTATATGTACTTGTAACAAATTAACATAGAAGTTGACCATGGTCAAAAAAACAATTTTACAAACACTGAGAAAAAATTTGTATCAATACGAAAACATTAAAAAGCAGCAAACCTTTATAAACAACGCAATGCAATCTATATATCGCACCTAACGAAATGATAGCGCGATGCAGCGTACAGCTAATGCCATCTATTACAACGTTATGACATTAACTGTGATATAATTCTGCTCGATTAATAAAAATTTTTATTTTAATTATTATTTAAACGCGCTAAAAATTATAAAATAAACTTTTCATTTAAAAGATTTATCGTCGATTTATAACGTCATTACGTAATTAACATTCAATATAAGAGCTTCACGCGATTTGATTTAAGTACTCGTATTGACTTAGTACGAAAATTTTAAAATTAAATTCAAACAGATCGAGTTATTTAATTTACTTATTTATCTACACATATAAGTCTTCTGGTTATTAGTAATATAATTAGTTATTTATAAATTTACAATTAGTTTTGTTCGAATTAAGGACTAATTATTTTCGTCTTGGCAACACTAATATATATTTCGATATTTTGATTGATAATGTAAATCTAAATATTTTACGAACGTAGTGCAGGGGTAGTGGAGTGTAGTAGAATATAAATAAAAATAAAACGAGAATAAAATACAATATAATTATGTTGTTAATGTCAAAGTCAACAAGTTAGTTCATTGAAATTGTCAAGAGATGGCACTAGGTATAGCCTGAATCGCGCTATAACTTTTTTTTTTGAAAGTATAAGGTGTATTAGTACTTAAAATAAAATTTTGTGTTTCCATGGATTGCATCCATGATCGTGTTTTAAATTAAAGTGCTCCTAAGTAGTTTCAAAATAGTTTTTGGGACGTGATCCATATTTACATAATATTTGATTATATTTAAGCGACTTCTAAAAAGGAGTGTTTTCAATTCGACCTTGTATTTAATTTTTTTTTTATGTTTGTTCGCCGATTACGCCGCCATTTGGGTACCGATTTTCAATTTTTTTTTTTTTGTTTGAAAAGGTATACTTCCAAGGTGGTCCCATTGTCTTCAGGTCAGGATCAGATGATGGGATCCTGGAGAAATTGAGGGAACTCCTCAAATATTATAGGCAAGCGTATACCGATTTAGGTATTTTTGATAGTTACTTATGTTGGAACTGATGATGAAGACCACAAATGGCGTAGATGGGTTAGTCTTATATAGATTTCTATAAGTTTGTACGGAACCCTCGGTGCGCGAGTCCTACTCGCACTTGACCAGTTATTTAATTGGGAATAAGCCTGAGTACTTCCTGTATGAAACGCTAAAATCAAAACCAAGCGATTCCATTGGCTATGCGCGCGACACTAGCGCCATCTTTTTATCAAATAAAAAACTACTATCCGTCGATCTCGAAGTAACCGGTCGATATTTTGCTCACTCCGTAAAAATTTGTGATTCTAAAAGTTTTTGATGTGTGTGGACGGCACTGCCTGTGTTCCTTGTGTAAAGACCTTGAACTAGCGTCCTGTGGAAGACATACACATAGGAAGACCTAAAGTCTGCTGGGCCCAACCGATGTGTGAAATCGGTGCGATTCAAGGTGGGTGCTTAGTGCTCTTTTCTCTGTTGTACGTAACAATCACGATAGCGGTAGCTTGTCGTAATTAGCTTGCAGTGTCAATAATCTATTGATTTTACGGTTTTAAATACTAACAATAGGCTTTTAACGTATAAAGAGTTAATTGTGTCTACTATTTGAGCTTTGTAGATTAAAATACTGCTCTTAAAACAGTCTATATTCTAACAGTATGATACACTTCTAATCATTTATTCATTTAATTAGCGGGAAAATGAGCAGACCAATCATCTGATGTAAATTGATCACCGCCGTCCATAAACATTTGTAGCACCAAACGAGTCACAAATGCCTTATTAGCTTACATAGAATTGCGATTGCGACAACGTATTGATGGAAGGGATGGTGGAGGGAGTCGAGCTTTCGGCTCTCTCACTTGCCGTCCGAAAGGTACACTTGCCGATTTTTGGCAGTAATGCCGCTGTCGAGCCGTACGCGAACTGTAGTCACTATCCTACAGCTAAGCTCTACCATATTAACATTATTGTAATTAAGTATGAAATGAGATTTCATTATAAAGTAAAAGTAAAGTAACAGTCTGTTAATATCCCACCGCTGGGCAAAGGCCTTCTCTCCCATCAAGGAGAAGGTTTAGAGCGAAATGCACCACTCTGCACCACTGCGGGTTGGCGGATATACATACATGTGTCAGAATTTCCCCTGACACATGCAGGTTTCCTCACGATGTTTTCCTTCATCGCCGAGCTCGAGATGAATTTAAACACTAATTTAGCACTTGAAAATTCAGTGGCACCATGGTATAATTTCATTATACCTGTTATCAATCGAATTTGTAAATACCGATAAAGAAACGCCATAAAAATTCAATAAACAGTTTTATTTTGTTTTCTCTGTGCAAAAATAATACAGAGTATACTAAAAAATTTCACCGAGCTTGGCTGTATTGAATCATTTTTCAACAGAATTCCTACACTGAGCAATGACAGGTGGACACTTTATAATCGTATCGTGAGTTCATCTGTATACGTATAAATCGTGGGTGTTGAATCTCACAGTGAAAATACAATAAAGCACATGTCACGCCTGAATCCGTACGCCCGTTGTCGCCCGCCAGCACGCGAACTGAATTTTAAGTTCCATCTGTCCATTTTCAACCTAAATCTATATTCTAGCTGAAAGAAATGGTTTTACGTCTAAATTGTTAGCAAAGTTGTGCTAGGTGCATTGCTGTACTTATAATATTATTAGATATGTTTGTATTGACTAATAAAATTGTTCTCTTTTGATTTTTTATTTGGGTGTTGATAAGCAATAATGTGTCAACCCAAAAATGTCAAATTCGGAGATATTGATGTATTGTGTAATGCGGTACGTATTTAAAATTTTTAAAAAGATCATTTAAACTGATTAAGTTTGGAAAAGTTTCTTAATTTTCCATATTTGTGTTCCATATTTTGCGATATATATTAATCTACATATACTAATAATAAAATTCTAACGGGTCGCTGTCTGTACATGAAAGATATATGAAAAAAAAAACAAATATTGGGGGCCTTTACTAACGCAATAGCACCCAAAACAATAATTTTTAGAATTCTTATCCGTTTGTCTGTTTATCTGTGCGTTTGTGCACGCTAATCTCAGAAACGGCTTATCCGATTTAGATGCGGTTATCACTAATATATTGTAGTAAGCTTCACTTAACATTTAGGGTTTGTTTTATGTCAATCGGTCCATAAATAAAAAAGTTGTGTCAATTTAAGGAATCACGTTGAACATTTTTTGTGCTTATCACTAAATGCATGAAAGTATATACAGTACTTCCATCAAAAAATACATTTTTAAATTTTTTGTCTCTCAATCTGTCTGTATATATATTTGTTCCGAGTAATCTGTGAAACGGTTGAACCCATTTTGATGGTACTTTTACTTGCAGTTAGCAAATGTTATAAGGAGTGACATAGGCATGCTTCTATTTTAGATATTTTTTAATCTGTACATATAAAAAAAATCTAACGGGTCGCTGTCTGTACATGGAAGATATATGAAAAAAAATTATTAGGGGCCTTTACCTACGCAATAGAACCCAAAACAATAATTGTTAGAATTTTTGTCTGTTTGTCTGTTTATCTTTGCGTTTGTGTCCGCTAATCTCAGAAACGGCTCATCCGATTTAGATGTGGTTTTCATTAATATATTGAAGTAAGCTTCACTTAACATTTAGTGTTTGTTTCATTTAAATCGGTTTATAAATAAAAAAGGTTTGTCGATTTAAGGGTTCACGATAATTATTTTGTACTTTTATTTGTATATCCGCCAACCCGCAGTGGTGCAGAGTGGTGCATTTCGCTCTAAACCTTCTCCTTGATAGGAGAGTAGGCCTTTGCCCAGCAGTGGGATATTAACAGACTGTTACTTTACTTATACTTTATATTTACTTTATTTTTACTTTACATCAAAAAATCCATTTTTTTATTTTTTGTCCGTCAGATTGTTTCTTACGACTAATCTCTAAAACAGCTGAATCAAATTTGATAGGACTTTTACTCACTGTTAGGGAATGTCCATTAATCACGTCCTCCCGTGAGAGAAGGGCGAGGGGATGGAATAAAAAATCACAAAATATCACAAAGTCTAAAAAGTTCTTAAAAAGATTACGTGATTACTGGACAGCCCCTGTAGATAATATTATAAGGATGAACTTGAGCTACTTTTATTAAAAAATAATAATTGATTTTAATGAATGAGTAAAAAAGAGAATCACGTGATAACAAAATATTTTAGAAACCAATAAAATAGTGAACAATTTCCGATTTAAAAAGGGAATGTACACATCTATACAAATAAATAAACTGGATATGTCTGTTTGTGTATTTGAATAAATGCATATGAAAGTATACACGGTACTGACATCAAAATTACCAATTTTAAAAATTTTGTCTGTCTATTTTCCACTCAGTTTGTTTCGGCTAATATCTGAAACAGCTGGATCGATGTCTTAGATTTTCGCGATTATTATTCATTGAAATAAAACCATTTTATGAAATAAAATTATTATTCATTGAAATAAAACACATAGGAGATGTCAAAAATAGGCGTTCTTCAAAGTCTGTAGTTTATGAACATGCTTTGGATAAACCTAACCATTTTATCCGATTTGATAAACCACAGATCCTCGCTAGAGAACACAGATTCATTCCTAGAATCCGAACTTCAATAGAGAAGATGGTTGGAGACTTTCAAACACCTGGGATCCACTTATTAAAAATTTAAAATCCCAAGTCCAACAGACTGCAAGACCAAAAGATACAGTTCTGCGTGCAACCGGAACGTTATTCAAGATACCATCTAAGAAACCGTTGGCGGTAGTTGTAAATAATATTTTCTAAAACCTCAAATAGACAAATGTCACATAAGTCTACCCGTGACCACGAACGCTGCAAAGTGCTCGAACCGTCGGGATGATAAAAATAATTAATATACGCGATTTAAATCCGTTTAAAATAGTTTTATTTCAGCTGGATCGATTTTGACGATACTTTCACTAGCAGAAAGCCAATGTAATAAGGAACAAAATTGAAACCAATGAAATAGTAAACAATATCTGATTCAAATAGGGAAGATATATATTATATAAATATAATAATTATAAAAAATAATATATTTACTAGGTAATTTTTTTACTGGATATGATAGACCAAATCAGAAACAATAGCGAAAAGTAATTTAAGGAGTCACAGAGCCGATATAGATAAAAACTAAAACTTAGCATTATATTTTTGAAAAATAAGTTTTTCTAGCCAGAAACGAACACGTTGATTTTGCAAAAATTAACATTCTGTATTATTGCATCATCTGATACTGTGACATATGTACATATTATAAGGATCAACTTTAGGGAGGTAATAGTATTCAGTTAACTACAACCAAAAGAAAAGGCTATTTTTTACAAAATTCTATCAAAATCATACATTAATTAAATGTTTAGTGATTCTTCAAAAAAAACGAGCATATCTAAAAGTGAAATTTTAAAATTGTAACGGGATGTTGCAACGCTAATACGCGGGTGAGTACAATAGGCGAGTCAAGTGAAATGTAGTTTTCCAATAAATTGATTAATATTTTTAAGAATTATGTAAACCTATCTAGGTAATGGAGTAGGTGACGGGGACCAAAACAAACGTTACATTCTATCAACTTTGTATAGCTTACATAAAAAAAAATAGACAAATATAAAAGAGGTTACTGTGGTCATTTTATATATTTTCGATTGTTTTGTTCACCCTCTTCCTTACTTTAGTAGGTGACTAGCATACTATAAACAAATCGTTCGAAGAAATGAAGACTTTTTTTCTAAACTTACTGAAGAATTGTGAAATCAAAAAAAACTGATGGTGCACCCGATATAAGGAGAAGAATATAAGGAGAAACGCGGCGGGAACATACTGTTTTACAGTCGAAATTTTAAAGACTAGCACAAAACACTTTTCTTCAACATTTATGTGTAAACCATGGAGGAATACCGTATCTGAGTTAGTGTCTGATTATAAATACAACCAGCAAGTTTCCAAATCCAAAGTAAAAAGCTCCTTTTTTGAGCAGCACCGCAGACTATTATAACCTTGCTTTGCAGGAGACAAGTCAAGCATTCTGTAATCCACGCGAACGAAGTCGGGGGCACAGCTAGTCTCATATAGGTATATTTCAAAACTTATAATTAGATAGAACTTTTTATTACACCAAGTTTTTATTTTATTATACTTTTTATCAAAATATTATACAAAAAGATGATTATATACCCATTTCTTCAAACAAATTGATTAAGAATGCGTTTGACGTCTTTAGCCGCCATTTTATGAAAATGAAGGCCCTGTGGTGACACAACATTGCTTATAATTATGCTTGTAGAAAGTTCTATGGTAACTTATGCTAAACAATTAAAAATAAATTATCATAAATAGAATTAGCAATTCTATCTTAGCTTATGTTTATTGTGTTCTTATAATATAACATAAGATACTTTAGTTGATACCAAAATTGTATAACAAAAATATTAAAATTATTTCAAAAGTAACAAACAATTATGAAGTTTTAATTAATATAATATAACAACTATTAAGATTAACAAAATATTTAATATATAATAGGTAAATTAATATTTAAATATTTGTTTGAAACTTCAGAGTTGATCTTGTTCGTAAGTAAGAAACTAAAACTTGGAAGTAACGGATGTTTATTGAAATCCCAAACATTGTTCAAGCAAAATCTACAATGAAACAAATTAAGATGATAAATAATACATAAAATAAACTTCAATTACTTTATTAATTTTATAATTTGTTAACTTTCATATACTTAATTGTAACGTTAATAAAAAAAAAAAAACTTATTCATTAATTTTTTAATCATTGCGGTTGACAGCAACATTGATAAAAAAAAGTCATGCAAGTTAAGACTTTTTTTTAAACTCAGAAAAAAGTATTTATATTTAATATAACGGGTCTTATCGCGATAACTAATGGTAGTAATATCTTTTTCTTGCCCGATGTTTCGACGAAGTTGCATCCGTCGTGGGCACGAGCTGAACGGTCACTGCAATGGTTAATTTGATACTTTTTAGCTCCTTTAAATAAGGGCTTGTTTTTTTTGTTTATTTTATTTTTTACTTTTTCGTTATCGCTTTGCTTATTTCTGCATTGTTATCTATTCTAAGTACACCAAAATTTTAGACGGATTGGAGAAACGGAATTACGATCATCAACTTATTTATTTTGTTACCTATTAGATTTAGAATGTCGTCCCTTTCATAGGAAGTAAGAAAGTAAAAAAACTTAGTCCACCATCTTTAGAAGTCGTCCACATTGGATTTAGAGTGCCATCAATTTATTTTTCGAGTTTTCTCTGCAAATCCTTTCATTTGTTACCCATATTGTGGGAATGCATTAAAAATAACTAATGGATCACCTTGGGGATTCCGACATTTTGGATTTAAGATGACGTAACGAACATCGAGCATCGTCATCAAAATTTGTATATAAAATTTTAATCCGTTAAAATATTAGCTTTAAAATTAAGTTGCAAGATTGCACCCGAATAAACATAGTTACATACAAACATATATTGCAATTTAAATAAAGGCTTGTAACAACATCAAATCGGACCCAATATTGAGCACCTAAATTCGTAGCAATGGATTTTTATTTACAATATTTTATAATTGCGATATTGTTTACATATGTGTACACAAATTGATTACAATTGTCTAGTTTTGTATAAGCTACGCTAGCTGTGCCACGCGGTGTCTCTTGCGGTAATTTGAGGAAAACTTATATTTGTATAAATCCTACTGGAATCGGAAATTTTTCACTATTTCATTGGTTTCAAATTTGTGGTCGCGTATTTTTTTATGAATTAAAATAAATATATATTTTCAATGAAAGCCTAAGTTACTCTAAATATCCTAAGCTATATGTGAGTGAAAGTCCCCTCAAAATTGGTCAAGCCGTTTCAGAGATCAGAGCCGAAACAGACAGACAGACGGACAAAAGTTTTATAAATTGTGTTTTTGACGTAAGTACCGTGTATGATTTCATCTGTATTTAGTTGAAAGCTGAAACAGATACTTCAATTAGATTTATTAATACAGATGTATAAAAATTGTTTCCCGACATACATATAAAGGTTTCCTTCACCGCCGAGCATTTAAACACTAATAAAATAATAATCATCAAAAATATATTGTCTACAATAATATAAAATAATAATAATAATCATACCACAATAATATTTCAGACAGACGCGTTGGCGCAATGGTCACTGCAACGGATTAAAGCGCTAACGGTCGCGGGTTCGATCCCCGCTCACGGCAAACGTGTGTTAGTGTTGTGAATGTTTCCGGGCCCCCGACACAAGGTTATGAGATCTTTATTATTATTATTATTATTTTTATTTCAAAATTTAATACAAAATGAACATAAGTATATTATTTTAAAGAATATCTTACCATAAGGAACATTACAATTTGAAAAATTGTGTAATAATATGTACCTAATTTTTTTTTGGTTTCGATAAAAAATAATTAGGTTACTATAAATACTTAACACGAAGATCACACAACCTACTTTCTCTTATAACACAAAACATAATTATATTATTTCTTAATTTAGTACAAAACAATTTAATTGCATTCCACATATTTTTCAAGTAAATACATTCTGTCATACACAGACAATAAAACGTGCTCGCAGTTACACTTTCACGGCCACATTTATCATAGAACAATGGAAGAAAATAGAAAAATAAGACAAAATAGTTAAAACTCGCTACGACGATGACTTTCATGATCACCATACAAGTTGCATGAACACAAATGAAAACATACAGATTCAGTACAGCTCGTATTCGAACTAGATACAATCACACGCAAAAGTGTGTTTCGGGAAAGTTTTTTCGACATATCGTTTCTTGTATTTGTTATACCAAAAAAGGTTTTATATACACACATATGTACAGGTAGCGATAGTTTTACCGACGTCTGAATCGAAACATTATGTGGGGTAATAATTTGGAGCGATACTCTTCACGATTCATTTCAAATTTGCGTATAAAACTACATATATACGTATGTCAATTTGTGTGTTTATAGTTAACGGCTGTTCCAGCATTGAGCATGTTAATATATTTTTGGTACCTTCAACCGGCATCTAAAATATGGAAGTTCCGTTATTTCTTAACCGATTTTGAAAATAATAAAGGATGCTACCAGATTGCTCTCATAGAAATTATATTAAAATCATTATAATAATTAAGTTTAAAAATTTAAAACGTATAAGTTAAGTAAACGATATTTCGTATTTTTTTTTATGTCAGTTTTATTAAAAGTCAAACACAAAATATTATTTTTTAAATTATACTAAAAAATGTATATGAAGTTTTTGATTGGAAATGTACCGCTTCTAGCATACAGTACGAGTTGCACGAGAGTGTAGCGTAATTTATGAGCAGGTCGGCTTTGTGGCCGTTGAAATAAACGCTTTTGTTCCCGACGCGAATGTTTCTAAATCACTCCTAGATACAATCGGTAATGTTGCACTTTTTGTTTCAAATACAATAGCGGAAGCGTTTTATTAAAATGTTATATCCACAACTATAGGATTGTAATTTATTTTAAGGAAAGTAAGAGCAATAATCGAAGTAGGTTTTTAAATTATTTGATATTTGTCCTAATTATACATTGGGTTGTTTATTATGATGGATCCTATTTTATTTATTCCTTTTGTTCGTGGCTTACTTCCCATTTATGTAGATTTTTTTAATAATAGGTAGAAACACGTAAAATATAGGCTATGGTCACGTAGATTTATGTGGGTACACTATGTAGATATAATTTTAAAAATAGGGTCAGTGGTTACGGCGTTTATTTCGTATACAAAATTTTCTATAATTTATTACATATAGCTGTGCCCGCGACTTCGTTCACGTGGATTACAGAATGCTTGGCATGTCTCCTGCAAAGCAAGGTTATAATAGTCTGCAGTGCTGCTCAAGAAAGGAGCTTTTTACTTTGAATCTGGGAACTTTCTGGTTGTATTTATAAGCAGATACTAACTCAGATATGGTATTCCTCCACGGTTTTCACTATAAATGTTGAAGAAAAGTTGTTTTGTGGTAGTCTTTAAAATATCGACTGCAAAACAGTAAGTTCGCACCTAGGTTCTCCTTGTATTATATATCGGGTGACTTTTTCTACTGGGCTTAATAGGCCAAATCCGGAACTATAAGGAATCGCGAAAGATACTTAATGGAGCATCATAATTTTTTTTTTATTTCATGATTTTCCTGGCCAGAAATAGAACCCACTAATTAAAAAAAAAATACATTCTGTATTATTGCACCACCTAATAGTGTCACTTGTAAAGATCAAGTTTTGGAAAGTAATAGTAAGCGGCAAATTAATGGAAAAGGTTTTTTTTTTACAAAATAACATTAAATCTATACATTAAGTTAAGTATTCGATTCTACATAGACATAATCAAATATGTGGGTTAAATCATGGGTTCCGGTAAGTTTAGAAAAAAATGTGCGTTACTTCGAACGATTTCTTTATAAATTGCATCAAAATGCTAGTCACCTACTAAAGTGAGGAAGAGTGTGAACAATACAATCGAAAATACAAAAAATGAATTACTCACAGTAACTTCTTTTATGTTTGTCTTTTTTCTATGTGAGTTATACAAAGTTGATAGAATGTCACGTTTGTTTTAGTCCCCGTCATCTACTCAGTTACCTAGGTAGGTTTAGATAATTCTTAAAAAGATGAATCAATTTGTTGAAAATCTACATTTCACTGGACTCGGCTATTATACTCACCCGATATTAGCGTTACAACATCCCGTTGCTAAAGATTTAATTAATGTAAGAATTTGATAGAATTTTGTAAAAAAAATAGCCTTTTCTTTTTGTTGCAGTTTACTGTATAGTATTACCTCACTAAAGTTGATCTTTATAATGTGTGAGGGTATCAGATGGTGCAATACTACAGAATGTTATTTTTTTGCAAAATCAACGTGTTCGTTTTTGGCTAGGAAAACTTATTTTTCAAAAAACTAATGATGCAGTTTTAGTTTTAATCAAAATCGGCTCTGTGACTTAAATTATTTTTCGCTTTTGCTTATAGTTTCGGTTTTGTTCTATCATATCCAGTAAAAAAATTACCCAGTAAATTTTTTTTTTAAATGATTATATTAATATAATATATATCTTCCCTATTTGAATCAGATATTATTCACTATTTCATTGGTTTCAATTTTGTTCCTTTTAAAATTGGCTTTCTGCTAGTGAAAGTTTCATCAAAATCGGTCCAGCTGTTTCAGATATTAGCCGAAACAAACTGAGTGACAGATAGACAGACAAAAATTTTAAAATTGGTAATTTTGCTGTCAGTACAAACAAAAATTTTAAAATTGGTAGTTCATATGCATTTATTTAAAATTACAAACGGACACATCAATTTTATTTATTTGTATAGATGTATACCTTCCCTTCTTAAATCGGAAAATGTTCACTATTTTATTGGTTTCTCCAATATTTTGTTATCGTGTAATTCTCTTTTTTACTTATTGATTAAAGTAAATATATTTTTTTAATATAAGTAGCCTAATTTAATCCTTATAATATTAGCTATAGGGGCTGCTGTAATATTTTTAAGAACTTTTTAGACTTTGTGATATTTTGTGATTGTTTTCTTCCATTCCCACTCCTTTCTCTGGGCCTCACGTGATTAATGGACATCCTCTAACTGCGAGTGAAAGTCCCATTAAATTTGATTCAGCTATTTCAGAGATTAGTCGTAAGAAACAGACTGACAGTACTTGATGTAAGTACTTTCATGTATTTAGTGAAAATCACAAAATAATGCTCGACGTGACCCCATAAGTTGACATATCTTTTTTAGCGGGCACAAACGCACAGATAAACAGACAAAAATTCTAACAAATTTTGTTTTGGTTTCTATTGCGTTGGTAAAGGCCTCCAATACTTTTTTCATATATCTTACATGTACAGACAGCGTCCCGTTAGAATTTTTTTCATATATATAGATTTAAAAATATCTAAAATAGAAGTAGCCCCATGTCACTCCTTTTAACATTTGCTAACTGCAAAAAGTACCATCAGAACCGGTTAAGTCGTTTCAGAGTCGGAACAAACAGATAGACAGACAGACTGACAGACAAAATTTTTAAAAATGTATTTTTTTATGTAAGTACTGTATATACTTTCATGTATTTAGTTATAAACACAAAAAAAATGTTCAACGTGATTCCTTAAATTGACATAACTTTTTTATTTATGGACCGATTGACATGAAACAAACCCTAAATGTTAAGTGAAGCTTACTACAATATATTAGTGAAAACCGCATCTAAATCGGATAAGCCGTTTCTGAGATTAGCGTGCACAAACGCACAGATAAACAGACAAACAGACAAACAGACAAACAGATAAGAATTCTAAAAATCATTGTTTTGGGTTCTATTGCATTGGTATAGCCCCCCTATAATATTTTTTTTCAAATATCTTCCATGTACAGACAGCGACCCGCTAGAGTTTTATTATTAGTATAGTTTTTAGTATAGATAATTATAATGTACCAAGATGTTTTCAAGACGTTGGTCTTTTGATAAAATGTAGAAACATTTACGAACAAATCACACATAACAGCTAAAAACAAATTGCACAAGTTCGTTTGTCCGCATTCCCAGCATTATAAACCCATTACAGCGAGCTAAATGACGTCAAATAACTCGAAATACTCAACGTAAAGAGAACAGTATTCGATTTAACATAAGACCTAAGATAGCTAAGCAATATTGCAATTCTATAACCCGTAATGTTACCCGTTCAAATAGAAAACTGATGCCCACGAATGTGAGACGCTTTTACACTTGATTCCAAAGGAAATTGTATCGAGGGAACTAGATTCTATCGAAGTGCACACAGCTCTTTCGTGTACAGTCTTTGCGAAATGCATAAAGTTGCAACACCAAACTTTGCGCATGAAAATCGTAACTGAGTTTCACCTGCAATTTTCCAAAACAAATATCTAAAGTACCTTTACGAGAACTGCTCGCCGAAACTTATTTTCTTTCCGATGTTATTTCTTACTTTTCGCGGAAAATTGTAATCGTCGTAGCATCATTTATATATCATTTGGCTGCGAAAAAAAAATTTCTTTCTCTAGAATTTCAATTCCCCATTCCGAAGTCGCCTGAAGGGTTCAACTTTTGTAACAATTGCCGTATTCTTTTCTGTTTCATTCGGAGTTCAAGTAGCTCCCCTTTAATCGACTATCGTAAAAAGTTTCTTAACTATAGAGATAGCAAATTCGTGAGCTATATACCCTTTAATTACGTCGTAAATATTTAAATTACCGTGAAATTTTTAAAAAATTCTTCGCATGTAATAAAAATAACAAGGCCCTTTCAAATCACTATATAAGCTTCCCCTCGTGGTTACTCTTGCGTTTGTAGTCACTGCTTCGCTTCTATGAATCGTAGCGTGATGTAATGTAGCCTGTAACGTTTCTCAATAAATGGGCTAACCGACGCAAAAATAATTTCTCACATCGTTTCAGTAGTTTCAAAGTCTATTTAAAACAAACTAGCAATTAAATTTTTCCTCTATATAATAATAGTGTAGATTTTTTTATTCGAAGATAAGTCTTTAAAATTATGGTACGAGTAACATCCCTTCTAAGTTTGATATTAAATAAAACACTTCAGAAAATAAATAATAATAATTTATTTTTTGGAATCATTAAGAAACTGAAATAAGACACGAAATATTTTTCTATCTATTATTATCTGTATTACCCTGCTAATCGAAGAATATTCAATGCCAAGATATCGCTATCACAAACTACATCACTACATCGGTACCACAAAGTTTATCCAATGCATGGACAAGGGAAATAAGTGGCCGAGTTGGAGCGATGAATGAACGAGAATATACCGGCTTCAATACCGAGTCAATTGATCGACCACGCCACTTTGCTTTCATGCGCTATCTGATGCGTTTTACTAAACATATTTCTGTAATTGCTTTCTGACCGATGAATGCCGTTTACATTTCTCTTCTATAATAATGTTAGCGTGATTTATTGAGTTTATTATCAAACTATTATTGTTTTAATATTGCCTGTTAGCCTTCTTTTATATAAATCTTATATAGAAAACTAGCGATACGTTTCATACTCTCACGGGTGCAATGTGGTTTTTACGACTTCACATTACAATAAAAGGGGGTAGCTTTCTAAGGATGCATTATTAGTACACCATCTATAGAGCATATATTTTAAATTTTATGTCCCTTACTTCAAAAAAGGACTTTTATACAAACTTCCAACCCCCTTACCTCCTTAGGGGTAAAATCCGTTCTTAGCGGATACCATTTGCAAATTTTAAGTATGTATTATAGTTTATGAGATTTCGCGATTAATCATTGAATGGTATTTCGCTTTTGTGTATATAGATTGCGTCATTTAGACAATAATTACAATTGGGGAGAACCTGCAGCCTTTGGCGATCCGTGCAGTCATCAGTCATTTAATCTATGGTTACAAACTAATTTTACTATTATAATGCGAAAGTTTCTGAGTATGGATAGAGAGATGGATGAACGTGTGGAGGGATGTTTGTTCTTTCTTCACGCAAAAGTAATGAACATATTTTGATTGAATTTGACAGTAATATAGCTTGGGGATAGATGAGTGTGTAGTTGAGTAGATATTTATTTGTTTCCCTTTTACACAAAATTACTAAACGGATTTCGATGGAATTGTACAGTAAAATAGCTTTATACATTACAATAATGGTAAATAAGAGCCGATATGGCCTAGTGGTTAGAACACGTCGATCTTAACCGATGCTCGCGTGTTCAAACCCCGGCTAGTATCACTGATCAAGTGCTAAATTTGTGTTTAACTTCATCTCGAGTTTGGCGGTGAAGGAAAACATCGTGGAGAAACCTGCATGTGCCGGGAGAAATTCTGACACATGTCATCTGTTAACTCACAGTGGAAAGTGGTGGATTAAGCTCTAAACCTTCTACTTAATAGGAGGCCAGCCCAGGAGTGGGACATTAAAAGGCTGTTTTTTTTTTAAATATGAGAATAATACAAAAGCTCTAATAATTAAATAATTCTAATAATTAACAAAGATATTATGTGATTACGCCGATTTATTTATAAGTGTCAAATAAGAAAACGTCCTTTACATGCACAGATAAAGTCACAGTTAGTGAATGTGTATGTTTGGTACTCTTTTATGCTTTAACAGCTCAAAAGTTTTGAAAAATTCAAGATGAAAATAATTTATAGACTGGATAAAGACATACTATTTGCATCGGTAAAACCGTGGAATGCAGCTAGTTAATAATACAATTTATGCTCCAAAAATCCTATGTTTCATTCATTTTATTTATTGAGAAAAGCATTTAATTTATATTATCATTTTTTTTTTAATATTTGCTTTTACTTTTATTTTTAAACTGTTTCCATACATATATATTGCACGTAGAATAATTTGAAATTATATTTTTGTAAACATGGAGTGAGAGTGTGCGAAAAGTTTCTTATGTTTTTATTACAGTGCATGCTGAGTTAGCTTATAATTGTAGTGTACTTTGTAGCTACATATTCTATATTGTAAAACTTTTAATGTTAAAAAAATTTTAGATCATTGTACATTATGTTGGCTTCCTATGAAATAAATAAATAAATAAATAAATTATGTAAATGAATATCACTCTTATATAATAAACGTTAAGCTGGATCTTTCAGTGGATCTGTTTAAACGTCTAGCAGCGGGACGGGCAGGTTATCACTTAAATCCTTATTATTAATATTATTAGCCTTGATATCAAGCGAGCTTGCTAAGTTGCCTGACAGTGCTTTATGATGAATAATTTTCTTTGATACTAGCGACATACCGGGCTGCGTACGAGTCAATATTGGTATTTGACAAAAAAAAGATAAATAATGCAGGACTCTAACGTTGAAATTATTTTTATAATCGGTTCAGTAGTTTCAGATCCTATTCAATGTAAACAAACAAACAAGCAAGTCCTCTTTGTAATGTTAGTGTAGACTTATATTTTTGTTTATTTTTGTCGAGAATTTTTAAATCATTGCTACATCAAGTCTACGTCATTTATTAATTGATAAGGAAATTCTTGATTAGTAGTTTGATTTTTCAACCTAAACAACTAAAATAAGTATACCATCCGAATAAACGTAATTGCGTACCGGTCTTTTAAAGTCTTTTTTTTATGTCAGACTATGTAATCAGTATACATATGTACATACATACATACATACATACATATGTACATGCATACATACATACATACATACATACATACATACGTACATACATACATATGTATCTTCGTATCTATCTTTGTATGTATGTGGGTTTGCACCTTTGTGGCACTACTTACGAGTAGTCCAGGCGCGTGGGTCGATAATAAAAAATATGTCGTTTAATTCATCATAACGGCGAAAATTGAAAAAATAAAAATCGTCGATTTTGGAAATCATGCCATAATTTGAAAAGAAAAAAAAATAAATCGACGAACTGTGTTAAATGGGGGTATCGTTGAATAGGTATTAACAATCATTTTTAGGTATAGTCTTGTATCATTTTTCAATTAGAATTACCGTTTAGAATCTGGAACGATTTAAAGTTGGTTAGTAACGATCCTCTATGGTTTTATTTCGCAGTCGGATTTTCGATTTTTTCAATTAATTATTTCTTTTAAGCCTTAGTCAATCTGAATTTATAATTGAAAAAAAAAACGCATCTTTCCAAAAACAATCACAATAAAAATGTACCCATTCACGTAACTAGCACACTTCAATTCAACGCACACGATTAAAAACGTATCGATATCGAGTGTCGATGCTAGCGATCAATTGAATGGCAAGCATTTAGATTCACTCACACATACTTGGATAATTGCGTGTGACTAACGGTGCATTTGATACGTATTGAATAAATGCTAAAAGTTTCTGAGGATGGATGTGGATATGGTTTGAAGGATGTTTGTTTCGCTTTCCTGTAAAAATTACTTTACAGTAATACAGCTTAAGAATAGATGGATGTTTTGTTGAGGAGATATTTGTTCCCTTTTCACGCAAAAATTACTAAACACAACTTTTCAGTAATACATCTTAGGGATAGATGGGTGTATAGTTTAGAAACGTTTGTTCCCTATTAACACAATAATTTGTGAACAGATTTTGATGAACCTTTATAGCAATACAGCTTATAATTTAACTAACCGTTATTTATTATTTTAAGATATATATTATATTAACGGAATACCATTGACTATCCATTTTAAGGTCCCGCAACTTTGTCTGCGTAAAAAAATGTTAATACATTAACTGCTTTGAAAAATTATAGATGCTAATTACACTATAATTTAAACCTGTTTAACCCCTTTCAGATTTTATTTTCGCGACAAAAAGTAGACTACGTGTCTTCAATACGTGGTATTTGTACGTATGTACTAAAACACCATATTAGTTATTTAGTTTCATTAAACTAAATTCAATTAAACAGTTTCAATTAGCTTCACTTGTTGAGATTTACGCCCGACAAATGTTGCTGACAATTATATATTCGTACATATTATATGTGTGGTTTATAACGTGTCTAATTATAGAGCCTCGTAACGCATTCGAATTGAAATTAATTTTATACAATATAGGATAACTTTAACAATAGTTATACGCCTGAATTTACGCCAAAATTCCAGCAAAGATTAAAGACAAGATCCATCTTGTGAGTTTTAAGAAAAACGTAAAGCTTATGCAGTAGACTTAGTTAAAAATATGAAAAATAAAATTTAGCTACACGTATTTTGTTTTACAATGATGTTTTATAACCATGGAATTAGGAGAATTTATGTTAGATAATAAAAACTCAGGCGCTAGTGGAACGGCGATATGATTGAATATGCCATTAACCAAGGAATTGAATTGAATTGAATAATTGCGTTGGTGTTTTGGTTGGGGGCAAGGCGGTTCGAGGCTGTCGCTGGGACGGTGAAGCAGTTCATTCGGAGTTGTCATAGTGCTTAGTCACTTATTTAATTGTTAACGAAATAATTTGTGTTGAAATATAATTTGTGTTAATCGTAAATTATATTTTGGTAGACGTTAAAAATCTGTAAAAATTTCAAATTTTGACAAGCTCGTAAATTGACTAGTTGATCCAAAAACACACTCTTATCATCCTCAGTCATTAGCTGGTTGCTAGGCAACATCGTTAAAAGTAGTCGACATTATATGTCGACATTATATAATTTGTGTATACAAAACCTAACGTAAATTTTTTGGTATTATAAACTATTGTATAATCTGTGGCATTATAGTTTAAGTTTCGAGTTCTTGACACTTTCTCTACCAAATTACAAGCGACCTCTCTGATAATGGAACTCAATCTACGTTGAGTTCCCATTGAGGGCAGTCGATTGAATGTCCGCAATCGACCGAACTCATTGTATTGGCGGATAATTGCATGAGACCGTATATCAGCTAGCCTGTGCTAGTTGAAATGCTTTTAAGCTTTTAACTAATACATCTAAGCATTTATACTAATATTATAAAAAGGTAAAATTTGTTTATAAGTTTGTATGTTTGTAGGTTAGTATGAATGGGGTAATCTCTGATACTACTGATCCGATGTGAAAAATTCCTTTGGTATTGGATGGCCCGTTTATTGAGGAAGGTTATAGGCTATATTATATCACGCTACGATTAATAGGAGCGAAGCAGTAACTACAATCGTCGCGATTTCAAACACTAACTAGTGTTTGACATGACACTAAGTTCTATTTAATTGTAATAGTTTCATAGAAAATAAAATTTCTTACACAGTTGTTTATTTTTTTCCATATTAAATCATAAAGTCTTTTTTTATTGTTGGGAAATGCATTTACGCATCCCGCAAGAGTCATAGTCTCAGGCGGGTATGTGGGACTCCCGGATTGTGACGTTGAACCGGACTACCCACTCAAAACCAACATCCTTACGCCACGCCTCTCTTGGAGCGTCACGGGATCGCTGAGATGCATTCGACCGTGTTGCTCCGGCGCATTCAACCACTTAATTCGTCTTAAAGGTTTTACAGCGGGGGAAAAAGCTGCGCATAGCGTCTTCTTCTTCCCGGCTGGGCTCTCCTGGGGGAATCAGAAGCACTTGCCTCACGGACCCTCTCCGCGGCCTCCTTCTGTGCGATTACATCTTCGCCGAATCAGGTAACAGCCAACCATCCTCGTTTGTTTTTGAGCATGGCAGCAACCAAGCCTGGCAACGAGATATTCTCTCCGACTATTTCCACCAGAGCATGGCGCTGTATATAATATAAGTCTTGGTTTAATTCGATTCAATATGGAAATAGAATTTTCAACTGTTCTCGAAAACTTGCTTTTAAGCAACAAGAAAATAAGAAGAAAGATATACAGTTATTAGCACCTTAACCGCAAACATAATCTGCTGGCGAGCACATTCAATATGCGGACTCTCCTACTACTTGCTTTTTAACTGAAAACCTAATAACAATTTTAAGAAGATCGCGTTAGCTATCACCTTTATTTTCAACGTAAATGTTACATACGATATACGAAAATAGTCTCTAAGAAATATCAAGTTTTTCTTTAAAATTTTAGGATTAACCTGTATTATTTTAAAGTGTTATTTGTTGTAGTACGAATCATTTATATCATGATGATATGTATAATATGAGAAGTATAATAGACAATTTATTATAAGTACATTTAGATTTTGTAATGTATATTTTTTAATATAAAAATTTAAAATTAACAGCCCGCCTTATGTGTGGAATATTAATAACATTATAAATTATTTTTGACAACAGGTTAGCGAATTACTGGACGTGATTGAAGTAGCAGCAGCAGAATTGTGCCATCTCAATGGAGTTCGTTGAGTATGAAGTTAAAAAAAAATTACCTTTGCCATTTAAACAGGGTAAACCCGAGAACAGAAATTAAACGCTGACGATATATTGTAGCCTGTAGCACTTTCGTTTTAAAGCAACTATCGGAAAATTTTAGTTTGAAAAGTTAATCGATGCTTCAAAAATACTTACAATTTTTTAAATAGTTCTACCGCCAGGTCGGTAGTTTATTATTTTATTCGTATTTATAAAGTGGTAAGGCATGGTTTAGTTCTTTTTTCGATCCCCACATTTTATAAATGACCCCGCTACGACTATAAGGGCACTGAGAGTAAATTCTGTCATGCGTAAAGCAATGACAACCAACGTATGTAAGTCTTTATTAAAGTTTGAAAGTAAACCTTAGAAGTGTGATTCTCGCCTATTTTGGTAAAAGGCAGCTAAATTCTAGGTTATGAAATATTCCACAAGTTCAGTATCGAACATGATGAATATTATATTTTGTCATTCCATCCGTTAATTTCTGTCATTTTGAAACAAAATAATGTTCCATAACTATTGATATTATATAAATATAAAAGTAGTGTAATAGTGAAACCAATAGTAAAACTGTTTCATACTTTAACGCTGACTGTGTTCGACAATTGATCGATTAAATTATTTATGCTACATCCATATTAAAATTTTAAAGAGGTAAAGTTTTGTTTGATTATGGGTTTATATCTGAAATTACTAATTAGATTCGAAAAATTCATTCTGTGTTAGATAATTCGTTTATTAAGGAAGATTGTAGGCTATATTCGATAACGTTTCGACCCATAGAAGCGGAGCAATAACCTCAAATGCGAGTGAAATCGCGAGGGCTGTCCCTAGTTGTAAATATAGCTCAATAACATTTCATATTTATTCGTATCAACCTCGAGTGTATTAAACATAATCAACATTCATAATCAAAACCGTAAACCCGTTAAGGTAAACTCTAAAATCAGCGCGGCTAAATTTCTTTGCACGTTCGGGACTCGGAAAGTCGTTTCGCAAAGTAATTGCTTATGAGTGGAAGCGGATAAACGAAACGAGTTCCACTCTAGCGGGGCTCGTAAAATGGACTCAGGGGCTTGCATTTAATTAATACGACCACCACTACGTGAGAGCCACATCGTCTGAAATGGAATCATTCCTTTTGACCGCAAAACTGACTTTTCATGCCGAAAAACTCGGTACGTTCGCATTGGCTCGGAATAAAATTGCAAAACAAATTCGCTGCTTTCGCTTTGACATGAGCTCGTAAGCTAATTTCCGCGTTATCTTTTTTTAAATTTTTTTCATAGTCAAGGTGTGCATAACGTTTTTTTTAAAGGTTTTAAAAAAATATTGCGCAGTTTAACCACTCGTCCACTACGATATTCGTTTTCGAATTATATTAGAGACTTAGTTGAAAATTCCATTCATTCTAAATTTCTCTGCGAAATATTTTATTACAGATAACTTAAAATTGGCTGAATTAAAATTGAAAACCACGTACACATGTGCCGAATCAAATCAAATAACTTTATGTTAACGCAATTTTCGTTTTGGGGACATTTTATTCAACAAGATCCAAGTTTCATTGTCACCCTTAACAATAACGTAAGTTGAATTAAAGAATACAGCCAATAACAACTAGGAAGCCTTCGTCGCAATTTCCAGGAGGTGCTTCTAGAGTTACTAATAGTGTAGCCGGTGTACAATAGAAAAAGTTAAGGTCAATAGTCTTTAATTTAAGGTAGAACAAAGGGACTCTAGTAATGGGGGACAGCAGCGCGATTACACAATGACTGTTGTGTTGCCCACTTTATATTTAGCAGAGTTGTTTTTAAAGTTTGCTTGTTAAAATTAGTATGACAATTATTTTGTGTGGAATTGTTTTGTTATTCTTTCAAACGTAAATCATGTCATTATAATCGTTGGTGAATATGTAAATCTAAATATTTAAATATAATAGAAATGCTTTTATATAAATTAAAGTATTAATATATTTATTATTGGTTAATAGCATTATAATGAGTGAAACCATTAGAAATATTACTCCATTGTTTGATTTACATTTATTTAATTATAGGTTTACTTACTTTATACAGCACACATAAGTATATCGTGTGAGATAATTGCAATTTTAAAAATAATTTTAACTTAAAAGTGAACACAACATTTTAGAAAAACAAATCATTCTAAATAATATTAAGTATAAAATAAAATTTAATCACATTAAATTCAATCGAAAAAAGGGAAAACTAAATTGACTAGTCAAGAAAAACAAGCTAAACAAATATTATATTAATATGAAATAAAATGAATAAAACGTTTAAAAACTGTTATTGCTGTGGGTAGAATTAAATAGTTTAGGTAAGTTATCACAGATGTCAGACGAAATTATCCACGGCCGACAGGATTTCCGCCTTGGACAGGAATACAAATCTGCTGTCCGAAATGTATACTAGTGACTCCATTTGCCCCAGTTATTGTTTTCAGATGCAGATACCGTCACGCGTACATTTAAAGGTCACCTGTATATTTGATAGTGCAAACTTGTTCACATATAAAATATCTAGGGTGGCAAGTATACCCAAATAAAGCTCTCATTTGAACGCTGATAAGCAATACTGTGGTCAAGCCATACGGACTTCATTTTGAGAAAATGGCGTCTAAAGATGCTAATCTGTTCGAAATATTACATATCCATCTTTTCTTTTTGATAACAATTGTAATTAATGATTAGCAGATTAAACTAGTAAAGATTTTTTTAGTAATAATTTATTCAAATTTATGAGGTTATTGCATAATCCAAAATATGGAATATACTTCGATATTCTAAACATCAGATTAAGAAACCTTTTCCATTGAAATATGCAAAAAAAATCTATATTTTGAAATAGTTAAATGCTTCACATAAATAGTAATAATTAATATAATATGTTGTTCATTTATATCATTATATCATTATATTGTAGACGTGCTGACCAATAGTCTTTATATAATTGATAGTGCAAGCTTGTTCACATATGAAACACCTAACATCAGTAATTTTTAAGCCGGGGAACGACCGATTGACGAAATTGCTTCATGCTACTTAGGATGTCGATATAGTTTCCATTTTTAAGGCAAAAAAACATGTACTTGATAACTTAAAACAAGACGTTTTTTAAAAAAAGGGTAATCGACTTCAAAAGCAAAAAACGTAATTTTATTTACTTGAATCACATACATTTTTTCAGTTATTTTAATTTTAAAACAAACTACTGTATCATTTTTTACGAAAATGCTACGTGACTAATGGTGGTATATTCTTTGAATCAAAAAAAAAACATCAATCAAATCGATCTAACCGTTTTCGAGTTATTGGTAAACATATGTATATATGTATATAAAGATCCCCGACAAAATAGGAACCTTCCCCTTTTTTGAAAATCGGTGAATGAAATAATATAATGCAATTGCTTTCTTAGTGAATGTTTTACTAGTAATTCAGAGAAAAAACTTCAGGATTAGATAACTTATACAATTCGAAATAGAATAAGATCATTAAATATATTACTATTTATGTATTATAAAATATAAGTAGGAAATACGAGGAAAGGAAAGACAAATACAAGTGTATATTTCATTACAGTAATAAAATGTAACAAATAAATAAAATGTATAATCACAGCTCCGTGTAGATCCCATTTTTTCTTAAGGCCGTCTTCGGTATGCAAATTGCGAATTCATTAAATAATTGTACGTCCGACGCGAGCTTTCGTTTTTTCTTTGTCCTTGTTAAGAATCTCTTGTCCGAGGCACAAAGAGGCGTTTAAATATACTAATAAAAACTGTCTGGCTCGTGTTTACATTATTTCGTGTCTAAGTAATCAAATTACCCATTTAAGATTCATTCAATTAGCTTTTATGAGTCACCTTTTTTCATACGATTTTATTATTCAAATTTAATTTTGCGTATTTTTTTAATATTCTGGAATCGTCGTGTTAAATGAATCAAACTAATATTACAAAGAGGAGATTTTTTTTATTATGTGTAGCTTTTAATTTTATTCTGAAAATACAGCTACATATGGACGCTGATAAGCAATACTGTGTCAAGCCACACGGACTTTATTTTGAGAAAATGAAGTCTAAAGATGTCAAACCCATTTTTAGCAAATTTGTTCGAAGACGTATATATCCATCTTTTCTTTTCTATTTTGATAATATGTGTAATGAATTGAAAGCAGATTGATATATTTAATGTGTTATCTAATAAAAAAATTTCAAATATTTGAGAGTATTGTATAAATTGCAGAAAATGGAACGCACTTAAAATTCGAAACATTAAATTAAGTAACTTTTTTTCGTACTTATTTAGTTTATATGACTTGATATTTGTTTGAATAATGTTATATAGTCGACGCAGTATCATAATACAGTAATATCTCCAAATTTGACTTTTTGTGGGTTGACACATTATTGCTTATCAGCATCCATATAACAATAGGTTGACGCAGTGATCACTGTAAATTAATTGAAGCGATAATGGTCGCAGGTTCGGTTCTCTCTCATGGTAAATACATATGTGTATAGGCGTGTGTTTGTCATGGTGGTGGTGTTTGGGTGTTTGTGTGTTTCCGGATCTTCAAGATATGACGATAAAATCTCAAAGAGAACCGTTAAATGTGTGTCTAATTATAATTATTTACGAAATCAAAATGGTCTATAGGGTTTTTCTTAGACTTTTTGGACGACCGGAGCTCTATCATCGTTATTCATATCGGCATCACCTCAACGATGTATTATAAAAACTATGGACTACTATACTATAAGTATGAACTGTCATGGTGTCATGATGAACATGATGTCCCGTGACCGGCTGTACTATCGCCGCAAAGCACTGTGTATGTGTGAGTGAGTATAAGGGTAAGTGCTTATGGTGTACACAGTACAAGCTAAGAACAGAAACGAATGTAGAAATGTTAAAAGCGAATTTAATATCAGAAATAGATTTTTACTAAGGTTCGTAACAAGTAACTTTTGTTATACTCTATTATACACTAGAACAAGAATTATCGAATCGCATAAAGTTTTCATATAAATCTTTGAATGAAGTTTTCCTTAACTTCAAAATCGGGAAAATGGTTTCTTTCAACCAAGTCTAAATATTTTAGTTTTAGATTTTTCCAAACTGATCCACCTGAATGAATCACCTATACCTATTAACAGTCATACATACAAAGACACGCAAGAAAAACATTACCTATCTTCATGACCAATTAGGTAAAAAGCGTGTGTAAAGAAAAGGCGAATCATACGCATTATACAATCTTTTATATGGAACGATTTTATATACGAATATATTTATCCAAGCCACACCACAAATGCAAATATACAGCCAAAATACCCCACGGTAAATAAATAACATAGCAATATAAAGTCAAAAATTTACAGTTATGTAACAGCATCATTCATCCCGTGACGGATGTCTGCATTTATCGAGGTTCGCAGGTGGCTTCCATCGCCATATATCAGCTCATACTGCACTAGCTTAGTTTTGCCATTAATTTATCATAACCCTGCGAATTGTTTACGCCACGCAAGCAAATGTCACCTACGTCAATAAAGTGACATAAAATTGTGAATCGTATACATATCTTGTACATATGATGTTTGATATCTTAGTGTCATTTACAAAAGGCGAAGAGCCTTTTCCTTAAATTAGAAAATCAAAATTGCTTTTAGCCGTATAGATCTCACGCGGTCATAATTTGCGTAAATGACATATTATCTGTATGTAATTACAAACATAATTATGTTATCTAGTTATCACATTAAACTTAAACATTGCTAAAATCAGTAACTACAAAATAAAAAAAAAATCAGTTCAGTAAACGGCACACAATTAGATTACTAGAAAATAATTTTAACTTATAGTAAATTTAATATACAATAGTAAAAATATAATTACATGCAATTTTTGAATGTGGTTTGTGCTAAACCAATTAAGAACTTTCTCCGAGAGACTACTACCACTTCTAGTAAATACATTAGTATACTTTTGCTACGTAATTAACGTCTAGTGCCAAAAACTTTTCCATAGCTGTATTATTATTTAATTAAGGGTATTAATAACACACATTATTTCAAGAATAATGGCATAATAGCATTTAAATTTTACAAAAAAAAAGTCTTTTGTATTTTAATAACTACGATTTAAAAAAAAGGACCAACTTATAACGCAAAATACACAACTTCACTAACTTTACTCTTCCTTTGTTGAAATCAGTTGAACGAAAAGAAAAGGTTTGTTTTATAAATATTTTATTAGTAAAATATTTGAATGCTGATAAGCAATAATGTGTTAACCCACAAAAAGTCAAATTCGGAGATATTGATGTATTTTGCATTATTAAATAAATTTCAAGTCATATGAACTAAATCAGTACGGAAAAAAGTTTCTTAATTCGCTGTTTCGATTTCCAAGTGCGTTCCATATTTTGCAATTTATATAATAATCTGTAATATTTGAAAAACTTTTTATTAGATAATATAATAAATATATCAATCCGCTTATAATTAATTATACCTTTTATCAAAAAAGAAAAGAAAGGACGGATATATACATACTTCTTCAAATATATTTGTTAAGAATAGGCTTGACATCTTTAGACGCCATTTTCTCAAAATGAAGTCCGTGTGGCTTGACACAGTATTGCTTATCAGCGTCCATATAATAATCTAAATATTTAATTTATTATATTTTTATTATTATTAAGATGAATGAAAATGATTTTAAAGTGTCACTTTCATCTATATCTTATCTTATCTTATCTTATTTTACTAATAATAAAATTCTAGCATCCATCAGCATCCATTTATAAAACGTTTTCAGGTTATTTTTATTGTGTTGGCATTAGAGCAAAACATGACATGCGCTATGTGTTATCCTCGCAAAGTGCCCGTAGTGACCTTTCTGCTCTATCGTCAGACCTTGTACACCAGTCATCATGTATATGTATAGTACATTAATAAAGGCGTATTTTTTAAACACAATCCTTAGTGGGTTGTATTTCATATCTGCATCTTGCTGCATCTAAATTATAATATTTGATACGCTTTTAAAGGTCATGTTTCGCTCTAAGGATCAAAAATTAAGTGAATATTTGAATATTGCAGAATTAATGTTTACTTAAAAAATTTGAGTTTAAAATTAATTTAAATAATTATCAACATTTTGCGAAATATTTGCATAAGTACGCCACACAATCTAATGTATAGAATTCAATAAAAAAAAGAACAAACGAGCTCAAACAGCAGGATATGGATGGATATTTTTTAGGTAACTTACTATACCATACTATCGAATTTTATAAATAAACTAGCCCTATATTTTTATAATCTCACAAAGGTTACCCAGATAGGCATGCCTCAATTCAATCGGATGACAGAAAGTGGTAGTAAAATGGATTATAGATTTTAAATTGGAACGACACGTAAAAGCAAGTTAAATAAAAGGCTTAAAAAAAAACAAGCACACGCTGTTTGAAAAAATCTAATATCAGGATATGGACAGAATTTTATTTTTCCCTAAGCGTTTGAAACGCTAGTTTCGAACAATCATTTGAAAATGAAAAATTCCGAACACCTCGATTTCGAATATCAAACTTTTACACCGTGTAATGAAATTGTAGCCTTTATATAATATATAAAATCTTTAAGGACATTTATTTAAATGATACTCGCATATTAACATTTTTTGATTTATATTATTTTATTAATTCTAACATTATGATATAATGAAAAGTGTCTTGTACTAATTGCATAATTAGTTTAAATTTATATAAGTTGGTATTAGTATGTGATACAGCTTTGATCTTAAATTTTTATTTAAAATTAATATGATATAAATATATTTGTATCTAAAAGCTGAAAAGTAATTGAATACGATAAAAGATAACATATAACATCTTCAACAATACAAAAGTTTGTTCACGAAAATATTTCCTCCAGCTGCGAGAAATAACATGTTTTCTCGACTCTACTTGACAGCTGTGACGCTGCACTGCTGAACTAAAACGTTAAGAACTTCATACGCCTGAACATTGCGTTGTGTCTGTGAACAATGATTAAAAAAGAAAGTATTGTGTTTGTCAAAAGTATTACGTGAATGATCTTATTCCTACGAGTATTCGTCTCATGTTAAAGGTACGTTAAGTTACTTCTTTTTCCTCGTTTTATTTTTACGTTTACAAAATACTAATGTAGTACTAATGTAGTAAAAAATACGGCGTGCAGAAAAAAAAATTACATACATGGATAATGAAAGAAACTACTATAATTAACTTAATTAATTAGTTTCCTTCTTAACCTAGCGTCTACTGCTAACATGAGTGTTTTAAACTGATCTTATAAACAGAGCATTTTTTTGTATTTTTATTCTAAAATAGAGATAGAAACATAGTTATATTGTTTGCTTCAATTCGTAAAACACCGATTACCCAAAATCCCTAATTAGAAATTTTCATTTAGGTGCCAACAAAAACTGATCATTTTATTCGAAAAACAATTAGCGGAATTCACTCCTTTGCTCCAGTGTCTCCAAATCCGTTCTGCCTATGACTAATTTCACCCTAGAAATTAATCATTAAAGTTTTTATTGTAAAGAAACTTTAACCACTGTATAATGTGTCTCTCAAATAAAATTCATATTACTCTTAAATAAGATTTTGTATCAATAAGGAGATAGTTAATCTCAACGGTATAGCTCCTACATTCAAAGGAGTTCGTTTGTCTCCCGCAGTTATAGAATATAATCCTTACTATTGAATAGAGCCAATCGTGGAACGAGTTCCAATAAACAAAGTTGTTACTCACATAGAATGAAACTTACAAGAAATACAATTTCCTGTGATCATATTACCTACAGCCTTTGATCGGATGTACTTTTCGTATTAAAATATTTTTTTATTTATTTAATAGTCACATATAAACAAAAGGCTGATATCTTAAGATGTCACCTACATATACCTAAAGTCTTAAATATGTATATTGATAAGGACTGAGATGTCATCTTAAGCCTTTTAATATACATACTCGTATGTAAACCACCATAGGTGGCAGTTATTGACCAAAGCTCGCAATATAACTGAAACAATACTGACGTTTGAGTGTTTTAATGACAGAACAAAAGCAATAAACATTAAAAACATAATTCTTATTTTTTTTTAATTTCAAAATGAAAGTAGCCTGAGTTAGTCTTTATAGCATTAGCGATTTGCGAGTGGAAGTCCTTTCAAAATTGGTTAAGCTGTTTCAGACATTAGTCGGAACAAACAGGCAGACAGACAATTTTAAAAATATTTTTTTTATATATAAGTGTACTTTCGTATATATAACTGTATGTACTTTCATATATATTTAGTCAAAAGCTGTTAATTTGAAATTAAAAAGAGATACTTCAATTTTATTTATTTGTATTACATATAGAGAGTTAGGAACCCTATTTTTAATTTTTGTCGCTTTGTATTATAGGATTTCCCACCTATTACAGATTGGACAAAGGTAAGGACACATTTTTTTTTATCTCGAATAAAATACTTAAACTTAGTGAAATAAGAGAAAACGTTTCTACGTAGACGAAGTCGCGAGAACCAACTAATAACACATATTCATAACACATATTCAAAAAACTTTTTTTTTTGATCGACTACATATCAACAAAGATAATCTTTAAAGGTAGGACTTATGTATAGATAAACGACGTAGTCTTAGTAATAGGGTTCCGATGGTACTCTTTAAAGAACATGTTAGATACAGAACCCAAATAATGCTACGATTTTTTTGGAAAGCAATTGTACACGTGCTGCAATTGATTTCACAGCAAATAATGATATTTACAAGGTTCTAACTAAATGAAGTTTTCTTGGAAGTATCGAAATAAAGCATTTTATATTACGTTTTATCTATATTATTGATAAGTCAAGTAATATCTATATTATTAATAAGATTTACTAATATAAAAAAGCTATTTATCCATTCATTTATTCCCTTGCTTACTCATTCGATTGTTCGTTCTTTTATTTATTTCTTGTAAATTGGTAACGTTTAAAATGTACCTATCCTATTTGCAAAAATCTTTTAATTATTTTCCATAGAACAATGAATAAAAATAGATTCTCAAATAAGCGCAGTATTCACAATTAAGATTTGTTTCAAAATAATATTTCAAGCAATAATGACCATTACCGCTTCTAAAACTATGAACAGCAATACGTTCTAATTGTTGGTGTAACAAAAGCCTAAAATGGCCTAAACTGAATCCAGAATGGGTTGTTAAAATGAAATATATCGGGTGAAAAGTTAGATATAGTACTCATATATCTCGGTAAGGGATCCCACGTTCCACGGACATTCAGGTTAGGCGACTAATAAGTGCGAGTCGAGACAATGAACTGACAGAACAAATAACGACCAATAATTTTTTTTTTGTTAGGAATATATCATAAAAGTAAATAATACTGTATTTTGTGTATGGTAGCTCGTTGATCAGTTAGTTATTATTATATATCGGCAGTACGCACCCTCCCTCTCTCTAGAATAGATCGCTCGTCTTTACTCTCACAAGTATATACATAAATACAAGTAAACTAGTGACTAGAACCCCAGAGATAACTTAACAGTTTCATATGATATCTACTTGTAATTTTAAATGCTACAATCGGTAACTTTTATATCATTTACAGATACTAATGATTTCTATTTAAGATAGGCAAATAGTGCTAAATTCTTCACCCAATAGTTATTAATTGGTTTCCATTGCCAAAATTAAGTTCTTGTTAGAGGCATTTATAATATCCACTTAATGAGTTGTTAACCTCTGACACATTTGCCTGATTACATTAATATGTATTAATAGCTTAAATCAAGAAGCTGTTAGTATTCGTTTTAAATAATCATATTGATTGACAAAAATATAAATAACAACAACATACATTTTTCATAAAATACCTAACAAAATATTTATATAAATAAATAAACACTTCACGGATACTCATTAATAATTGCTTCGATGGTTCGGAAATATACAAACACCCAGACCATGACAAACATCTATAGCCTATAGAAATGGTAATGATAAAGAAGTAAAATTTGTTTGTAAGTATGTATGTAGAGGATAATCTCTAATAAATAGAGTTATTAAAAAAATTCATAGGCTATACTACATTACGCTATGACGCTCAGGAACGAAGCAATAACCATAGACGTGTGCGCCAGCCACAGGTAATCTAATATAAAAAACTTATAAGCATTAAGAATTTACTAGCATAAACATGACTATTTTTTAGCAAAACGTAAACCTAAATCCACTTAACATCAAGCACTTAATCTCATTTACGGTTTACCTTTAATTAACGTTGTTTTTTTACTTAAACCGTTTTAAGTATAAAAGCGATATAAGTAGGTACAAGTCAAACCCCTTTGAGATGGCTTTTATGGATAAATATATATATATATATCTACTTAAAAAAACAAAGTTGTTTTTTACATAGATATTAAGAAACAAGGTTTTTCTTCAAACTTTGTTTAAAATTCGAGTTATATCGATTTTATTTACGGATATATTCGACCGTGACAAACGCACGAACGAACGGATAATCTGAAAACGATTGAACGCCGATGTCTCATTATAGGAGTTATATTTTCAGAAATCACGGTATTGTAAGGCGAGAATTACACTTATAAGTTTTGCTCTCACACTTTCACACAGATTTACATAAGCTGTTTGTGATTGCTTTATACCTAAAATAATTTTCTGTCAGTGTTTTTATTTTGGACAGCCACAGTTTAAGTAATTTTAATACGAACCTACGTACCAGTGTGAATTTTTAAACTGGGCGTGGAGGTCAATTCAGAAACTCTAATGAATATCGGAAAAAGTCGAGCAGAGCCGATTTTAATGAAAACTAAAACTGCATCATCGATTAAAAACACATCCTCCAGTGTTACGCTATTTGATAGTGTCACTTATAAAGATTATTCTCTGGGTAAATTTGAATTTAGAATTTGATGTTGCTATATATAGGGTACAATCGTATTCAGTTACGTCTAGAAAAAAAATGTTAAAACAAACCTTAACTGGAGGCTGATAAGCAATACTAAGCAACTCAACAAAAGTTAAAATAATAGATACTGATGTATTTTGATAATACATTACCTATTTAACATTATTCAAAAATTTTTCAAGTCATCTAATTTAAATAAACATATGAAAAATTCTTAATTTAATGGTTTGAATTTCAAGCATGTCCCACATTTTATACAATGCAATAAAATGTTTGAAATTATTAGATACAAGTTTTTATTGTACTAATCTGTTTTTAATTCACTTTACCTTTATTAAAATAGAAAAGAAAAGATGGATATAGTATATAACTTTAAAACAATTTATTAAGAATATGTTTGACCTTAGACGACATTTTCTCAATATGAGGTCCGTGTGGCTTAACACAGTATTGCTTATCAGCGTCCAACTATATTCCGTATATATAGTTTAGAGAGTATTTCTCAAATGTGCAATTCCAATTATGGTATCTAATTTGTTGTTTCTGTTATCTATAGCCTACAGACCGGACTCACTGAAGCATCATCTCGAATTAACTAGACATACGAAGCGTCATATCTTATATAGTATATAGGATCTGGTCGTTGAGCGATAACTGTGGCGAGTAACAATATCCATACAAATAAATAAAATTGAAGTGTCTGTTTGTAATTTCAGATTAATACATTTCAATAAATGCATATGAAAGTACATACGGTAATTACATTAAAAAATACATTTTAAAATTTTTGATCTAATCTGTGAAACGGCTAAATCGATTTTGTAGGGACTTTTGATGGCGGATAGCTAATATTACAAGAAGTAAATTAGGTTACTTTTATTTTAGACATTTTATTACATCTTAAGATGTATCTTAAGACGCATCGTAGATTGCAGCCTTCCTTCTCATGAGGCACGACTTACACGTCCTGTTGTCATTCTGTAGTCTATATGAACGAAGTCGCGGTAGTAGATAATATTTATTGAAAATGAAAATATAATACGTATCGTAAAAAATATCGACGCATCATGTTCTTGCGGAATAGTGGCAAAAATGCTAGCACATTTCTCCTTTGAATCTCAATTCTGATAATTTTGGCGAAAAATGTGCAGCCCTGCTGTTATCAGTAGGGGCAAACAATAAGTAATGTTCTTAAGATTTTTCTTTGCCCTACTAATCTAAGGTTGCCAGTTATCTTTGCAGAAGTTGTCATCATAACGCAAAAAATTGAATTGATTTAGAGTAAAAAAATTACTGTCAGTCGGATATGTATTCATTGCATGGAGAATGAAGGTTTACCCGTATGGATGAAAGCGAGACGAATGGTAGTGCAAACCATATCGAATTATTATATCCTATGCGTGAAACCTCAGTTACTCTGCAGTATCGAATATTAAGAACATGTAGATTATAAGAAAATTTAACTTCAATATTAAAAAAAAATTACTTCTTCTTCTTAAGGTTCCACTCCTATCGGAGGTTGGACAACGTCATGGCTATTTATACTTTCGAAGCCGCTGCTCGAAACAGTGTGGTGGTACAGCAGCCAAACCTGTGCCGCAGATTTTTCAGCCAAGAATGGCGCCTCCGCCCAACTCCACGTTTACCGGCGAATTGCGAAAAAATGAACAAACGTCATATTTATAATAAAGTATATTTGAATAGTTAAGAGTTATAAAAATATTTTAATAAATGACCCCTCAGCAACTTGCGACCAAATGTATTGTCACAATCGAAAACTACCAAAGCACCATGGATATACATATCCAAAGATACCAGCGTGTCTTACTGTATTGCAATAAAAAAAAATTCTTTGTTATTTTATAACCACGATGTCGAACAAACTGCCATCATTTAGAATCGTATCTTGGATGTTATTTAAAAGATAAGCTAGCATACTAAATATCTACAATATTAATCAAACTGTAAATTTATATCCTTATATTATTAATTAACGTACACATTATGTATGTAATTACACGTTCCATCAATAGTCTTTGTACGCGAATTTGTCATTGTTTTACGTGCATCCATAATGGTGTATTTGATGGATTTGACCCAAGCTTTGGCCCTTTTGTATTGACCAAGCAATATATAATTAAGGTTGATGGATGTGCAAAATTTGGCAGCGTTTCAAATATAACCATTTTATTATAAGGAGTGTGTTTTATTAATAGACGAAGTAATTTGTTTTGTTTAACGTGTTTTATGTGACCTATTTTAACTACCCTGAATGACATGGAAATGGATTATAAAAAATGTTGCTAGTGCATACATGGAATGCCGTGTAATAATACATATAATGCTTCAAATATTAATTTTGTACAAAAATTATTGTTCTGAATCTTCATACTAATATGAAGCTAACTCTGCCTGTTTACCTATTCAGCGATTTTGAGGAATTTCGGTATTGAATTTATGGACAAAGTTATTAATCGGGTATTATGAAAAGAGTCCAATTTGAAAGGACAATGTGATAATAACTATGGAATTACTCAAATTGCCCGGGAATTATGAATACTGCAGTGTAATCGAGCAAAGTAAATAAATAATGATTTAAACTGCATTATATATCACTGTGGTTTGGCATTATGAATAATGCTACATGGTAGTTGGACAATTTGATAATCTCTTTTGTAAAATAATAATATGTTCGTTATTCTTAAGTTGAACCAATCAAACAGGGATGGATAAATTTGATTATTATTCATAACGTCTGGATTAATTGTTTTGTAATATAGATTAAACCTTTCAAAAGTACATAGGAAGAATATTTATCAGGCAAATACAACTTGACAAGATAAAATATGACGAGGGATGGAAATTTAAACGGAATATTTGAACGCAGACGAAATCGCGGCGATCAAGTAGTCAAAAATATTTATTTATTAAAAATTCTCGTTTAGGTAAATGTTATATACTACATAAACACTTGACAGTATTTCATTCATCTTATTATATGTGACATAATGTATCGAAGTTCTATTTTATGCAATAATATTAGCTACATTCGAAAATATAAATAACGAAGTAAAATTCACTCGGGGATCTTGATAACTAGTCATCAATCTACAGTTGCAGGATGAACGGTCGAGTGCATCCGAGACAAGCATTCCTTGAGGGGTGACTTCTATTGTTTGTGCATCCGTTTCTATTTAAAACTGTAATTTTGTCTAAAAATCAATAGCTATTGAAAATTTTCAAAAATCAGCTGTAATATAAGACTTAAGTAAAAAATTTATAACCACGATCTTTTGCTATACAACGTTTTTTAAATTTATAATTCCAGTTATTTTAATTTAAAGAGTAAATTACTATAGTCTATTTTTCTTTACTCGTCTTATTTAGCAGACAAATGTGGCGTATTTCTAGCCACACATAAGAGTTCTATAAGAAATTATCGATTGTATGATTGAATTGAATCATTTTTTATAATGTAAAATTATAATGAAACAAAATGATTCGAAAATTCGTGATTTCCTTTCGGGGTATTGTTACCAAATAAGGACAAGTAACGAAAACTAGACAATAAACTGATTTAGATGTATTGCATTTCGAATAAAAAAATACTACTTAGAACTAACAAAGTTCTAAAGTAATAAACTTAAACAAAATAAACCGGCCAAGTGCTAGTCTGAATTGCACATGAAGGGTTCCGTAGCCTCGTACAAGATACACTGTGGCCTTTTAATTAATTACAAATCTAAAAGAAACAAGATATACAAATACGGAGGTAAATTTTGTTTGTAAGTTTATATTTGTGTAATCTCTGAAACTACTATTCCGATATGAATATTTCTTTTTGCGTTAGTTAGTCAATTTTTTGAGGAAGGTTATAGGCTATATTACATCGTGCTACGACACATAGGAGCGAAACAATAACCATAGGCGCGAGAGAAATCGCAAGGGGCTGCTAGTGAAATATATGAGGCCTTTCGTGTGCGTGTCTAACTCGCATTTGATCGATATTGGTATAGTAGCAATAGAAATATGTTTTCTGTGAAAATTTCAATTTTCATACTTATTACGTATCATGAGATATGGGATATATTTCATGATGGCAGACTGATAGACCGATGGACAGACAGACGGAGATCGGAGTCTTAGTAATACGGTCCCGATGATCATTGAGTACGGAACCCTAAAAACTGACTACGAAAATACAATAAGTCCTATTCTTAACTCTGTTGAAAAGTTCTATATTAAAATGAATTCTTACTTTTTAATACGGTTTAATGATTTAAAAATTTCACTGGAATCATATACTGTTTCTATATTAAGAAATTTGATTGCTTCGAATAGCGAAAACACCATGTATATACATCTACTTATTACTCGGTACGGCGCAATATATCTAACTTTAGCGGTTTCCGCACTGCGTTGTTGATTAATTATTACAAGGTATGTGTAATAACAATAATTCATAAGATCATGATGTACCAATTATCAAAATAATGTCGATTGTTGAAATCACGGGGCTAATTGTTGTAAACTATCCCTATGAAAACATACACAATTCTAACAGCTCGATTAATTTTTTTACGCCTTTAGCTGTTAAAATGCTCTATCCAGACTTATTTGTTCAGGGGGTAATATTTCAGAAAATAAATTTGAAATAAAAATTTTATTTTCAGTGGTTGATAATTTATTAGCTATTTAAATTGTTAAAATCGATACTTGATCAAACAATTTTTAAATTTTTTTTAAGTCACTTCTAAATATGTTTGCCTAGTTCTTAATTTGTTAATATTTTTTGTATCTTCTCCAATTACTCGGAATGAGACTGGACCGATTTGGTTAATTTTAATTTTTTTCTTTGAAAAGGGATAACGTACCGTTGGTTCCATAGAATTTTTATCAGAATGAATTCAGTAGTTATGTTTTAAAATCAAAATAAACAGAATAAAAATGGTCATCCAAGAAAACGAAATTGGTTCCTTTTTATTCAAAAATTAGATTGTCGAGTTTTTGGTATGTCGTTTTAAAGAAGATTGAATTTTTAGTAAAATGTTTCATATTCTTACAACAGTCAACTGTGCGTAAACGTTATAGTTAAAATATTTTTGTGATATATTTTCAAAGACACAATAGACCAAGGGTCAAAGGTCGATTCGAATGCAACCGACCCCTCGAACATAAATTATTTTCGCCTAAGTTAAAATACAATGTGTGTTAAGAAACTTGTAGGTTTTCGTGTTAAACGTAAAAACTTTCATTATTTCAGTTGTTTATCATGAATTTCTTAAAATATCTTTTAAAAATTATTTCCAGCTTATACAATTATCAAGATACTTTACGATTCTTTAAATATATCTATACCAATATTGTAAAATTTCTTTGTATATAGGGGATGATCTCTAAGACTACTGATATGATTTGGATAATTCTTATTGAGGAAGGTAGATAATATAGGCTATATTACATAATACTACGACTCATAGGAGCGAAGCAGAAATAAGCGAAGGCAAAACCGCAAGGGGCAGTTGTTTTAAAATAAGTTGATAATTTGAAAAATGTTTGTTTATTAAGTTATTTTATAGCTTGTAGCAATGTTTGTATTGTTTGTCAAACAAATTACGACCCGACTGTGTTTGGCAGACATTTGATTGCTGACTCTTTATTAAAGCTATTTTAACGAACTGAAACCTTAAGATCAAAATAATGGAAACACTAAAAAAATAATTTAAATTTAAATTTGTGAATTTCTCATTTTGAACGTCTAGTAAATAAATCTACCGCGGTTTCGGAAAAGATTAAGTCTCAGACCTGAGAAGAAACCGCAAAAGAAACTCAGCGGGACTCTTTTTTGCCTTTACGTCATAATCTATTACAAATTATAACATTTATTGAGATAGCTTCGAAGCGATCGCCTTATTCCCATGGTGTGTCATCATCTACAAAATCTTTAATATCGTAATATCCTCTAGCACACAAACGTTTCTGTACAATATTTTTGAACTTTATCATTTATAAATCGGCCGTTTTGATATTTTTCAATTTATTATACTTTCTATGACATTCGCCCGTTATGACAAATCAAACGATGTCATTTATCAAAATCGGCCCACCCGTTCTCAATAGTACCACAAAGGTACAAACATACATACATAGACTGATAAGCACGTGACCCCTTCCATGCCTCGCGCAGTCAGGTAAAAGGGAAACATACAAGTTTCTTTTAAAGTTTGAGAAACCAAAACAATACTATCATTTAAGGATAGTCGGGTAAAAGGTTTATTTGCTTTTTGTGCGGGTAATGAAATTATATATTGTATGAGTCGACGAAAATAGTTTTGCTGCCTAACTTTATACGACTAGCCTCAAGATGGTATTACGTCGATGTACTAATTAGAGCCTTGCTCGGCGTAGGCGTAACACATTATTGTAGAATGGAACACGTTCGCTAATATTGCTAGGAGTTATTGTAGTGCCAAATGAATCTTATCCACTTAAAGTTTTAGGACTCTCACACTGCAACGAGGTACTAAAGTTTGAAAAAAAAAATGTATTTTTTACTAATTTCAAAATCATCCTTAAATGCTGAATGCGTATGAACCTTCGGCTAACACCTATTAGTTTTTTCTTTACGTATTTATGAAATAGTATATTTTACTTATGAAGCGAGCCGTGATAGTCTTCTGGTCATTTGTGGTTAGAACTCGTCGATCTCTACCGATATTCGCGACCTCAAATTCCGGCTAGAAGCACTGAGTTTTCAAGCGTTTTATTTCATCTCGTGTTCGACGGCGAAGGAAAACATTGTGGGGAAATTCTGCACATGTACATGTATCTGCTAATCAGCAGTTGAGCTGAGTAGTAGATAAAGCTCTTAACATTCTTCTTAATAGGAGAGGAAGCTCGTGCCTAGCAGTGGGATACGTAAAATGTAGCACTTCAGCAAAGTACAAAGAATATTTTATTTCATTCTTATTGTTCACTAATACAAATAACGATTTCTCGTTTTAATATAATACAAACAACTTAATAACGTTTTGTATTTTGACCCGAGCAAATATATTCAGGACTATTATCTAATAGGAGCTGCCCAAATAATTATTTTTACAATTACATTTCAAGGGTTGAGAATTTAGTTATTTAATTTTGTATATTTGTTTGGCTTTTTGATTTTTTATTACGTCACATTCTGGCCTCAGATGATAAGTTTTTATTATATGTTATCATTATTATTAAATAGGATTTTTCATTACATATACATTCTTAGGTGTATTTTTCCATTTTCATTTTCTCAGCAAATAAAACGTAACTTTTATTCATATTTTTCCATACATAATTATATAGTAAATTCTGTTTGATACATAATATATTACACGCTGATAAGAAATCATCGTTTTCGTATGAGCAAATGTAAATATTTATCTCCAAACATTATTCAACGAAGAGTACATTTTAATTACGTACATCCGATGTTTAGTCTTGAACAAATTTACACCCTCGTCTCATTACAGTCGCTTGCACATGGAATGTTAAACGTAGTGTTTGAATTGAACGATTGTTCTAGGGGCTTATTGGCTCGAGTCTGGTTTTATTAGGCGGCTGTGGAGCGATACGGGGAAGTGATAACACTGAGGCGATATTTGCTCGAAACGTGGGGCGTCATTAAGTACGGCTTTCGTATATACGCTTGTAAATCCATCTATCTTTTCTCTGTTGGACTACTAGTTGGGATAAAACTATATTTGGTTTGGTTTATTTATATAATTGTTAATTAAAATCAATTGAGATATTTGGGATTAAGCAATTTTTGAACGCGAACTTTGAGTATTAATTATTTGACTATTAATATGCATACATCGTTTGAAACTTTTACTTCTATTGTCAGTCTTTACGACTATCCATTTTTCATTTAATTGTTTATTTTTTTTAAATATATTTTATGTTTATTTGTAGAGGTTAAATTAAACTTATGAGTAACAGTCTTATAAAATGGATGATGAATTCGTTACTTTCCATTATCTAAGAAGAATAATTATTATTCTTAAACACATAGAAGCATTTTGAAGTTAACCATTTATATAGAATATCTGGATGTATCCATTTATATGCGCGAACTACAAAACAATAGACTGTATATGTAACAAACATAGCCATATCGGCCAGTCAATCAAAGTTTGACACGTATATTTTATGAATATGCCGGAATTGAATGGCTTTGTATGCAGTGGCCATCACAGAGACAATTATGACCCTTTCAACTGCGGAATCGTGACGCGTCCGATATCCTAATAATGCTGCATTTGGCGTACTGCGCACATTTGATGATTAAAAATTAAAAGTCTCTAATAATATACCTTGATAATAATACTATGTTAAATATTGGTACAATAAAATGTGTTATTTAATTCGAACTGAATTATTCATTTATTTTCCACATTATTTACACAGATTTCATAACAGTATGTTAAATTAATGGTAACTGGTATACAATTGAATTAACAAGAAATATTTTTATTAGTTTATATGAAATATAATGTAGATGTATGACATTTGAGATATTATTATTAATTTTCCTTATGAATAAGTAAGTACATTTAAATTGTTATTTTTCTTTTGGGTAAGTGCTTTAAAAAGCGAGGGTAGAACACATATGGGTAAAATACAGGTCCGGTACATTGAACGCGGTCATGATCTGACGAACCTTCATGTAATCTTTCCGAGCAAAACATCCCACACCTTCGTTGTAGTCCCAGGAGATAATCCATATCATTTTTTATGACCATTATGAAAACGTGTCAAGTTCACACCTGCGTGTGTTTTTTCCACACAAATCCATGTTAAATTGTCATGGAGATAAGCGCACGATTGTGTCCAGTTCTTAAATAAATATATTTTTGTACCATTCATTATACAAAGAAATATTTTTTGTAAAAATATTGAAGTTATTTTTCAGAATAATTTTAGGCATATTACAGTCTAGTTGAATTGTGTGCGTATTATATTTTTCAAGGCAGTTAAAAAAATAACATCTATTATAAAAAAAAATACGCATTATTTAGCAAAAGGTCATAATAAATATTAGTACTAAGAAAGCTAGATCGATAGAGATTTAAAAGCTTTACTTGCTTTCATTATCTACAAAACCATGAACGAACGTCGAATCTATTACATAACTGAAATTAGCCATCAAAATTTCCTATTATATTCATATTTTACAATGTAAAATAATCTCACACCTAAACCTAATATTATGTACTTCTTCAAATAAATTTATTAAGAATATGTTTGACATCTTAAGACACCATTTTCTCAGAAATTCATGTAGCTTGACATATTATTGCTTATCAACGTTCAAAAATAAGTCAATAATCACGACAGCAAAATTATATAGAGCTCCGAAAATTGACAGTTATTTATATAGACAGCGGGATATTTATCACTTTAGTAATTTTTCACGTAGGTATACAATAACAAAGAGATACACACTCAATCAACAAAAGCTGTTTTCTGTGTATGTTTTCCGTATTTGTGTCGAATGTATCGATGCGTTTAACGGAAAAAGCAAATAAAACAGTTCGCGTCGCAATGAATGCTAGTTGACGATTTGTTGGATCTGTGTAACCTTTTGTAACGCTCTTTAAACAAAGAATCGAATTTAATATTTTAGATAGAATTATGAGTTTTGCTCTCAGACTTTCATAAAGATTTACATAAGTTGCTTAATACTCGAAATAATTTATTGTCGGTGCCTTTATTTTTGGCACAGTTTTAGGCTACGTAGAAAAAAAAATGACAGAAAAAAAACTATTGGCTTTAGGGATAGGAGTACATTTCTGAAACGTATTAAAAAGTCACTACTAAAGATTTTTTTTAATACGACAGTTAAAAATTTCGATCTTTCATAATTATTTTCTACTGTTTCTTGGAGCTGAATAGCTTACTAATCTAAATATGAAAAGTTTATGTTTAAAAGTGATTAGGAGATATGCTTGTTAAAAAGGTAACATTGTATATGCTATCATGTTACCCCATTTAAATTTATAATATTAATTTTGTGAATAATATGCTTATTACCATTATAATATAAGTATTAAAACATTTAATTAACTAGTACTTCAAAGCAAAGCTTTGTTACAGGGCAATAGGCGTTCGGAGGATTCCCTTTTGTGTAAAAAGGGTCCCAGACGTCGTTTCCCAGTTAACTTTAGGGTTTTTATGGAAATTTTAAAACATAGGTTTTAACATTATAAATTAACATAAAGTTTAATTAAAGTAATTTTATGATTGTGATCTCTATAACAGTTTCTGGTTAACGTAAGATATATATAATATAATTATAATTTAAAATCAACTAATACCTTAAATAAAGTAATACTATCATATTTATTTGTTTTCCCGCAATATCGAGTAAAATAAATGTTTACACGCAACGTATCTATAGGAACAAATATTATAAAGAGTTTCTTTTTCGTGAGCTAATCCTGAACGTATCAGCCATACCATGGTGGCATTTACAATGGACTATCACATTTGAAAGTATATACAAAATTTCGTGTCTGTGCTGTTGTCTATTGAGGAGTTCCTTTATCGAGAGCCAACACTGAATACCGCAGCCATTTCGTGGTCGCACTAAGAACGGAATAATGTAATTAAATGCGTATAAAAATTTTCATGGTTGGAATTTTAACCGTTAAAGAGTTCCCTCTTCACCCTTCGTCATGATGTAACATTTCTACTCTATGGGATAAAAATAAGTGGTTTTCATTTAGCTTGCAAGATTTTATCTGATAAAACATACATCGCAAGTTGAATAGAAGCTTGTGAAAAAAGTCGCTGGGTTTCGTTCTCGGTTTTTCTCAGGTCGGAAACTTAACTTTTCTGAAACAATAGTAGATTCATTTGTTTGAAATTTAAAAAATAATGTAAATTTTAAAATAAAAACATATTAATTTATTACCTACATACCAAGCTTTTAATTTTAGTCATTAGGCGAGAATTACACTTGTAAGATTTACTCTTGTAACTGATATAAAACAATTCTATTTAATCTGTTAATAGTTACATAGTAAGTACGAAAACTGTGTGTGTAAAAATTAAGGCCCTGATAGTCAACTTTTTCAGGTATAAATGATAAACAACTTATGTAAGTAAATCTTTATGAAAGTCTGAGAGCAAAACTTATAAGTGTATCTCTCGCCTTTTATTTAATACTGAACTCGACACATAATTAAAGACCTTAAGTTAAATGTACGGAAATTGCATGAACTTGAAGGAAATAATACGCAATAAAAAAATCCGTACAAGGAACAGATTTTTAATGTCGTTGAACTACTAATAGCTAAATGATATTAAAAACCTATTTCCATTTTATTGCATTTCATATTTACTCCTTTTACATTTTTAAACAAAATGAAATCACAAGCAGAAGCCTAACCTCTTACAAAATTAAATTACAAAATAATTTTGATTTCTCGGGTTAGATACATATTTAGCACCTAACAATATTTATAGTAATATAAAATAAACAAAAAGCGACTCGCTTTGAAGTCGAGTAGAGGAAAGTACAAAATTTAATATAATATGAAACCGCAAAAGAAACATTTACACTCAGCGTCTGTAAGCAAATTTTAATCACGAGCCTTGATGTTAGAGTTCAAACAAATACACTCGGATCATTATTAGAAGCACTTGTAGGGGAACGTTGGAAATACACTTTCCAAGTGTAGGTTTGAGTTTTAAAGCGATTGTTCGCAGGCTTATTGCCTGGTATCGGCTTTGTTGGATTGTAGTGCGACGTGAGGAAATGATATCTCGTCTAGACCCTATTAAGCCTTCCAAACTACGTACATACATATATCTGCGTTTAGTAACAGAACTATTTTTAATACCTACTTTCTTATTTATTTTCTGTATTGAGTTCAATGTTCAAACGAACCTAAAGTAGAACTAAAAGTACTTGGCAGTTTTAAGAATTAATTGTTTTATTGAATGTCTTATATTTTCGTAGTCCATTTATGGTATGGGCACTTCCATATATCTGGGCAATGTTTACAGAATCATTACTAAAATTCATGATATGAAGAAACAATATTCTAAAATAAGAATTTCGTGAAATTTTATGTAAATAAACTTATTTTAAAAGCCAATTGATAACAATTAGGATAAGAAATCTTGTATTTCAGTAGAAATTTTATCCCTTTATTTAAATGGGTCTTTAATTGAACGTCTTTCTCGACTGGTGTCCGTAGAAAGTGTTTAAAGACCACTGATTTAAACACAATAATGACGAGAAGACAAAGATCGTTTGAACAATTATTTCCTTTCATATCCAATGTAGACTAAATTCTCTCTCTTTTTATGTTTTTGTATTGTTATTTTTATTATTTATACTGATTGGATAATTATTTAGGAAAGTAAAATTATCTATACCTAATACCGTAATTATTTTACGTAATGTTATTTCACGATTCAACGTACTACAGTCATCATGCAAAAACTAGTCACAATGGTGTCAGGGATAGCAAAATGGGTATTTCCGCTGAGAGCTGAACACGGAAATTTTTTCGGAGTGACAATTCTTCCTTTGTGTCACGCAAGTACAAAAATACTCGAATATTGTTGGGTCAATATCTTTGTCACTCGGCTCCGAAATAGGTTCGGATCGAACGGATTTTGAAATGCAGGGTGTCGCAGATACAATTATGACGCATGCGATGTGACGAGACTCCGACACGAACCAAATTGAAATAATGAAGACTTTGTGTCGGCGAATTTCACTGGAATCAGAACATAAGGTTTATCACTTTCACGTGCACTATTGTAATCATTTCCATTTTAAATTACATAATTACATAAAATTAATAGATATCATTTATATTTATCAGTGTTCTGTGCAGTGGTTAAAATGGATTGTTCTTCTCTATTCTAACTAGCAAATTCGGAAGAAGTGAGGAGAACCCCTCTTGGTTAAAGGCTCTTTTTGGCTTTTAATGCTAAGTTATTGGTTGTACACCAATTTTGAATAACGAAATTAAAAGCCATTAATATATGTAAAGAATAGGAAAGGACCCAAAATTGACCCCTGTGGCCATTTTTCAATTGACCCATCTGTGATGTAGGTCCTGAAGATCATTTTCCGTTAAAAATCACTTGTTGAAATCTTATTGCAATCATAATGTATTTATAGTAATGCATGGTATATATAGTAATACTCGAATATATTATATACAACTATTGTGCTGTTCACTTAGTCGCAAATAAATTATTTGAGACTAAACTACTAAACAAAACTCATTATAATTTTACAATTCAATGAACTCGTGAAAAAAGTTCTTTTAAGAAAAAAGGTAAATAATAATATCAAACATAATCATATTCTACTACATATTGCTATTACTTGTTCGAAAGTTGATTGAGTCTGTATTTCATTATTTCTTTACTCTGTAACGGGTCAATTTTAACGAACTTGAGTGATATTCGCAATTAAGTGTCTTTACCTTGGATCAATAACATTCAAGGCTACTTTTGACCACGCGGCTGAAACCACATGGCATTAATATTAATGATTTTTTTTTAAATTATTTACTTATTATTTCTTAGAGAAATAACATAAAACTTTAAACATGGTTTTCCATGATGTAAATTTCACTAATAGGTTATACTTTTGTTGATGCATGAGTACTGTGTATACGAATTTATTGACTGTTTTGGTACACTATGTCGATTTATTAAGGTTCTAGTCATCTAAACCAATATTATATTATTATTTTAATATTATTACTATATACAACACTACATACTTATAGAGAACTGACATGACCTAGTGGTTAAAACACGTTGACCTCAACGGATGATCGCGGGTTCAAACCCCGCCCGGTTTTCCTCACGATGTTTTCCTTCACCACCGGGGTGAGGAAGCGTACATTAACCGGGAGAAATTCTGACACATGTATATGCCCTAACCCTGCAGTTGAGCAGCGTGGTGGATTAAGCTCTAAAACCCTCTCCTTGATGGGACAGTGGGCCTTTGGCCAACTGTGGGACATTTACAGGCTGTTACTTTGCTTTTTTTATAAACTTACAAATTAACTTCACCTCTTCATAACAATTGTAAAGATAAAAATGTAACCCTCTCTTACTAAAGAGACCATTTTAGTGTCTGGCATTGTCATACTGAACTACGTACTCCACTTGGAATATCAGCACTTGTATTTTTTAAAGTTGCGTTCACGGATTTACATAAAACCCGTAACACTGGTCTAACGTTGTTTTATCTTGTTCGACTTTAGCATAACTGCTTACTGTAGCGCTATACAGACTTGAAATCTTTACTTTGCGACTTTTTTCGTATTTTGAAAAAAAAAAAAAATAGTACAACCGTTTAATTAATTTTTGCTACAAAGAACTCGTATAAAATATATCGTAGAAAAGATTTTGAATAGATATATACATATTATATTATCATATATTTTCTTTCCAAAGGAGGGGGAGGTTCTCAATTTATCAACGACTTTTATTTTATGTATTTACCCGATTACTCGAAAGCGGCTGGACCGATTTGGTGAATTCTTTTTTGCTTTAAAAGTATGTTTAGTATTCTGAATTTAAAACCAAAATAATTGGAATAAGTATATCATTTAAGTAAACAAAATTACGAATTTTGCTTTGAAGTCGTTTCACTTTTTTAAAGATTTGTTTTGAGAAGTGATGGGTTCTCCTTACAAACATTTATCCTTCGATTTACCTTTTTTAGCGTTAGAAAGAAGCTTAATAATAGGCAGTCCTTACCTAAGTATCATTCTATACCTATACAAAAATCATCAAAAACTGGTTCACGCGTGAAAACAAACAGACAAACAGAGTTTTTCTCACATTCATAATATTAAGTAAAAAAATAAGGAGTATTAAGAACCTACAAGGTAAAAAGTATAAAACACATTGACGCAAGTTCGTAAGATTTAGCTCGGTTCTTAGTTTTTCATGTTTAAAATTTGGGTATATTTAATTCATCACATGTGAAACGAAAAACTCGTGAGAAAAACAGCATGTGACGGAAGAAGTGATAACGAAGCATTTATCGATCCGCAGTAAACAAGCGTAATGGATAAAGCTTACATTCTTTCTTCTCAAAAAGTATAGTGATTCTTGTTCCCTCGTGTGCCATTATTCTACTGTTAGTACTCGATACTATTTTTAAAGCAATGTAACTACGGATTAAATAACTGGTCAAGTGCGAGTAGGACTCGCGCACCAAGGGTTCCGTACAAACTTATAGAAATCTATATAAGACTAACCCATCTACGCCATTTGTGGTCTTCATCATCAGTTCCAACATAAGTTACTATCAAAAATACCTAAATCGGTATACGCTTGCCTATAATATTTGAGGAGTTCCCTCAATTTCTCCAGGATCCCATCATCTGATCCTGACCTGAAGACAATGGGACCACCTTGGAAGTATACCTTTTCAAACAAAAAAAAAATTTTGAAAATCGGTACCCAAATGGCGGCGTAATCAGCGAACAAACATAAAAAAAAATAAATACAAGGTCGAATTGAAAACACTCCTTTTTAGAAGTCGCTTAAATATAATCAAATATTATGTAAATATGGATCACGTCCCAAAAACTATTTTGAAACTACTTTGGAGCACTTTAATTATAACACGGTCATGGATGGAATTCATGGAAACACAAAATTTTATTTTAAGTACTAATACACCTTATACTTCCAAAAAAAAAAGTTATAGCGCGATTCAGGATACACCTAGCGCCATATCTTGACAATTTCAATGAACTAACTTATTGACTTTGACATTAACAACATAATTATATTATATTTTATTTTCGTTTTATTTTTATTTATATTGTACTACACTCCACTACCCCTGCACTACGTTCGTAAAATATTTAGATTTACATTATCAATCAAAATATCGAAATATATATTAGTGTTGCCAAGACGAAAATAATTAGTCCTTAATTCGAAACAAAACTAATTGTTTATTTATAAATAACTAATTATATTACTAATAAACAGAAGACTTATATGTGTAGATAAATAAGTAAATTAAATAACTCGATCTGTTTGAATTTAATTTTAAAATTTTCGTACTAAGTCAATACGAGTACTTAAATCAAATCGCGTGAAGCTCTTATATTGAATGTTAAATACGTAATGACGTTATATCTCGACGATAAAACTTTTAAATGAATAGTTAATTTTATAATTTTTAGCGCGTTTAATTAAAATAAAAATTTATATTAATCGAGCAGAATTATATCACAGTTAATGTCATAATGTTGTAATAGATGGCATTAGCTGTACGGTGCATCGCGCTATCATTTTGTTAGCTGCGATATATAGATTGCATTGCGTTGTTTATAAAGGTTTGCTGCTTTTTAATGTTTTCGTATTGATACAAATTTCTTCTCAGTGTTTGTAAAATTGTTTTTTTGACCATGGTCAACTTCTATGTTAATTTGTTACAAGTACATATAATTTTAATTCTAAGATTAATATATTTTCCGCTTGATCAATTTACAACTTGATACATTTACGCGTTCCTGAAAAAAAGGTTGAAAGACAGACGTACACACTGACAGATACACGAACAGAAATTTACAGTTTTCGGATTTTTTCCTTTATGTATACTAAAGGACCTTGCTCCTGGCCAAATTTCATAATGCTTGGTCAATGAGAAGTACCCTATAGGTTTTGATTACCTTGCGAAAACGTTAAAAACGCTATCATACTTAAAATATGTGATATAAATGAACGTATCTTTTGATTGCGTTAACTTAGAAGTTTGATTTTTTCACAGCTCGTAGTAATTACAACTCTAAGTACTTGACGTTGATAAAAATTTGTTACCTTCACGCGTTTCTGAGAAAAAGGTTGAAAGACAAACTTACAAACAGACAAACATACATACAAAAATTTACAGTTTTCAGATTTTTTCCTTTATTTGTACCATAAGATCTTACTTCTTGCCCAATTTCATCGTGCTAGGTCAATGGGAAGTACCCTATAGGTTTTGATTCCCTTGCGAAAACGCTAAAATGGTCAAAATATACGACATATTTTCCATTATCTTTTGATTGCGTTGACTTAGAACTTTAATATTTTCACGGCCGCATGTCATCGTAGACTTGAGTATATGATATTAATTTCAACATGATACGTCTATGCATTTCTGAGAAAAAAGGGTTGACATCTCGACAGACAGACAGACAGACAGACAGACGGACAACAAAGTGATCCTATAAGGGTTCCGTTTTTCCTTTTAAGGTACGGAACCCTAAAAAAACAGACTTCATAAGCAAAATATGCAGTTTTGTTTACTTGGATGACATTATTATCAGTTATTTCGATTTTAAAACTAAATTACTGAACATAGTTGTATGAAATTTCTATGGGATCAATCTGAAACAAAAAAAAAGATTTGTTTCGATATACTTTCAAATAATCGGTTAATAAGTGGCAGAGTTATAAGATAACAAACATTAATTCAATTCAATTCTTTGGGTAATGGGTTTTAGTTGAACAAACATTAAAAATAAATATACAACGATTTGAATATATAGACGATATTAGACGAGATTAGATACATTTGTCTTATGGGCACTTAGTTAAATAAAAAGATAATATAATATTGGCAATGTTAATGTAATCACGGGACATAAATTAAGGGATAAACTACTTCAATCTTTGTTTTCACCTCTAAGGCTTGCGTAAACGAAAAATAATGTTCAGGTATCATTAATATGTTTTCATACTTTCTGCTCGTTAAAATAAAACGTTTAGAACTTTATTACATAACGTCAACGAGAGACTAAATATACAAGTCCCTTGAACAATGATTTTATTTTGCGACGGACTAAAATCCCGCGGACAGAGACCCTCGTCTGCTAAGACCATTACTTAGGTAAAACCGCTAACATTATTCCAACTGACAATAATATTATAGATCATATTAACTCAATAACATTATAATAAATTTCTATTTACAATAATAGCGTTTAAGTCTTTGTCAAATTAATGTAATCTAAATGATCTAATGGATTTGCATTAATATAATGAATATTGATTGTTAAGTGTATATTGATTACGTTCACATAAGACGCTGGTACACTTCCAATTATCCTTTACACTATCCACGCGTCTTAGCACTTGATAGCCCTCTCGCATAAATTGAGACATTGTGCTCTCAAATCGTGTTTGCTGAGAAAACACCTACTTCGCACACAATAACAGTTTACGTCGAGAAGGCAATTTTCATAATGTAGCTTCCCAACCGTAGTCTCATAAAACAGTCTTTTGGGGAACCTGTTGTGATACAGATTTCAGACCCGAACGTTGAGCGCGTCACTTCAAATTTAACGTTATATAACATGCTATGTTTATCGCTTAAATACAATTTTTTAAATATTATTTTAGTCTTTTTTTCTTGTTAATAAACGAACCAAAACACGAAAATTGGTATTAAGATTTGTGATTACTGATGACTAACACATATTTTTATATCATTATACTATTTAATCATATTCAAGTATAAATCACATTAAAATCAGGTTCATACCAAAATTTAAATCAGCAATATTTCACGGTGGCGTAAAATCTAAGCGAATTTTATAAACTAAAAGCAGATTGGTATTAAAACAGCATTAAAGTGTTAAAATCATAGCGACGCTCGGACTCGTCGACACCGCGGGCATTTACATAACGCTCCGTGCTCGCGACGCCTCCGCGAGGGATTACCATAAGCGCTTAATTATTTCGCTCATTTCGCTTATCTGCCCGCTAATGCTTTGACTTCGCTCGCTTGTGAAGCTGAGACAATGCTTATGCTTTACCTAAATATTTTACTTTCTTGGCTATAAAGGTCATTGTTTCATAATATTTACAGTTCAAGTTCACGTAGAAAGTGTATTTTGCAAGCTCTTACTTAACTTTACTTGTTAGTAAGAACGGGTCAACCCCGTAAGAGAATTTAATTTCACATCTTCCTAATAGATTGAGTTGCAATTTTATATGGCTTCGTAACTCTAGTGACAATAAACCACACAGACACTATGCACTTATCAAACCGATAGGCTGATTATAGAGGGCTATCGCTATTATATTTTGACAGTGGATATTTCGGTGTTGTACTTACAAAAATCAGTATGTAGCACTATGTGATAGCGATAGCTCACCGTAATTAACCTGCAGATTATCTTCAGGAGATGTATTGTATACAACGGTGGCCGTTCTGCTCCTGCAAGATACGAGACAGATGTATGTTGTTTTTGCGAATTACATCGATTATATTTATCATGTTAATCCTTAAAATTTTACGTCATATAAATTTACATTTTGTAAAAAAAAAAACTTAAAAACAAGATTTTTTTTAAGCGACTATAAAGAACCCAATAACATTTAAGTACTGGTATTTACTTAGTTTCAATTTTTTTTAATTAAAATGAATCAGATTAAGTCATTTGATTTCCATGTTTATCGACAGAGATCAAGCTTTTATATCATATAAATTGTGTAATGCCATTACAAGTTGATAATAAAACTTTCAAAGGAAAAATTAATTTAATTCTCTTGAGAGCGTTTAAATAAAAGCTTGCTTTTAAAACTATTTTTTTTTACTTTCAATTTTTTATTTATTTTTAGTTATCGTTGCCAATATTTGTGCATTATTATATGGACGCTGATAAGCAAGTGTGTCAAGCCGTACGAACTTCATTTTCAGAAAATGGCATCTAAAGATATCAAACCTATTCTTATTGCATTTGTTTGAATAAGTATTTATCCATATTTTCTTTTCTTTTTTGATAAAAGATATAATGCATTAAAAGCAGGGTCATATATTTAAAATATTATCTAATAAAAAGTTTTTGAAATATATGAAATTAAAATTACAGAATATGGAACGACCTTGAAATTCGAAACAATGAATTAAGAGTCTTTTTATTTATTTAGTTTATATGACTTTATTTTTTATTGAATAATGTTTAACAAGTGACGCACTATCAAAATATATCAATATCTCCGAATTTGACATTTTGTGGGTGGACACATTATTGCTTATCAGCATCCATATATTATTTACGTTACGATGTGATTGTCATTGTGAGCCACAGAGTTTTCGATCATCAACCTATTATTTTTAACTTCTCAGCGAGTTCTTAAAAAGCTTAATCCGTTTTTAGAAATTCGCGATATTGATTTTGGAGTGTCATCACTTTATTTTGAGTTATTCTTGCGAGCTCTTTTATTTAATACCCATATTGGTGAAAAGCATAAAAAACTTAGTACACCATCTTCAGAAGTTCGCCATTATTAAGTTAGAGTGTTGTCACTCTCTTTTTCGAGCTATTCTGAACAAGCCTTTTTATTTGATACGCATATTGTAGAAATGTATTAAAAATAACTAGTCAGATATCTTGGGGGTTCCGCCATATTGTATTTCGGAGGATGCCACAAACATAATCATAAATTGTCTTCCAAACTAAACGTGTTTATAAAATTTTAACTCAATTGGTTTAATATATCTGCTTCAAAATTAAGTTGGAAGATTCCGCCCGAACGACAACAAAAATATATAAATACATACATACATACATATATACATACATACATACATTGTAAGTTAAATAAAAGCTTGTAATAAAAATGAAATTTTTTATCACATTTAAAATCCAAATATTAGAATGTGACTATTATTTAAAAAACTGAAAGTTTAAAGAATTATGGATGACAGCAAAATTATTACGCGCTGCTTATTCACCAAAACTATAACAATACCGCTTTTAATTAATATGGCGGCATTTACATATTTAATTGTGTTTTTAACTGCGAGCGTTTACCACAAAACGTATTTGGCGATTTTTTCTCTAACTACTATTTCAATGAATTGTGGAATTATTTAACGACAGTAAGCTTTTATTATTTGCAAAATTAATGTTACAAAGGTTAAATCTATCTCTATGTTAAAAGGTTTAGGCGTAAAAACTTATTAACAGACATACTTATTTTCATTTATATACAAATAAATATAAATGAAGTTTGTAATATCAAATTAACAGTCTTTAATTAAATTCATACGAAAGTACCCACGGTACTTACATCAAAATACAATTTTAAACATTTTTGTCTGTTTGTCTGTCGGTCTGTTTGTTCCGGCTAATCTCTGCAACGGCTGCATCGATTTTGACGGGTATTTTACTCATAGATAGCTAATATTGTAAGGAGAATTTAATATTTTTTATTTTAAAAACTTTATTTAATAAACAAACAGCAGGTTACACGAAAGCAAAATTTAAACTAATGAATTAGTGAACAATATCCAACTTAAGTATGGAAAAATCATACGTATATTTTTGATTTTACCATTATATAAATATGATTTTTCACATAAGTTATATAAGTTATTTATAATGTAATAATGGAAGTATACTTTAAAAAAATTACTTAATGATATTGAAATAAGTTTTTTATATATTTTTTTAGTTTTATCAATATTAACTAAAATAACAATCAAAGCCAAACAAATTTGTATTACAAAGTTAGCTAACTAAATTATTATTTAGATGACCAGTCAATAGTTAAATTCAATAAATAAACCGACCCATTGAATGGGATTCCTGAAATCATTAGACCTTAAACGGGACTCGCTTCAGTAAATAAATAATGCTGTGTGTAGAACAACGCTCGTTTAAGAAAGCGTTTAATCCATCTTACTCAGTCAAACCGTGGTTTATTTCTAAAGATATACAGGTACTGAAATACAAGTGATAAGTTTAATACTGCTCTATAAAGGTTTTGTGTATAAATACATAACTACATTTTTATTATTATTATTATGTATATTACACTTAATTCAAAAACAAATGAAACAATTTTGATGAAAATTTAATGCTTTATTTTCTTTGAATTTCTGGTAATCATCACGTTTTTTCTGGAAATCAAATTACGTATTATAAAACTATTTGTCCGCGTCTGTCTGTTTGCCTGAGCTCCATAAACACAAAAACTGGCGATCTGGTTTTCATGTGGTTTTTAGCAATAGACTGAGTGATTCGTTAGAAAGATTTCGGTTTCGGATTTCATTATAGGATTTTTGTATATTGATTAAAATGATGATGATGAAAAATCGATAATTTCGTAAAATTGCCACTAACACTATTGCTATGTTCTGACAGTTACTTCTTTATTCTTTTACTAAAACGTTTCTCTGGACTGTCAAAATGTGGCCTACTTTGATAGGGGTAGTTACCAATTATGCTAACCATAATTGGATGCTGATATGCAATAATGTGTCAACCACACACACCCACTAAAATAATGTGTCAACTACAAACACCCACGAAAAGTCGAATTCGGTGATATTGATGAATTCTGATAATGCGTCATACATTAAACATTATTGAAAAAAAATTCAATTCATCTAAAATAATTAAATACGGAAAAAAAAAATTCTTAATGTAATGTTTTGTATATTGAAGTGTGTTCAATATTTTGCAATAATCTAATATATTCAAAAAAAGTATTATAAGATTATATTTTTCATTACACCAATTTTCTTATTAAAATGAATTTATAAAGAATAATATTGACATTTTTAGACGCCATTTTCTCAAAATGAACTCCGCGTGGCTTGACATAGTATTGCTTATAAGAGTCCAATTAGCTCACCGTTAACAAAAAAATACATAAAAGCAACCTAGCAAAAGCTAATAATAATAAAGCTGAATAATTCTTATCAAAGAGAAAAGGAATGAAATTCCTTTTTTTTTCAATTTATCGGTAAAACTACACTCGTGATTATATCATGCAATCAAACGGTCGACGTGAATATTAATTTTCGCTTTATCAAGCGTATGGTCCAGATGTGATTTAGGGCATGATGAATCGTTGTAATTTGCGTCCCTCGTAGTCGCAGGACGAGTGACCTGCAAACTTGACGTGTTAGTATTGTCGCATTAATCTTTCTTTGCTTCAAATTATCGCCAAGGATCGAATAATTTATCATACGAGCTTGACACCGAAACAAGAGGAATGTTGTAATGAAAAAACTTGCGGGAGGCATTGTATACAAAACACAATGAGTTCAACAATGCAAGGGAGCAAGAAATTAATTAATTATATACTTCTTGCTTGTATATAGTTGATAACATATTAAAAGTAAAAAAAAAAATAAAGTAACAGTCTCTAAATGTCCCATTGCTGGACAAAAACTTTTTCTCCACCACGCAGCTCCGTTGCTGATAGGCGGATAAACATGTGTCAGAATTTCTCCTGACACATACAAATTTCCTCACGACGTTTTCTTTCACCGCTGAGCATGAAATTAATTTAAACGCAAATTCAGCAGTTGAAAACTCAGCGCTGCTAGCCGGAGTTTGAATCTATGATCATCGGCGTGCTCTAATCACTGGGCCATCACGGCGCTAACATATTCATCGAGTAACACCATTTTCGATCGTTCAATTTTCACACTTCGTACAACGACGGTAACAGGTAAGTGTCAATCTTTTCACACGAGAGGGCTGGTCAAAATGTATGACATGTTTAACGATTGAACGACAAACAAAACGGACTGCACACAGAATTTAAACCCTGACGTTATTTAGCGCTTTGTAAACCGGCGGCCAGCGCTGGGCTTAAATCGAATAAACGTCAAATGCGGTGAGAGCGGTGCGGGGAGCGGGGACACAGGAAACACTAAATTTCACCCGCTATTTGTTTCTCGACCAGTGTCGCAACTATTTCACTACAGTTATAAACGACGCGATAGCTTCGTAAATTATTATCCAGACACTATTTTATGCTTGAGCTGATGTCTGAATCTCCGATATGGATTTTGTTTGATTTATCGTTATTTTGTATTTTATTTGAATGTGTGAATATTTTTGTATCGCTTTGCGCTGCCAGTAATATATTCACACCACAATGCGGAATTTTAAACGACGGTATGATTTTAATATCAATGTAAATTTTTGGCAAATAAATGAAACGAAATTAAGTTACAAATTGTTATAGTTTTACACTACGTAATTTTTTATTCCATTTTTGTGCAAAGGATTACACTTTTTTTTTATAAATGATTCATAAAGATCAAACGTATAACAGTTTTAGTTTAGTTTTTTTTGTATAAAACGTTGAAATAGGCTTTCGTTTTAAAACTTTGATAGATATTTATTTAGTGACCGCAACAAATTTAGAGGTTTTTAAAAATTGACGGATTTTATAAAAATATAAAATGTAACATACATTTTTAGCCGGTCTAGATATGGTGTTTAAAGTTTCAATTTGTATACCGATCAATATACATACATGTAGGTGCACTGAGTTGCCGCAAATGACGCTTCATATATCAAAGCTATGCTTTCCAATGCCGGTGTGTTCAACTGGCTGAGATTATTTAATACTAGCTGACCCTCGCGGTTTTACTCGAACCTATGGTTACGTATGCGCTCATATGAGTCGTAGCGTGACATATTATAGCCTTCCTCAATAAACGGGCTATCCATTGCAAAAGTTTTTTTTTTATAAGGAATCAGTAGTTTAAGATATACGCCCTGTATACAAACTTACAAACTTTACCTCTTTAATATATTAATATAGACAGAAAGTGGTTACAGTATAAAACTTATAACACCCCTTACAACATTAGCTATCTGCTAGTGAAAGACCCGTCATAGTCAATCCAGCCGTTTCTGAGTTTCGCCGTAACAAACAGAAGGACAGACAGACGAAAGTAAAAAGTGAAAAGCTATTAATTTGAAATAACAAACAGACACTTCAATTTTATTTCTTAGTATGGATATGGATTTATCCAGTTCTTTAGAAGAATCATTGGATCCAATGACAGCAACTGAAGTAGGTGAGAAATATTAAGCATTTCAAAGGTCTTTATCCTTATATTTTAGAATGAAATTAGTCATCTTTAATGCCTTATTATTGCTAAATGATGCCGACGTTATTCGTTCTAAATTTTATCTAGTGCCATCTTGGCTTATTACGTTCTACTTAAGGGATAGTATGAGACTGAGGACCAAAACACCTCTTAATTATATTAAAAAACTAGCTGTACCCGCAACTTCGTCCGCGTGGATTACAGAATGCTTGGCATTTCTCATGCAAAGCAAGGCTGTGGTGTGCGTGCCCCTCAAAATGGATTGTCTTTATTGGACTGTCTTTATATTTGGATTTGGCTTTAAACTTTCTGGTTGTATTTAAATGCAGTCACTCACTCAGAGGCGGAATTCCTCCACAGTTTTTACTATAAATGTTGAAGAAAAGTGTTTTGTGCCTGTCTTTAAAATTTCGACTATAAAACAGTATGTTTCTCCCGAAGTTCTCCTTGTATTATATATCGGTGACGTTTTTAAGTGGTCTTGATAGGCCTAATCCGGACTATAAGAAGTGGCGAAAACACTTTAAGGAGTTTTGTGTCCAATTTTAAAACCTAAAACCGATCATAAGTGTTTTGAAAAAATGATTTTCCTAGCTAGGAATCGAACTCGCTGATTAAAAAAAAAATAAAAAAAAAAAACATAAAAAAAATCAACATACTGTATTATTGCACCACTGGGTAGTGTCACCTTATAAAGATAAGCTTCTGGGTAGTAAAAGTGAATGACAAATTTAAAGAAAAGACTTATTTTTTACAAAATGCTATTAAATATATCCATACATATCCATATCATCGAGACCAGTCGTGCCTAGAAAAAAAATTACATTGTTTCGAACAATATTTCTATAGGCTGCATCAAAATGCTAAAGCATCGAAGCAGGGCGATGTGTAACATTATAATCGGGAATCAATATAATTTATTTTAAATAAAAATGAACCGACTTAAAAATGAATTTAATAGGTACAAATAATTTATCAGGCAAAAATAAATATATTTTTTTTTGTTGTCGGTGCCAAGTAAAAAATTAACAAAATATTGCCTTTCCCGATACAGGGCTGTCAATTGTTGAGGAGTTCCCCTGGTGTTGAACCATCAGTGCCACTATACCATATGCATTGTGACTATAAAAATATCTAATTCAGTATAGGTGTGCCAATAATATTTGAAGGATTCCCTCGATTTCTCCAGGATCTCATCATCAGATCCTGACCTGATCACAATGGGATCATCTAGGAAGTATACCGTTTCAAACAAAACAAAATCAAAATCGGCCTACAATCAACGGAGTAATTTTTTTTATATGAGATATACAAAGTTGATAAAATGTGAAGTTTGGTTTAGTGCCCGTTACGTACTCTGTTACATAGGTATATTTAGACAATTCTTAAAAATATGAATCAATTTATTGAAAATCTAAATATTTTTTAACATCTCGACTCGACGATTGTACTCACCCGCAATTAGCCTTACAACATCACGGTTAAATTTCAAATTTTTATAGATATGTAATAGTTTTTTCAAGGAATTACTAAACGTTTAATTGATGTATGAATATATACTTTCATGCATTTAGTGAAAACTACAAAAAATGTTCAACGTGAATCCTTCACTTGACATAACTTTTTTATTTATGAACCGATTGACATGAAACAAACACTAAATTTTAAGTGAACCTTACTAAAATACATTAGTGAAAACAACATCGAAATTGGATAAGCTGTTTCTGAGATTAGCGTGAACAAACGCACAGACAAACAGACAAACAGACGAACAGACGAACAGACGTACAGACGAACAGACGTACAGACGAACAGACGAACAGACGAACAGACGAACAGACGAACAGACGAACAGACGAACAGACGAACAGACGGACAGACGAACAGACGAACAGACGAACAGACGAACAGACGAACAGACGAACAGACAAACAGACAAACAGATAAGAATCCTAAAAATCATTGTTTTAGGTTTTATTGCGTTGGTAAAGGCCCCCAATAATATTTTTTCATATATCTTCCATGTAGAGACAGCGACCCGTTAGAATTTTATTATTAGTATAGATAAGAAATAACCACGTTTACAAATGTTACTGTTAGTTAAATAGTGTTTCAAAATTGAACAACAATTAAAATCTTGTTTAAATTGCTTAAAATCATAAAAAACTTAATAATACGTCACACGTTACATTTGTCAGTTAAAATAGATTTTAGGCATCTGGTAAACTCACCTAAGCGATGATACATACTAAATTTAACTATGTATAAAGCAACTTTAGCTCAAAATTGTTCTTGACGCGGATTTCTACTACGAATTTTTATAAACAAGCGTTTAACAAGATGCGATACCATGTTGTAAAAATCTATAATAGTAAAAAATCACAATCATTTTTTAAATCATTAATATGTAAATATTAATAACAATAAAAACGGATCTATCAAGTATCAATGGTAATCTTAGTGCACGAAACTGACTCATTATTTTGAACGTTTGAAGTCATGGCAAATTTTTAATTCAATTCAATTCTACGATTAGTGGCTTTTAGTTGTCCCAAATGGTAAATTTTTAAAACAACCATAATATGTCACAGTCTATTCTCTATATTTGAACATAAAGTTTATACTATAACATACGGTGGCGGTTATAAAAGTAACAATTAATATTGAATTGTCGATAAAACAAAAGAAGGAACGGAATTAATACATAATTAACTTTCATGCGAACGAGTTTTAATTTCGCGAAGCGGCGGTCTCGTGTAGAGGTCGCGCAAATTGTATTTAAAATTATTACGACCGACTCGATCGTCTATAATGATGAATTAATTGTTAATGTTCATACATTTTTATACACGTAATTGTTAACTGTTTGTTTATGTAAGTAGTATTTTTATTCATTTGTCTATTTACATATATTATATGATCTTATCTCCTAATTGGAAGTCAAACTGTATTATAATGTAAAATGTAGAGGGATACAAATTTTATTATATAGAATAAAATAATGACTTTGGAAACTTATGTAAATTCTTGACTTGGCTTACAATTTGAAACAATAATAAAATTGTCTCGAGAAATTAATAATTTCATAAATATATAAGTATATAAAACCTTGTTTTAAATAAATATTTCTTAATTATATTATAAACAAATATTTCTCTTAAAAATAAAAAGAAGAAAGAGGAATTAAAAATAACTATATTAAGCCTAAATAACAATCGATGTCACAGTGAGGCAAGGTGCCCAAAACACTGGCGGGATTACCTCTTTGAATGGCCAGACTGATATGCTGGCCAAGGTAGCCGCTTTCGGTCACCTGTAGTTTCGACAACTACATTAAAGTCTTGTAAATATTAAATTGGAAAAAGTAAATATAAGTATTTGTATCTTAAAAACAGATTCTACGTTTTAAAATTTTGTAAATAACTACAATAAATATAGTAGGCTAATTTTCTATGCTACAGGCATAAGTGGAAAGAAGATGAACCAATTGTGCTGCAATTGACCTATATTTTGCCCCACGTTATTACGTAACGTACATAAGTACTTTTTCTTTCTATTTATCTATCTACACAAATAGACAACGATTTATTCTGTTGTACATCGATATTGCCCGCAATGACTTCCTGGCCAATATTTTATATAGATTTATTATAGTATTGCTTATATATGTAATTAGATTAATGGATAAGAGGATAAAAACACTTTCTAACTGACTTCGAAAAAGGAGGAGGTTCTATATCTGACTGTAGGTAGGTATTTTTTTTTTGAAAGTATACTTCCAAATTGGTCTCATTGTTATCAAGTCATGTTCTGATGAGGGTTTCCTGGGGAAATCGAGGGAGCTCTTCAAATATTATAGGTACACCTATACCGATTTAGGTATTTTTGATAGTAACTCTTGTATTTGCTTGAGAACCAAGCCACATTTTATGAAGTGGAACTGATGATGAAGATCTCAGAGGTCCACCGGAACTACTCATGTATTTCACGGGTTTCAATTCGGTTACTTTAATATATTTGCTAAGCTCTTAATGCTCGTTACGATGCATTTGGTAAAGTGGAGCTGATGGTGCAAAACCAGGAGAACTCCTCAATAATTAACATCCTTGCATCAGGAAAAACAATATTTTGTAAATAATTATAAGCAGTTGACATTGGGATATTAAAACTTAGGTAATTCCCAAACCCGTCTTAAACTTTACCTTAATATTTTCATAAATGGAAAGTGTAAAATAAAAACTCTAAAAAAAAACCGACTTCGACAACAAACCAAGGAAACTAAAAAGTATAATAATGTTAATAATATGTTTTCTACAAGGAATGTTTTATTTGGTATCGACTTTAAAATGTAGAAAATATTTATTTTATATATTTTATTTATTTATTTTTATGTATTTAAACTTTATTGCTCACAAATGAAAAATATAAACAACATAAGAAAAAACACAGAGAGCATGCAAAGGCGGTCTTATTGCTATAAGCAATCTCTTACAGACAACCTTATGGTTAGATGAAATCAAGTTATTGAGTGCGGGGATGTGCAAAATAAACAAAAATATTTATTTATTAAAGATAAAATAAACCTACATAAACATTACATACTAATATACTTAAAATAAATATACATAGATATAACTATATATAGTATATAAATACAACTATTTTTAAAATTTTTAGTTTACTTGTTTCGTTTTCGAAGTTGTTTTTTTTTAGTTTTTTAAGTATTTTTTATACAAAATAAATAGATTACAAAACGCTGGATGTAAACGATTAAAATGATGAAACACGATCTTATCACTATTAGCGCTCTGTTTCAGGCACGCAAATTAAGTCAATTAAATAACATTTGCCTTTTAAGGCGTAACTTGAAACCCATCTGTTTATTTTGTAGTCTGATTACTCTTTACTAAATTAACATTTACCGATTCATAAAAGTTATATTTATTAGTTTCACGAATATTACACAACTTTAACGAGCCGAGATGACCTAGTGGTTAGAACACGTCGATCTCAACCGATGATTGCGGGTTCAGACCCCAGCTACTGATGTTTCAAGTGCTAAATTAGTATTTAAATTCATTTCAAGCTTGGCGGTGAAGGAAAACATCGAGAGGAGACCTGCATGTGCCGGTAGAAATTCTGACACATGTATATCCGCCAACCCGCAGTCGAGCAGCGTGGTGGATTACGCTCTAAACCTTTTCTTTAATAGGAGAAGAGGCCTTTGCCCAGCAGTGAGACATTTTCTGGCTGTTACTTTACTTTACGCAATTTTTCAATGATAAATATTAATTTTGATGCAGTATTAAGGGAAATATTTCAAACAACAACAACTGCTTTTAGACATTATCTGCCTTACTACAAGAGATTTAAACAGACGTTAAACGCGTGTTTAAAAACAATCCATACTGCAAATCCGCGTTTAAGCACAGTTTTGAGTTAAAAACGCTTTAGATGTAGACTAACATACGTTTAAGTGTGTTTAATAGATGTTTAAAACCTATTTCAGCTGCGAAATGTAACTTATAACATTTTATCAATAAATTTATGAGTTTATTCGCTGTTAAGCAATTAGATAATATTTTAAGCAATGTTTAATTTTTAAACACTGTTTAGCTAGACACGTGCTCAACATGGTTTTAATGCGTCTTTTGTAGTATGACAGTATATACATAATTTAACGATATTGTATAACAATTGATAAATGTTCTGGGTGCCTATAACTATAACATATTTATACTAATATTATAAAGCTGAAGAATTTGTTTGTTTGTAAACGCGCTAATCTCAGCAATTACTGGTTCGAATTAAAAAAAAATCTTTGTGTGTTAGATAGTTTATTTTTTGAGGTAGGCTATATTATTGAAAGACGCGTTAGCGCAATGGTCACTGCAACTGACTAAAGCGCTAACGGTCACGAGTTCGATCCCCGCTCACGGCAAATGTGTGTATTGGCCATACAGATGTTTGTCGTGGTCTGGGTGTTTGTGTTAGTGTTGTGAGTGTTTCCGGACCCCCGGTCATGAGATCTTAATGGGGGCCGTTGAGTGTGATGCGTTATTTATTATTTATTTATATATTTATATATATTACTCCACGCTACTAGACGAAGCAGTAACCATAAACACGAGTGAAATATATTGTTGTGCGTAATATATGATAACAAACAAATATTGATTTTTATATAAGTATTTTTATTATATATTACTATATAAAATCGAAATCTTTAAAACAATTTAGTAGTAGATGACCTTTTAAATTTAATTTGCGATTTTCTCTAAACTCTAGAACTAGAGCTATCGTATAAAATTTCTAGTTAATAAAACATTCGATGCTTAGTTTACATATAAAATTAATAAAACTACCAAAACTTAATCAATTTAACAGCTATGTGACTTTTCACTTTTCAGCAATTTGTATTTTATATATAAAATCGATTTTCAACTTTAAATTAAGTCAACTTTAATTACATCACTAAATGCCTTATTATATATCTATTAATTATTAATTTTGAGTGTTGTATACAATTGAAAAGAGCCGAAATGGCCTAGTACTTAGACCACGTCGATCTCAACACATGATCTTGAATTCAAGCCAATAGCGGTGAAGTAAAACATTGTGGGTAATCCGCAGTATAGCAGCGTGGTGGATTAAGCTCTAAACCTTCTCCGTAATAGGAAAGGACTTTGCCCAGTAGTTGGATATATATAGGCTGTTACTTTACTTTATATACAATTGAAATCGTAAATAGATATTGATACTGGTGTTATTAAGGTCTAATCATGTCCTTTGTTAGAAATGCTTTTCTACTCTCCTGTATCGAAATTCATAAATGACAGTTCATGTCAGAGTTCATCATAAGCCGTCCGCAGAACCTAATGATAAATTCACTCACTTGTAAAGTTACGAAAAATTGTTACAAATAAATATATTAAATGTTTTTATTCCAGCTTTCGATAGGTATATAATATTTTAGTCATACATATCGACTGTACAGAAGCGTAGATTTAAATTATGTAGTACTCAATTAATTCGAAAGAATTGTTTAAAAACACCTCCCATTGCCTCGCTAAGGCTATATCGTCGAAGTAAAGTTATGGTTTTATACGGCTTTATTTATAGGATTCAATTAAAACGAAATATAATACATACAGTGATGTTCGGAAATACGATCTAGTACGCAGACCAGACATAAAGATATCTCGAATTGGCATTGGTCTACGTCTAACGATAAGAGCAATTCGGCTTGGATGTAAGGTTTCATTATTACTGACCAGGAGGGTTATTACGCTATCCTTTCTTTAGTAGTTTTTTCTTTGTTCTAATTAAATAAAATCCGACGATTGGCGCAGTGGTCATTGCAACTGACTGTAGCGCTAACGGTCGCGGGTTCGATCCTCGCTCATAGCAAATAATAACTATATGGATGTTTGTCGTGATCTGGGTATTTTTGTTATGTTGTGAGTGAGACCGGACCACCAATACAGGATCATGAGATTCTAGTGGGGGCTGTTGAGTCTGAGGTGTTTGAGTGTGAATCATTTATTCTTAAAAAACTTTGAAAAAGTCTATTAATTTTATTTTTGTTTTTATTGTTTTGCCTGTTTTTGGAATTAATAAGTACAGTTAGCATTAATTCAATAATAATATCTATTCGTTTCATCAAAATCTGTTCAGTAGTTTTTGCGGAAAGAGTACTCACAAACTTTTAAATTAAAATGATATATTTTATTCAAGACGGATTTTAAAGCACATTTGAATCGTCAATTTACCAATTCGTTTTATAAATATAAACCTACCACTATCGGCTATTTAGATTTCACATTCATAATAGTACTATGTAAGATAAATATGAAAAATATCTAAAATATGTTTGTTACAGGACAGGCCAAGTCCCGTATCGTCACATTTCGTTACGGCAAGCGGCATCTGTTTCGTTTTGACGTTTCATTTTCCCCGTGCACGCGAGTGGCCGTGACAGATCGCAGGTGCATGCACGAAACCGAACTACAGTCGGATGACGCTTCATATATCAACGGTTTTAACTTTAACTGAAGGCTTTTTGTATCGTGAAATAGAATAAATTAAAAAAATATATTTTGTTTATTTTCTACTGGCTTCGCTCTACGGTTTCGAGTGCAGTACGTTAATAGATAAAGCTAATTCTAATCTTGTCTATTCCGAAATTTATTGAGCCCCTACAGTTTAAAGTAGTAGAATATAATAGTAAATATTTTCATTTACGTTATGTCATTTATACGAATAAATGAAATTGACTGTTTGTAATTTCAAATTAACAGCGTTATACGCTAAAGGCATATGAAAGTATATCAAGTCAAAAACACAATTTTTGTGTCTGTGTGTCGGTATGTATGTTCCGGCTAATCTCTACAACGGCTGGACCATAGATAACTAATGTTATAAGGAGTAACTTAGGCCACATTTATTTAATAAATAAAAAAGAGTGTTACGCTAAAACCAAATTGAAAGTAATGAAAGTGAACAATATTCGATTTAAGTAAGGTAACAATAATATAAATAAAATTTTTCTTCAAATAAACGCGGGTGATATCGCGTGGTGCAGCTAGTTTCAAATACATATGGACGCTGATATGCAATACTATGTCAAGCCCCATAGATTTCATTTTGAGAAAATGGCGCCTAAAAATGTCAAACCCATTCTTAATAAATATGTTTGAAGTAAATGTCCATTTTTCTTTTATTTTTTGATAAAATGTATAATCAATTAAAATCAGACTAATTTATTTTATATATTATCTAATAAAAAGTTGTTCAAATATTTGAGGTTATTCTATAAATGGCAAAATATTGGTTCGAATTTCAAGTGCGTTCTACACTTGAAATTCGAACCAATTTATTAAGAAAGTTTTTTCGGTACTTATTTAGTTTATATGACTTCAATTTTTTTAATAATGTTAAATAGTTGATGCAGTATCAAAATACATTAATATCTTAGAATTTGACTTTTTGTGGGTTGACACGTTATTGCGTATCAGAATCCATATAATGTTACTTTGATAAATGTAATTAAACTATTCGAAACTATGAGACGATGTGATCTAGCATTTATATGTATTTATACATTGTGCAAAATACTTTTGATGTTACTTTTGATAAAATAAATTATTTTTCTACGCCCTTGTTGCCAATTGTTATGTATTTATATAGAAATCAAACGCTTATTTATTTGCCGGTCAGAACACATTGACTTGACGTTTATTGTTCCTCTATATTCATATTATGTAGTGGCCAGTTATAATACACAGTCTATATAAAACCTACATACATAACACTTACGTTTAAAATACATAGTTTTGATAACATCAATTTTATTTTTATTATTAAATGAGTTGTTTTAGTTCAGCAGCTTTTTTAGTTCTTAAAAAGTTTATGATTTTTTAAAAAATCAAACCGGTTCTTCTCGGTGATATCTACATTTCGAACCGGTGTTAGGTTTTTAGGTATACTAAAAGACGATTCAAAAGCCTAACTATATAAAGTATAATTTGAATTTGAATAAAATTGACCCTACATTAATTTGACATAATTCTTCAAAAGGTACACACGCCGTAGATTGTACCGTGCCTTCTATTTTATTGTTGATGACAAAATTATTTACTTATTCTAAATTCAAAAACAATTTGCAATAAATTCTCTTCAGCCAGTCAACACAAAAAATAAATAAAACAGAACTTGTAAATCTACCATTGTCTTAGTAGTTTTTGCTTTCATTAAGTACCTGCGGAGTGGAATGACTAATGTCCTTACGGTCGTCAACATTAGTGGTCGAGAAACTTCTCTGCGAATAAAACGTCTTCGAGCTTCGAAGTTGTATAGATTAACATTTTAATACGAAATTCATGAACGGTATAGGTATCTAATTTTTACTCGTTTTTCATAAAGTTTTGGTTTTCAGATTTTGATGTAAGTAGCCATTTTGTTTATTGCTGTATTCGTTTTGACTAGTTTTATTCTACGTATAGTAATGTGTACATTTGTCTTAATATTTTTAGGGCGTTAGAAGAAAACATTGTATACTTTTTAGTTTGTTTTAATAATCTTGGTTTTTACATTATAATTGTTTATTAATTAATTAAATAAACTTTTTTTTAATTCGGTTTCTATATTGGAATAAAAGCATAACTTTAGGAATGAGTGTTGATAGCCATTCAAGTTTTTATCATAACGATTGTACCTACTTCTAATTGCTTTGAACCAGAAAATAAAAGATAGGAGGCATAATACCCAATTCATTATACCTTTTATCAAAATAGAAAGGAAAACATGGATATATACAATTATGTCGAGAATCGGTTTGACATCTTTAGACGCCATTTTTTCAAATTGAAGTCCGTGTGGCTTGACATAGTATTGCTTATCAGCGTCCATTTATAGAAGTCAGAAATTAATAATAATAAGACATTCGATTAGTACTTCACGTCTTTTTACTTTTTATTTTACTCTTGACTCCAACAACTCATTGCTAGGCAACTCTCCAAGTTGCATGGTTATCGCTCTCTTTAACAATACAAAAAGAGAACTAGAACTACAGCTGTAGAAGTCATGTCTGAGAGAAACATCTGTTACAAATATTATCAGTGAAAAACTTTAGTAACAATCTACAAATGTTCCTTAGACAAGTTCGACAGTACAATATCAGATATCAGTATTAAAGGGACTAAATTCAAGATCTGTGTGAAACGCTTTACTAGTAATTGAAATAAATATGTCATTAATAATCTATGATTTAGAAAAGAAAAAACATTTTTTTTTATTTTGGTCACTTATACTAAGCGTGTGATTTAAAAACCTCAAGATGATTCATAATGAATTAATTTTTGACAATTGAACACTTTATATATGTATGTACATTAAACCCTCCATGTAGTGTTTTCTCTCTATAATTATTATGTCGCATAATATATTAACTACATAACAATAATCGTAATATAGACTGTCATGATCATAACAGAAATGTATGCTATCATAAATTGCAATCAGAAATACGCATTCGACAATTTGACATTTGCTGAGTTAGAAAATGTATTAAATGTTACACGAGTTGACATCTCGATGGCCGATAACTGAGTGTTTATATTGCAAATATTTTATCTGTATTTCATTTGAAAGTGCTAATATTATCGTTGAAGATCGCTTTGAAAATATATAACAAAGGGTTTTATGGCTAATCGGATTAATGTTTTGGATAATACTGCGATAGTGATTTTAATAAAATATATATTAATTGTTTATTTGTAAATTGAATTGGGAATATTAAGCCTTTTTTTTTCTTATTCAGATTCGATTTTTTTACTTTAACAACATCGAGGTTTTCGCTTTTTTGTCTTTTTATATACATGTGGTTTTATTTATTTTATTAACTAGCTACGGTTTCACTCGCGTTTATGGTTATTGCTTCGCTCCTATGAATCGTATGATGTAATATAGCCTATAGCTTTCCTCAATAAATAAACTATCTAACACAAAAAGAGTTTTTTTAATTCAAACCAGTTCCTGAGATTAGAGCCTTCAAACAAACAAACAAACAAACTTTTAAGATTTAAAATTAGTATAGCTTCTGTTTAAGTTACTTTTAACTTAGATTACAGATATATTACAGTAGGTATTTAAATATTATATAATTTATATTATCAAACATGTTCTAGCTGTAAAGAAAAAAAAATACAACACAATGTTAATATGATTGTGCAACGAACCTAAGGGCCAATGAAGGAATGAATAAGAAGTTAATTATATATCAAAAGAAACTTTCATTACAAACAAATAATAAAAATGAGAATTACATTTGTACGTTAAGCTCACCGCCTGATGTGGTAACATCAGCACAACTAAAAGCAAATAAAACAAAAAATCAAATTGAATAATATTTACGTACTTTTATTACCATATCGGAACAAACATTGCAAATTACTATATAAAAATTCATATTTTCACTGCTGACTGTTAATTCGAATGGCTGAAAAAATACCACATCTCTTTCAAACAACGTAAGTGTTGATCCATTTGGACAACAAATTTAGCGATTGAACGACGAACAAAAACGGACTGCAAACAGAATTTAAACCCTGACTTTATTTAGCGCTTTGTAAACCGGCGGCCAGCGCTGGACTTAAATCGAATAAACGTCAGATGCGGTGAGAGCGGCGCGGGGCGCGGGGACACAGGAAACACTAAATTTCACCCGCTATTTGTTTCACGACTAGTGTCGCAACTATTTTACGGCTAGAGTTTTGGTCGATGCCTACATTATTATTATGCTTTACATTTGTGGCCATAACTGAATCCTTAATGATATGTGGATGCTGATAAGCAATAATGTGTCAACCAAAAAGTCGAATTCGGAGATATTGATGTATTCTGATAGTACATCACATTACTCAATAAAATTTTCAAGTCATCAAAAGTAAATAAATACGGAAAAAAGTTCTTTAATTATTTGTTTCTAATATTGAAGAGTGTTTTATATTTTGCAATGTAAAATAATCTCATCAATTAAAAAAAAACTATAATTTGATAAAAATTTTAATTAGACTAGTCTGTTTTTAATTCCCTACATTCCATCGAAATAGAAAAGAAAAGATGGATATATAAGTCTTAAAACAGTTGTTAACAATTAGTTTGATATCTATAGACGCCATTTTCTCAAAATGAAGTCCTTTTGGCTTGACACATTATTGCTTATCAGCGTCCATGTATATCTGTAGATGTCTTTGATTTGTGTCAATTTACATTGCTTGGATTATTCGTTTCGCACTTTGGAAATATCTGGACACATATTTTTCTTTACATATTATTAATTATATTTATATTGTTTTGTAACCAAAAATATTTTATAATATATACCTAAAACTAGAAAATATTTTAACAATTCCATTACGAAATTGTTTTAAAACGAAAGGAATTCTATTGGATTAAAAGTATGAAGGTAGAGAAATGTTCGCTTGTTAGGTGCTCGTAGGCTGTGCGTGTAAATCATTTCGAATGAGCCATTAGGTTAACTTATATGACGGCCCCGCTCGTGTACTGCTCGTTTAACTTTGACCTGCGTTGAGTACTGTATATGTTGAATCTATTTTATACAATATTTTTTATGATAATATCAATCGAATTTAAATAAATGACGTCCGTGCTACCTAAAACCTCCTTCTTAAGGGAATACGTCCATTCTTAGTATAAAATAATTTACCCATTATCTAGATGAAATACTTACCTCTTTTCTATTTTTTATGTAATCAGATTTAATTTTAACCGATTTCAAAAAAGACGACGATTCTCAATTTGTAGTGTGAAATAAGTGTTTCCGTCTGCTAAGTCAATAAAGACATTGTTATTTCCTATTTCGAAGTCGGTTCGTTTACTTAAAAAAGTACTCGTACTTTTTGTTTTTTGACACGTAATCATATTCCCGGCACTACTATGTATCATAATGTATTAACTAGAGATTATATATAAATTTTACACCCTTATTAACGGCCGTTACATAGACAGGTGCGAATTCTAAGGATATATGTGTACATTTCGCACGCTTACACAATATTCGTGAAGCTGAAGGGATTATTCTTTATAAATACAAGAGTGGAGCGTTGAAAGAGATTATACGCGGCCAGTATTCTATTCTGGTGCTGGGGTATAATAGGAAAAAGAGTATTTATTTACTTTCACTGGCTTTGATATCCTTCACACAAATGTAGAATGCCGAAATGTTTTATTGTAAGCATTAAAGGATGTTATTCATCGAATTTATATTACGTTTTTCTTTTTCGTCACAAAATACTAAATTAGTAAACTATAGGTAAAGTAAAGTAAAGTAACAGCCTGTTAATATCCCACTGCAGGGCAAAGCCTCTTCTCCTATTAAGGAGAAGGTTTAGAGCTTAATCCACCACGCTGCTCCACTGCGGGTTGGCGGATATACATGTATTAGAATTTCTCCCGGCACATGCAGGTTTCCTCACGATGTTTTCCTTCACCGCCGAGCTCGAGATGCATTTAAACAAATTAGTGTTGAAAAATCAGTGGTGCTAGCCGGGGTTTGTTTCATTAAAGAAACATCTTAAGAAAATGTAGTATCGTCAAAGTCGAAGTTTAGAGGCAAATCAACTAATATTATGTTATTTAATTGCCTACCACACACTACATACTGTTACCTATTGTTATTTATTTTTTATTTATCTCCGAATAGAAAACTTATATAGGCGGCGTGTATGTGTTGACGATTTTCAATTTGTTCGCAGCTAATCGTAACGCACACTGACATACATATACATATTTCATGACAAACTTCGTTAATTTTTGCTTTTATATACGCTTAGCCATATAATTGCTTTAACAACTATTTTATTGTCTACTAGCTTTTGCTCTCGCCTTTGCTGGTGTTCATATTAATATAGATTTTGTTATGCCCGACGATAGTCAAAACTCTTTTTTTCTGTCTGTCCGGTACGACACTCGCGCCGCGTATTTTAAGTTAATTTTACTATGCTTATTAACCTTCTCGTAAGTGCAAACAAATATAAACAAACAATAATGTATCTATACTAATATTGTAACGGGGTAAGATTTGTTTGTATGTTTAATAGCTTGTATGTGGGGGGGTAATATCGAAAATCACTCATTCCGACTCAAAATCTTTTTGCGTTAAGTAGCTCGTTTATTGAGGTAGGTTAACGGCTATATTATATCACGCTACGACTTATAGGAGAGGAGCAGTAATCATAAATGCGAGTGGAACCGCGAGTGGCAGCTAGTTTTTGTACATAGGCCTAGATGGATCTCGCGATTTTACTCTCATTTTTTATTATAGCTTCGTTCCTATAAGTCATAGCACGATAGAATAGCCTATAACCTTCCTCGATAAACAGGCAATCCGATGCAAAAAGAATTTTTCAAATCCGATCAGTAACTTCAGAGATTACCTTCTATATCAAAACTTACGAACAAAGTTTACCCCTTTATAATATTAGTATAATAATATAAATAATATCATGGGGCCACACTCCTACTAACACAGGCGACATCACTGTCGTGCACATATCGAATATAATGAGACCGAATATAAAGAGCGCTGAGAATCAATATTAAATTGCCGATAAAACAAAGGAAAGATCGGAATTAATACATAATTAACTTTCATCCGAATGCGTTTTAATTTTGCGAAGCGGCGGTCTCGAGTGGAGGTCGCGCAATTTGTATTTAAAATTACTACGACCGACTCGATCGTCTACTATGGTGTGTGTTTGGTTACTATACAATTTTATCGATTATTATGATTATTATAGCTTTTTTATTTGATGGACATTGTTTTGTTTAGGACATTAGTAACGTACGCACTATTATTGAATATATCTAGTTACTATGGAATGCGTTTAATAAAGACTCGTAACATATACATATGTATATTGAAATCGATGAAGAGAAAAATTTACATGCCTTGCCTCACTAGCATAATTCATATTATTTTTATACATTGACAAAAAGGTTTTATACTAATTTAAAACACATATAGTTCCGTTAAGTAAATCACACAAACAAGATTTTCGTGATGTAAAGCATAACTGAAAACTACTTTTTGAGTCCTGAGCGGTTTTAAATGTATAAAATACGAAATTATGGTATTAATTTCGCACCCTACTTGTGTGTTCTTTTAAAAATTAAGTACATTTTTTTTTCTAACTATAAATTCAAGTTATTGCAATAATTTATTTTGATTAATTTACAAAATAATAAATTTTATTTTCATAAGTATTATTTCCGATGAAAACACTTCACATCAAACTATTTTTGTTACATTCAATGTTTTAAAGTTATTAATAGTGATATAATAATTGATTTGATATAATTTCGGTAGATATTAGCAATAATGCTGTAAGATAGCTCTACAATTGACCATAAACAGCGATTGTACATGGTGTAATAGCGTAAGGCAATGTAATTACGGCAGATGTTGGTATTATGCTCCGTTATGATGCGCGGTTGTGTAGGCAGCGTTGAAAATTGCTTACCATTCGCGTTGTTTTAAAACCTTTATGTAAAAATGTATGGAATACGTTCAGACGGTTGCTTTCAACTGAATTTGAATAATTGTAATATTACATAGCCTCATGTGTGTTCCTTTTTTTTCTTCCTCATTTTGTTTTGTAATGTTTTTGAGACAGAAACGTTTTTCTGTTTCGTGTTTTGAATTATGTTTGAATATGATTTTACTTAAATAATAGTTATATAAATTACTTTATTTGTTATGTATGCTAATATAATAAAGAGAGAGCAAATTTTCATGTGCGAAGTCAACTCCGGACTCCTTCTTTTTTTTTTAATTATGCTAGATACCATTGTATATATACATTCAGTCTAGCTAGTCTATAAAACGAGTAGTACTCTAACTTAATTTATTAAAGAACTTGATAAAGGTTCTATAATAATTATTCAAACTGAAACGTTTGTCATGAGAAGACATCTTATAGATTTTTGTATAAAGTTGTATACATTTTAAACACTTTAGTCTTTAAATTAACCTACAGTAAATATTTTTATCTTTTAAGAAGAGTAGTAAAAGCGTTACATAGTGGCTTTATGCTCTATGTGAAGACTTAATACATGCTTTTATAAGCAAAAAACCTAGAGGTTGAAGAGACAGAATTAAGTGGTCGGTGGTTTCGGATAAGCGGAATGGCTGGGAGCTGCGGGCTCGTAAAAGTCAACATGTGCTTTTAATTCGGGACTCCGCGTGAATTAGGCTGTTTGTCCAAATGTTCTCCCGCAATATTCTATTGAAATATTTTTACTGATTATGAAATAAAGGAAGTGTTGTAATTTGTAATGCTTAAGTTTTTTTTTTAAATTTTGAATGAAGTATTTATTTTGATTTTGATTAATATCGGTTGGACGTTTATCTGTAGTTGATACATGGATGTGTTTTTAAGGTTCGAGAAAACGGAATACTTATATGATAACTTTGCTTTCCACCCGTCTGTCTGTCAATCTGTCAAGACCTTTTCTTGCGTGGGAAGTAAATATTAGTATTTAATTATATTCCCATATTTGGATGCTGAAATGCAATAATGTGTCAACCCACAAAAAGTCAAATTTTGAGTTATGATGTATATACTCCTTTGAACTAATTTATTAAGAATAGGTTTGACATTTTTAGACGACATTTTTTCAAAACACAGTATTGCTTATCATCGTCCATTTATGAGTTTAATATAATAATTTCACTAAAACCTTTTAATAAACTAATTTAAATAAAACAAATCAAGGGCGTAACTAGTTTTAACTGTACTTGCTACACGTAATATTACATGGAAATGTCAAGAGAAATCTCAGTATTTGAGGCAACAAAGACGTCCTCATACAGTTCTATGTAATGTCACGTCTGCGTTTAACTTTGACGTCATAATCTGTGCTGAAAATGTCCTATAAAACCCCGAAGTTGTCTCGAAAACAACTTTGAGTTAACCCTTTTTATACAAAGCGAAAATCTCCAGAGCGCCTATTGACCCTCAGCAGGGCTTTGAAGTACAAGTTAATTAAATTTCCGATGCTTACGTTACAAAGAAAATTAGCATTATGAACAATTTTCTGTTATAAGTGTTCAAGTTATGTTAGGTATTATAAGATATTTTTTGGCATATATTTTTTTAAGTGTAACAACAATATACCTTTTAGCAGCTTTATTTTAATTTATATATTTATCTACTCAATTTACACTAAAGCGTTATTTTAATATCTAATCAGTATAATGAAGCATTACGCGTTCATGTAAGTTTTTGATTTATAATATTTATAAGATCATTAAACTACGATTATAATTATACTTTTAAGATGAGATTTAAACATATTTTATATTCTTCTAGCTAGGATTTTCCCGGCTATATCTCTGTATATTTGTATTATAAACTAATAGGACAATGACAGATACAGCCTTATAGGCCTAACAGATTAAAAAGTATTATATAGTCATAAAAAAAAACACATTTATAATATGTATAAAATATGGAAACAATTTAGCTAATTGAGTTATTGTTTTCAAACAACGTACAAATGGACGCTGATAAGCAATAATGTGTCAAGCCACACTGACTTAATTTTGAGAAAATGTCGTTTAAAATGTCTAACCGATTCTTAACAAATCTGTTTGAAGACGTATATATCCATCTTTTCTTTCTATTTTGATAAAATGTTAAATATATGACGAATTAAAAACAGATCGATCTAATGAATAGTTTTATTAAATAATAAGTTTTTTAATAGATGAGATTATTTTATATTGCAAAATATAGCACACACTTCAATATTCGAAACATTTAATGAAAAAACTTTTTTCGTATTTATTTACTTTAGATGACTTGAAATGTTTTTCAATACTGTTAAATACATGAACTATCTGAATACATCAATATCTCCGTATTCGACTTTTTGTGGGTTGACACATTATTGTTTATCAGCATCCAATTAGCCTGTGCCATCTTCCCGTTGTTCATGTCGACAAAAGCAACACATTCGAGCCAAGGAAGCAAGTTACAAGTTACAACTATTAATTTCGCATCGAATGTCGGCAACTATTAGGAAACTCCTGACGTCCGCTTTGACCCAGCTCCTATAATATTGTCTGTTGCTATTACTTGAGCTGAAATTTCAATACGAACAAAATAGATTTAAACTTAACATATTGTTAATACTAGTCGGTAACTGTGACTTCGTCAGCGTAAAATAATTATTTTGAATAGTTTATTTCTTTGAGAGAGAATGTTCGCCGTACAAATTTTCAGTCCTTATTTATTTCCTCTGGCTTTGGGTGTTTTTGTCTGTGTGGTGGGTGTTTCTGGATTATGAAATCCTAATGGGCGGCGTTGAATATAAAGCGTTTATTTTTATTATTATCATAACTTTATAATTGTGCGTAGAATAATTATTTTAGCTTATTCCTTTGAGAGAGAACGTTCTTCATATAAACGTTCATCCCTTATTTTATTTCCTCTGGGTTTGGGTGTTTGTGTTTGTGTTATGGGTGTTTCCGAACTATGGCATTCTATTGGAAGGCGTTGAATATTAATCGTTTATTTGTATTATTATCATAACTTTGAAATTGTGCGTAGATTAATTATTTTGAAGCACTTATTCCTTTGAGAGAGAACGTTCTCCATAAAAACGTTCATCCCTTATTTTACATCCTCTGGGTTTGGGTATTTGTGTTTGTGTCGTGGATGTTCCTGGATTATGAAATCCTTATGGGGCCGTTAAATATAAAGCGTTTATGATTATTATTATCATAACTTTAAAGTTTTCATTATTCACTAAGTTTCACTTGCATGTATAGATATTTTATATATTCATATGTATTTTTATTTTTAAATTTAACAATTTAATATTTTTATATATACACGAAAATAACAAACGAAAACAAAATCAGAAGCAGGCTTGCTGCTAGTTTATATATATGTACGTCTGCGTGCAAAACCAAATATGGCGCTCCCAACTCTTGTTAACACTATATATGCACTCAACGAAATAGACCAACACTACGACACAACAGAGCCTTATCTTGAAAATACCAAAATTTTTTTTTATATACATATTTATTTATTAGATCACAAAAAACATACTATAACATTACAACACATGAAAATACAATAAATATAAGTGGTATTTTAATTAAAAGTGATAACGACATGACAATCAAGTTGCAATAACTAAAAATGTGATAGACTACAATAAACTGATGAGATACAGGTACAAATTTACAGGTCAATACAAGAGAAAAATTACATAACTTAAAGTAGCAATTAGTGTATATCGACACTTGATTTACCCACATATTCTTACTGCGAAAAATCCTTTCAATTCAAAACATTACTGTCAGGGAGGTTACAAAAACTATCTCTGCCATACACAACTAAGAAATTTCCATATTTCTGTGCTTTGATACAGTTCCTTTACGCAAAAACTAATAACTCAGCTGATCCTGTTTTTGTCATAAACCTTAGAATTTTGAGACATTCATAGTGGTTTGTCTTGATGTAAGAAGTTATGATATCTATTATTAATAAAACAACTGTATTAAATCAGCATATAAATCAATATAATCAAGATCACAGTATACAACAATCTCACATTACTTATTTCTTAATAATTTAATATGGACATTAATGTAATATAGAAATAGACCACATTACCCTTTTATTAATTATACTTATGCGTATTGGAATGTCGCAACACACTTCTACACTCTCAGACAGCACTAGCACGAATGAATACCGGTAATCTTCACTGTTTAAAGTTGATTAATTGCACGAACTTCAACTAGCACAGTGCCGCCATCTTCATTGACGTTAAAAATGAACCGGAAACTCGATGGCGACAACATCCGGCCCTCCTGCTCACGCGTTCGTCCTCGAGTCGCGTATGTGTCTGATGTGTTTCATGTAAACAACACAAAGATAAATGAATAAATTAATAAATAAACAGTCACTTATTTGTCGTATATAATTCGCCTTTATAGGCTAGATTATTCAAGATCTACTTTCACACATTGAAAATTTTATGGAACGGTGTTTACTCCTGGCAAATAAGCTATCATACTATGTATCGATACGCTTGTACATCATGGTTTGGAATAGAGATGCCTGAGGCCACTCTAGACGTATATCACCATGTCACCCTCACAACAGCGTTCACCGCGGATGCCTGTTGTAAGTTGGAGACCACCGTACCATTGAATTTAAATATTAAAAAAAGAAAGAAAACACATTAGACACAATAGAAAATATCAATAGATAAATACAAATTATCAATTTAAATTATGAGTAACCAGTTACCTCCTGTTCAAGTCTTACATCCGACAACATCCGACTCATAGGTCATATTTTCCAGTCGAATCCATGGTTTCATGTTCTCTACACAAGTAACGCCATTATATGGTTTTGTGCTTCTTTCTGCACCCCTTATATCAGTCACTTTGTATCTATCGTGGCCTAATATTTCACTAACCTGAAATGGACCTTTGTATTGCGCCATGAGTTTTGTGCTTTCACCATTGTTTGAATAACTTGGAATTCTTATAACAACAAGATCACCGACTTGGTAATTACATGCCTTTTTTCGTTTCGAGTCAAAAGCAATTTTTTGTTTTTCGGCACTTGCTTTAATGTTGGCGTCTACCTTTTCCCTTAGTTTAGTAACATCTGTTAGTTGCTCTTCTTCATTAATAACAATGTCACCATCCATTCGCAATCGGTACCCGAAAAATACTTCACTCGGTACAGCCGCTGTGGTCTTATTAATCGTACTGTTAATACCTTGTTGTATATTTGCAATGTGCTGATCCCATTTGTTATTATTAGTATCCGCACCCATACTACGTAAAGCTTCTAGTATTGTTTGGTTATATCTTTCTACCTGACCGTTTGAACGTGGTACAGCTGTAGCTATTACATGTCGCCTAATTACTTTGTCGTCACAATATTTTTTAAACATTTTTGATGTAAAAGCGCTACCTGCATCACAAATCAGTCTCTTAGGATTCCCAAATACTTTAAAAATTTTATCTAATTCATTAACCACAAGTTTACTTTTAGTGTTTTTAATAGCCGAGATAAAAACAAACTTTGTGAAAGAATCTACTATGACTAATAAATAGGAATTATTTTTACTACTTTTAACAAAAGGCCCTAAGTGGTCGAGATGAAGTGTATGGAAAGGTCTGGCGTATTTTGGGATCGGATATAATTCTCCGGGTTTTTTACCGTGAATATTTTTAAAGTAAATACAGTTAAGGCAATTTTTTATATATTTTGAAACTATCTTTTTTAAATGTGGAAACCAATAATTGGATCTAATTCTTTCAACAGTTTTATCTAAAGCGAAGTGACCAACGTTATCATGGTTTAATCTAATAATTTGCCATATACATTGCTTAGGTACCAACCATCGTCTCCCATATTCAGTCCGCCTATAAACTTTATTTCCTAATAATTCATAATTATTAAATATTTCTTTATTGGAATCGGCCTCTCCTGATAACAAAATGTCACGAATACTACAAATACTCGGGTCTTGAAGTTGAACAGATAGTAACCAATCACTTTCCGTAATTGTGCAAACATTTACATTAGTTTCATTATTAAATTTTACGGGATTTCGACTGAGAGCATCCACATGTTGCATTTGAGAACCTGCTCTGTGATGAATTTCAAAAGAAAACTCTTGGGTACGTAAAACCCATCTACTAATTCGTGGTACAATATCTTTTTTTGTTAATGCATATTTAACAGCATTACAATCGGTTATGATTTTAAATATGATTCCTAGTAAATAATGTCTGAACTTTTGTAACCCAACAATAATCGCTAATAACTCTAATTCAAATGAATGATATGACTTTTCTTCATTTGTAGTTTGACGACTATAGAAATGAACGGGTCTTTCTCCATTATTAGTTAATTGCATTAAAATACAACCTATTCCATCTCGACTAGCGTCTGTATATAAGCATGTAGGTAAATTTGGATCAAAAATATTAAGCACAGCATTATCAAGTAGGGATTTTTTTAACTCAAAAACTGCTTGATCATGTTTTGTTTCCCAAATCCAAGTAGAATCTTTTTTTAATAAATTAGTAAGTGGTTTGCTTATTAAAGCACAATTTTTAATAAATTTTCTGAAGTAATTAATCAGTCCTAAAAATTGTCTTAATTCATGGATTGATTTCGGGGCAGGATAACTCTGAATTGCATTAAGTTTTTTTGAATTAGGCCGAATGCCACTTTTAGAGATCTCATACCCAAGAAACGTTATATTATTTTGGAAAAACGAACATTTATTTAAATTTAAAGTTAGGCCGTGAGAAGTTAAAATATTTAGAACATTTTCTAGACATGTAATATTTTCTTCTAAACTTTTAGTGGCAATTAACAAATCATCCATATAACAGATGACTTTGCCGAACCGCAGGTTACCCAAAACAGTATTCATTAAACGTTGAAAAACCGCTGGTCCATTGCAGAGACCAAAAGGCATTCTAACAAATTCATAGTGCCCATCCGATGTAATAAATGCTGTTTTGTGTATATCCTTTTCTTTTACAGTAATATGATAATACCCACTCTTTAAATCCAAGGAAGTGTAATATAAACAATCGCGTAATCGGTCTATGAGATCCTCTATCATTGGCATCGGATACTTTTCTTTTACAGTTATTTTATTTAATTGCCGATAGTCTACACATAAACGTTTTTCCCCGTTTGCTTTATCAACTAATAATGCTGGACTCGCATAGGAAGAATTACTATTGCGAATAATACCGTTTTTTTGCAAATCATCAATTATTTCCCGTGTAATCTCTCTTTCACGCTTAGACATTCGATAAGGGCGTTGATAAACAGGTTTTGTTGTAGTTAATTCTATTTCTAATTCTACACATGATGCTTTACCTAGTGTTGATAAATTCTCGCAGCAACAATTGGGGTATTTATTAAGTAATTTATTTAAAATTAATTCATGTTCTGAGTTCGAAATATTAAAAGAAGAAATATTAACTTTTGAAACTTGCACAAAATCAACATACTCGAATTTTAATGAATCACCGATACGACTGTACATAATATCTTTACTCTCGGTAAAATTCCGACCAATCAAAATATTACAACCCGCAACAGATTCTATGATATACATTGTTACTATCAATTCAACTTCATCAATTTTAATTTTCGTATCAATGGCTTCGGTTACTTCGAAGTTTGTGGTATTCGTAAACCCTACTAAATTGATAGGACTATTAAGTTTGTAAGTTTTTAAACCAAGTTCTTTAGCAAGACTAGGAATAATTAACGAACAATCGCTCCCCATATCTATAAAGGCCTTACAACTCCTATTATTAATGATAATATTTTTAAAAAATTTATTTTTTTCAGATGATATATTAACTAGTTTTACTTCTGCTTCATTTTCGACTTTTGATTTAATTTTACTTTTACATGCTGCATTTAAATGACCAATTTTGTTACAGAACGAACATTTAACATTATCGTTAATAGAACAAAAATTACGTTTATGACCCGATTGACCACAACGGTAACAAATTATTGAATTATTCAAAGCACTACTAGACTGTTTACTAGTAGAAGCTTTATTGTTATTATTTTCAGGGTTTCCATCAATAAGGTTTGTTTTTACTTTTTGAAACGATAACATATGTTTGTTTGTACTCTGTTGAACATTCAAATTTAACTGTATTTTACTATGAAGAAATGAGGCCAAATCATCACAATATTTAAAACTACCTGCCTCTGCGGCTGTGCATAAATTTTTGTCCCCTATTGTTCCGACAATTATAGATATTATATCACTTTCACTAAATCCCAAACGTAATTTATCAATCCTACTCTTTTGTTGAAAATAAAACTCATATAACGATTGACCCTCAGATGGCTTTTTCTCTAAAAGTTGTTTAAGTAAAAGATAAGTGTTACGTTTAATTTGAAAAGTATCGGATAATTTATTTCGCCAATCTTTCCACTTCCAAGAGGTCCATTTAGTTTCATTTTTTTGCAAAGAATCGTACCACGTTTTAGCTGTATTACGCAATTTTTGAAGCGCCTGATATTTTATCATTTGATCTGACCACCCAAAACTGAGAGCATTCGCTTCTATAACATTAATCCACATGTCAACATCATCTAATAAAGGATCAAACTCAGGTATAACAGACGATAATAAAATACTTTGACTCACAGTGGCTGACCGGCGCCGACGTCTTTTCCTTCTGTCATTATAATCACTTTCATTACTACTGCTGGTCGAAGACACTGACGACGTACTTGAAGTCGAAGAGTGCCTTCGAGATCGTTTTTTTCTTTTCTGTGTTACCCTCCGAGGCATCGTGGGGCGTCGTTGCTTTTACCGCTTCTGATATTATTAATAAAACAACTGTATTAAATCAGCATATAAATCAATATAATCAAGATCACAGTATACAACAATCTCACATTACTTATTTCTTAATAATTTAATATGGACATTAATGTAATATAGAAATAGACCACATTACCCTTTTATTAATTATACTTATGCGTATTGGAATGTCGCAACACACTTCTACACTCTCAGACAGCACTAGCACGAATGAATACCGGTAATCTTCACTGTTTAAAGTTGATTAATTGCACGAACTTCAACTAGCACAGTGCCGCCATCTTCATTGACGTTAAAAATGAACCGGAAACTCGATGGCGACAACATATCTCATCTTAATTTTCACGGAGCTAATGTATTTTAACATATATATTCACACTAGCAACTTGCTCCTGCCAGAAGGCCAAAAAAGAAAAAATCTGTAGATCCAATTGGTAAGTATTAACAGGATATCTAAAGATTTTAAAAAATCATTAAAATCGTTTCAGGTGTTTTGGAGTCTTAGGAACTTACATTGATTTTATATATAAGTAGTTTAACGTGTTCGTTGTTTTTTTTTGAGCGACGTTATTTTCGCACATATAACATAGACAACACAAGAAATATTAATATATATTTTTAACATAAAAAGTATTTACATACATATCCCGATATTAAATGGTCACTATCGCCCATGAACATCTGCAAACATCTGTAGGCCAGATCTGAAAGTATTAGGAATAGTGAAAAAAACTCCTCCTCCTTGGGGCTGGACAACTCACACTGCATCATTAGTATCTTAACAATAATTTTCCTAGCCAAGAATTGGATTTGCTCGTTAGCCCCATTTTTTATATATAAAAAAATATATGTAATAATATTATTTGATGAGTTTCTTCTTTTTTAGGGTTCCGTACCTTAAAGGAAAAACGGAACCCTTATAAGATCACTTTGTTGTTCGTCTGTCCGTCTGTCTGTCTGTAGCGTTTTCGCAAGGGAATCAAAACCTATAGGGTACTTCCCATTGACCTAGCACGATGAAATTTGGCAAGAAGTAAGATTTTATGGTACATATAAAGGAAAAAATCTGAAAACTGTAAATTTCTGTATGTATGTTCGTCTGTATGTAAGTTTGTCTTTCAACTTTTTTCTCAGGAACGCGTGAAGGTAACAAACTTTTATCAATGTCAAGTATTCAGAGCTATAATTACTAAGATGTGTAAAAAAATCAAACTTCTAAGTTAAACCAATCAAAAGATACAGTCATTTAAGGCGCATATTTTAAATATTTTAGCGTTTTTAACGTTTTAAAAGGGAATCAAAACCTACAGGGTACTTCCCATTGACCTATCATGAAATTTGGCCAGGAGCAAGGTCTTATAGTATAAATAATGGAAAACTGTAAGTTTCTGTTCGTGTGTCTGACAGTCTGTACATCTGTCTTTCAACCTTTTTCTCAGGAACGCGTAAATGTATCAAGTTGTAAATTATATCAAATATTCTTAGCTGCATTGAGGATGCAAATGTGCACTTTGGGTTTAAGTAAGAACCCTCTGTACGGAACCCTCGGTGCGGGAGTCCTACTCGCACTTGGCCAGTTATTTTTTTTGTATTTGGCCATTCAATGGCGTAATGCTGCCAGTATTTTGGGAACTTTACCTAGATGCAGAGGCTTGGATGAGGTCTACAATCTTTTGTAATAAATTATCCTTTTATGTATATATATTGTATTTATTGACCTTAGTATATTGCTCAAATTGTAATTATTGTTAATATTTAATACGTTTATAATAATAATATATTTTTAGGTTATTCAATATTGCAAATTATTGCGGACGCAACAATATTTGTTGAGTTATCTATATTTTATATTAGTATTCATATATACAGTTTATACATTTTATATTATTATTTTTAGTCTTAATATATTCTCTTTCTCAATGTCACTCCGTCACGGTCATCTCAATTTGTGAAGCGTCTCGTGGATTCTTGAATTAACTTTCTCGTCACGTCTAGTATATTGATCACGGGATAATGTAATCAAAACTTGTTGTTATACGACGACAAACAACTTCAAAATGTTCGTGTCAGAACTGTTTTCGAGTTTCACTTTCGTTTATGTTACATATCTTTAATTTATAGTTTAGGAAATAAGACTAACTACGACTTTTTTATCGGAATCGATTTCAAAAGAATAAACAAACGCATTACACTCAACGGTCAATTAGGATCCTGTGTCGGGTACACACACAACACTAAAACTAACACCCATACCACGACAAACATCCGTATGGCCAATAGAGACATTTGCCGCGAGCGGCGATCGAACCTGCGATTGTTAGCGCTTCAGTCAGTTGCAGTGACCACTGCGCCAACGTGTCTTTCAAAATGCGCAATCTCGTTTACTTGGACGGTACACTTTCAACAGTTATTTCGATTCTAAAACCAGACTTCTCAAACCATTTAGATGAAATTATGGAACCAATCTGAATATATTCTTTGAAATAATTTTGATAATATAAATGATGGTTTATAAGGTTGTTAACTAAGTACAATACGAATTAAGAATCTTCCCCTTTTTGAAGTTGGTTGAAGAAATTGGATTATATGCAATTTATTGTTTCGAACTATTTGAAAAGTTTGTCAATAAACGTTTTTCTTTTCTCATTTCTTACAATCGCCTTTGTCTTTGTAATTCGCATTCTTTTTTATTTTGTTTATGTCGTCAGGACGGGGTTTGCATGTAATACAAGTTCGGAAAATCGTACGGAAATATGAAAATTGATTTAAAAATATCCATGTAAAAAGTTAATAAGTCTTAATTAGTACACCCATTCGAAGCCAGGGTGGGTAGTTTTTAATCTACAATGTAACCATATTATAAAAAGATAAAATTTGTCTGTAAGTTTGTATGGTAATCTCTGAAACAACTGATTGATTGAAAAATTCTTTTTGTTTTGGTACATTTTGGTAGTTATTGAGGAAGGCTATAGGCTATATTACATAACGCTAAGACTCATAGAAGCGAAGCAGCAGCAGCGAGTAAAAAATAACCAGACAAAGTCAATACAAATCCACCGAGTCATTATCCGAATCAAATATTGTCCACAGAGGTATAGGAAATTAAGCAACGTTACAGAAATCCCTACAGCTACTTTGACGTTGGTTCAACTAATTCCTTATTTGCATAACTGCTTAAATATCGTGTGAGCTACTCGAGATTCACTTTACACAAATTTTAGTTCAAACTATAATAATTTCAGAAGTGCAAAATCAAATGCAAGAATCTGCTCACCGGGTCCTGTGCTCGTAGTATACACACTGTTTAATTCTCAATTAATTATTAATTTAAACGGATTCGCTCCTAATTTTCTTTGTAATATAAGCATTAGAAATTTAATTAACTTGTAGGGACTTCAAAGCGTTGCTAAAGGTCAATAGGCACTTAGGAAGATCCTTGTTTCACGGAAAAGGGTAACTTGAAGTCATTTCCGTGCTATCTGTAGTCTGATTTTATAGTTAAATTTTAAAGCATATTACTATGGAATTAAATTAGAAATACCAGGTTAAGGTAAGGGGGCCGTTATCCATTTACAGGATCTTGTGGTTATTTATATATAAGGATATGAATAAAGGTTTGTTTAATTTAAAATCATAATATTAACAAATATTTTAACACATACGATTTTAACTTACATTAAGATTTAGACCTTAAGATACATATTGGATTTTAAAATTTTCTGTTATGAATTTCATGCTAAAATGAATTGAGCTAATTTTTAGTCACTACAATAATAGTTTAGAAATGCATAGCGCTTCAAATTAAACAGTAAACAAAATGTAATATAATTAAACTAAGACACAGAAATTTATTTTACAACTTTAAGTATTAATAATAAACAAATAGATCCATTAAAAATAAAAAAAGATGGAATAAAAATAACTATATTGAGCTTAAGTAACTATCGATGTGAGGTAAAGTGCTCAAACATTTTTTTTACCTTACCTTTTGATGATATAATAATGTTAATTGATAATTTTCTGTTAGCCTAATGGCATGTTTCTATTGAGTAAATAAATGTCTAATATTTTTTTTGCATTACAACTGTAGGAAAGTTATATTTCAACATAAGAACATTGAAAAACGCCGGACAAAGTATTGAACATTTTCGTAGCAAAATACACAAAACGTAAAAGTTAGAATGTAATAAAAGTCGAGGGAATAATGTTTGAAAGCTTATTGCGGTCAGCGTACGCATCGCTACAGAGCTGCAGTCAGCAAAGCTTAGATTTGCATAAACTCCATGGACTACGTTTTGGCGTCGGTTTAGCTTGTACCTCATTAGCATAACTGCTCAATTATTATGTGCGGAATAGTCACTTCAACGACAAATTCCAGTTTTACGCCACAGTGAGCATTCTATTGGCGTTTCGAAAATTTCGGATGTGGTTGCTATAAAATCGCGTTAAGGGGACGTTCATCGGTGATTTATTGTTATGTATTTTGCACCTTTCGGTGTGTGGATGATATATATTGCAATGATAACTGTTAACAGTTTTCTATTATGGTTTCTGTCATGATAAAAACCACGATTTTATCTTACTAACATTATAAATTCCAAAGTGTGTGAGAATATGGAAGATATAAAGATGGGTGTTCCTCTTTCATGCAAAAACAATGCTGATAGATTTTGATGAAACTTTTCAGTAATATGGGATATTATAACACTAAAAGATAGATGCTACGTTTTATCAACATACTGCAGGCGAAGTCAGTTAGTGAAAGTATTTAATAAAATAATTGTGCAGTTGTTAGTTACAACTTTAACAATCAATCTCCATTAGCTTCACTCATTTATGATTTTACGCAAAACATACTATATACCCCCTAACTCAAATTAACGGGATATCTGTATGAAATTAAATTAAATTTATTGTTACAATACGCGTCTGATTACAATGGCATTGAGTACCCTGAATTAAGAAAAAACCTGTGTATGTTCTACGATAGTTTGTTCTCTGCTTTAACGTGATATCGAGACGTATTTTCGGCGCTGGCATCATTCCCGCGCGATTACCATAATCGTTTAATTATTTTGTTTATCTGACCGCCGAACCGTTTTGACTACACTCAGCGCTCCGTTCACTACATTTTCAAGCATTTTTTTTCGTTTAATATGCCAAAAGAGTTTTATTTAGCTAACGAAATATACCATTCTATTACTATTATATACGTATTTTGTGAGAATGGATGCAAATACTACTAAATAAATTTTGATGAAATTTCACAGTAACATAACTTATATATGAGAATAACACATAACTTACTTCTTATGAATATAACATATTTTATGCCTTACTTCTTTTTAAGCTGGCACTACATATGTGGTCCCTCTGGACTGTAAATGTTCATGGAGACGGTGGTCACTTACATCAGGTGTCCCTCCCGCCTGCTCTTTGGCAGGTATTTTATTAAAAAACTAGCTGTGCCCGCGACTTCGTTCGCGTGGATTACAGAATGCTTGGCATGTCTCCTGCAAAGCAAGGTTATAATAGTCTGCGGTACTGCTCCAGAAAGGAGCTTTTTACTTTGGATTTGGGAACTTTCTGGTTGTATTTATAAGCAGACACTAACTCAGATATGGTATTCCTCCACGGTTTTCACTATAAATGTTGAAGAAAAGTGTTTGGTTTTAGTCTTTAAAATTTCGACTGTAAAACAGTATGTTGCCGCCGAGGTTCTCCTTGTATTATATATCGGGTGACTTTTTTAACTGGGCTTGATAGGCCAAATCTGGAACTATAAGGAATCGTGTCCGATTTCGAACTGCATCATAAGTTTTTTTGATTTCATGATTCTCCTGGCCAGGAATAGAGCCCACTAATTTTGAAAAAAAAATTCATTCTGTACTATTGCACCACCTAATAGTGTCACTTGTATCCTTACAACTTTTGGGAAGTAATAATAAGTGACAAATTAAAGGAAAAGATTTTTTTTTTTTACAAAATTACATTAAATCTTTACATTAATTAGAAATTAAGTAATCGATTCTACACAGACATAATCAAATATGTGAGTAAATCACGGGTCCCGGTAAATTTAGAAAGAAAGTCTGCATTACTTCGAACGATTTGTTTATAGGTTGCATCAAAATGCTAGTCACCTACTAAAGTAAGGAAGAGTGTGAACAATACAATCGAAAATATATAAAATGAACAACTCACAGTAACTTCCCTTATGTTTGTCTATTTTTTCTATGTGAGCTATACAAAGTTGATAGAATGTGACGTTTGGTTTGGTCCCCCTCACCTACTCCGTTACCTAGGTAGGTTTATATAATTCTTAAAAAAATTGATTTATTGAAATGTAAATGTCTTAACGCGGGTTCATTTCCAGATTTATTAAAATGTAGTAAAGTTTTACCACTTTTTAAAAAGGGAAGCAAATGTGATCCTGGTAATTATAGACCTATTTCTATATTACCTTCCCTAAGTAAAATATTTGAAAAACTAATTTAAAATCAACTCCTTGTTTATTTTAATGTAAACAATATTTTTCATGGTGAACAATACGGTTTCACTAAAGGTCGCTCGACTTCAGATGCAGGAATAGCACTCCTCAAACACATATATGATGCGTGGGAGAAATCACAGAATGCTATTGGTGTATTCTGTGATTTATCTAAGGCATTTGACTGTGTGGAGCACGAAACGCTTTTATATAAACTTAAATATTACGGTGTGAAAGGCCAAGCTCTTGATCTCATTGCTTCATACTTGACACAGAGACTTCAACATGTTACTATAAATGGAATAAAGTCTTCTGGATCTGTCCTAAAGATGGGTGTTCCACAGGGGTCAATTCTGGGTCCTTTTCTATTTTTATTATACATCAATGATCTTCCGTTTTATGTTAAAAGTATTTGTGACATTGTATTGTTTGCTGATGATACTTCGCTTATTTTTAAAGTTGACAGAAATAAAACTAATTATGACGATGTAAACAATGCATTGTCACTGATACAATATTGGTTTACATCTAATAATCTGGTCTTAAATGCTAAGAAAACGAATGTGTAATATTTACCTTGCCTAATGTTAAACAGCAAACTTATAGTTTAATATTAAATAATGAGATCCTTGATGTTACTGATACAACGGTGTTTTTAGGAATAACTTTGGATATGAAACTTCAGTGGAGCTCCCATTTGTTATCTCTTACGGGGAGACTCAGCTCCGCATCGTACGCGGTTAGAAAAGTTCTTCAACTAACCGATGTTGATACAGCTCGATTAGTATATTTTGGTTATTTTCATAGTATCATGTCTTATGGATTGATGCTATGGGGTAGTGCTACCGATATTAATACTGTATTTATCTTACAAAAAAGAGCTGTTCGTGGTATTTATAATCTAGGAGCTCGAGACTCCCTTCGGGATATTTTTAGTAAAGTAGGTATACTTACTGTTGCGTCACAATACATTTATAACAATATAGTATACATTCACAAAAATATTCATTATTTTGAAAGAAATAGAGATAAACATAATATTAACACGAGAAAGAAAGATAAACTTGTAACACCTTGTTTTCGACTTCACAAAGTAAATGTTTCCTTTCTGGGGCAAGGTATTCGTTTTTATAATAAAATCCCCCAGAAATATTTGCAGTTTTCCATGAATAGATTTAAATCATATGTTAAAAAGTCTCTAATAGCTAAAGCATATTACTCTATACAAGATTACGTTAACGATAAAGATGCGTGGGCTTAGTATATGCTGAATTTCGTACAGGATAAATAATCAATTTGTAATCATAAACTGTGTTGTGATGTATTGACAATATTTTAAAAGAGTAACTATCGAGTTTCTTGCCGGTTCTTCTCGGTAGAATCTACGTTCCGAACCGGTGGTAGCTTCATTATTTGATGTAATTTTTTTTTGTTTTTCATGTATGACGATTCAAAAGTGCTCGTGAGAGCCTACTTGAATAAAGTATTTTTTGATTTTGATTTTGATTTGATTTTGTACATTTCACTCGACTCGGCTATTGTACTCACCCGCTCCATCCAACATCCCGTTATAATTTTAAAATTTCACTTTTAGGTATCGTTTTTTTGAAGAATTACTAAAGTTTTAATGTATGAATTTGATAGAATTTTGTAAAAAATTTGCCTTTTCTTTTTGTTGCAATTAAATGTATACTATTACCTCCATGAAGTTGATCCTTATAATATGTTACAGTATCAGATGGTGCAATAATACAGAATGTTAATTTTCTGCAAAATCAACGTGTTCGTTTCTGGCTAGGAAAATTTATTTTTCAAAAAACTAATGATACTGTTTTAGTTTTTATCAAAATCGGCTCTGTGACTCCTTTTATTATTTTTCGCTATTGCTTATAGTTTCGGATTTGGTCTATCATATCCAGTAAAAAAAATTACCCAGTAAATTTATTATTTTTTTTATTATTATATTTATATAATATATATCTTCCCTATTTCAATCAGATATTGTTCATTATTTCATTAGTTTCAATTTTGTTCCTTATAACATTGGCTTTCTGCTAGTGAATGTTTCGTCAAAATCGGTCCAGCTGTTTCAAATATTAGCCAAAACAAACTGAGTGACAGATAGACAGACAAAAATTTAAAAACTGGTAATTTTGTTGTAAGTACCGTGTATACTTTCTTATGCATTTATTTAAAATTACAAACAGACACACCAATTTTATTTATTTGTATAGATGTATACCTTGCCTTCTTAAATCGGAAATTGTTCACTTTTTTTATTGGTTTCTACAATATTTCGTTATAGCGTAATTCTCTTTTTTACTTTTATTCATTAAAATTAATATATTTTTTTAAATAAAAGTAGCCTAATCACGTAATGTTTTTAAGAACTTTTAGACTTCGTGATATTTCGTGATTTTTATCTCCATCCCCTTTCCTCTGGGCCTTACGTGATTAACGGACATCCCCTAACGGCGAGTAAAAGTCCTATCAAATATGTTTCAGCTGTTTCAGAGATTAGTCGTAAGAAACAGACTGACAGGCAAAAAATTAAAAAAAATGATTTTTTGATGTAAGTACTGTATATACTTTCATGCATTTAGTGAAAAACACAAAATAATGTTCGACGTGAATCCTTAAATTGACATACCTTTTTTTATTAATGAACCGATTGAAATGAAACAAACACTAACTGCCTTACTACAAAGGATTTAAACATACGTTCAACGCTTGTTTAAAAAAATCCATACTACAAATCCGCGTCTAAGCACAGTTTTGAGTTAAACATGCTTTAGATATAGATTAACATACGTGTAAGTGAGTTTAATACATGTTTAGAACCTATTTTAACTGTTGTATAACTTTTAATCAATAAGTTTTTTTATGAGTTTATTCGCTGTTAAGCAATTTAGATAATATTTTAAGCAATGTTTAATTTTTAAACACTGTTTAGCTAGACAGGCGTTCAACATGGTTTTAGTGCGTCTTTTGTAGTATGACAGTAAATGTTTAGTGAAACTTACTGTAATATATTAATGAAAATCACATCTAAATCGGATAAGCCGTTCTTCTGAGATTAGCGGGCACAAACGCACAGATAAACAGACGAACAGACAAAAATTCCAACAATTACTGTTTTGGGTTCTATTGCATAGGTAAAGGCCCTCAATAATATATTTTTTTCAAATATCTTCCATCTACAGCCAGCGACCCGTTAGAACTTTATATATGTATAGATAGATAAAAAAAAACCCTTAAATAGAAGTAAGCCTAAGTCACTCCTTATAACATTTGCTAACTGCAAGTAAAAGTACTATCAAAATCGGTTCAGCCGTTTCAGAGATTAGTCGGAACAAACAGATAGACAGACAGACTGACAGACAAAAAAATAGAAAAATGTATTTTTTGATGTAATTACTGTATATACTTTCATGCATTTAGTGATAAGCACAAAAAATGTTCAACGTGATTCATTAAATTGACATAACTTTTTTATTTATGGACCGATTGACATGAAACAAAGCCTAAATGTTAAGTGAAGCTTACTACGATATATTAGTGAAAACCGCATCTAAATCGGATAAGCCGTTTCTGAGATTAGCGTGCACAAACGCACAGACAAACAGACAAACAGACAAACAGACAAACAGACAAACAGACAAACAGACAAACAGACAAACAGACAAACAGACAAACAGACAAACAGACAAACAGATAAGAATTTTAAAAATCATTGTTTTGGGTTCTATTGCCTTGGTAAAGGCCCCCTATAATATTTTTTTTCAAATATCTTCCATGTACAGACGGCGACCCGCTAGAATTTTATTATTAGTATAGAAGATATATATATCTAGTCGTAGACTAGTGTTTTTTCGCTTTTAAGCGCCTATGTTATATAACATATTATGTAAAACGTCTACTTTACGTTACTCTGCTTTGATTCAGTACCAAAATCTAAAAACAACTTTCAAAGTGTATCGTGTTATGATAGCAAGAGTTCACCCGTAATTTATGTGCTGTGTGACTTTATGTAATAACGCATTACATTCAACGAATCACACTCAAAGACCATCATTAGGATCCCATGATCCTGTGTCGAGGGTTCGAAAACACAACAAACAACACAACACAACACAAATATTCAAAACACGATAAAGATCGGTATAGCCAATACAGACGATTACCGTGACCGAGGATTGAATCAGTCAGTTGCAGTGCCCATTGCGCCAACGTTTCTACCAAATAATATCTACTAAGTTCACTACAAAACACCGCCTTAAAGTTATTAGGCCTTCAAGTTATTTAATCACAACATTCTCATATCACAAATCATAATCAAAAAATATACTAAGTCCCCAGACACCGCATGTTTGAGATCTGAAATTAATTTATAAGCCAACGATCCCCTACGGACACACCGCAACAAAGAAACGTGACGTGGGTCTTCTAATGTCCAACACAAAGACTGCATACACATGCGAGAATTACTGAAGACGGCTAATTATCCGGCTAATGGCATTTTCTCACATAACACACATAAATGTTTCATTATACCCACTTCCTGAAGCACCCCAATTATAAAGGTCGTAAGGACTTGGAAGTAATATTTTCTGAGGAATTATATTAAATAAAGCTTGTTTCACGGAATACATTTTCTAAATTAATTTAGAGTTTGAAATATCTATGTTTTTATTTATTATTATATGCAATGTAAATGTACATGAAATTGTACATTTAAGAACAATAATATTAACTATGCTCTGCATGTCAACCTATGTTACTACTTTACCCAATTTCTAACTGAACGCTGATTAGCAATACTGTGTCAAGTCACGCGGATTTCATTAAGAGAATATGCCGTTTAAAGATGTCAAATAATAGTATATATACATATTTTCTATTCTATTTTGATAAAAGCTATTAGTCCGGGTTCCCTGGCCTATTTTTTCACTTGATTAGTAACAAGCTAATTTTCCGTGAGTAGCTTCGTTTCAATGAGACGCCCAACTTTTTCCTGTGCGAAAATTCTCGATTGTGGTAGGTGACAGGGGTAGCAGGAATAAAAGATGTTGACTTGATGATTCTCACAAATTTATTACTAACTGGATTTTTTTTTGTAAAATCTAATGATAATTATCTAAATTATTCGAAAAAAATTTTGTCCTACAAAATGTATGGTTTCATCAAAATGTCCCCCTCCTTCGAACATGTATCGATAACAAGGTCATCAAAAATAATTGCTAACCAGCTGATTTATTTTTTTTTACTTCGTTAATATTTATATAATCTAACAGTTATATTGTCCTACATATTGCATGGTACGTTATCCCGGTCCTACACTCCGAAATGGTTAATACCACAAGACCATCTTTTTCATTACTAACTGTAGGACAAAAATATTACATAATAGATTAGTGTGTTCTCTGCCCAAATGAAACAATGTCCTACAAAAAAACAGGTATCTATTACTAGTCCTACAATAATTGCCATTTTTTCGTTTTCCTATTTGTAACTCTAGAAATTTAAAAAGTGCATGCGAATGAATTTCAACCAATAAGAAATCGTAACTAACTTCAAGACTCTCAAATATTTTTAACTTCCCGCTAAGAAAATCAACAATTTTCTAAAAATCGGAAAGTTGTTGGTTTTACCCTGTTTTGCAAAAATCGAGTTTTAATCAGATCTCAATGTTTCGGGGTCCTAGGAAGCTTCCGTGACCATTCCCGCGAGGGTGTGACTATGCCTGTGTGGGTGTGTGTGTGTGTGTGTGTGAGTATGTAACTCCCTTATAACTTTTGAACGGCTAGATCAATTTAGTAAAAATTGGTGTCATTCGAAAGGTTTTGTTTGAACTTAGATTTTTAATATGATTTGGACCAATTTCATTCTTTAGATTTTGAGAAATCTCAAAAAAAACTAAAAAAATAAATTTTTCAAATGTGTTTTTTTTCAAATTAACTTTTAAATAGCTTAACCAATCAATTCCAACAACTAATCAGCTCTCAACCTTGTAAAACCACGTCGATTGCCGCAAACCAAATCAAAATCGGTTGATTCGTTTGTGAGTTATCGTGAACGAAAGAAATCTAAAAAATTGATTTTTTTCAAATTATTTCGAAAATTTTCATATGATCAATAGGTGTTTTTGAGTCTTCCACAGGACTTGAAAAATAACATCGATGGCCACCAATCGAGTGAAAATCGGTTGATTCATTCAAAAGTTATGGCAATTTAAATTTACATAAATTGTACTTTATGAAACTGTTATCAGACTGTTGAGCTCGAAGAGCTCAAAAGCATAGAGCAGCTCTTGTATTGAGCACGGAGAGGTCAAAATAATGTACTATTTATAGTTTTGAGCTCGCAGAGCTCAAAAACAGGGTAATAAACGAAATCCAAGCACTTAGGTATGGGAATAGCGGGAAGTTACAGGGCGGCCTGCAAGGTCTACCATCTTTTCTAATTTTTATTTTCAAAATTGGTCAATAATAAATGAAGATGGTTCGCGTTTCAACCAATAAAGAATTATGTCCCATTTTTTTGCGAGTTTCGACCATTGAATAACTTCAAATTCCCAAGAATTTAAATGTTAGGGTAAAAATACAGTGATAACATGTTTTTTTAAATTTAAATAACTTTATTTTTTATAAAAATTGGTAGAAAAATATGTATGCTCTGCGCATGACTACCGCTGTAGTAACGAAATACAGATAATAAATTGCTTGTTAATTTCATGAATTTTAAATATAGATTCAATTGGAGGACCAGGATAACGTACCACGCAAATTGTAGGACAATGTAACTGTTACATTATATAATTATTAAGTAAGTAAAAAAATAAAAATCAGCTGGTTAGCAATCATTTTTGATGACCTCGTTATCGATACAGGTTTAAAGAAGGAGGACTCTTCGATCAAACCATGCATTTTGTAGGACAAAATTTTTTTTGAATAATGTAGATTATTATTATTAGATTTAACGGAAAAAAATCCAGTTACTAATAAATTTTTGAGAATCATCAAATCAACATCTTTTATCTCTGCTACCCCTGTTACCTACCACAATCGAGAATTTTCCATAGGAAAAAGTTGGGCGTCTTATAGAAACGATGCTATTCACGAAGATTTGGCTTGATAGTAATTATTTTAATATCATGGATCTGTATTACTATTTTCGAGCGTAGGACCGGGATAACGTACCATGCAATTTGTAGGACAATATAACTGTTAGATTATATAAATATTAACGAAGTAAAAAAAAAATAAATCAGCTGGTTAGCAATTATTTTTGATGACCTTGTTATCGATACATGTTCGAAGGAGGGGGACATTTTGATGAAACCATACATTTTGTAGGACAAAATTTTTTTCGAATAATTTAGATAATTATCATTAGATTTTACAAAAAAAAATCCAGTTAGTAATAAATTTGTGAGAATCATCAAGTCAACATCTTTTATTCCTGCTACCCCTGTCACCTACCACAATCGAGAATTTTCGCACAGGAAAAAGTTGGGCGTCTCATTGAAACGAAGCTACTCACGGAAAATTAGCTTGTTACTAATCAAGTGAAAAAATAGGCCAGGGAACCCGGACTATATGATGAAATAAAAGCACATTGGTACGATGAAAAGTTTTAACTAATAATAACTTTTTCTTATACATGACATTATTTTATATTGCAAAATAACCACTCTTTAATATTCGAAACATTAAATTAAGGAACTATTTTCGTACTTATGTACTTTAGATAATTATAATTTTTTTTTAATAATGTTAAGTACGTGACACATGTCATATGTAAGAGCTGAGATGGCCTAGTGGTTAGAACACGACGATTCCAACCGATGATCGCGGGTTCAAAACCACTGATTTTTCAAGTGCTAAATTAGTGTTTAAATTCATCTCGAGCTCAGTGGTGAAGGAAAACGTCGTGAGGAAACCTGCATGTGTCGGGAGAAATTCTGACACATGTATATCCGCTAACCCGCAGTGGAGCAGCGTGGTGGATTAAGCTCTAAAACCTTCTCCTTAATAGGAGAGGAGGCCTTTGCCCAGCAGTGGGATATTAACAGGCTGTTACTTTACTTTTTTCTTTTACGTGACACATTATCAGAATATATAAATTTCTCCGAATTTGAATTTTTAGGGGTTGACACATTATTGCTTATCAGCATCCAACTAAATCAAGACCCGTGACGTAAAATAAGGATCTAATGCGTTAGAAGTTTGTTTACCTGTGTATCTTCTAGCGTCGTTAAAAGGTTTACATCTATTCTTCATGGGTGGAGAGGTTTCCAACCATATAATAAAATTCATGTTTCTATATATTTAATTTGACATAGTTTAAAATTTATGATTTATTTATAAATAGACTAGATGACCTGGTGAATTTCGAACCACTTAAAATAACCAATTTCGAATATTTTTAGCGGTTTTTTATCAACTATTTCAGTATTGCGACAAACAAAGCAAAAAAAAAATCGGTCGAGGCAATCTCGAATTTTTGCGAGGCTAACGCATGGAAATTGATTGATGTATACATATGTATGTATAGATTAAATTATTTTTCCTTCTCGCAAAAAAAAAATGCTGAAAATGATGTCATATAATGTTTAAATTCGAATTAAAAACATACGTTGACTTTTACGAGCCCACAGCGCCCAAAAGCCATTTCGTTTATCCGCAACCACTGACCACTTATTTTCGCTCTCTTTGCCATGTTTTAGTTTTTTTTCGGCTAATTTTAGGTTTTATGATGGTTTGGCCTTTTTTAAAGAAACGGTAAATACGAAATTGCAGGACTAAAGTATAAGTCACGACTATTTAAAATATACGTTAAAGGGTAATTAAAAATAGTCTGTTTTGTAAATACATAATTACACAGGTCTAAGTTTACACTTACGCTTATTCATAGACACTAACTAAGGATAAGGGTTGCACCCATTGACTTAAAAAATCATTCTGCTTTACTACAAAAGATGAAATAAAACCATGTTAAACACGTGTCTAGCTAAACAGTGTTTAAAAATTAGACATTGTTTAAAATGTTGTCAAAATTGTTACACTGCCTGTAAAATTATAAAGAAATAAAATATCACATGTCATATTTGACAGCTAAAATAGGTTTTAAGCATATGTTAAAAACAAAATTGCCTTTAGACACGGTTTTGTAGTACGGGATTTTATAGACACGCGTTTAACGTATGTTTAAATTTTTTGTAGTAATGCAGATTATGTTTACAATTACAAGGACGTTTAAGAAATATTGCATCTTGTAGCCATTCGAATATATGGAAAAAATTTGGTGGTAATACACATAATTATACACACAAATTAAAACCAACATTAGATTTAAAAGCATAGTGATAAAATTATCGGAATAAATCTCAAATATAATATTTTAAATTATTTATTTTTCTCACGTTATATTAAATGTTTATTCAAATCTTCTTATTTATTTATAAAATAATCTTCCATATTATGTTTAATGAAAATGTGTTATCATATTTCATATTTTCCTGTTTAGGTGCTGAATATTTTGAAATGCTTTTCTTTGTTTAATTATATTTTAAGCAATTGAAATTGATATATTTTCAAGTGGACTTTTAAATATGTACCTATGTTTTAGACATGGCTATGATACCAGTCAGTCATTCGATCCGTCGGTCAATCTGTTACTCAAATTAAAAATTCGTCCTATAATAACAGTTTATATATACAGTGTTTTCAGAATTTTATTTTATAATATTTTTAGTTTATCTATGACGCTTAAAAATTTGGGAGCAATATATTTTTTTCTCTTCGCTAAGAGTAATTGGATAAAAGAATGAAATTAAAATAATATTCAAATAAAAGTTTATAAAAAATAATTTAATGCATAATATAAATAAATATTTAATATACTTTGTTCGTTTAATACGGGTTTCCTTCCTAAATAAACGCCTTTCAATCAATAGCGACACTTTTGTATATTTTCCGGGTTCGTGGCGGGTATGAAGAATTAAATAAATACATTTTTCCTTCCATTGTGTCGATGTTTAATGCAACAGTAATATTGACTACCTCTTACCATTTACATACTTAATCGTTTTTTTATTGTGTTACGTTTTTTATTTATAGAATAAATATAATAAGAAAGGAACTATAGAACAACATTTTTTATACTAAAAGGTAGCCGATGTATAATCAAATGTTATTATTATTTTTGTTTACCTAGACTTTTATATAGGTTATATAGTTAAACTATTGAATATCAGTGCTAGATTTATATCAATGAGATATATAAATAGAAAGAACAAAAATATATAATATAATCTGTGCTAATTATATGTATAATAAAGAAGGCAATAGCAATATTTTATATGTGCAAAATAAACTCCAGAAGCACTGACTATATCTTTAAATTATTGGAGAATCTCCATTGGAGATGTATATTATTCTCGATAATTATAGACTATATTTTACGTATTATGCATATTATTTTAATAAGTACATCTTCATTAACGCGAGTGAAGACACAAGCGAAAGCTAGTACGTAATAATAAACTTGATATAGTCATCCGTTAAATATATTAACATTTCCAAATCGCAAGATTAAGTAGTGAAAATATTATACAAAATGTGGGAATACAAGTCGATGTAATGTCATCTTTATCTAGAGTGTGTTTAAGAATTCATACGTGTCTTGCCTATAAATATAATATACTCGAACAACATGTGAAACGAGATTTCTTAAATATTTATCAAATATCTTTGTAGATAACAACAAGGGCTTATTATACTATAAAGTAAATATCATGCAAATTACTAATTATGTTAATCAATTTCGTGTTTAGTTTAAGCAAACTATCATCAGTATTATTAAAAGAAAATAACACAACACACGCACACACAAGACACCTCTTATCAGTTTTTACAGAAATCGGACTTCGCAATCGCATCGAAAAATTAGTATTATTAGTTATTGTAATTAAAAATATATTAAAATGTAATTATAATATTATTTAAATGTCGAAGTAACTTCTCGAGCATATCAAATGTTCAAGACGAATTGTTTGTTTTGGAAAGTCAAAATTCAAAGTTTACTGACTGACTACAGACAGCGGACGCGCAAATTATAACGATTCATCATGCCCCACATCACTCACATCTGGGGCTCACATCTGATAAAGCAGAAATTAATATTCATATCATGGTCTTAAGTGCCCCGTAATCTGGCGCATATTGTTCGAAGATTGTTAAGGATAAACGTTCTTTGTTGTATTATTAAATATTTCAAGTTGCGTGTGTAATATTGCTTTTATTATTACATTTTTACGTGATTTAATTTAAGCCCCTTTTGTATGTCATTATAGTTTATAATTAATACTGATCGCTTTTTCATGTGATGCCATTCGATTTAGTTTAGAACTGTCCTGTGTGGAATTTCAGTTATACGTTATAGTTTGCGTATACCGCCCCACTGTGGGGGATTTTGCTTTGTTTGAGGAAACTCAAAATCAAAATCAAAATATTTTTATTCAAAATAGGAATTTACATTCTCTTTTTGAACGTCAAGAAAATGAATCTACCACGGTTTCGGAAAAGTATAACCTCAGGCCTGAGAAGAAACCGCGAAAGAAACTCAGCGGGACTTTTTTTTTTGTTAGTTTTTTTTTTTTTAACAACGTCAAGATTGGTTACAATACGTTAAATATTTTGAGAGAGCCTGGAAGCGATCGCATTATTCCCAAGGTGTGTCATCATCTATGAAATCTTTAATATTATAGTAACCTCTAACACACAAACGTTTCTTTACAATTTTTTTGAACTTTGCTATAGAAGCATTTTGAACGTTTTCTGGGATCCTGTTGTAAAATCGTATACATCTCCCAACAAAAGAATTACTTACTCGACGTAGTCAAGTAGCAGGTACAATGAGTTTGTCCTTGTTCCTCGTATTGATATGATGGATATCACAATTTTTTTTAAATGTGTTAATGTTTCTATGTACATACATTACATTTTCAAGAATGAATTGAGAAGTAACAGTCAATATGTTAATTTCTTTAAATTTTTCTCTTAATGATTCTTTATGGCCAAGGTTATAAATTGCGCGAACAGCTCTTTTCTGCATAACAGATATTGTACTAATATCGGCGGCATGTCCCCATAGTAGTATGCCATACGACATTATACTATGGAAGTAGCTGAAATAAACTAAGCGTGCCGTTTCAACATCTGTTAATTTTCTCATTTCATCTTTTTAATAGCAAAAACTGCAGAGCTAAGTCTATTCGCTAACCTTTCAATATGGGGGCCAACAAACTATGGAAGACATTTTAAAAACTTATGTAAAAGCAGTAAATTTTAAAAAGGGAAACAAAGATGATCCCAGCAATTATAGGCCCATTTCTATACTACCTTCCTTAAGTAAAATTTTCGAAAAAAATATTTTAAATCAAATCCTTATTCATTGTAATATAAATGGTATTTTTCATAGGGAACAATACGGTTTTACCAAAAGTCATTCTACAACGGATGCAGGCATGACGCTACTTAAACACATATATGGTGTTTGGGAGAAATCACAGAATGCTACTGGTGTATTTTGTGATTTGTCTAAAGCATTTGACTGTGTGGAACATGAAACGCTATTATGTAAGCTAGAATATTACGGGGTTAAAGGGAAGGCTCTCGATCTTATTGCTTCGTACCTGTCTCAGAGAGTGTAACATGTCTCTATAAATGGAATAAAGTCATCTGGATCTGTCTTAAAAATGGGTGTTCCACAGGGATCAATTTTAGGTCCTTTATTATATTTAATATATATCAACGATCTTCCATTTTATGTTAAAGGCATTTGTGACATTTTATTTTTTGCTGATTTGACGATACTTCACTTATTTTCAAAGTTGACAGAAATAGAACTAATTATGAAAATGTAAACAATGCATTATTACTGATACATGGTTGGTTTGCAACTAATAATCTAATTTAAATGCTGAAAAAAACGAAATGTGTGGTATTTACTTTACCTAACAAAAAACGACATAACTATAATCTAGTATTGAATAATGCGATCCTTGATGTAAGTGACACAACAGTATTCCTGGGAATAACTAAATAAATACGAAGCTTCAGTGGAATTCTCATTTGTCATTTCTTACGGGAAGACTTAGCTCCGCAGCATACGCGGTTAGGAAAGTTCATCAACTAACCGACGTTGATTTTTTTGAGAAAAATAGTGACTTTAGATTATATGAACACAAGAAGAAAGGATAAACTCATAACACCAAGGTTTCGACTTCGCAAAGTAAATGTTTCCTTTCTGGGAAAAGGTGTCCGTTTTTATAACAAAATACCACAGAATTTTTTGCAATTTTCAATGAATAAGTTTAAATTGTATATTATAAAGTCTTTGATAGCTAAAGCATATTATTCTATACAAGATTATATTAATGATAATAATGCATGGATTTAGTATAGCTGGATTTCATACAAGATGTTTAATATACATTTGTAATTTTCAAATGTATGTATATACTTAAAAATAAAATTTTAAAAGAGTACCTATCGAGTTTCTTGCCTTGGTTCTTCTCAGTAGAATCTATATTCCGAACCGGTGGTAGCTTTTTATTAATTTAAGTAACTTTTATTTGTTTTCACGATACAAAAGTGCTTTTAAAAGCCTACTTGAATAAAGTTTTTTTTTTTAATTTGATTTTGATTTGTCTAAGTATTTTGGCGACAAAGCAATATGTAACATGCCATCATAGATTTGGTTTAATGGCGAGCAAATAATAAATTTAACTTATGATACATATTCTTAATAAATTCGCTAAAAGTGTCATTCGTAGTGTCGTAATAATTATAAATGTACATTTTTATTTTAATGGAAACATTAAATAAACAGTTTAAAATAATTGAAGAATTAAATCAAGTGAAAAACAAGGTAAACCGACACGGAAACGATGCCCGGAAAGCTTTATGCAAATCGGAGGCATACTGTCTGATGAAATGTTTTTTATACGTATGGATTTCAACGTCCCTTTTTTCAGAAGATGGCGGTTTTTATTTTTTAAATATTAGACTAAAAATTACTAAACGACTTTAAAAGTAAAAAACGTAAACTCGTTTACTTGGATGACATACTTATTCCAGTTGTTTTGATTTTAAAAGAAAACTACTAAACCGATTTTGATAAAATCTCTATGATACCAATATAAAAATATACAGTTTCAAATTAATAATTTTCTAATTCGGTTAAGAACTGACGGAGTTCTGAGATAGCAAATATTCAAAAAATACTTTACGACTAGAGAAGCATCTTCTTCTTGAAATTGGTAATACAGGCCACTGGATATTTATATTTTACAATATATTTATAACTATAAATATTATCGATAGGTATTGTAACTTTTACACGGACATCTGTATAAGACGTTTATCTTTGAGGTATTTTAACTTAGATAATTAAAATCGAGCATAGCTATAAAGAGTAGAGTACCGTGCGATTAGGCATTTATTCCCTATAGGACGTTAGGTTAGGCTTCCGGTTCTCTCATTTCACGAAGCACAGCTAAATTAGCCATTTCACGCGGTTCTTCTGAGAGAGTGAGGTACTGCCCAATTCGAGCCAGGCCGTATAGAGCTGTAGGTAGTAGGCTACAGCTAAGCTCTATCTCAATAGCTATCTTTTAAAACATTCTCATAGCGAAATTAACATTAAAATTATGAAAGAAAATAAATGTTCATAAAACCATTTTGAAAATTGCCTACCATATTTATAAGCAAGCAAGTCTTGATTACATTAACGCGTGATCGATAGATCGGACGTGACGAAAGTTTCAGGGCTACTCAAAGACATTTACTAAGTTGCGGCGATAAAGGTGGGGCATGATGTATTGGATGTATTGTGTTAGTACTTCGTGTTATGGCGTTATAGGTTAGCGGGTCGCTGGGCTTCAGTCTGTAGCAGTATCAAAAATATTCGCTGTTTTATCTTTATTTATGATAAAAAAGTTGCTTTCAATACTTTATTGGCAACAACAATTTATTGTTATTTATTTTATTGACACGTTGCCGCATTGGTCACTGCAACTGACTGAAGCGTTAACAGTCGCGGGTTCGATCCTCGCTTATGCGTTTATGTTTCTTATATCAATAGACTCAATTTATAGTATATTTTTTTTAACTTTCAGTTTGGCTTCATAAAATTTTCATCAATATAAGTTTATTGACTTCGTTTTGAAATCAAACGTGCGACACTGTGTATTTAGGTTTGTATACCTTGAAAAAAATATACATTTATAAAATTAGTCACTATAGCTGTACTTCATACGGCAATTGAGAGAATCAGAAGCCCAACAACAGATCACTTTTTTCTTTGCTCAATTATTATACAGCCGAACGCTTTTGTGGGTCCTCTGGTTCTGCAAATATTTAAGGTGATTTTTTAATATCGATATAGATTTTTGTAAGAGAATACTGTGGTAGATCCTAGCTCATTGACTATAGCTCACATATAAGCTGACTCGATCGGGGTAGTTCCACACTCTAACAGAACGTCGGCGTGAAGAAGCTAATATACCTGGGTTTCGGTCGATGCGAGAGCCGAAAGCCTAAGTAATTCCTCTATTTCTTTCCTTACATCATTCTTTTCAAGCTGACAATCCGTTTGTTGCTCTGGTGTTGCAAATGTCCATGAGCGGCGGTGATCACTTAATATCAGATGAGAAAGCTTAACTCCTTTCGATTTCTATCCTTACTTCTTATTGCTCTCATTCCTTTTTAAGCTGACAACGCATTTGTGTCTCGCGGTTATCATTTAACATCAGGTGAGAGAGCTTAACCCCTTTCCATTCCTTTCCTTACTTCTTATTCCCCTCATTTCTTTTTAAGCTGACAACGCATTTGTGTCGCTTTTAGTGCTGTTAAAGGCCATGGGCGGCGGCGATCACTTAACATCAGGTGAGAGAGCTTAACCCCTTTCCATTCCTTTCCTTACTTCTTGTTCCCCTCATTCCTCTTTAAGCTGACAACGCACTAGAGGAAATACAAATGTCTCCTCTAGTGTCATTTATGTCCATGGGCGGCGGTGATCACATAACATCAGGTGACCCGCCTGCTTGTTTGCCCGCTATTTTAATAAAAGAAATATATACGGAAAAAAAAATTCACTGTCCAATTATAGCTTCTGTGTAGTAGTAAGTAATCATGACTAAAAAAATGTGCCGTTGTATTTTTATATTCACAGATTTTCGAATATTTATTTTCAATCCGAGCTGCTCTGTTTTAATTAAGACTCAAATTCCCCCAATTGTACTTTTTGTATGTTATCGTGTATTTTTTCTTAAATACATGAAACTTAAAAAAAAAACATATTGCAAATTTTGTAACAGTATCGAGGAATTCGTTTCATTTAAACATGAAATAAAAAAGACGAAAGTGAATAAAAGAGAAACTTTTTTTATTTTTTAATAAAATTGAATGTCGATCTCAACCGATGATTACGGGTTCAAACCTCGTCTAGCACCGCTGAGTTTTTAAGAGCTAAAGTCTTTAAATTCATATCGTGTTCTGCGTCGAAGGAAAACATCGTGAGGAAACCTGCATGTGACAGGAGAAATTCTGATACATCTATGGATCGGGGTTGAGCAGCGTGGTGGATTAAGCTTCTATACCATTTCCTTTGAAAGGAGTGGGACATTTACAAATAATCAGTATCATAATAAAACAGTATAATCGATTAAAATAATAATAAAATAAATACTTGAATCAAAGTTTAAGTGTCTTTCAGTGCCAAAAAATCAAAACGTACGATATTTTCGTTGTCTTACAATTAATAACATTTATGAAAACCGTTTTTACTGTAGAATATTTTTAAGATATTATTCAAGAAAATATAAAATATTGCAATGCAGTATTATTAATAGCTAAAATTATCTCGATTTAAGATGATTTTTATTTAAAACATTTGTACTAAGTTCTATAACGATAAGATTTAAATTATCAAACGATAGAATTTTTAATAATTTTACACAGTTACAAACGCTATCGTTGTTTCTTGTTTTTCAATCTCGCAAAGTACATTCCTTCATACACCCTCTGAGGAACAATGGAGATGAGTATCTCAAGATATTTTCCAGTACACTTAAGTGTATATGACATTTTTCCGACGGATTAAAAGATTTCACTGACTTTACATTTACAGCTAATCAAATCATTTTTAATGTTTACGCTCCATCCCTAATTCCTTTCCTTACTTGTTATAGGCACCCTTTCATGCCCTATTCATTTTTAGGCTGGCAAAGCAATTGCGTCTCTGCTGTCTCAAAGTTGTCACCTGCTCCTTAGCCACCCGTTGTTATATATAAATAGTAAAAGGTATATAAATGAAAGTCATTTTTGAACGGGGAACGATTTTATTATAACGCAATTTACAGAATTATATTCGTGAAATTATATTATTTTATTCTTTATTATAATATTTATTTTAATGTTCACTGGAGGTTATCTTAAGCCTAATCATGTTATTATTATTAAGATAATGATAAATTACGTCGTTATAAAATTTTATCATTTTTATCTACAAAAATCGCATAAGACTATGTATTGTTAATATCATGCAAATGGATAATACCTGGATTATACGCGTCAAAATATTTATACATTACAAATGAAATTTTACTGCCATTTGAATCGAAACAGAAAAAAAATGTTACTTTTTGTTAGCGTATAGTAATCCATTTAAAAATTGTATTGTTTTTAGTGAGGCATTTTTGGAATTGATCGAAAAAGGCTTATGTTTAAAGCTGTCTATATTTTTTGAACAAATTGCTGAAGGGCAAATGAATTAATGGAAATTGAAAACCGCAAACGGTTTTCGTTCTCGGGTATTGGCCGGTTTTATTTTAAAATTATTTTCTTATTGTAATGTTTTCTTATTTCTTATTAATGTTTGATCTAAGTTAAAAATATAATTTTTTAAACTAGACTTTAATCGTGCCCACTTTGATTTTCCTGTACGAATCTCTCTACATATTCCCATCACTTTAAGGTTAAAAAAATAATTCCTAGTGTGTGTCTCTCAAGACAATCTGTTCAGTAGTTTATGCTAGGTTCAGTTGATCAATCAATCAATCACGTTTTATTTTAAAATGATTATATTTTTCATAATATGATAAACACATTACCTTCCTTTACGTCGCGCATTCAGGTAAATAACCGATAGCACTCGAGGCAGACTCGCGCAGCGAGAGTTTCGCAATACTGACTTATATATTATATATATCGTTAATAATATTTATTAGGATTAGACCTAATGGTACATATTCTCTATTACTGTCCAATAATACACTCCTTTAAATGAACAGACAGACGATGACAAATATGACGTTGGATTACTATTTTAAATCCGTTAACACTCTTTGGGCGCAGAGCCTTAAAAATAGTAACATAATTCCGAAGAATTCATAATAATATTTTGACAGTCAACATAAATTGGTCCAGTCAGGGCCATCTTTAACCTATTGGGGGCCCTGGGCTCATGAGGACAGCGGAGCCCCTTTGTCCTCATGAACCCAGATCGAACTTTGACAGATGACAATTTTTTTAAAACGAGTAAACGTACGTGAAGTAGACAAACAAAATTATCCACTCGCATACAACTCGTTCATTCATTCAGAGCTGTTTCCTAAATAATTCAAGTATTTTTTTTTGAGAAATAGCTCTTCAGATTTCCATAAAACTATTATTCATTTAAATTTTCTCTAAAATGACGTCTTGGCTATAATCTTTGGTTTAGTACTTAAAAAAACTCAATGAGCTTGATGAACCAATAGTTGAGGGACTAAATCACCTTTAAAGATATGGTGATTCATATTTCGAATCAGTAGCTCATCAGATATTGACCCGATACACATCGCCGCAAGCTCCATTCATTTTTGTCGCAAAACAAATGGACACTATGCCAAAAAAATTAGCAAAAGCTATATTTGTTGTTATAAGAATTTTGAATATAGTGTAATTAGATAGATTTTCAAATAATACGCATCTACCTAAGATCAGAAAAATATAAATCGGACTGCGCCTGACGACCATATAATTAACGCATCTTCCTTCGTACATAACCTGTTTTTTTTTTCAAATTTCAGGCTAGGAAAAATATTTAAAAAAAACGACTGATGCTGTTTCGGTTCTCATCAAAATCGGTGGTAAGGGTCTTTTGAGATTTTTTTGCTATTCCTAAATTTTCAGATTTGGATGGATTTGGCCTACCACGTCCAGTTAAAAAATTCACTTTGTACCTATATAACTATTTTCATTTTAAAATGTGTAGGCCAAAAGACATTAAAAAAAACTGATTTCAATCGCCATTTTGTCAATATGGCGACGCGACCGACAAAGATACAAAAGGACCAACTTTCAAAATTCCCGGAAAACTTTCCAAGTAGAGCTAACAAATGACTATGCTATTAAGTTAATATTATAGATGTATAATATCATCCCTTAAATTAAATCTTTTGCCGTTCACAGGTCATTTATATTTTTTTTGATTAAAGTAAAGTCAATAGTATATTTCTAGTTTTATAAGAGGCAAAATTAGCAATCATTTCTTCAAAATTTGGCTGCAGCTGGGGGCCCCATCAATCGCGGGGCCCTGTTCGAGTGCCCATTGTCTCCAGTACAAAAGCGGGGCCTGAGTGCAGTGTTTACCATATACATTATCAGTCGTAGGTTCAATACCGGCTCACGATTAACATTTGTAAGGTCAAACTAATGTTTGCCGAGATGTAGTAGTTTAATTTTCGGGGCCCCTGACCTATACCGATGCAAGCCATTAAGTATGAAGCGTTTACTTGTTCAAGTATTTATTTTCTGAATTTTATGTGAACGTCACGAACATTCCTAGCGAGCGAGTTTGATAGCCAAGCCATTAACTTAAAGAATTGAATCTAGTTTTTATAGTTAAAAATAGCGTTTAAAAGTTATTTGAATGCTAGAATTTTTACTTATAATATTGTAAAATATACATCATGTAGTTCAGCAGGAAATGTCGGGGGTATATTTTAAGGGCGATGATATTCTTGAACCTTCGTTTAGATGCGTAACTCTCGCTCGGCCCCGAATACGAATTGTCACATAATGAGACCGTGAAAAACACTCGCTTCTCACAACTCCTTACTCACAACCTAACAGGTTCGAAATGAAAGCCTCTATACACCCTACTCACGAGAAAGTAGTCAATAAACTTATACAAATACGTGCTATATTCCTTTGAACTTCAATGAGTACGTAAAAGAGATACTTCCTGTAATCGTCGTTTGATATTCTGATAACATAAGAGAAATAATAGGGAATGTTCCTGTTCATATGCGGAAACATATATTTATCGCTTATGATGTTTGATGAATGAGCGAGTCACGGAATTATATTTGAAACGTATGTAATGCTGTCTAATTAAGGTTCTTTTGTCATAAAGATTTCAATGTTATTACATGAATTTGTAGATTTTGTAAATAAAAGCACATGTAGGTTTAAAGATTTTAAAGTTAATAATAATAAAACTTGAAGGTGAGAATTACATTAGTAACTTGTACTGTCGTAAAATTTATTCTCAATTCTGTAAATTACTAACAGATACATCATAAGTAGTCACGAAAGCTGTGAATGTCAAAACTAAGGTACTGACAGTAAAGTCTTTCAAGTGCAAAGCAATGAGAAATAAATTATTCAAATCTTTATGAAAGTCTGTGTAATTCTCGTCTAAGACGATTATAATATTATATCGCTATGTTCTCTCTCTTGACATTCAGACAATCCATTGCTCTTCAAGTAATTCTTCACGTCAAGTGTACATCACTCCTATTAATAATACTTGTAATATTTATTGCTTCTATTATTAAATGTTTCGATAATCCATAAAACACTAAATTCAAATAGGCTCTTTCGTTTAGTATTGTGTGTTAAAAATGTATTAGAAAACAAAGTTACCATCAAAAAAGTGGTGTACAACGAGGAGAAGCGGAAGGAAATTCATCAATTACTGTTTAAAAAAGTAATTCAGTATGTTTACTTTTTATTTAATGTATCCTGCTATAAAAAAACATAATTAGTACATGGTTCTATTCATCGAACGGGTAGCTTTTGAGATTACCTGTTTAATAAAAATAAGCAAACAAACTTTTCAGCTTTATAAATTAGCATAGACTATAGATCCAACTTGAATCTGTTTTAGTGGTTTTTTGTTTCAAATTGTTCTAAACATTTAAGGTATTCGCGGAGATAGCGAAGGAGATAAAAAATCAATACATGAGTTTTTACAATTTCGTGCGAATTAAAGAATATATTGTTAGCTAAACCAGGTTATCAGGTTTTATTTTATATTTTTTATTTATATAATATACTCAAAGTGAATTTATATTTCTTGTGACGTATGTTTATATACAAATACATATGAATTTAATAATTCTTTTCGTAAAAGTCTATAATGTTGATGTATTCAGATAATTTTAATATTTACTACGGTACCTCTATTTTTAAACAATAAGTTTAGTAATGATTAATGAAAAAGTGATTTTAAAAAATCTCCAGAAAAAAAATTGTATAATTCCGAATTTGAGTAAGTCGGGGCAGAGTAAGTCGCGGTTCTACTGTATGTATATAAGGAGCGAGCTAAATAAACATTTGTTAAATTTAATTTATTTTAGTAAATAAATATAATTATTCTACTTTTAACCGACTTCCAAAAAAGAAAAAGTTTTTAATACGTCAAGGATTAGTTTTTTGTGTATTCACTGATTACTCGCAAAAGAATCGGCGGATTTGGTAAATTATTTTTTTTAAGGGTACCCTCAATCAATCGAAGTATACCCTCGATTGATCTCTGATATCGAATTTGGTTTAATAGTTTGGTTATAAAATCAAAATCGTTGAAATAAGAATGTAAGTCAAGTAAATGAATTTACGTATTTTAATTCTGAAGTCAGTTCGCCTTCTTTTAAAAGTCTTGTACGATATATGCTAAGAAACATCAATAAGTTCAGGTGTACAAAAAAAAATAATCATTATTTATTTAACGCTGTAAACACTAGAGAAATCAAAACATAAATAATTAATACCTAAATAACTTTCATTAAAAATGGCTTTAAATTTCATCCAATTTACAGGTTATTAATACACTCATTATTGGAAATATCATAAAAATAATTTCAATTTTTCCACGGTGACGGACGTTGATATGAAAATCGTGATTTAAATCATAATTAAAACTTCTGCAAAAGGTAATACCAATTCATTTACGAATGATTTTTATTCATTACGAATTTAAATTTCGAAATAAATTTTTATTGTTTGTAATGGAAATAAAAATACAATTTACGTATGCAAATAAAGGTTTTAAATCAATAATGTCCCATCGCTAGTGATCTTTTTTCGGAAGGATTCTGAGTTTTGGATATAGTGGCGACTAGTTGTATCTAGCGTTTTCATTCGTGTTTATGGTTACCGCTTTTATGTGTCGGTGCATGATGTAATATAGCCTTGAACCCATCTCAATAAATGGGCTATACAACGCTCAAAGAATTTTGTAAAATTGGATAAGAAGTTTTAAAGATTACTTCCTGCATACAAATTTAAAAACTTACAAACAATTTGTACCTCTTAATGATATTAGTAACGACGAATTTAAATTTCGGAATATTTTTTTTTTTTTATAATGGCAATAAAAGTAACGTTAGACGTATGCAAATAAAGGTTTTTAATCAATAACGTTCTATTGCTAATAGCCTTTTTTCGGAAGGATTCGGATTTTTGGATGTATTGGAGATTACAAGAAATGTGAATGTTTTATACGAAAAGTCCAATATATCGTTTATAAATGTAAACGCGTAAAGATATTGTATAATAATTTCTGATATCCGGAATCTTCCGAAAAGCTGCAAATTTTATATAAACACAAGTACAGTTGAATGCCATATGCGGCAACACTTATATTACAAAAATACTTCACAAATTTTTTTTACAAAATTTTTAAGCAATTTCTTAAATATACGAGGAGAGCGTCTATCTGAATAAAGGTTTCCTAGCTGAATGAATTATGAAACAAGTGAATGGGTGAGAGTATGATGGATGCAGATCCGAGACTCAAAGACCGGATTAGAGCCATTCATCACGATATCAGCCCCTTTACCGGCTGATTGAGCTCGGGAATCGGAGAAAACGGCTTAAAGTTTTTAAGAAAAAGTATTTTAAAATGTCTCAAAAAACCGAGCGATATAATAGGTGAAGATAGAAAATGTTCTATATTTACTCAATGGCATGAAAACTATCGTATCGTCAATTAGTTCCAATGTACGGAAAAATCTATTAAAAGTACTAAAAAAATAAAATTTATTATACATATGTTTTTCTATCTCTTGTCGCCTAAGAGTTGATTAGATTATTAAAAATTTGCTTAAATTCACGAGGAGTTTAAGAATCAATATTAATGGAACAGCAGACTAATTACTCGGCGGTATCGCTATCACAACACATTACATTTTGACAGTAGATTTTTTTTTTCGAACAAAAATCAGATATCAATTGTAAGAATATAGCATTTTGTGATAGCGATAACTCACTGTTTGATCACCTACAGATTAGAATATGCTTTAACGTACATACACCACCAAAAGGAATTAAATAATAAAAATTAAAATGTATAAGCGCCGGCCTTATCGCTAAAGCTGCGATCTCTTCCAGGCAACCTTAGGTAGAGGAGAATAATAGTAGTAGTGTACACAATACATATGAGACGGAATATAAGTACTTTATATAAATAATTAAACTATATATATAAATTTATACCTACTCGTATACACATCAACTAATATTATTCAATATTTAAAAGCATCCGTACACATTTTTTTTAAAAATTCAAGCAGTTTATCATTCCATAAAATAAATTTTCATCCTTAACCATATCAAGTATTTTATGTTTGTATTTGCTGCACTTTAAAAATGCATCGAAAACGCTTCGATTTCACGTCGAGTCTACTCTTCCGAATAAATGGCGCCGAAGAGCCACGTTCTTTAATATAAGGCAAATAAATGACCTCACAACGTCCGATAAAATGAGAAAAGAATTTATAGGTGTCCAGGAAAATTCATGTAAAACATTCTTAAAAGTTGTAAGATTTTGTTTATGCGGAGCTTAGGAGGAAGACAGTCAACAACATCTAAAGGTCAGTGAAATAAACATCGTATATATCTTACGAATATAGTATTAGCACTGACTAGTTTTACTTATCACAGTTTTTTCTTAATTCAAGCAAGTTCCAACGGTCAATCAACCTATAGAGAGTAGTGATGTATCGGATCGTTAAAAATATATATCTGCGGATTCGGATCCGAATACGGATATATGGTGACAAGATTCGTGGATACGGATCTTAACTTTCTTGCTTTAAAACTTCCTACTAACTTAACTTTGTTTTCGTGAAACAATGGTTGATGTCACTTGAGGACATGTTACGACTTGCATTGCGTGGGTCTGTTTTGAATATGATACTGGCCATAAGTATGTATAAAATGAGGTAAAAGATTCGTATATGATTCGCCAAAAAGTAACGGATACGGATACCGATATTCGGAACATCAATTATATAGAGCGCTTATTCCATATTTTGTTCATTTACTTACACGATAATATTATAGTGACTACTTCATTACTTTGCGAATGTAAAAGTTAAGCGGCAGCGTCAGCAACGGTGGCTAAAAGTCGATATTTCTATTTGAATGGCAATGAGACCCAGTTAAACTTTGCTGATGGGCTATTGAATTAGCATCAACCAGGCATTACACGGTCGCCCGAGTACCCTCCTTATAAAATACGTTCAATCTCGTACGAGATATTAAAATCTTACCGACCTTTTTGCTATCTTACTTGGTATATCAAGAGATACGCATGTTGCGAATAAGTGAAACATAGGAGTCATCAATTCTTGGAAAGACTGTGGCATTTTTTATGAAGTAATATCTCTAATTCAATTAGAATTCCTATGGTTGTCGAAATATAATAATCGTTATATCACTCTTTCTGAATTAAACATCTAATTATTTCTTTATGAAGTTTGACGCTAAGGATAAGGATAAAAAAAAAATTGAATATATGTTAATTTTTTCGAAAAATATTTATAAGTAATTAGAAACATTCCGAGCCAGTGGTAGCTTTACATGGAACTGACATTACAATTTTGTAAATTGAAATTCGAAAACTATAAAGGCCTATTTGAATAAAATATATTTCGAGTTTGAGTTTGAGCTCCTTGATCCTTTATTTACAATATATTTTAACTCTTTACAGAAGTCACGTTGCCTCATTTTCTTTTACACAAAATACAGTAACAAAGCCCTTTTAAAATTCTGTTAAATTATGCAACATATTTATTCACAAAAAATATTTTTCCCAGCGATATCCATTATAGAAAACTCTTTTAAAATTTCGCATAGCTAAAAATATTAATGCCGACGAAAATTCTTAATAAAAATGCAGTTCATTCATGTTGGTAGATAACGGGTAGGCATCAAAGCGACCGATAAGCGAAATGAGTTCAAGCCGCTGGGAACGCGTAGTTTGGCCTGGGGAAATTTATTTAATTTAATGGACTGTATTTTTACACACGTGCACAGAAAACGAGCTCTCTGTGTCGCCCCTGTATACAGTATTCTATAATATAAAAACGAAGCGTTATTTTTCTTGTTAAAGACTTTGTGTGTTATAGTTTTATTCATTTTATACTAGAGAAACATTTATATTTATTAAAATACTATGATAAAAGATATATTTAAATTTAACAACGTTATTCTTTATTGTTACTTGTACTATTGATAAAATTAATTTATGAGTAACAATAATAAAAATAACTGCTTTCATTACATTATAATATTCGTAATACTTTGTATATTCCAGTTACTGGTAGTAACTGGAATATAGAAAGTATTACTTATTACCACTTACTACAATACTTCTAGTATTACTTTGAACTGGAGTATATAATTTTACTTGGAAAATTTCTAATAAACGTTTTAGATAATTTACAGTCTATCCACAAATACACGTATTCTACTTAAAACTTAGATTTTATTTACAGCCGTTGTATTTATCTGTCTCTAAATTGGCGGTGAAGAAAAATATCGTGAGGATGTAGGATACATACATAGGCCGGTATAAATTTAGTGAATCCGCAAAACCGCTCTGAAACAGTATGGTGAATAACGTTCTTCTCCCGAAACCCCAAATGCTCAGTGTTTAGATATTATTTTATAGGCTATAAAATAAACTTATACAATTTCAAATACAAAGAACATTTCAAAATTAAATCGCTTGTTTATATTCAAAGCAACTATCATCTAATTTGCTAATACGTTTCTAGGTGGTCTAATAGAATTATGTCAGAATTAAGTTAAACACGGGGCGCGCTTAAACAACGGAAGCTTTTAATAATAAATTACTCCTCTAGAGCTCCGTTGGAGAATGTAAGGTGAGTACATAATATCCCGTTACAAAGAAGTCCGTTGTGCTTAATAATTTAATTCATTAGAATCCAGGAGAGCTGGAATCTTAATAAAAATAAGTGCCATGACAAATCTCTTTGAAATTAATGACAATTGAATGTTTTCTCCGCGACTCTGATAAAAAATATAAATTTAATCTACAATAACTGCCTTATTTTTATTTTATATTTGATGCTGCTTTAAACGTTCATGAAGTATATAATTAAGTACCTAATACACAAGGCAAGTAGGAGGTATTAAACATAGCTATCAATTGTAACTAGAAGCGCTCGGAATTCGACCATAGTTTATTAAATTTTCAAACGATTTCAAGATTGACCACAGATAATCTATTCTCAATTTGACCACAAAATTTAACAATAATCAAAAGATGTATATTTATTTAATGTATTTTTATACATAATTAAAAAAAATTAAAGACCATCCCAATTTAAATAAGAATATGGAATTACCTTTTTAAAAACAATAAAACCTCGTTGATAAAAATAGCTAGAACGTTGAAAATAATTTGATTTTGATAGGAAATATACCATTTAATTATAACATTGTATTCCATTTTTAGGCTTCCGTAGTAAAAAACGGAACCCTTATAGTTTCGCCATGTCCGTCTGTCTGTCTGTCTGTCTGTGTGTCTGTCTGTCTGTCTGTCTGTCTGTCCGCGGCTTTGCTCCGAAACCCTTAATACCAGAAAGCTGTAATTCGGTATGAGTATACATATGAATTACGCCGAGAAATTCGTACAATAAAATCTTAAAAATATTTTTTTTTCAGGGTGTCTTCCCTATGTGTTAAGAGAGACCAAAAATTTTTTTTCTCATTTATCCCATGTTGTGGGGTATCGTTAGATAGGTCTTTTAAAAATGTTATAGGTGTGGAAAAACTACTTTTCCGAACGACGAACTGTTTCCGAAATATTAAGCTTTGAAGTGTCAATTTTTCTTAGAGTCAAGTGTGTCCCCCCCCTCTACCCACTAAATTGCTGCGTCAAAAAATATGAAAAAATTCACGATAGCGGTACATATAATGAATTTACAAGGAAAATTATCACGGCTATGTTGGTTCTTATGGTTATCGAGTTATAGATGATCTAAGTAAAAATAAATATTTCACTTTTTAAAGCATCACATTATGTAAATATTAATAATTTAAAATTAATATATGAATTTAAATGAATAAATAAATAAATATTTAATAAGTTTAAATTAAAATAAAATATAAAATAAGGTATAAAACAATGTCTCAATAAAACATGTCGCGAGTGATTCTGAATCGCGCTTATGAAGTTTTCAACCAAATCTCCACAGATTTCATAGGCGCTAATCAGGAAGGAAAATTATCGGCGCTAAGTATATTTTACAAGTGTTAGAATAATAAATAATCGACGAACATTTAATGTTCAAAATCGTTAGTATAATTCACATTCAAACATTTTTACGAAAATAGGTACTCGAAGATTGCTTTACCGATCTTGACAATTCTGACAACTACGGAACCCTACATTGTGCGTGGCCCGACACGCACTTGGCTGATTTATTTAAATAAAACCGCGTTACACTTTCTTTATTTTTCTTGCCAAAATGTAACACCCTATTATATATTTTTATCTAAGGTTTTTGTGTTAGAGTTCCTATCACCTTTCTTTCTATCTTCCTATCCCAGCTGCATCATCGGACTCTGAATATCATCTAGGATCTAAATCATCTAGACGAACCAAGCGACCACAAACTCGATGCGATTACGTTTTACTATGGAAAGTCTGTGGCCATTCAGCTTCATCATAGGGTTTGAACCCTGATTACCACTTAGGACCAAAGTCCTTGTCAAGACAAATCATACGAGCCCAAACTCGATGGGGTTATGTCGTTTCATTGCGGTGTTTTTACCACTACATTCTACCTCCAGCATTAGACCCTGTTTATCATATAGGATCAAAGTACTCGTCATTACAAATCAAACGAGCTAAAACTCGATTGGATTGTATTCTTTTATTACAGACTATGGCCACCTTCCAGCTCTTGAATCAGATTAGCTCCATGTTATTGTAATATTCCATTGTCATTCGATATATGTACATATATTACGTGTAGCAAAATTTCAGCTCATTCGGAAACTGGTAAGTAGGTCAAATTTAACTTGCATGATTTCAATACATCGGGACAGGTGAAACTAAAAAAAAGCTTGTAAATCAGGAGAAGATTCGTAACTCATAGTGTATTTTTATCTATACTAATATTATAAAGCTGAAGAGTTTGTTTGTTTGAACGCGCTAATTTCTGGAACTACTGGTTCGAATTGAAAAGTTCTTTTTGTGTTAGATAGTTTATTTATTGTGGAAGGCTATAGGCTATATTACATTACGCTACGATTCATAGGAGTGAAGCAGTAACCGTAAATACGATTGAAACCGAAGGAGAAATTATCCGATTTTTTAATTAATATTTTGCTTTCGTAATAGACATAGAATGTTCAACACAATAAGTTCAGTAGTTTAGATGTTTAAATGAAAAAAACTAATATATATATATATGGCATTTAAGTTAATGAAATTGCGTATTTCTTGCTTTGAAGTCAGTAGCTTTTATAAAAAGTAATTTTTGATAAGAATGTATTTTCACTTTGCTTTTTGTAATACGTCTTTTAAGAATACGTTGGGAATTGTTGCTGATGTCCGAGAATGAACTAAATGTCGTCAATTACGTTTTTCCGAGTGTGAAACTGCCGGCCTAATGCCAAAGTAAGACCTATTACACCATTTTTCACAATTTTATTGCGTCCGCATTGACAGTATCAGTTGTATGTACTATGAAAAATGTATTCATATTTAAATTTTTACAATAACTCTACTTTTTACGGCCATAACAATAATACAAACAAAAATCGGTGTTATTTTATATTATTCCATTGAAAAACTCAAAGGAATTCGAAGTGTATATTTATACGCTTGCCAACGTTAAAATATTTCCGTCTTACACGATAAGGAAAATGGCAAATTCTTACCTCCCGAACAAATAACCTAAAAGTCCGATTCTGTCATAAAAGTCACATCTTTGTGAGTAACGAGATAACTTACGAAAAATAAGTCTGTCCGCTTTTTTGCTCCGCTACACTTCTACGAGATATTTTATGATAATTTCATTGGAGCTACACGTAGTTGAATATTTCCGTTAAACTCAAATAACATTACACTTACAAGTTTTTTTCTTTTAGGCTTAAATTTTTATATTTTAAAGTGCGAAGTACTGTGTTCATTATTTGAATTTCCTGTTTAACGACATTGCGGTATTGTTAGTTAGTATTTCACGGATGAAACTGTCTTGTTATCGTTCACGTAACATAAACATATAAACACGATCACAATAGCTTGAAGTCGAGGCTGGAGGAAGTCAAACATTCGATTGTCGAACGGCTACCCTCATGTAAACACCTCGGCTCAAGTAAACATTCAGGTATACGTGCTGAATGCCACAATTCAAGATCCTATAAGTCCCATCCGACGTCTTGTAAGAACATTACGCTCAGATTCAAACACAATATAATACCGCGTGTAAAAAGTTTAAAATTAGTATCCTTTAAGGAAGTTTCTTGGACCGTCGAGTCTCAGGTGGAAAAATTGTTTTGTATTAAACGCGAGAGTCCTCAGAGATAAACTGAGGGGCTCTTGTGAACGTTTAACGGGGGTTAAAGCGGCAGTCGAGACGGCAAGACGGCGTGAGCAACAGAGTGTGCGTTTTGTAAAACTCCGCAGCGCTGTAACGAAGCTTGTTAGTAGACTTTTGTAAGGAGATTGTCAGCTGCAGTGAAGACACCTCCTGAGCGAGGACCGTGCAAATGGAACTAATGAGTTCTCTGTTGTTATGTGCACTAGCGACGCTCGTGCCGCAAGCGTTAGGTGAGATCCTTTACGTTGATTTACCTTTTCTTACATTCTATGTAAGATGGCTTAATTAAAATTTTCTGACACTTTGAAATTTACCGTTTCGTTTCCTCATTAACTTTAAGACTTTTATAATACTTTTTCTTAAGCCATCTAATTAGACAGACTGTTTTTCTTTGCACTATTATTTTTAAATGACAATTGAATTGTATTTCATACATTCTTCTATCGATTAATTAAAGTATTTTGTTTTTAAAGGTAAAAATAGTATTGTGTTAGTTCATAATACTGGAGTAAATGAGTCTATTATCGCAAAAAAGAACCCTTCAAGGGATAAAGATACCAATCTAAACATAAAATCATTTTCTTTAGCAAAAAAAAAAGAAAGCGATCTGCAATCAGTTTTTATGGATTCGAAATGCAAAAGCTGCTTTAGATGTATGGAGCGAGCAATCATATCACACAAAGTACATAACCAAATCAGCACTATCAACACCGAAAATTTCGAGAATGAATTAGTTAATCGAGGAAGAAACATACGCGATAAGAGAACATCGAATATACAAGAAAAGGATGATAAGAAAACGAAAAAACCAAAATATAATAAATCAGTGGCAATAATCAAATATAACGATAACGAAAGGATATACGCTCTTAAGATAATGGAATCAAATATGCAAGTCTTATCAGATAAAAGGAACACGAACAAGACAACAACATGCCAAGTGTACAGCGTTAAGAAATCGTTTCCATGCGAATCGCCAGAAGCTGATTTAATTTTGAAAGAATCGAAGAGGAAAATAAATAAGAAAAGTACAAAGAAACATAAAAGAGAAAAGAATGTGCCTGATGCGAAAGCGACAGTAATTGCACCCGTATTTAGGAAACGTCAAATAGACGATTCACAAGCTCCTGAACAAATAATGCCTTCGATAGAAGAATTGTACTAGCTTAATGATATAACTATAAAAGTAGACAATGAAATGATAAAACTTTATGTCGGTTAGAAATCTTTATTCGATTTCGTTAAGGTTGTTATTATTATTTTTTATCTAAACTTACGACACTAAGTAACCTAATTTGTAATGAGATTTGTGTTTATTTTTTTTTATTCAATTTTATTAACATTCGAATATTAAATATAATGTTGAATATTGCACAAATTAATGGATTATCTACATTAAATTGATAGTTTCAATTAGAAATGAGTCCATAAGTTTATTTTGATTGCACATCTTTCTATTTTATAGTTGTTACAAGAAATATGACTAATTGACCCGGTGAACTTCACATCACCTATCTTTGTATAAATGTGATTAAAATTTAATACAAATTTTTTATATACATTAAATGCGATACCTTTTTTTATTTCTAAACTGAACGAGAGATGAGACGTCATACTATAGCTATAAAACAGACATAATTCTGAACGCACCTATAAATATTTGACAATCAAGTGCAAATTTTTTATTTCAAACGGACCAAAATCATCAAATATTTAGAACAGCTAAGAACAGTTTATATTGAAAAATTATATTGTCGTTTTTCATATTTTGCTTTATTATAACCTTGCCTGAACTTTTACAAATAATTCAAGACCGGAATTTACCCCGATCGGTCCAACCGTACTCGAGTTTTAGCTAGACAAACTAAAAGCGATTCATTTTTATATAGTAAGATTAAACAGTAATAATGGTGTAAACTATTTCTATTTATTGTTATCAATATTAATTATATTTATAAAAAAAAGTTTTATTTATAAAATAAATTAAGTAACAGCAGGTGGCAACGTGGTACATTATGACAGTTGATATGTTTCGTTTTAGAACATAAACCAGAAATTTCCGCTCTGAGCATTCTCGCAGAACGAAGAATTTTGTGATAGCAATAATTCAACGTAATTAGCCTGAAGTTTATATATAACTTAGCAAAAATTAAAAAAAATATATATTTACCATTACAATTCCATATTATCGCCGTTGATCATAGAGATTTATAATTTTTTTTAGTTACCTATATCTGCCCGTACAAAGCCAGAGCGGGTCTAGTTCATAATAAATATTGAGTTAATTATTTAAGGATATTGAAATAATAAGGTCGGTCTAATTAGACCTTTAGAGAGAAATTGCTTTTATTGATAGATGTATATTTTAAATTACTTTATCATACATTATATTGAAATGTATTTGAGTATATTTGCTTGAAATTAATTAACACTTGAGTGTTTGACAAAACAAATATTAATTGGCGATTGGTAATACCCGTACTATTTCAGTAATAACTAAATATAGATATTCATATTTAATATAACGGGTATAATACCTTTATGGTCACGAACTGATTCAGAGATTGCAACTTCGTAGAAACGTCGGGCAATAAAAAGGTATTACTACCATTAATTATCGCGATCAGACCCGTTATATTAAATATGAATGGTATAAATCGCGAAAGTTTAATATAAAGATGAAAGATCTAAAATAAAAAGACAGACGCGTTGGCGCAATGGTTACTGCAACTGACTAAAGCGCTAACGGTCGCGGGATCGATCCCCGCTCACGGAAAACGTGTGTATTGGCCATACAGATGTTTGTCGTGGTCTGGGTGTTTGTGTTAGTGTTGTGAGTGTTTCCGGACCCCCGACACAAGGTCATGAGATCTTAATGGGGGCCGTTGAGTGTGATACGTTATTTATTATTTAAAATATCCAATTAAACGTTTGTTGACACTGTTCATCAATTTTATTATTCCTTCTTATTTATTTATTTCATTATAGCACACACGCGAAAAAAAATGCAATATGTAAAGAAAATATCTATGCTAATATTATAAAGCTGAAGAGTTTGTTCGTTTGAACTCGCTAATTTCAGGAACTACTGGTTCGAATCGAAAAGTTCTTTTTGTGTTGGATAGTTTATTTACTGACGAAGGCTATAGACTATTTTACATCACGCTGCAACTCATAGGAGCGAAGCAGTAACCATAAACGCGAGTGAAACTGCAAGGGATAGCTAGTATATTATAAAAATTTAATTTATGCGTGGAACAACAAAAAATACAAAATACGACATATCACCTTCTTTTAATGTCTGTAATTGAACGCTGATAAGCAATATTATGTCATAAAAAATCATATTATACTGATATTACAATACAATACGTATTACTGTTAGTAATTTCTTACATACAACTCTATATGCAAAGGAATAAAATCACATTTAAGATGCGGGATTGGTGCTAATAAGCTTATTAACGAACTAATACAAATCTTAAATAATCTATTATTAAATACTAGCGCCCCGCCCCAGCTTCACACGGGTACATTCATACACACACACGCAGGCACACACGCACGCACGCACGCACGCACGCACGCACACATACATCCTTATTTTTTGCGTCGGGTTTCAAAAAAAAAGTAAAATTATAAAGGAAGTTTGAATTTTTTTTAATGATTTTTTTTTATTCATAGTTTTTATTAATGTACTCGCGGCACTTTATTTTATTACATTACATTGACTCCCTCCGTACCCCAGTGATGATTGGGTTACATTATTAGAGTTTTAGTAAGGATCCCTAATTTTTTTTAAATATAATATAGCCTTTGTTACTCGGGGATAATGTAGCTTTCCAAAGGTGAAAGAATTTTTGAAATCGGTCCAATAGTTTCGGAGCCTATTCATTACAAACAAACAAATCTTTCCTCTTTATAATATTAGTGCAATGTGTAACACACATACAATTTTATATACACTTCTTAATTAAAAAGTAAGAAAACTGTTTACGCGCTTTAATTAGTTCATTTAATGTTAAAGATTTTATTGACTTTTTTTGTGATTGTTACCCAATCACTTTTTTCGCTTCCTATATATACATATCCCTTTCCCTCTCCCCGAATGTGTCTCAGGAAGAAAAGGACGCCACGCTACGCTAGGCGCTAAAACCGACGCCAGCGCCGAACAGTTAAAAAAAACTTCGAAAATTAACGCGACACGAGCCGGCGCCACCCCCGTTAAATAGTTGCTAAACCCAACCTGGGTTAAATAATTGCCAAACCCAAAAGGACAAGTAACCTAAAACAAGTGATAAACCAGTGCAGTGCAGTTTATGTACCAACAGGAACACCGAGAACTGTTAAATCAAGAATTATATAATTTGCAAGCTGCTAAGATCTATGGAGGTAAACCTTTACAATTGTTACGAGACGCATTCTATTTTCCTTTATATGTAAAACCGCCCCGCACCCCATACGCTTAACTCACCAGAAACGATATTACAAACTAAAACATCATATTATACCCGTTCCGAACTGTAACCGAATGCGCCATCGGTACGGCCTCGGATCCTTCTGAGTCGTAATTTTTGATGTAATGTTAAATTTTAAATTTATAATATTTTTGATTGATTTATTTACTTGCTACCGAACTTCACAAGATAATTCGCTGGGCAAAATTAATATTGTCTTCAGATTGCATCAAAATCGCTCGAGCCGTTTTGAAGTTCATACAGATTAATACATCATCATAGAGATTAAACATACATCAATTTAAATACATATATAGATTTTTATTTTGTATTGTTATTTAACCGAGATAGCCTAGTGGTTAGAACACGTTGGTCACAACTGATGATCGCGGGTTCAAACCCCGGCTAGTACCGCTTGTTTTTCAAGTGCTAAATTTGTGTTTAAATTCATTTCCAGCTCGGCGGTGAAGGAAAACAGCGTAAGAAACCTATGCCGGGAGAAATACTGACACATGTATATCCACTGACCCGCAGTGAAGCAGCGTGGTGGACTAAGCTCTAAACCTTCTCCTCATTAGGAGAGGAGGCCTTTGCCCAGCACGACGATATTTCAAACTAAAACATCATATTTTACCCGTTCCGAACTGTAACCGGATGCGCCATCACAGCCCGAATTACCAAGCTGTTACTTTTACTTACTTTTATTGTTATTTAAATTAAAAACTAAATTATTAATTATAAATTAAAAACCTAATTATTAAAACTACAAAAATAAATGTTAAGCGTAAATATATACACATACAAAAAAGTTAAAGATAGCAAACACTAATTTATTCCAGTAATGCGACGCGTACAAAATGGAACTCCTTTTAGGACCCACATCAAAGTATAGTGAACATACCAATCGAACCCTCCGACATAGTCTAGCATTCGATAGACAGTCGGAATGAAAAAGGATGAAACGCTGAGAAAGTGCGGGTACAATGAAAAAGTTGTGTCAAAAGGATCACGTAGTGCGTCAAGTTTTCCGTTATCAGCATTTCGGTTGCTTACATTCAGACGAAAAAGTTCTTGGTAAAGAGTCTCTAACGAGTTCAGCCTCACCCGATAGTATTCTCCCAAGCTTTATTACGAACTCTTTTAAAGGCATCGAATTAATGGTGTAATGGCTTCGATAATTGCACGGAGGAGCTGATTGTTCGTTTAGTTTTGTTCTGCGCTGAGGGTGTAATATCTGGGTAAATAGGTCAATATTTTTTTATAAATTTCGAACGCTTTGTTTGTAGTTCTTCGTTTTTGTATAGAACGTGCTTACTGTAAAATACAATTGGGTGCTGATAAGCAATAATGTGTCAACCCATAAAAAGTCAAATTCGGAGATATTGATGAGTTCTGATAATGCGTTACGTATTAAACATTATTCAAAGTTTTTTAAGTCATATAAACAAATACGAGCGGAAAAAGTTTCTTAATTTCATGTTTCGAATATTGAAATGTATTTGCAATGACCTTATAATTGGATGCTGATAAGCAATAATATCGCAACCCACAAAAAGTCAAATTCGGAGATATTCATGTATTCTGATAATACATGTTTGACATTATTAAAAAAAATTCAAGTAATTTATACAAAATAAGTAGGGAAAAAATGTCTTATAATTAGATTTCTGAAGTGTGTTACATTTTTTGCGATATTCAATAATGTCATACATCTAAAAAAACTTATTATTAGATAAAACTATTTATTGTACCAATCTGCACTTAATTCATTATACCTTTTTTATTCTATTCTATTGTGATAGAAAAGAAAAAAATATCAATTTTTTTATAAGCATATTTTTATACGTCTTCAAACACAATTATTATGAATAGGTATGACATCTTTAGACGCCATTTTCTCAAAATGGAGTCCGTGTGGCTTGACACAGAGTTGCTTATCAGCGTCCATATTTGAAAAAAATATCATAAAACTTTTTATTATGCCAATCTGCTTATATTGCATTATGCCTTTTATCAAAATAAAAGATAGATATATACTTCTTCAAACAAATTTATCAACAATGTGTTTGATATCTTCACGCTATTATCTCAAAATGAAGTCCGTGTGGCTTGACATAATTTTGCTTATCAGCGTCCAAATATGGTTATGCGGTATAATATTCGCCTTTGTTAGCTTTTTGTAAGTTTATAAGTAGAAATAAAACTTTTATATATTTATTAAAAATATTTTGTATTGATTCTAAAATATACTTTAAAGTACACAAGAATTTTTCGTTCATGCATATAGCTATGTAATATAGTTATGTAGTCACTTCTAGCTTGATACTGATTACGTATAAGAACATAAATTTCTAACGATTTCATTGGCATGTAAACGCAATTTCTAAACATTAATGCTCACATGAACAAGCCATAATTAGCGGGTGTGATGCGAAGTGTTGGAAGCCTGCAACAAGTCTGATAACATTTGCATCGTAACCGGAATTACTTAATTTAAAATACTAATTAAAACTAAAATTTCAGCAGCAAAATTTTAAGTTCACTTTGTATACTTCTAATATACGTAAAAATATGACACGTAACTTTATCATGGAAAAACAAATCAACAATATTTAAAAATGTATACGTTTATTGTTATTCATCGACAATACATCCATAACGGTTTATCTATTTTAAAACAATTTCACGCCCAAAAAAGAAATATAGCTTTATTATGAAAACAGGTATAAAGAAAATGAGATATTGTTGGTGACAGAGTGGCAGCTGGAGGAAATTGCTTAACATTAATTTGTTTGCATAAACAATGTACAATTAGCGGCTGAAATCATGCGGGATGTTGACGGCACCTGTGACACATTAGCGTGGTATATGAGTCTCGTACTTGGCTCAAATTAATGATCCCGCCTTGTTTTGTAGTTGTTTTGATGGATTAATTATCTCGAGTCTTTCGGTCGAGTGGTTTCCTTGTTTGTGATGTAGGAAAGCGTTAAGACATTCAAAAATATGACGCTGCAGAATATATTTAGTTGTCGTTTTTGTGTTATTCGTGTTTCTTTTGTTATTTTATGCAATGTAGTATAATAAATAGATAGAGTATATTTCTACGAGCTAATATCTTTAAGTTTTGATTTATATTCGCAACTTTTTAACTTTGTTTTGGTTGGTATTTTACAATTTACGAATACTTATTAATATAAATAATATATAAATTTTGCACGTAGTTTCTTAATATAACTTGATTGAGCACAGAGAAAGGTTTTTTGGAAATTAATCCCCTATGATGGTTTAATTTGTGACGAAATTTGTAAAGTTATAAATAGGGTTATCATATGTATATTAATATAGATACGTAGGTTAGATTTCAAAGATTCCGTAAGACGAAACGAATAACATACAATCAAGGTTCAAATCACGTGAAAAAATTGCTTGTAACCTACTGCCATGATTATAAATGTCGAGCAAGATCAGATAGCTTTTGGTATTCTGCTTTTAACGCAAAACGAAACATTCATATGATCAATGTCAATGTTATTTGCAAGTTTCTGACATGCATGTAGTTGTCGAGTATGTTCAGTTGCCTTGTACCTTTCCGGTTTCTTTCTTCTGCCACTGCTGCTGTGGCACGTAACATCAATTCTACTTGCATCTCTCCTGGACACGCTATCTCCATGAAAACCAAATTTAAGGAAGTTACTGGCAAGCACGTCATTTGCACGCTTACTAAATGCAGGCAAGTGACTGGCCAGCACGCCATCTGCACGAATACTAAATGCGAGCGAGTTACTGGCAAGCGTGAGTTACGCAAACAAATTGACATCAGCACAAACACCAATTGCAGGTAAGCTACTCGTACGTTTTGATTGAAAGTGTATTTTCGGCATTCAGATACTTTGACAGAAATCGGGACTAATTCGATCACGCCAAAGATCAATTTAATAGCCGCTAAAATTTGATGACAACGCTGACTGATTTGACGTTGGCTGGGACTGTTGCCAGACATATAACATTCTTGATCTTTTGCTATTTCACAAACCAATCCATTTTTTTATTTTGTTAAATTAGATTTTTTTTGTGGATTAGATTTTTGTTGAATTTGTTTTGATGTGAATTCTATTCTGTTATTTATGTTGCCGTTATAACACATATATTTTTTTAAAATACTAAGAATGTGAGGGATCATTGCTCGATCGACTTGTTAGATCCCGATGGTAGTCTTTGGGTCTGGAATTCAAATAAAATATCTACGTAAAAAATAATGATCGGCACAAATCAATTTGTCCTGTCCTTAAAAAAATCAAATTTTCCACTTAAATAGTGGTATCGATATTTGTGTAGAAAAAATACCAAATGAATTCCGACGTAACGTAAATATGATACCGTCTGAAGGACTGTTGCGAACAAGGATATTTTCCGTGTCATTACTGCTGGAGCATCTGTTACGATACTCGTTTCCTTTATTGCTTTTTATTATATGATCGCTCTGATATTTGATGATACTATACGGATATGTGATTTCATTTGTTGTATGTGTATCTTTGTTACAGTTGACACGTATACTAGCAAGGGACTAATTGTCAAACACAGTTGCTTTCAAAGTGCAAAGTGTTCTGGTTGAGGCTGATCCATACAATTTCTATACAATTCATATTAATATTGTGAAATGTAAAAGTAACTGCGTGTCTGTCTGCTGGTTTGTTTAGCTTTCACGTTTAACCCATTAAGCGCCAATGTGACACTAGCAGCATTTTAAACCAAAATCCTTTACTTTTTTAATCATTAGTGAGATATTTAAATACAAAAGAAAAAAATAAATGTTTTCCTATTATGGATAGTTTTAAAAGGGTGTACTCGCACGAGTACAGCGGTCACAAAATTATTGAATCGTCCGTATATAAAAGTTAACTTACAAAAACTGTACTCAAATGAGTACGACGGCGTTAAATGGGTTAACCGCACAATTTTGACGACTTTTGGTGCAGAGGTAGATCGTCCTTGGAGAACAACAAAGGTTACCTTTTGTCACGAAAATAAAACGTCTCAACCTAGAATTTTTCCCGGTTATATCAGGGTTTGTTTTTTTTTAGTCCAGATATTGACAAGTTACTGAATTTAATACAGAGTGATTGCCATCTGACCTCTTCTACCCCTGAAGACAAGCCAGTAACCATTTAGACTAAAATAATTTCCCTACTAAGAGTAACGATCATTATCAGGTGATTGTGATAACAACCGGAACCGACGGTGGGGAGACCACCAGAGAGGATAAACACTCAGACCTAGAAAGAAATATAAATATCTGTCCCGAGCGGGGACCGAATCCATAACCGTTAGGAGTTAGAGGTACATTCAGTACCACTACATCAGAGCGGTCATCCGAAAATAAAATACCTTTGGGTTCAAATAGCAGAAGTTTCTACGTACACAAGGTCGTTTGAACCCACTTGTTTGGTAATCGAAAAACAAAAACAAGAAATACTTTATTCAAGTAGGCTCTCACGAGCACTTTTTAATTGTCATACATGCAAAACAAAAAAAAGATACATCAATATAGTATTTCCATAAATGATGCAAACTGAAGGCTATATAATACCCAAACAGTATAAATTAACGCCATATGATTATTATCATAAGATAATTAACTTCAAAATTATGATTAACTAATTCAATATATAACAGCTGCTTAGCTATGTAAATAATTAAAAAGTTCCGCCTTGATGAAGTTATGTCTTAATAAAATTAATAAAATATACTTGTTAATTGTAACTCAAGATGTTTCAGAACGAAGTTTATATTAAGAAACTTTTTGGAGCCTAGAGTAAGGATTCCTCGTGAAATAATATAATAAAGTTTTCACCTGCTTTATGACTGCAAACGCTTTGGTTATGTTGTGTTGATTACTTAATTATTCTTAATATGATAATTTTATTTAGTTATGTAATAAAATATATTATATATTTTAAGAAGAAAAAAATATTCACTGAAAAAATAAAATATTACTTTTCTATATAATCTATTTTTCTTTGTTTTATATTTCAAACAAATTGTCGTACTTTAACGCACATAAGTGTTAGATTTGAGATGTTATCGATTAACTAGTTAAACCCAATCATTTTTATTATGAAAAATTATAATGACAAATAATGTTCGATAATTTGTGATTATCGTTCCAAGTATAATTATCAAATGGGACAAGTAAAGAAAAAAAAGGCTAAACTAATATTAGAAAAAGGTAAAATTTGTTTGTAAGTTTGTATGGAGGAGGTAATTAAACTACTGATCCGATTCAAAAAATTATCTTGGAGTTGTTGAGAAAGATTATAGGCTATATAACATCTTATTACGACTCATAGAAGCGAAGCAGTAACTATAAGGCTTAATATAAAAGGCAATTTGAATTTACTTTTTAAGTAAAAATTATATATTACGCTAAATTAAACGTATATAACGTTGAAAAATCTTTGTTTCATTACACTGGATGCTACGGAGCGAGAAATGATAAGAAAATAGTAGAAAATTATAAATAATAGCAAAATAATAAACTGAGAGGAATTTCTGCAGATAGTCGAAGAATTTCTTGGAGTTAAGGAAATCCTTGTTAAGACCTAGGTTTCGAGTTTTACAAAAAGGTTGGTCCACCGAGCGTAGGATTAACTCGAACGATTATTTCGAAAAGGGAACTTCGAATTACACTCGTTAGCGACTTAATAATTTGAAGTTAAACCGCTGTCACTGTTTAAATTGAAGTTGATAATAACGAAAATTTTCAAAGAATTGCGAATTAGGAGACTAAAATGTTACATTCTTGGCAAGTGTTAAAAAGCAACTCGGTTGGCCGTAAAATTTCAGTACTTGTGTTAGAAATACTGTGAATTTTATTCACAATCTGCAAGTAGGTTACTTGTATAACTAAATACTATATGTAATTATATATTGTACAAATGCATGAATTTTTCTTATGCAGCTGCAATAGAAAAAGTATTTTATTCGAAACGTGTTTTGTTTTAGGCGGTTAGTTTTTTGTATCGTTAATAGTTACTGCTTCGCTTCTATGAGTAGTAGCGTGATGTATTATAGCCAATAGACTTCCTCAATAAATAATCTATCTAACACAAAAATATTTTTTTCAGTTCCAACCAGTAATTCATGAGATTAGCACGTTCAAACAAACAAGCTCTTCAGATTTATAATATTAGTATAGATATGATATGTATTTTTAAAAAGGTTTTATTTACTATTTAATTGTTATTGTATAACAAAGGTATGCTTTTTTAAATAAATCTTAAGAAAGTACAAGTAGGAAGACTTATGGTGAGGTTTATTGATTGGCTTTAAAAATGCCCCGGAAGTGTTCGTAAAATTTTTTGATTAAATGTAACAATTTGTAATATATACTTTATTTAGAGCTACGATGATTTTTTTTTGTTTCAAAATCTGTACCTTCGATGTACATAAATAATTACTTTTTATGTACGGTATTCATATAAACCTTGATTAAAACATATCATAGTATCACGGCTAAAGTAGAGCAATAAAATGCAAGAATGTGAATGAAATTGATTAAAATTTCACTTTGTCGTCGTTTCGACAACAATGTCATACTTTATAAAGTCGAAGGAACATGGTTTTACAGAGACGAACACACTTTTATCGTTTAAAAGGATGTGTCCTTTCAAGATTTTTACAAAGATGCTTTGACGTGGAATTCAAGAAATCGACATTTTATCGATAGTGAGGCGACAGTAGTGTGAGAGGGTAGCCAACGAGTTTTCCCGAAGATTGAACGCGACCGGCCAACAGTTTAGATTAGAAAAGTTCGCGGCGCGGGCGGGCCCTGGACAAATTGCTTCACTAATACAACAGATTTCGGACTTCTCCTCAGCTGAAATCCGACAAAAACTCCCGAACACATCCCGGTTTAGCGGGTTAAGACGACCGTCTACGTAATTTGAGGGAATAACTTTTATGCTTGCGCCGTAATAGTTTTTATATTACAGTTCGCGAGGATGTAGAACCGCGTTTAATCAAACTTAATGTTCCACTTTCACGAGCTTGTTGCTAACGACGTTTCTGTTAAATCTCTTTTGATATTTTTCATTAAGGCAATTTCAGTTTTTCCACCCGGGCAGATGAAAGACGAACGATGTTTAATGAGAGGTCATTAGTTTGATTTCAGTATCTTGAAATAGTGATTTTTAAATAATTTAACTTTGTACAGATAAATTTTAAACTTACTCTTTCCTTTATAAATTAAATTTAAGATACCAGTCTTAAAATTTTATAAAATGTGATGTAATAACCTTTAATTTGTATAGTTGATTTTACATTTTCTTCATGAACAAGTTTAAAAATTTTGCAGGTGAAGACGATCTCAAAGATTTAATTTGACGGCTTTTTTATATGAAAAATAACTTCCTAACAAACAGGCGGGACATGGAGGCGCATGGACATTTGCAACTCAGAGTAGTCATAAATGTGTTGCCAGCAAATAAGGTTTGAAAGGGAATAAGAAGTAAGGAAAGGTATGAGGGTGTACGGCTTCCGGCTATCTCACTCACCGCACAAAATGTAGACATTATAAGTATATTAAACATTTTACATAGTTAATACTGTGTCAAGCCACACGGACTTCATTTTGAGAAAATGTCGTCTAAAGATGACAAACATATTCTTAATAAATATGTTTGATGAAGCATATATACATCTTTTCTTTTATTTCTTGATAATAGCTATAATAAATTAAAATCAGATTGATATATTTAATCTATACTAATAATAAAATTCTAGCGTGTCGCTGTCTGTACATGGAAGATATATGAAAAAAAATCTTACTGGGGGCCTTTACCAACGCAATAGAACCCAAAACAAACATTTTTAGAATTCTTATCTGTTTGTCTGTTTGTCTGTTTATCTGTGCGTTTGTGCACGCTAATCTCAGAAACGGCTTATCCGATTTAGATGCGGTTTTCACTAATATATTGTAGTTAGCTTCACTTAACATTTAGGGTTTGTTTCATGTCAATCGGTTCATAAATAAAAAAGTTATGTCAATTTAAGGCTTCACGTCGAACATTATTTTGTACTTTTCACTAAATGCATGAAAGTATATATAGTACTTATATCAAAAAATACATTTTTAAATTTTTGTCTGTCAGTCTGTCTGTCTATCTGTTTGTTCCGACTAATCTTTAAAACGGCTGAACCAATTTTGATGGTACTTTTACTAGCAGTTAGCAAATGTTATTAGGGGTGACATAGGCTGACTTCTATTTTAGATATTTTTAATCGATACGTACAAAAAAAATCTAACGGGTCGCTGTCTGCACATGACAGATATATAAAAAAAATTATAATATTGGGGGGCCTTTACCTACGCAATAGAACCCAAAACAATAATTGTTAGATATTTGTCTGTTTATCTGTGAGTTTGTGCCCGCTAATCTCAGAAACGGCTTATCCGATTTAGATGTAGTTTTCATTAATATTATGCAGTAAGTTTCACTTAACATTTAGTGGTTTTTTCATTACAATCGGTTCATAAATAAAAAAGTTATGTAAATTTTAGGGTTCACATCAAACATTATTTTGTATTTTTCACTAAATGCATGAAAGTATATACAGTACTTACATCAAAAAATCCAATTTTTTATGTTTTTGTCTGTCTGTCTGTTTCTTACAACTAATCTCTGAAACAGCTGAATGAAATTTGATGGGACTTTCACTTGCAGTTAGGGGATGTCCATTAATCACGTGAGGCCCAGAGGAGGGAGAGGGGGTGGAAGAAAAAAAATCACGAAATATCACAAAGTTTAAAAAGTTCTTAAGAACATTACGTGATTAATGAACAGCCCCTATACCTAGCTAATATTATAAGGATTAACTTAGGCTACCTTTATTAAAAAATATATATTTATTTTAATGAATAAGTAAAAGAGAGATAATTCTCTTAATATTTTGTTATTGCGTAATCGCGATAAGAAAATATTGTAGAACACAATAAAATTGTGAACAATTTCTGATTTAAAAAGGGAAGGTTATACATATATAAAAAATAAATATAATTGATGTGTCAATTAAATCAATTAATTCTTCAAAAAAAAAACGATAATACCTAAAAGTGAAATTTTAAAATTATAACGGGATGTTGTAACGCTAATGGCGGGTGAGTACAATAGCCGAGTCCAGTGAAATGTAGATTTTCAATAAATTGATCCATCTTTTTAGGAATTATTTAAATCCACTTAGGTAACGGAGTAGGTGACGGGAACCAAAAAAAAAAACGTCACATTCTATCAACTTTGTATAGCTCACATAGAAAAAATAGACAAACATAAAAGAAGTTACTGTGAGTTATTCATTTTATATATTTTTGCTTGTATTCTTTACACTCTTCCTTACTTTAGTAGGTGACTAGCATTTTGATGCAAATAAACAAATCGTTCGAAGTAATGCAGACTTTTTTTCTAAACTTACCGGGAGCCATGACTTAACCCACATATTTGATTATTTATATTTGATATATACAGAATCGATTACTTAACTTCTAATTCATGTATAGATTTAATTTTATTTTGTTAAAAAATAAATCTTTTCCTTTAATTTGTCTTTTCCTATTACTTTCCAAAAGTTGATTCTTACAAGTGATACTATTTGATAGGTGGTGCATAAATACAGAATGTATTCTTTTTTCTATAAATTAGTAGGTTTAATTCCTGGCCAGGAGAATCATGAAATCAAAAAAACTTATGATGCAGTTTTAGATTTCTCAAAATCGGACACGAGACTCCTTTAAGTATTTTTCGAGAATCCTTAAAGTTTCGGATATGGCCTATTAAGCATATATAATACAAGGGAGAACCTCGGCGGGAACATACTGTTATACAGTCGAAATTTTAAAGACTAGCACAAAACACTTTTCTTAAACATTTATAGTGAAAACCGTGAAGGAGTACCGTATCTGAGTTAGTGTCTGCTTATAAATACAACCAGAAAGTTCCCAAATCTAAAGTAAGAAGCTCCTTCCTTGAGCAGCACCGCAGACTATCATAACCTTGCTTTGCAGGAGATATGCTAAGCATTCTGTAATCCACGCGAACGAAGTCGCGGGCACAGCTAGTATATAATATAATAATAAGTTTTTCAAATATTTGAGATTTTTGTATAAATTGCAAAATACGGAACGCACTTCAAATTGGAAACAATTAATTATGAAACTTTTTTCGGTACTTATTTAGTTTATATGACTTCGAATTTTTTTTGAATACTGTTAAATAGGTGATGATGTATTAAAATACATGAATATCTCCAAATTAGACTTTTTGTGGGTTGACACATTATTGCTTATCAGCATCCATATTTCAATTAGCATATAGAATGCCCGACAAAAAGTATATAGCTGAAATTTAAAATAATTTTGCTTAAGGAATACTATAACAAATAATAGTGATTAATGTCATAACTTATTGTTTCATAAATTTATCAAGGCACTAAAATAGGTATCCACACCGCAGACCATAATAATTATATTTTATTATTTCTCAATGCGATTGTATTCTTGTTTTTGTACTCGTAAATATGTAATTTTTTTATTCGATAGCATATGACACCAAGGTGTTACTACATAATTTTTATTAACATTAATATTTAGTAATTATTTAGAAAATTCAACGAATTATTCCATAATTGTATGTAGCTGTGGAAATGTAAGATTACTTCGTATTCACAGACAGTTGGATAAAATAGTTCTACTTAAATTCGGTTATATGTTTGCACGAAAGTAGAATTATTTGCTTCGTAGCTCACTAGCAGCTTTAGTACAAAAATGTTCCCATACTATATCTATACTAATATTATAAAGCTGAAGAGTTTGTTTGTTTGTTTGAACGCGCTAATCGGGATTACTGGTTCGAATTGAAAACTTCGTTTTGTGTTAAACAGTTTATTTATTAAGGAAGACTATAGGCTATATTACATCATGCTACAACTCATAGGAGCAAAGCAGTAGCCATAAACGCGAGTGAAACCGCAAGGGATAGCTAGTCTAATATATAAACATTTGTTTGTTCGTATTTTATGCACGGTCATAACGTTTGTCCGATTGCAATATATTTCAATTTATTTTATATGATTGTTAAAGGCACGGGTGTATCTATATCAAAAGTGTACAAAAATAATTTGACACAGATTATCCGACTAATTCATCTAGGGTGATAAGTATAAGTAAGTCGTATACTAAGGGGAGGGGGGAGGATCCGGACCCCCTAAACCCCTCTTCTTGTATACGCCCATGGTTTTTGGGACAGCACTATTAACTCATAGTAGATGCGCGAGTCTTGGTAGTCTAGGGAGCGAAGACGCGGGAAAAATCTTGGTACTTATAGAGGAACTGTAGTCTGAATAAAATCTTTAAATCCGCTTGAAAGTAGAAAGTGCAGCAACAGCATGGAGGCGTGGACGCGCGATGGCGGTGTCTACACAACTAAACGAAGTTTGACACAATGCGGATGTGGTAATGTAACCTTAAAGTGCGATTTTAGCATTCTTGCGAAGATATTGTCATCATTTATTGATGGCATGAAAGTTTTATAAGGCGAGAATTACACATACAAGGTTTGGTCTTAGACTTTCATAAAGATTTTTATAAGTTGTTTGACGTTGCTCTAAAATTAGAAGAATTTACCGTCAGTATCTGATCTTGACACTCTCACAGCTTTCGTAAGGTTACCTAGGTATCTGTTACCAGGTTACAAAGATATTAATACAGGTTACGAGAGAACTTATAAATGTAATTCCCGCCTAAAGTTTAGAACCGTAAGAACAAATCGTGATTTTTACTTAATGTATTTTTGAAAACAATATAATAGCTTTATTTTTTATTTATTTAGTACATGGGCGGGCAAACTCACTTTGCGTTTTTGTTTATTTTCGTAAAATTGTGTTTTGATTACAATATGATAATCTAAATTATAGGGTATTGATACACTCTGTAAGCTGTATACAATCTTGCCTGGTCAATTTATAATAATAATATAGAAAATTAAGTAAAATATATTCCTTGGCATTAAAATGTCGTTATCAATCAATTTAATGTCATAAACGTTGAACGATATGATGAATTACAAATCATACGAATAGTTTATAATATCAATTGTCTCTTGTTTTGCTTTACATGTACTATGATTGGAACAACAATGCTGCAATAGCAGGCATCAAGCAAAATTCAAAGCATGAAGACCCGGCCCTGTTTGCGTCTTGCTGGCGTGTAGCTCTTTGTCCTCGTTGGCGCGTCTTTTCATTGTTTTCATCAAAGGTGTCTCTAGCTAAAGATAAATGCCACGGACTCGTGATGCTCGCTCTTTAGTCTTGCTTTTACATTTCGTGCATAAATTTCTAGTGTTTTTCTCGCAAAGCATTTGTAGACGGGTCATGTAATCAAACGGAGGCGTTTTGTGAAAGCGTGGAGAGGATTGACCTCAAAATGTTTCTTACTTCAGCTAGCATATTTTTTTTATATTTAAGAAACTAAGCTCAAGAGGTTTTCCTTTTCATATATTTCATCAGATTTTAATATTATTTTAATTTCAAAACGTGTTGAAGTCTTTTTCGAGTTCGACTATAATATAATACGTAATACAACATTCATTAGAAAATCACGAACGAAAATATTCATGTTTCATTAAGTACCCTGGTAACTACGGCATTACGTTTATGTAAGGCAGCGATTAATGGATAAAATCAGTAGAGAAACAACGAATCATATATAGGAATTCTAAAAATAAAATATATTATTATATCTTTATTTTTTTTTATATTTTTAAATAAGTTTTTTTTTAATAAATTAAAGTTTTACAGTTAAGATGTTATTAAGTATGTATGATTATTCAAATCTCTTTTTTATTAAAGGTTCAACAACGTGATTGTTTTAAAATTTGGTCATGGTAAAGTTTTTTTTAACTAGTGTCACGAACGCTAATCCGGAAAAACCGAGTAAAGATAAAAAAATCAAGTATCCAAATCGTATAAGGAAAATATTTTCTTTCTATAAATGTTCTGATTTTGAAATAATTGTTTTGTCAACTATATGGGCCATCAAATCGATATATTATCAACTTAATTTATCATGATAAAACACCGGATTAGCATATGTGCATATCAAAATATGTAAAAATACTAAACTAAATATAACGGATGATTTAATAATCTCTAGATTTATATCTATTAATGAATGATGCATTCGTTATATTTAGGAAAGTACAGTATTTTTAGCATGATAGGCAGGGGCGTAACTATAGAGTGGCAGGGCTGTCAAATAGCCACAGGCCCTGGACCCGAAAGGGCCCCGGTTTAAGAATTTTATTAATTAAAATCTTATTAAAAGTAAATTGTTATTTCATTATAAATTTGTATAAACTGTGGTTCGTTGAAATTAAGTTATAACGTGAAGATTTTTACTTGGAGGCCCCACCCAAAGAATTTTCCACGGACCTCAGATGGTATAGTTATGCCTCTGACGATAGGTATTGAATGAAATCTTACAATATCCATGTCTTATTTTCTTTTCCATAATATATAACATAGTAAAAGTAAAGTAACAGCCTGTTAATATCACACTTTTGGGCAAAGGCCTCCTCCCCTATTAAGGAAAAGGTTTAGAGCTTAATTCACCACGTTGCTCCACTGCGGGATTTCTCCCGGTCCATGCAGGTTTCCTCACGATGTTTTTGTCCTTTACTGCCGAGCTGGAGATGAATTTAAACACTAATTTAGCACTTGAAGAAACAGTGGTGCTAGCCGGGGTTTGAATCCGCGATCATCGGTTGAGATCGACGTGTTCTAACCACTAGGCCATCTCGGCTCATATATTTATAATATACGTAAATATAATAGCGCCATAATAGATTCGACCCAAATATCGAACTTGATTATAATTTGCTAATTTATACCTAAAACCAATCTTGTAAATCAACTATCAGATCAGTATTAATAAAACTTAAATTACATTTATACTAAGTTATATTCTCGTAATTCACATAAAACAACTATGTAACCTGGTAACAATTACCTAAATAACCTTACAAAAGTTCATGCTGTCAAAAATAAAGTTACTGACTGTAAATTATTTTGGGTATAAAATAATGACAAATAACTTATTTAAATGAGATGAAATCTGAATGAATGAAGGTCTGAGAGCAAAACTTATAAGTTAATTCTCGCCTTATACAAATATTAAATTACTAAGTTTTAGTCGTTTATTTATAAATATGTCTAGGTTGAATTGTCTTAAGTCAGTTGGTAGTTTCAGTTTAAATTACAAATAATATGCGACAAAAATGCCACCCATAGTTAGTGAGAAGGATCAACATTCGAGGACATATTTATGATGGACCTATACATATAAAATCACTTGTCCTGACTGATAGGCTGATTCTTCAACGCAGTAGGTTCCTGTAAGTGAGAGTGTAAGCATCCACTGAAAAGGATGTTTCGATATTCCACTCCTAAAAGGGTTAAAAAGGGTAACAACATCTGTATGGAAAATCTTGTTCCGTGGTCGCATTAACTTAAAAATTTAACACACACACTTCTGGATGATAGTAATGAAATGTTAAACATGAAACGCACGAATATTATCCCCTGTTGGACTGCAAATGGTTGGAGGTTGAAGCTGGTATGGAGAATTTTTTTTTTGATTATCCTTTAACTTAGCATAATTTTTCCTTAGGGTAAATAACTAAATATGTGTATAAAAAAATTCCAAAATAACATTTCAAAATAAAAAAAACCTCATAGATGTGCTAGAGGGTATTAAAGTCTGGAACGAAAAAAATCCGCTTGTAGATCTATTTACCTGAAATCTTAAATTATTATTTTATTTTCATTTTTAAATCATTCAACAAAGAGTTTTTTGATATTGCACCTTAAAAAGGGTATAAAGGGTTCCCCCCTATACGTCTGTATGGGCATTTACTGAAAACTCTATACATATACTTTTGATGCCAATAATGAATTGTAAAACACAAAATGCAGTATTTTATCGGTTTTTTTAATCGAATTCCAAAATATACGCGGGCAAAGCTGCGAGAAACTGCTAGAGTCTCCTAAATTTTAATAACTAATTCTATGAATCAAATTAAAAGAATATAGGAGTAAATGTGTTTCCTTGACTTGCGCTAGTAACATCGACACTATATTTTGATGTTATATTTGAATATATAGTAAGGCACATTAGTAATTACGTTATACTATCACAATCACAAAATGCTACAATTTGTCTATCTGTCTCTAATTTTTGTACTAAACTGCTACTTTTAACTGTTGAAATGAGATGATTCCGTTTAGCTACCCCAAAGTATCGACCCTAAGGGGGATAATCGGCATCGCGGAATTCATATATTCATTTTCTTCCGATTATTCCCCTTGACTATGTACGTATAACACGATCGATTTAATTATTTAAATTTGTGTAATATGAATTTTGTTTAAGCTCGTTATTAAAATTATTTTTGTTTATTATACTTAACCAAATTCTAAAAACATTTATTTAATACCTCAATATACCCTGAGGTGGAGAATCAGAAGATCAATAAGAATGAAATTTTCCAGGCCGGTGTGGTCAAATGGACAGGTGACTCCGATTATCCCCCTTAGGGTGAACTTTGGGGTGGCTAAACAGAATCATCCTCGAAATTTATTATGTATTATAATAGCAAGTTTATCTTTTATTGGTCCTCTGCTTTTTCATTTTTCACGATGGGTGAACAAATGTTCATGTCTCAAAATAATAATTAATGTTAAGGGAATTTACAATGTTCATCTATATGTGGGAGAAGGAGACAGAAATAAAATTAAATTAAATAATTGATAAATATATATAATCATCATATCTCATTCTGGTTTTTAACAAAAGTATAAATTAACTATAAGTCTTGCTTCTCTAAACATGAAATGTAAATAAGCCATAATTACAGTAAACAAACAATAATAGCATAATAGCAACAATAATCGAACAAAAGCTTTCTCACCATTTTTTATAACTGATTACAGTTCAGAGCACCTCCGTGCCGTGTCACGATTCGACAACTTCTGATCTGTTGACATCTACCGTACCGAATATAAAGGCTCGCTTGGCAGAGGTGGGGGCGTGCGAGTCAAATGCACTACTTAACAAAATGTTTGTTTTGAATAAGAACGTATTAAAACTAATTAATTTATTACCTCCCACATACATATATTGATTTTATAAAGAAGTAAAGTTGGTTTGTAAGTTTATATCTCTGAATCTTAATCCGTTTTGAAAAATTCTTTCTGCGTTAAAAAGTCCAATGAGGAAGGTTATAGGCTTTACTACATCATGCTCTGACTCATAGGAGCAAAGCAGTAACCATAAACGATATGGTGTTGCTTGGTCCAACGGCTGGTACAATCAGAAAATTGATAGGCATATGCGAAAAGTACGCAGCCAAACATGGTCTTGTATACAATTGTAAAAAAAGTGAGTTAGTGGTCATTAAGGCCCCGGGAAGAAAGATTGATTACAATCCATTTATCCTTTTGAATGAAACTCCACTCAAGAGAGTTAAAACATTCAAGTACTTAGGCCATTATGTAACCGAGGACCTTAAGGACCTGAGTGACATTGAACGTGAACGCAGAGCCTTGGCTGCCAGATGCAACATGTTAGCTCACAGGTTTGCGCGTTGCAGTATTGATGTTAAAATAATATTGTTCAAAGCATACTGCCAAACATTTTATACCAGCTCCTTGTGGACCAACTATACGCAGAAGGCAATCAATACCCTGCGAATTCAATACAATAACGGTTTCAGGTTACTTCTAGGACTGCCAAAATATTGCAGTGCATCGAATATGTTTGCACAAGCAAGAGTTAATGACTTTTACGCAGTGCACAGAAAAAAGACTGCTTCACTGCTTGCCAGAATAAGAACAAGTTCTAATAGTATCCTGAAAACGTTAGCAGATAAGTGGGATTCGAAAATGTTAAGCCATTTCATAAAACTGCTTCTTATAAATAATAATTGATTTTGTAGGTACTCGAAATTATGAAATGAGTATGTATTTAAAATTAAAATTTATTAGTAACTATAATATTATTCGATTGAAATTATAATGACAGACACGTTGGCGCAGTGGTCACTGCAACTGACTCAAGTGCTAACGGTCGCGGGTTCGATCCCCGCTCACGGCAAACGTCTGTATCGGCCATACGGATGTTTGTCGTGGTCTGGGTGTTTGTGTTAGTGTTGTGAGTGTTTCCGGACCCCCGACACAAGATCACGCGATCTTAATGGGGGCCGTTGAGTGTGATGCGTTTATTTATTTATTATTTATTTATATAATCATTTAATTCAACAAGAATAGTTGAATTATTAGATTGTGTTTAATTTTTAATTGAAATGAATTAATAATAAATTATAAATAACAATTTAAAAATTAGTAAATTATATTACAAGGATTTTGATTGAAGTATGTAATTAATATGTATTATAAATTAAAAATTTAAATTTTACCTTTATATGAATTGAATTTTAGCAATTATATAACAACAATTAAATTAAATAACATTAATGTAATTTTAATTATTTATTAATTAGATAACATTTTAATTGTAATTGTAATTAATTAAGTAATGATAAATGGAGCTGTTACTAACATAGGAATAAGGAAACCATTACTAAAACAATGGGTCAAAGATGCCTAAATAAATAAATTTATTATGATTATTATTATTATAAAGGCTAATGAAACCACGGGGGTCTGCTAGTCATAAATATTATGAATTCACAGACAATCTTAAATCACAATAATGTATTAATTTATCATTTTACGTCACTCTTTCTTGTGATAATTTCATTATCGTTTAATTGGTGGAAATTTTTTGTATAAATACTAATTAATATTCATCACTATTGAGAAGGTGTACGACCAATTTCTGAGAATGAAGGCGGTGTTGTGTTTGTGTTTAGCTGGTGCGTATTTTTATTACTTCTAATTATTAGGTCTTTCCTCTTTCAAGATAAATTTAATGTCAGAGGCGAATACTCGTGCTGCCAGTACATTAAATTATTGTTAGTAGGAAATGCCTTCTTACAGTTGTTTTATGATTTTTGTATTGAAACAATTTTTAACTGTAAAATAGGGTACTTTTGATAACAATACTTTATCATAACTCTGCTTTTACGTTGTTTTTTGTGGGAATTTAGTCCATAAATTTTTAAAATAAAAATAAAAGGATATATACCCAGGTATCATATACCCAAAAAGATATTATTTTTCTTTAAATTTACATTTTTTTTTAAATAGAAAATATCAGAAAAAAACCCAAATTGTATCACGTTATTGAGCCGAGATAGTTTAGCTGTAAGAACACGTCGATCTCAACCGATGATCGCGGGTTCAAATCCCGGCTTGCACCGCTGACTTTTCAAGTGTTAAATTTCTGTTTAAATTCATATCAAGCTTGACGGCGAAGGAAAAAATCGTGAGAAAACCTGCACGGACCGGGAGAAATCCTGATATTTCTACCTGACATCTCTAAGGCCTTTGCCCAGCTGTGGGACATTTACAGGCGATAACTTTACTTTTTTACTTTTGTATCACGTTAACGTCTGCAAATAGAAAATTATACTACATCTGAATAATTATAACTTATTATTTTTCAGTTTATTTAGCAGCAGCTGTACCTTTGGAAAATGGGGAGAGCGAATATACGAATTTCGACGAATTTCCCTATGACGATGGCGTTATGGACATAGACGATTCAGACGACATTGCTAGAAACCCCGCTAACAACCGATACCTTCTTTACACAAGGTAAAGGGAATTTTTTTATATTTTTCAAATATCATTTACTAGCTACCTTTATGTTTACAGCTGCGCTTCTATGAGTTTTAGCGTGATGTAATATAGCCTATAACTTTAATCAAAATCTACTTATATAACCAATGCAAAAAAAAATCAAATCGGCGTGGTAATTTATGAGCTAATTTAATTCAAACAAACTAACAATCAAATGTTTTCTCTTTACAATATTAGTTTAGATAATGTTTTTTTCATTATTTTAACAAATGCACAATTGTAAAATTGACGATATATAATAATATGACTTTATCAAATTGATCCAATGATAAAATCGGAATGTGAATTGTGATTAGTGTGTTTTTTAGTTTTTAAGATTTCGTTGTCAACACAAACCCTTAAAGTTTCGCCATGTTCGTTTGTCTGTTCGCGGCGCAGATCATAAAAATAGACATATTAATTATGTTCATGAAGTGAGAAAATCATATCTAAAAAATTAGTGTACCAAGTAAGAAGAAAAAATTTCGTCCAAATTTTACTTTGATACTATTATCAAAGTAGAATTTGGCCGAAATTTTAACAACTATTTGTAAGTGGTGTAAGATCGGTAGTAAATAAAAACGTATATATTTATGACAGTGTATATCATATACGCACTATATATATATATATATATATATATATATATATATATATATATATATATATACTAGTGGGCAACTAAGGAACCGTACATTGTACACACGTATTTAATCGGTTTTTAATTATTCTCTTTCTAGGAGAAATCCTTCGGTATCTCAGACACTCCAAATTAACAACCAAAATAGCATTACATCATCTAGATTTGACGCTAAAAAGCCAACTATTGTTATTGTTCACGGCTGGTTAAGCAATCAACACACAAATATTAATTTGGCTCTCCGTGATGGTAAGTTCATTAATCATGTCATCAAATAATATCGTAAAAGACGATTTATTCTCTTTACTAACTGGTGATAAACAATAATGTAATGTCAAGGCACATGGACTTCAAATATATTTGTTAAGAATAGTCTTAACAAATATGTTTGAAGAAGTATATATCCATTTTTTGATTTCTTTTTTGAAAAAAGTATAACAAATTAATACAGAATTATATATTTAATATATTATCTAACAAAAAGATTTTTAAATATTTAAGATTATTGTATAAATTGCAATTTATGGAACGTACTTGTAAATTTAAACAATTAATTAAAAACTTTTTTCCGTCCTTATTTAGTTTATATGGCTTGAACTTTTTCAATAATGTAAAAAAGGTGATGAAGAATTAAAATACATCAATATCTCTGAATAAGACTTATTATGGGTTGACACACTATTGCTTATCAGCATCCATATTATCAAATAGTGATATACCGCATGTTTATCATATATTTAACATTCATGTTCTAACTTTGATAAGTTAAGAAACAGAAACTGCATACAAATCAGTTTTAATATTTAATATATTATACCTTATAGATATTCAATATGATTAACATTGATAAAAACTGTATGATATAATATATTTTCAGTATTCCTTCGTAAAAGTGACGTAAACGTCATTGTTATGGACTGGAGAAGACTCGCTATATCTGATTATGTTACTGCTGTCGCCGGAGTGCCTGCAGTTGGTCGTGGATTAGGACAGTTCCTCAGATTCCTCAACAGTGTTACAGGAGCACCCTTCAATACTATGCACCTTGCTGGCTTCAGTTTAGGTGCCCACATTGTAGGTAACGCTGGCAGGGAACTTGGCGGCAGAGTAGCGCGTATTACTGGTAAGTATTACAATACTGGGCTGTCTTATGATTTCCCCCCAGGATAGTCTTATGAATAAAAAAGAGTCCCTAATAGCTAAAATTAAGATATTGGATTTTATTCAATAATTTACATAATAATAATATACAGACCAAAAACACAATTTCTAAAATTTTTACCTGTTTGTCTGTCTGTTTCGGCTAATCTCTCAAAAGGCTGGACCGATTTTGACGATACTGTCACTCACAGATAGCTATTGTAATAAGGAGTAACTTTATGATTTAGAAATATTATTTATGCTAATTAATAAATTAAAAGAGGGCTACGCGAAAACAAAACTGAAACCAATGAAACAGTGAAAATTAACACGGCGTGTAATGAATAAATAAAATCTGATAAATGAATTACTTTTGTAGGTTTGGATCCCGCTGGACCGATGTGGAATCTTAATTCCAATCGTCTCAGAGCTTCCGATGGAGTATATGTTGAAGCTATTCACACGGATGGTGGAACTCTTGGACTCGGAATCGGGTCTGCGGTAGCTGATGTTGATTTCTTCCCCAACGGTGGTACCTCGCAGCCCGGATGCATGACATCCCTGTGTAATCACAATCGTGCGTGGGAGCTCTTTGCTGCAACCGTGACTCATAACCATCTATCGGGACGAAAGTGCACAAGCATGCTTCAAGTATCTACGAATAATTGTCGTGGTGACACTCTCAAGATGGGCAACGACATCTTAAATAAAAGAGGGTATGTATTTTTTACCTGACTGCGCGACGCAAGGAAGAGTGATGTGTTTATCAGTCTATGTATGTATGTTGATTTGTAACATTGTGGCACTATTTAGACCGAACGCGTAGGCCGATTTTAATAAATGATACGTCGTTTGATTCGTCATAATGGCGCGAATGTCAAAGAAAGTATAATAATTGGAATGATTGAATTGAAAAAAAAACAAAGACCGATTATGGACGCCATAATGTAAAAAAGAAAAAAAAATGAAAATCGGCGAATTGTGTTATGTTGGGTATCGTTGAATAGGTATTTAAATATCATTTTTAGATTTTCATCGTCATTTTTTAATCTGAATTTTAATTAATTTTACACGATCTCGAAGGGTTACAATTATTTTTTTGAGCCATGTAATGTTGTTTTTAAAGTTTACAATTATAATAATCATATGTGTAATTTTTTTATGTATTCTACAAAAAACTTTGACGTTTTCACATCTCAAGCGATTTAGATGTGTTTTGTGCGTATTGTTAGAATCCTAAACTCTATACATATAAAATTACTTGTCCTGAATGATTCATCAAGGCAGAGCCTAAACCGCTGGGGTTATGAACTAGAAATTCTGGCTGTAGGTGCCTTTTAGGGTGTAAGCATCCACTAAGAAAGGGTCTTCGATTTTCCAACCCTAAGAAGGTTTAAAGGGGTAAAAACATTTGTATGGAAAATCTTATTCCGTGGTTATATTAACTCAAAATTTAATACACATATTTCTGGATGTTAGTAATGAAATGTGAACAATAAAACGTACGAATATCATCCCCTATTGAACTGCAAGGGGGTGGTGAAGTTTGTATATACAAAATTTTTTTTTGGCCGATTATTCTTAAACTTAGCATAAATATTTCTTAGGGTGTATAAATAAATATCTATATTCCAAATTTAAAAATCATACCTTATAATTGTGCTAGGAGGTATTAAACGCGGGAAACTCCGTGACGAACTGCTAGTTATTATATATTATACAATTATGTTATTTTTTTCTTTCAGATCGGGAATATACAGAGTCAATACACAAAGAAGATACCCCTTCTAAGACGTCATAATATTTCCTAATTTGGTTACAATGAATAATTTCATGAATTTATATTTTTGAAACAGACTTCTTTGGATTAAATTGAAACCAGTATTTGTTTCGAAGTTTTTATTTATGAGTTAACTTATTCGTAATAATTTTCCAGTAGCGTGTAATGCGCAGACTGTTTTCAATATGGTCAAATATGACTACGAGGTTTTAATAATAATTTGAGAATATTAGAGAAGGTAACTTTTACTTATTTATGGTATATACTAGGAGACACCTTTAAGATGGGCTTTTATTTTGGGCCCCAACGGGGGATCTCATTTCAGAGCTGAGATTTAGTACTCGCCCCCTCCATTCTGCAATAGACAATTAAAAAAAAAGCCCACTGCCTTGTAAGAAATCATTATAATTATTATAAAAATCAATTAATTAGGTATGATAGTAACACATTCTATATAAAACAAATACTTTATATAAAGCACTCGTGTTTGAGAACAAAGAGTACAGATGGCAAGACGCTACATGTCATTGGGTTAACTTCGCATGTGTATTTGTAGTTTTAGGACGTTTACATAAGTTTTATAGGTAAAGCGCGCGTGTGACACGTATATATGTAATACGCCGTTGTCGAGATTCTATAAGCGCGGGTGACTACAAATTAGATATGTGTTGGAAATACCCACCGTTTGTAAATGTCCTTATATTTCGATGATAAACAAATAAAAACTATAAAAAAAGTTTCGTAGAATACCCAAATACTTTAAATACATTCAAAATATAGTAAATAAAATTAAATTCAATGCATAAAGCAAGATGGGATAGTACGTTACTGTTAAAGAAAACCTAAGGGCGCATATTTCAAGCAATCCAAAGTATTTATAAACTCGCAATTACGGGCCATACAATATATATGCAGCTATTGGGCTGTTAATCACGTGATGTTTATAGCAACTTTTTAGACCAGCTCTGTTGATACGTGGTTAGATTTTGTACTACCCTTCCCCCCACCTAATATGAGGTGTATTTTTTGTACATACTAACTAACTAGATTTTTTAAAAAAAGCTCATTGTTAAAAACGGGTATAACGGCATTGAATTTAGAAAAATTATGCATCAACTAGCCAGTTAATTATATATTTTAACGGACGCTACGGCTGCATATCATTCAGGAATCTAGTTGAACGGCGCCGTATAGTGAGGAGGTTATGTTGTCAATTGATTAGCTTATTAAGTTGGTTGTGTGCATCAAATACAGCTTACAAAAGTTTCGAAAATAAATACACGTGATAGCCTATTAAACCCCCCGATCCTCCTTGTGATATATAGAGATTTTTTCCTAGACCCCTTCCTCCCCCCTTTGAGCATCACGTGATTAATAGCCCCTATGATATCTGTCAACTAAAAGGCAACACATTTATAAGTTTTACTGTCAGACTTTCATACAGACTTACATAAGTTATTTCTCATTGCTTTACACCTAAATGACTGTCAGTAGATTATATTTGATTTTGTCAGCTTTCGTAACTACTTACGCCGTAAGCATGCGTTACTAGGTTACAGATTTATTTTAGTTGAGTTTGTTGTAAAATTTACAAATGTTATATTCGCCTATTATAAATTTTTTACAGCTTTGATACTGTAAAATGGCAGATAATTTTGTGAAATTTGTGACTCTATATGGTAGCACACAGAGAATTCTCTTTCATTTCTGTGATTAATAAAATCTTATTCAAATTAAATAATAATACTAATCATATTATCATCACATAGTAATGAACCACGTAAAACACTAATTAATTATTTATTGACAATCTTATCTGTTATTAAAATTCTTTTAAGAAACTAAACAACAACTTAGTTACCCAGATAAGATGGATAGTTTTATTCTTCTTATCTAATTTTTGTATGTCTCGTTTTTTATAAAATTAGCTGACTAACGAGTAGGTGGAATACCTGATGTTAAGTGATCAGCGCCGCCTATGAATATTTGCAGCTTCAGAGGAGCAATAAATGCATTGCTAACTTAAAACGGAATTCGGATTGAAAGGGAATAGGAAGTATAGAAAGAAACAAGATTTTGAGTCTTCAGACTCCCTGAAAATGAAAGTGACAGCTAGTGGATATTACAAAATATTTGTTTTTAGTTGGGAATTTATGAAGTGGACAAAGGTTTACATTCCATAAAATTCTCTTAAATAGAAATTGAAAAATAATTATTAATTTAATATTTAGTAAGTAGATCTGATTAGGACAGGAATGAAGAAATATGAATCCATCTCGGATTAGGTTTCTGACTCACTCATTTGTCGCAAAATAAAGGTATATTAGTTACTTCACGTTGATCTTCTGTGAGAGTAAGGTACTGCCCCGGTCGAGCCAGACCGTAGACTACAGCTATGCTCTGCCTCGGTAATCATTTCTCATCTCTTTTACTGTGTTCTGAGCAGCGTAATACAGGTGTTCGAATCGACCATTTAAGCTTGGAACAGTCATCTTGAAATTCGACACTTATCTACGAAAATTATTACGATGAATGTTGTAGTGTATGCATTCAGATATTACTGTATAATTTGCTAAAAAAAAGTATGACAAAGTCGTATTTTATTTAAGATTTGCCAGGGGTGAACCCTATCTGGGTTCTCCTCCGACAATACCTGTTTCGGGTAGTGAGAACTTAAGAACCCTATGCCCCCTTGATAACTTATCAACAAGTTATCACCAAGGCTCATACCATTAAGCTAATATTTCCATACCACGGCAATCGTTATGAAAAATCAAAAATATCAATTTATCTATACGTCATTAATTTATTGTGATAATTTTAATATCGTCAAATAAATAAAAATGTAGATACTAATTAAAAATCATTGTTATTATTCATTAGTAGTGAGATGTGCGTCGAAATTCTAAGGATGAAGGCGGTGTTCTGTTTATGTTTAGCTGGTAAGTATTATAAAATAAATGAACGAAGAAATAAATACTAGTAGATCTCATCTGTTTGTTGTTATTTTTAGTATTTTTACGTATTTTTTGTAGATAATTATTGATATTATAATTATTCTTCATTAAAACATCATCATCATAGCGATACAAAGGTTTTAATTTTTAACCTTAAGTCGGTTAAAAAAGAACTACAATTGTATACTAACGAAACCACATTTAAATAAGCTGATGTCTGTGTATCTATCAACAAAATGTTACAACTATGTAACGTTCATACTATTTGACATTAAAATCTGAGCCAACTTTGACAAACAAGGTAATTACGGGTGAGCTACCCCTATCGTAACATTTTGACAGTTGATTTCTGATTTTATATTGATACTGTTAAAATCAACTGACGAAATATGCCGTGTTGTGATACAAATGATGAAACTCAACGTAATAACTCACCTGCTCGTCAATTAATTCGTTGGTCCAAAGATATCGCCTGTCATATTCACTCACTAGAGGGTTGCTGTTGTTTGGGTGTCAAAATTCAAGAGTAATATAAAACTAAATAATATAATCAGTGACAAATTTTAAATGATTCTTTCTAATTTTAAGAAATGTGACTTCGCAAATAGATCGCCACTTAGTGTCAGCTATTGTTGAGGAACAAAACACTGACGCTAATTTTCAGATAATCACAGTAGTATATAGTCTTATTTAATGCAAATTCAGTATTGGATCTAATTATGTTTCAGTTTACTTAGTCACTGCTGCACCGTTGGAGAATGCTGATGATGAATATCTACGCTTCGTCGAATATTCCGATGATGATGGCGTTATGCAATCACTAGATTTGGAGAACCAATCTGAATTTAACGCATTAGAAGACGTTTATAGAAACCCTGCTGACGATAACCGATACCTTCTTTATACTAGGTAGGATTTGTATTTTAATGAGACGAAAAATGAGTTATATGCAATTTTAAAATTATTTTAAAACGCTTTTATTAGTAATCATTTTAATCTGTAAGTACATAATGTACATATCTTAACAAATATTGGAAATCGAATTTCATCAACTTTTTTTGTCTAATCGATTTGAAATTTTGTAACATGTACGTAATATCGATAACAAAACAATAATATAGTTGTATAGGATAGCTGATCTGATGATAGAACCAGGAAGTGGAACATGAATTTAAATGGATGTAGTTTTTACTCGATATAACCAATTAAGTAATTTAAATAGTATATCTGATGACGTATGTAATTGTTAAGATGATACTCTCAGGATTATATTATCGGTAACTGATTATTTATTGGTATTATAAGATATAATTATTGTTTTTTCAATTATTTTATTTTTAGGAAAAATTCTATGGTATCCCAGACACTCCGAATCGATAACGTCAACAGTATACGTTTGTCATTATTCGACGCTAAGAAGCCCACCGTTGTCCTTGTTCATGGCTGGTTAGGCCAGCAACACACTGATTTTAATTTGGCTCTCACTGATAGTAAGTGCTAAGATTAATCAAAGTCATATTATCAAAGAGGTCCTTCTTTTATTTATTCGCTTGTAATTATTATACTTCCGAAATATAAAATTCAAGAAGCAATAAATCATGAAACACTGTATGTTCACTCTCGAATCCTTAACTTGTTTTAACTTTGTTAAGTATTGAGGTAAAATTAAAAAGACAGACAATTCACGGTTCATATTTATGATATTATAACACACATTCATTAATATCTAGATCAACTGTAATAAATAATTCATATTTTCAGCATTCCTTCGTAAAAGTGACGTAAACGTAATTGCTATGGAATGGAGAAGACTTGCTATATCTGATTATTTTACTGCGGTCGCCGGTGTACCTGCAGTTGGTCGTGGATTAGGACAGTTTCTCAGATTTCTCAACAGTGTTACAGGGGCACCTTTCAATACTATGCACCTTATTGGCTTTAGTTTAGGAGCCCACGTAGTTGGTAATGCTGGCAGAGAACTTGACGGCAAAGTAGCACGTATTACTGGTAAGTATTGTACGGAAGCCTAGTGACGGTGAAAAGATTCAACACCAAGATTAATTACGTATTAAATCAATTCTTTTTGTAGGTTTAGATCCCGCTGGACCAATGTGGAATCTTAATTCTAATCGTCTCAAACCTTCCGATGGAGTATATGTGGAAGCTATTCACACTGATGGTGGACCTCTTGGACTCGGAATTGGGTCTGCGATAGCTGATGCTGACTTTTTCCCTAATGGCGGTAACTCTCAACCGGGTTGTATAACATCCGTCTGTAATCACATCCGTGCGTGGGAGTTCTTTGCTGCAAGCGTGACTTATAACCATCTTGTGGGTAGAAAATGTTCCAATATGCTTCAAGTATCTTTGAATAGATGTCGTGGTGAAGTTTTCAATATGGGCAATAGTGACCTAAATAAAAAAGGGTATGTATATAAGTAATTATAATCAAGTTTCATTTAAATTATATGAAAATAATTTGCTAAGTTCCGTTGCTTTTATCACTAGCTATATTTGTTTTATTTGAATAACGATTAATTACACTGGTACATATAGCTAATTTTACAACGAAGCTTGGATTGACAAGTATTTTATAATTAGAGTACCTAATTTCGTCTGTTGGTTTAAACCGTCAGAGCAGTTTTAATATCTTAACTTATCCCGTGATGTATGCTAGGAGAAAGAATATTATATTTCTCGCTAAAATATTATAAAATAATTATGCTAACTTTTTTTTCTTTCAGATCGGGAATATACAGAGTAAATACACAAAGACAATACCCTTACTAAACTGTCACAATATATTTATTATTTATTATTTACAATAAAAGTTTCATGATTATATTTGTTTTTAAGAAATATTTTTATGAATTTAATTAAAACCAGCATTTGTTTCTATGTTTTTATTTTACTTATTCGTAATGATTCTCCGATGGTGTGTAGACAGTTTTCAATATGGTAAAATATGACCACGAGGTGCTGATGATCTGTAAGCATTGGAAAAGTATGATATTATATATGAGTGAACCTGTGTATGAAAACATTTTTCCGCGGCTTCGTTCGCATCAAATTACATTTTACCAAACAACTCCCGTTTCACCCTTTTCAGGGTTAAATTTTTAAGTTGTAGTTTGAAGGGAACGCTTAGATCATAATAAATATTTTTGTAACATATTTCATCTTAATCGATTCAGAGGTGCATAAAGCTCAGTCAATCAGTTATGGACTACGGTTACCATATATGATTTTTATCCAAAAGTAAGATACATTTTGAAGTCTTAATCATATAAAACACTAATTTTTCCCCGCGATTTAATTCATGTTTTACAAAATAGCCTAAAGTATTAAAAAGTAGGTATGATAAAAAATATTAGTATACGCGATTCAAATTCGTTTACAATAGTTTTATTTCAATATGTAGTAATCGCGAAAACCTATGAAAATTACTAAAGACATCCTTATAGGTTTGGTGCATAGTAACTTTTTATTTAAAACACATATTACAAGTACCTAGTTTAATTACAAAAATACAAGGAAAACATCACTAATCCATTTATCAAAATCAATATAATGTTATCATATTAGTCATGTTATCGTCACTGTAATTTATTTGTATTTTACAATATTATAGTAATACAATATTAATATTATAGCCAGGCGTGCGAGCTTATCCAGTCAGTTATTGCAGTGGAGTTACGCTTTGTGTGACTGTATTATACGAGTTACTGATATATGCGAGTCAGATGGTAGCTTGCATTATAGTTAGTGCAACATTTTTTGTTTTAACTCGCCACTAGCCTTGCCCACGTCATAAGAAGCCGGTAGCTCACACTTGTGTGGCGGGGTGAGACATGTCGAGTTACTGCTATGCGAGTGCACGATAACCGTAGCTGTCTACTGCCTAGTCAGCAGCTCGTGCTGTGTAACCTCACCTTTACGTACCTTAGTAAAACTTTCATATGATATTACTGAAAATTTGTAAGCAGTCAACTTTTGTGGTTTATTGGATCTGAAAATGTAATGTTCATAAAAATTTATAATATGTACATATATAATTATACGATGCATTAAAATTTTAATAACGGGTAACTGACTAAGGCGTTGCGCAAACGTAGACAATTTTTTGTTTCTTATTGCATAAACCGAACACTTTTTGATCGGCAATCTGTTTGTGTCAAGTGGAACAATAGTGGTTTCGTCTACGTTGGGTGTAGTTGATTTTATATTGATAATAATTATTGAAAATGTATTGTGATTTCTAAATATTTTATATAATTTGCGCAAGTTAATACTCTAATGGTTTTACCATTTCTTAAACTCACCGAAGCATCAATAGCAAGATGGTCTTCTTAGATTTACTATCCATGTTATACCATTTACACGAAAATGCCGCTTCACCGATTTTTCTACTCTGCATAAATACAATTAGGTAGGTAGGTATTACATAAGTATACATAATATGACATTGTGTTGTCATATTATAATATTCACATAATGAAATCTCACTAGATAACTGTGACTTTATTGGTGTTAAAATTTTGCTTATATTAATAAAAAATCGACTATTCAAATTCGATTAAAAAAATAAAACTATACCTCTCGAATCAAATTTTCACCGAATACACTTATCATCAAAATCTGAACGAAGACAGACATCAAAAATAACACAACGCCGGGAATTTGTGCCCACTGCCCTATCTGTAATCAATTATTATAATATTTACAAAGAATGTTACATTCTATCTACAATAATTTACTAACGCAACAACATGATAAATAAAAATAGAAACTAAAGAAAGTCAGTATTTAATGCCGTGTGCAGTTGCAAGTGATTGATGACAAGACGCGACGTGTAATTTGGTTTAAAGTTATTTGGATGCTGAAATGCAATACTGTGTCAAGCCACACGAACTTCATTTTGAGAAAATGGCGTCTAAAGATTTCGAACCCATTCTTAACACATCTGTTTGAAGAAACATATATCCATCTTTTCTTTTCTATCTTGATAAAAAGTATAATTAATTTATAGCAGATAGGCTAATAAAGATTTGAATTTAATAATATGTTTTTCAAATATATTAAATTATTGCATAATCCAAAATATGGAACTTACTTCAATATTCTAAGCATATGATTAAGAAACTTTTTTCCGTACTTATTTAGTTCAAATGACTTGAATTTTTTTTGTATAATGTTAAATACGAAATGCACTATCAGAATACATCAATATCTCTAAATTTCACTTTTTGTGGGTTGACACATTATTGCTTATCAGCATCCATTTATGGTAATATCCAACAATCGAGCAGGTGGGTCAAGCAATGTAGTTATCATGGGCACAAATGCATTGCACAGATAAATAATAATAATGGTTAGACGGGAATAGTAAGTAATGGAAGGCGTTGTATGGGACAATAGTCTTTCCTATCCTTCACTCGCTATACGAAACGCAGAGAGCTATATTAACTATCTTTGCCGATTTTCTAAAAGCATTGCCCCAGTTGACCCAGCTCTTATAGTAGTACTTATTGTAGTTTTTATACATCTGTGCTGTATTAAATAAATCAAGCCATCATTTTTCGACTCGTTAGTTGTAGAATCGCATTTGTGTCACGTACTCGTATACGTCGATGTCAGAACTACATTAAAAATCGATCGGTTTATAAAACACCTTTATATTTAGCTGCCAAACATAAACATAATAAAGAACATTTCGCAGAATATACAAATGCTTAAAATAAAATATAAATGAGGTTACATAAAAAAGAAAGGTCGGAGAATACATTACCGTTAAAGAAAACCCAAGAGCGCATATTTCAAGTGACCCCACCAAAACATTAAATAAATTAGGTGCACGAAAAATTTCTTCTAGATCTTGTGATAGCCTGCAATACGAAAAAGCACGTATTTAAAACGGTAAAAAAACTATTATGTAAAATCTCCTTACTTTTGTAAATATTTTATAACGTCCGCCATTTTGTAAAATTGGTTGCTTCACAAAATGGCGACCAGCAGCAAATTGTGATCAATATCATCTCATTGAAATCAAATAATTATTCTCTAGGTAATATTATATATAGACATAATAACATTATATTATCTTATCTTTACACAATAATAAGTCATGTAAAGCAATGATTATTTATTTTGTATTTGCAATATTATCCGTTAGGTATAATGCTTATATGACAAATTAAAAGATAAATTACACAGATAAGAGGGATAAATGATTGTTATTTTATAGATAGCGAAACAAAAGTATTTTAAACAGCTTAATTCTTTGTTAATTTCAGTGACCACAATGTGAAGTGTCCGAAAATGATATTTCATAGTTATAGAAAAGTATGTTACGTTCATACAATTTGGCGTTAAAATCTTTTTAAAAACGCATTTTGACTAGCTCAATTGACTTATTGACCTATCATACTCGCCTGTCACACTCAGTCGCTAACCGGGGCTTAGACAACTTTATCCAAAGTCGTCGGAATTCTGGGTGCTAAAATCTACGAGATTATGGCATATCTGGACGCTGATAAGCAATACTATGTCAAGCCACAGGGACTTCATTTTGAGAAAATGCCGTCTAAAGATGTCAAATCTATTCTTAATAAATCTGTTTAAAGAAGTATATCCAACTTTTCTTTTCTATTTTGATAAAAAGTGTAATGAATTTAAAGCAGATTTGTATAATAAGTAGTTTTATCTGATTATAAGTTTTTCAAATATATGAGATTATTGCATAATCCAAAATATTTAACACACTTCAATATTCTGAACATTAGATTAAGATACTTTTTTTCCGTACATATTTAGTTCAGATGAGTGGAAATTTTTTTGAATAATGTTTTAAGCGCAATGACTTTTGACTTGACTTTTTGTGATTATTATTACTACTGTATTACTTATCAGCATATACATCTATCTTATACTTATATAATAGCATTGGTGTGCGATAAATCTCAAGGGGATGATAAAAAAAATCAATATACGCGATTATAATCCGTTTTAAATAGTTATTTTTTTACCAAATGTAGCAATTGCAGAAATCTAAGTAAATACTATTTGACGGATAATTTTATCGCTTTTATCTAGTTTTAGCATAATTCTGACCAAAATTCAAACATATAGCTAAAGAAATTTATCCAATTATATTTAGTGAGGAATACTTATATTAAATTTGCAGTCCCAACTCTATTAAATCCATAGAATTCAAATTTTATAAATAAAGAATTTTCGCGATAATAACGGGAACTACGCACAGTATAGATATAAATGTTTGATCAAATGAAAACAACAAGCGACACAGGTAAAGAACATGCAGGTTCAGAGGAAGTAGACAGCATAAGAGATTCGCTTGTTATCACGATTAATTATATGAAGAAAAACATTATGGGTTCTGAATTCAATTAGTTCAATAACGGAAACAAATGATATTGTACCTTAGAACAAGAATATGGTGCCTATACCTAAAAAATACATTAGGTTAATTAGCCTAGTTCAACGCAGATTGATTATATTCTACTGATTCTGCTCTTAACAGAACGATTCCTTTCAAACATTGTTTATTAACACAAGATTTAAGACTTGTCTGACGTCATAAAATACGATAAGATAACTTACTTTAAAATGTACTGATGTTTCTTAACAATGTCTCTAAGAAGGTGGGTGGTGTTCTCATCCAAACATCGTATTTCATCACTCAATATTGTGAATTGACTACATAAGTAGGATGTCATTATATAGTACAGAGCATCGACTGTTGTAAAATATAAGACGCATATAAAACCTAAAATTTTAACAATAAAGTCATTCGTTATATAATATTTTCCAATATATAGTTTAGTACAATTTGGCACGCGATTCTGTTCAATAAGCGTCACTTACAGAGATTATTCCTCAAAAATGAATCCCTATATTACTGAAAAAGGTTTGATTCTTTATTTATTGCAGTATATAAGCTATTATCGTAAATATTAATACGAACAATGCCGACGATGATTTATTTACATTTACATAATTTACATTATTGTCAGGAAATTGTCTTTTATAATATTGACGACCACTTTATTTGATACTGCTAACTTTTAATCATCTTCCTAATGTGAGAAACCTTTGCACGGGATTTGTTTTAAATGTTATATAAAACAGTTATGTCTATAAGTATAATGAGATGTTTTGAATATCTAAATTTTTTTCTATAGAAAATGGATGGCATAAGAGCAGACGGGACACCTGATATTAAGTGACCAGCATCCATGAACATTTACAGCACCAAATGAACTACAAGTACGTTCGCAGCTCAAAGGAATAAATGATGAAATGGAATAGGAAGTAAGGAAAGAAATTAGGGAGAGAGTTAGGCTTCTTCCCGCAGATCTTCTGTGAGAATGAGGTACTGCCCCGGTTGAGCCACCATGTTTGCAAGCTGTAGGCAGTGGGCTACAGTTAGTCTCTACCTCATTAATATCTATAATGAATTTTATAAACGTAATCTGATAATAACTTAAAGTCCTTACCGCTTATAATCAAGTGAATATATTGATATAACCAGGTGTACCAATAATCCCCTCTAAATGGAACTAGCACGGCGTACGGCAAACTATAATTTATGACACCCTTAGTGAAATAGCTATACGAAATTAATATAAGCGTTGAAAAGTTGTAAACGGCTATCAAAATCGCGTTCAATATGAAGAAATATTTCACTAAATATTTCAGAAACAAATAATCTTTTTTTATTAGTTCCCATTTCTTCGTGTCAGTTTTAATTTCTTTGTACAAACGGTTCAGAGCTGCGGTTAACTCGAAAATATTATGTCTTTTAATTGAAATGAATAGTATCTTGAGGGTTGATAGCAAACCGATACAAGTGCAAGGCGCGAGTTGAGTTAGTTCCAACAGATTTTTCACGGAAAGTTTTGAACAGAAGAATGCAAATTCCGCCAATATAACAGATATTATTATTAACAATGAAACATAATATCTTTTTGTTATTTTTGGTTGATCAAAAGGTATGCCTATGACCCATAGATTAAATTTGATTTGCTTGAATATTTCCTCAAAGTCTGGTATATCCATTTTGAAGCTTGTTACGAAATAAATCACCTTTCTTAACCGTGACGAAAGTTGAACTATATTACGAATAGTGGCAGTTACCTCTATTTATTCTATGAATGTATGTATCTAATGTGATAAGGGTTATCACAATCGTAACTACAATTTATATTTAGATTTTATAAAACATATAAACTCTTAAAATACCTTCTCTGTATATTTGCTAAGTAAGTGTTACTTCTTTTTTGTTTATCGAAGTATTTTTTTTGTATAAACGAGTGATACATTAATTTAATTGGCAATCAACTTATATGCCAATGTTTCGGAGTGACTGTTACAAGTGAGGATTTTTCTCACATTTTCACTTACTTATTTTCCTTATTACAACTAACATAGAATTTCGCTTTAGTTTATTGTCGTCTTTCTATTTCGTAACAATATTATATATAGCGTAAAAAGGAGATAAGTTTTTCCATAAGATATGGCATCTTATGGAAAAACTATTATCATTAATATAAGAGCTTTTTTTCGAAAATGGGAATACTTTGATAAATATTAATAAAAATTATATGATAGATACATAACGAATCAAATAATGTATCACGATGACGTTTTAAATTATTAACAGTATGCATGAAAAGGTCAACTAAGTCTAGTGTAAAACCTGAAGGAAAAACTTAAAATAGTTTTATAATTAGGTCACGAAATTATCTGAATAAGACTTCATTAACAAGACTGAAATAAGTAATTTAAAAATTAAAAATTGAAATAACATTCAATGATATTTTAATGTAAAAATAATAAAATGACTCGTTTTAATTTTATATCGGTATTTAGTATCGCGCGCCATCAAGGAAATTTAATGACGTATTATGTAATTTATCAAAATCGGTGACGCCGTTCAGTAGTTTCGATCGGATATAGGAACAGGATTTAAGTCAAGCCTGCTTTTCGACTTCGTCGCAGTCGCCTAAGAAATTCACAAGTCAAGGAAAGGTCTACATATATTTAAGAATATATACAGATAAATAAGTTAAACTGTACAGCCCTGAGTATTGAGCGTAAAACGGCTCGACATCAATTTTGTATTTTCTTAAAGTGTCAACTCAATATCTAAGGAAATGGAAATTAAGGGGTGTTGAAATATAAGTCATTGTGAATTCTTTTTGATATTGCAACTGAACTGTTTTTGTATTGGTAACAATTTTAATGATTTATTCCCTGATAATAGGTAATAGTTAAGCGAAATTCAATTTTACAAGTTAGTCTTAAACATAGATTTTATGTATGTTTGAACTTTAGATGATTGTTACTAAATTCTAATAAAAATACTTTTATTAACGTTTCACTATATTATATAAAATGAATTGCCAAATGTATGTAAGAGCATCTCTTTTGAATGAAAAAAAAGAGTCAAACAGGTACATCTATTTAGCTAATTCTTTATTGTTTTGATTTGCATGAAAGAAAATATGTAAAAAAATTAAAAAAAATTAGTTAAAAAATTTATTATCTGTCTTATTATTATTAGTACCCCCGTGCAAAGCTTGTAGTTAATAATCTCTTCATCTTCGCAAAATGTATATAAGCAGAAGTAAATTCAATTTTATAATTTACTTGAGAATTATTTAGACAATTATTGGACATTTTAAGCGAATGGGTTTAAAGTTAAAGTGTACTCGGAAAACTTTATCTCTTTATCTGCCAGAAAGAATAGATGGCTGCGCTGGCGAAAGTTGCATATAAAGGAATTCAAAAGAATTCTCTAACACCCGATTTTGTAGAAAATTCTTTGGGAAATAGTTCAGCTAACTCGTGAAAATTTCGAAGAATTGGTCGAGTTTCTTAAAACGAACTGGCAATTATTATAAAGAAATAAAAGTAAACAGCGGATGCACGAAACATAAAATTCAAGTGTAGTGTTACTTGTATACTTATAAAGTTATCAAAATTAAGAAATCGACTTCAAAAAACAAAGATGTTTCTTCATTTGTACCGTATTTTTTTAATGTTTGTTACCTCAGACCTTTGTCATTTCTTAATTGATTTTGAAAATTATTTTTTATTCTAAAGAGTATTTTTTATTCTATAAGACATAAGTCTGGAACATAATTAGTTACCGGTTTTTAATTTCGTTTTTAAATCAAAATATCTAGTTTAAGTATGTCATCCGACCAAATGAAATTGCATATTATGCTTTTGAAATCGGTTTATTTTTTTTTTAATCTTAGTCATTTTTGACAGTAAATTTTAATAAAAACTTATTAACATATTTCACAAGCAGGTAGAACATTTTTATAAAATGTATGGTAAGCATCATTTTTAGAAGAAAAATGTATCTATTATATACAAGTATAAGTATTATAAAGGTTTTTTACAAAAATGTTTAAACAAAGTGTCAACAACACTACTAAAATTGTAAAAACAAAAAAATCGCCTGTTCGTTGGAAATTTACTATTTTTACTGAAAGTACAAATATTTTTAATGTTTTAGTGTGGTGGAGCCTAACTGCAGCCCATTAACTAAAGCTTGTAATTCGGTTGGCTCCATCGCGGCAGAACCTAGCTATCACAGAAATTAGGTGTGAAGCTAATATTTATATAATTAGCTAATATAGTGAGTGAGTGCCTGAATCTTAACTCCCACCCCCATTCCTTTCCTATTTCCCGTACCCTTCATCCCACATTATCCTATTTAAACAGGTACCTCTTTTGTAGTTTTGGTGCTGCAAATGTTCATGAGCTATGGTGATTAGGTGCGCGTTCGCCCACCTTTTTTATAAAAATACCTTGGAAAGTTATGTGCTCTTAAAAAGTATCTTTATCGTCTGTGAATTTGAATAGATTAAATGGGACAAAATATGTAACACGCTTAAAAAAAAAAATATTCAAATTTCAATGTAATTTTTTTTTTAAACAAGATATTTTTATAGAATACCTTTTGTACGCCGTTATTATAAACAGAACTTGCAATATTTTAAACCTAGGCAGTACTTTATATATTCATAAATTACTTTTTTGTATCAACGTATTAGAAAATGAAACAAAATTTTTCGGCGGAATACCTATTATACCCTAAAACATTATTAACGATCGTGAAGTTATTATTTTTGCAGATAAAAGTATTTTTTGAAATAAACATATTATTATGAAATATTTTTTGTTTATGTCAGATTTTAATATGTATTATATGGATGCTAATGAGTAATAATGTGTCAACCCACAAAACAGTCAAATTCGGTTATATTGATATATTTTGACACTGCATCACCTAATACATTATTAAAAAAAATTCAAGCCATGTAAATTAAATAAGCACGGAAAAAAGTCTCTTAATTAATTGTTTCGATTTCCAAGTGCGTTCCATATTTAGCAATTTATACAATAATCACAAATATTTGAAAAACCTTTTATTAGATAATAATTAAATATATCAATCTACTTTTAATTCATTATACCTTTTATCAAAAAAGAAAAGAAAAGATGGATATATACTTCTTCAAATATATTCGTTAAGTATAGGTTTGACATCTTTGGACGCCATTTTCTCAAAATAAAGTCCGCGTGGCTTGACGCAGTATTGCTTATCAGCGTCCATATATATTCGTTGTTACAATCATTTTGATAAAAAAGGTTCTTCGTGTTACAACATACCTACTACAATTGTGTAAGGATATAATTTCAGTTACAATTATTGTTGTTGTTCTAAACACATTTAATAGCTTATAAGTGGTTTTTAATGACAAAAGAAAACAATGTAATTGATAGTAGATATTTTTTGTTATTATAATTTACAGTACAATTTTTAAAGAGTCGTTTATTTTCAAATTGATTGTGATTGGTGAATGAGATTCGTTGTAAATAAAATATCTAGAATTGGACGAAATTACTTCAACATCAATTGTGTTTCAACATCAAAAAGTGTTTGCTATTATTTATTTGCGTTTTTTTATACCCTTCGCGGTTTCGCTCGGTCTATGTATACAGCTTCGTTCTTGTGAGTCGTAGCGTGATGTAATATAGCCTATCCTTAATAAACAGGTTAACCAACACAAAAATATTTTTTCAAACCGGATCAGTAGTTTTAGAGATTATCACATACATACAAACTTATAAAAAAATGCTTCCTTATGGTTTTACTATAGATAGAAACGTATACGACTACGGAACTAGTACTTAAAGGAAAAGCTTATAGTTATGTATAAGCATATGTAGGAGGTATTTATATTATCCATAGTTTCCGCTATTTTTAGGGTTCCGTACCTTAAAAGGAAAAACGGAACCCTTATAGGATCACTTTGTTGTCCGTCTGTCTGTCTGTCTGTCTGTCTGTCTGTCTGTCGGGATGTCAACCCTTTTTTCTCAGAAATGCATAGACGTATCATGTTGAAATTAATATCATATACTCAAGTCTACGATGACATGCGGCCGTGAAAATATTAAAGTTCTAAGTCAACGCAATCAAAAGATAATGGAAAATATGTCGTATATTTTGACCATTTTAGCGTTTTCGCAAGGGAATCAAAACCTATAGGGTACTTCCCATTGACCTAGCACGATGAAATTTGGAAAGAAGTAAGATCTTATAGTACAAATAAAGGAAAAAATCTGAAAACTGTAAATTTTTGTATGTATCTTTGTCTGTTTGTAAGTTTGTCTTTCAACCTTTTTCTCATAAACGCGTGAAGGTAACAAATTTTTATCAACGTCAAGTACTCAGAGTTGTAATTACTAAGAGCTGTGAAAAAATCAAACTTCTAAGTTAACGCAATCAAAAGATACGGTCATTTATATCACATATTTTAAGTATGATAGCGTTTTTAACGTTTTCGCAAGGGAATCAAAACCTATAGGGTACTTCCCATTGACCAAGCATTATAAAATTTGGCCAGGAGCAAGGTCCTTTAGTATACATAAAGGAAAAAATCCGAAAACTGTAAATTTCTGTTCGTGTGTCTGTCAGTCTGTACGTCTGTCTTTCAACCTTTTTCTCAGGAACGCGTTAATGTATCAAGTTGTAAATTGATCAAGCGGAAAATATATTAATCTTAGAATTAAAATTATATGTACTTGTAACAAATTAACATAGAAGTTGACCATGGTCAAAAAAACAATTTTACAAACACTGAGAAGAAATTTGTATCAATACGAAAACATTAAAAAGCAGCAAACCTTTATAAACAACGCAATGCAATCTATATATCGCAGCTAACAAAATGATAGCGCGATGCAGCGTACAGCTAATGCCATCTATTACAACATTATGACATTAACTGTGATATAATTCTGCTCGATTAATAAAAATTTTTATTTTAATTATTATTTAAACGCGCTAAAAATTATAAAATAAACTTTTCATTTAAAAGTTTTATCGTCGATTTATAACGTCTTTACGTAATTAACATTCAATATAAGAGCTCCACGCGATTTGATTTAAGTACTCGTATTGACTTAGTACGAAAATTTTAAAATTAAATTCAAACAGATCGAGTTATTTAATTTACTTATTTATCTACACATATAAGTCTTCTGGTTATTAGTAATATAATTGGTTATTTATAATAAACAATTAATTTTGTTCGAATTAAGGACTAATTATTTTCGTCTTGGCAACAGTAATATATATTTCGATATTTTGATTGATAATGTAAATCTAAATATTTTACGAACGTAGTGGAGTGTAGTAGAATATAAATAAAAATAAAACGAGAATAAAATATAATATAATTATGTTGTTAATGTCAAAGTCAACAAGTTAGTTCATTGAAATTGTCAAGAGATGGCGCTAGGTGTATCCTGAATCGCGCTATAACTTTTTTTTTTGAAAGTATAAGGTGTATTAGTACTGAAAATAAAATTTTGTGTTTCCATGGATTGCATTCATGATTGTGTTTTAAATTAAAGTGCTCCTAAGTAGTTTCAAAATTGTTTTTGGGACGTGATCCATATTTACATAATATTTGATTATATTTAAGCGACTTCTAAAAAGGAGTGTTTTCAATTCGACCTTGTATTTAATTTTTTTTAAGTTTGTTCGCCGATTACGCCGCCATTTGGGTACCGATTTTCAAAATTTTTTTTTTGTTTGAAAAGGTATACTTCCAAGGTGGTCCCATTGTCTTCAGGTCAGGATCAGATGATGGGATCCTGGAGAAATTGAGGGAACTCCTCAAATATTATAGGCAAGCGTATACCGATTTAGGTATTTTTGATAGTAACTTATGTTGGAACTGATGATGAAGAACACAAATGGCGTAGATGGGTTAGTCTTATATAGATTTCTATAAGTTTGTACGGAACCCTCGGTGCGCGAGTCCTACTCGCACTTGACCAGTTATTTTCTGCCAATAAGGGTTCCTAGTTGGTCACGAAACAGTAAAAATAAAGTTTGACGTTATTGCTGATAATAGTAAAAGATTAAAAACCCATTAAGTCTGTTAAAAATATTATAATCAATAGCCAATCTGTAAAAATATAGATCAAATTTCATTCAGGTGAACTGTACGAAATTCATTACTCAACTACACTATGGTCTCACAAGGGTTTTCATAAAGAGATTAGAAAATGTCACTCTCAAAAGCAAGTGAAACCATGTAAAGCATCTTTAATCTTCGCCAGACTACAAAGTAACCTTATTCACCAGTATAGCCTAATAAAATTGCTGCTGAAAGCGACCAGTATATTAGTTTCCTCGGAGCTCGTTTATTCTTTAGATGACGGCGCCGTCTTATTCATAGTTAAGGATTGAAATATCATTTTTCAAACAGAACATTCCTTCATTGTAGCTTGATTTATTCTTCGATAAGTGGGTCGATCTATTCTGTAGTATCGTTTCTGTATAATCGAATAATACCTTTGAATGTAATGAAATGTCGTGAATATGTTCCAATATATAGATCACGTGTTTATTAGACTCTTAGTTTTATATAATATTTTTTTATAAGTAAAGAAAAGTGTGAAAAAACATTTTATGTCTGCTGTTAACTTTTGAATTATCGTCGAAGTTATCACATAAATTTTATCTCGCGACACAGACATATGCCGCGACGGTATAGAGCTGAGTAATAAAAAAATATAAATAATCGCTACGTATTGTAGAAAAGTTCTTGTTCAACTAGGTATTTTTTTTTGTTGTTACCGCATTATTTTTACTAGTGCCTGCTTTTTAGGTATTTTGGTTGGTCGCATATATCACATGCGGATAAACATAGCTTCTAATATGCATTTTTTTTACCGTCGACCTTATATTTTGTAACTAGGGACATTTCTTCTAAATAAACACCATCATCATTTAGATTTCTTAACATTCTTCCACTCACTTTGATAGCTATATCCAATGTTATTTTGTACCTATAAGTATGTTACTTATATTTTTTGACGTAAAAGATCTGTACCCATTGCAAACTTTGAAAACCTCGTCAAATGACTTGTTGGCTTAAAGATACCCACACTGTCGTTCTCAGTCGCTGTTTGCGAGACAACGTCTTTCGAAGTGGTCGGGTACCAAAATCTATGAGTTTATAACGTATCTGTCTAATATTTTACATTCAAAGCTCAGTTCAAATTTATTCTCCTCCCTAAGTTTATTAGCGCACAATATTTAGATATAGGATGTAAGATCATTGGTATATTATGTGAACCAAGGTTAAGCAGGATATCGATTACAATACGACAAGATATATTTATAGTAATAAATTTAATTTAAAATAAAACACCGACAATTGACATATGTGTTTTTTTTTTTTTGAAAATAGGTGACAAAGAAGAAGTGGTCCTTGCCCAGGAGTAGATATGAAAGCGGCTACTACTATTACTGTTATATAGCGATATATAAAGGCTTAGTTTATAAACCTACTGTGCCAGTAAATGGCAGCATAAATTCTTACTTTAATCCCATATTTCATTTAGTTTAACGCTCATTTTTTGGCTCGCTATTATTAATGTAGATGTTCCCTCTACGGTGCTTTGGAGAGCTCGTTAACCATTCGGCTTTAGTTACCAGAAATAAATGATTTCATATTTGATATCAGATATCGGATGGTTTATATAAAAATAAATAAATAAAGTAATGAAAAATAATGTAATATTGATTGTAAGGTAACTATCCATTTGTTTTATTATTATTAGGAATGTTTGGTTCAGCTCAGTGGCAGAAATTTACCAAATCGTAGCAGATTTAAATCTAATCATTTAATGATAGACTAGCGACCCGCTCCAGCTTTCCACGTACATATACATATACGAGCTCCGCCAGCAACAAGCGGAGCGTCACACGGAAGGGCCAGCGAATGCAAGCGATACCGAGGCCTCTCCATTTTCGTGCTGAGGAAGGCCATTGCAGGGGTTTTAGTGGGTATAAATCTCCACATAACCCGACTCCCCCCCCCCCCCCCCCAGGAACCAGATAGTTTTTTGAAGATTTCCCCTGCCTAAAAAAAGATATCTAACAAAAAATTTCAAATTAAAAATTTTTGTTCAGGTTAATGTAGGATTTTAACGGTGAAATAATTTTTCAAATCGGTCCTGTTGCATCGGAGCCTATGAAATGCAATCATACCAACAATCAAATCATTCATCTTTATAATATTAGTATAGATAAATAATATTTCAACTCATAATGAGTATTTATTTGTCACAAAGATATAAAAAGTTTCGTTGTTGAAAACTACCGTTATTGAAAAGGTGTTTAAGTACAAAAATGACAAAAGATCTTTTGGAATATATGTAGTATGTATTCAACAAATAAGTGTCAGTGTTTTGATATTAATAAAGTATACTTTTTTTAAAGTATCCATTATTAATATAACACCGGTAGACACACGCGGTAATAAGATGGAATATAGCAAATTTTTGAAAAATGTAAGTAGAGTTTCAGCCGCAAATTACTTTTATTTTTACATTTGAAACTGTAAGACTGCAGATGTGCAAGGTTTAAGCGAATATGGAAAATGGTACGGATTTAATCGTCTGAACGAACATATGGATGCAAAGCCCCGCCTCCTTGTAAAATATGAGGCATAACTCTTCATAAGCTTTGCACGGGCGTCTTTTACCCCGAGGTGAATTGCTATTTAACAAGCAATTACTTATATATTTCCCCACATTTTAAATAAATGGTTGCCGTCTTATTGGGCAAAAGCGTTCTGACTTTTAAGATATGACGTTTCTGTCTCACTTGTGAGTACTTCTTCTCTTGTTTAAGTGAAGGGAATTGACTGACATTATGAAGGTTTTATTACAATATTTTTCATAACCGTCAAGTGAGATATTGCCATTAGGCATAGAATTGAATTGAATTGAATTGAGGTATTGCACTCGAAGAACTCGGTGACGCTTGCTCGGATTTTAACTTCAATCATCGTATGAAAAACCATTACTAAGCAATGTCAATTAATCCCATTTTTCCTGCTAATTTATGAGGGTGAAATATTAATATCTTCTTAATTTAAAACATATTTTATGTGTTCCTTTTTTACCAAATGTTTTCAATATCATGCTAAAAGGTGTAGAAACTTTTCTCACATTCAAAACAGTAATATACATTTCTGATGACATTATAACGTGCATAATACTCAAGGTTCATGCATACAACATGAAAATTGCGAAAAGCAACTGTTTCAAGTTTTTAGAATTCAACAGAACGTAGCATTACTTTGTACGTATCTCATACATTTATTTGTTAAGTTTAGTACGTTATAAATTGAGAAAGTTTGACATAAGAAAGTTTGAGAAGATCATTACTACATTTCATGTTTAAACTAGTTAATTTATCATTTTTAAGTAACGGTATGTGGTTTTTATACATATATCTAAAGTTATTTTTGCTGTATTTTTCACTATATATTTGTTGTCCGATTACTCAAATATGGCTGGACCGATTTGATTAAATCTTATGTGAAAAGATTTATTATTTTATTAGTCGTACGTCATTCTCATCAATCGGTTTCGTAATCAGAATTTATAATCAAAATAACTAGAATAAGTATATCATTCAAGTATACGAAATTGCGTATTTTGCTTTTAATGGAATTTCCTTTACTAAAAAAAAGGTGGTAATGAATATGTTTATAATATTATACATAGAAAGATTAATACTTCAGTATTTTGAATTTATGGAAGAGGTAAAGAATTTGTTGCTGCTCTCAAGTTTTATATTATGTTAGCGTGAGAGAAAACAAATGCAGCAGAAATATAAACTACATAGCGTTTAGTTAGTCTTGCGGTGTTAAATTTTAAACAAGTACATGTTATAATAATATATATAGTGGTGTTTCTTTTTACCTGTAAGGTGCTGAGTATACAATCCGAAACTTAGTTTTAAATATTATACAAAAACAACGTTATTGTAATTTAAAAGGCGAAAAATGCACTTGTAACTTTCGCTTATAAATTTTTCCACTTGAAGTAACTATTCTAAGTCAATCTTATTGTGATCAGAAATACTGACTGACCTCCGCAACCAATGAAAGCAATCTAACAACCATTTAGACGAGAATAATCTCCCTACTAAGAGTAACGATCATTATTAGGTGATTATATCAATTACGAGAGTAAAACTTACAAGTGTGTATCGACTTAAACGCGAAAATACGCTTACACTATCATACGTGTACAAACACAAAGATTTACACACACAAATATAACTAACCTTTGTTAAATACCGCCATCGCTCCACAATACTGTGCAGTTTATGTCACAACGTATTAAAGATAACGCGACGAATGGTCTCGTCTCATTGCTCCTAGAACCGCAGCGTATATAAACAGGCACAACGAAAACATGGTGATTCTGTTAGTCGATAGTAGGGCGAGGCTGACGTGGAATCTCATTGAGGGTAGCAAAGACGTCGGCTTATACGGCGATAATCTCCTAGCAATATCAAAAGCGGTTGCAAGCGTGTACGTATTATGCAAATTGGACCGATAAGACGGCTCGCTCGAGTTGCTCTATGTATAAAATTAAAATATGCAATACTATTATACTTTAGGACTAGACTTTGACGGCTTTGGTTGCTACTAAGTGCTGTTGTCTTACAATTATTTTTGCGTGCTTTGTTTTTTTGTTGTTTTTGCACTTATAATATGATACTATAATATGATACTCTGATTTACATGGGTATTGATAAGTGATTTTGTTATAATAATATTAGCTAAAACAGTTAATATTTCTTTTTATTTTTTAATTATGAATTTAGTATAATAAATACATCCACTCGTATATTTATAATATTTTCAATCTTTAAAAATTCCAGCTTCAATGCTATTAGTAACAGCCTGTAAATGTCCCACTGCTGGGCAAAGGCCTCCTCTCCTATTAAGAAGGTTTAGAATTTAATCCACCACGCTGCTCCGCTGCGGATTGTTTTCTCCCGGCACATGCAGGTTTCCTCACAATGTTTTCCTTCACCGCCGAGCTCGAGAAGAATTTAAACACAAACTTAGCACTTGAAAAACCAGCGGTGCAAGTCGAGATTTGAACCCGCGATCATCAATTGAGATCGACGTGTTCTAACCACTAGGCCATCTCAGCTCAATGTTGTTCCATTATTATTATTTAAATTAAAGAAAAAATATTTTTTAATAAATATCTCCATCGCTACTATCATCAATAACAATTTTCCACTTTGGGGTCTAACTGTCTTCTCGCGACATATTTTTACTTAAAATAAAATAGTATTAATAAAATTATTTATTTATTTAAGCACACTTACAACATACATATTACAAACATTTATATTAAAATTTAGAAGTTATATTAAAGTCTGATATGTACGTCAATTACAACTGTACATAGCATTCATTGAGTATGTATATTTATTTTATAAGTAATAATAGTTACAGTTACAGAGCAAATTTAAAACTTGTTTAAATTATTTCATTAATTCAGGATAAATATACAAGTTAAATAAAATTTAAATAAAATCAAAATCAAATCAAAATAAAATCAAACTCAAATTTAAATTCAATCAATATTAAATTAAATTTAAATTAATTAAATACAAATAAAAATTAAATAAAAATGAAATTAAAGTTACATAACAATCAAATCAGAATTAAATTAAAACTAAAACTAATCATGCGTTTTATAGTAATTAAATAACTTATTGCTTAAGGCCGAGGGGGAATCGTTAAAAATGTCAATGCCAGGGATTGATTTAAGAATATTATTATACTCGTTGCATATTCGCATCAAGGGGGTTTGATTGCCAACATGCGTTCTTAAACAAGGAGTGTAGAATATTTTGTGTGTATTTCTGGGTGGGTGTGTTATGGGTTTTACGAGTACATCAAAGTTGAAATAAAATTAAAACATTAAAATATATCTACTATTAAAGTAATAAATAAAATTATAAGTATAAATTAATAAAATAGACATAAAGAATAATGCAAATATTAGCTTTCAACGAATTCAAATAAAGCTCGCGAATAATTATCTGTGGTAATGATCAGCCATTTAATAGTTAGGTCGGAACTGCGGAACTACCCTAACTAATTAAACTTTGTTATCGACTTCGGCGTGTCAGGGGTTACGTAGTATTCATCGCATTATGATTTTGTGGAAATCTGACTAGTGATATACATATGTGATATTATTTTAAAGATATTGTTGAAATTATCTAATGAAATAAAAATATTTAGATTTCGTCAACTTATAATAGCTAAATTTATATTTGTTAATCGACTTCGAAAAAGGAGGAGGTCGAACATAGAACCTCCTCCGTTTTCTTTGGTGTATGTATTTTTTTTATGTTTGTTCACCGATTTTTCCGCCGTTTGTGGACCGATTTGAAATGTTTTTTTTTTTTTTAATTTAAAATGATATACTTCCAGCTTGGTCCAATTGTCATGAAATAATCTGATGATGGGATCCTGGAGAAATCGAGGGAACTCTTCAAGTATTATAGGCGCACCTATACCGTTTTAGGTGTATTGTACTTGTGCATTTGCTCACGAAAAGCTACATTTGATGAGGTGGAGCTGATGATGAAGGCCAGTAAATAACACGTAAAAGGCATCGACTTCAAACTGTGGTGGAAAATATATTTTTTTTTTACTTCTTAGTTTACTTGTTTCGGTGTTGAAGTCGGTTTGTTTTTTTTAAAGTTTTTATTTATGTATGATTTAATGTACCTAAAGATGACTTTAAAAAAAGAAAAGTATTATTTGGTTATTATTTGTTTATCTGGAAAAAATCTTTAAAGATTTAATGCAAATAAGTTCTTACTATATTCACCTGCATTCTTAATAACGGTAAATTCAAATTGTAACCACAGTGTAAAGAGTAGTTAAAATTTTAAAATTGTAATTATAAATATGCTACCATTTCTTGTCATATATGGAAGCTAATAAGCAATACTGTGTCAAGCCACACGAACTTCATTTTGAGAAAATGGCGTCTAAAGATGTCAAACCCATTCTTAACAAATATGTTGGAAGAAGTATATATCCATATTTTCTTTTACTTTTTGATAAAAGGTATTATTAATTGAAATCAGACTGACATATTTAATGTATTATCTACTAAATTGTTTTTCAAATATTTCAGATTATTGTTTAAATTGCAAAATATGAGTTTAATTAATTGAGTTTTTTTTTCCATACTTTTTTAGTTTGTATGAGTTAAATTTTTTAAAATAATGTTGAGTAGATGATTTAGTATAAAAATAGATCAATAACTCCGAATTTGACTTTTTGTGCATCCATATATTGTTGTAGTTCTGTAAAAAGTAGCAATGGGACATTATTACTAAGCCGGCCAAGCGGGAGTCGGGTGTGTCAGTATTAAAGAGTCTTCGATGCGTAAGTCTGTTTATCATTTTACCAGACTATTATTTGAAGCGATATGAACGAGTAATAAAAAAAAGTCATACATTTGACATTTGCACTTTATTATGAAAATAACAGATTTGTGTTTCGAATTTGATTCTTAAAACTTAACGTGTAAGGTTTAATACAGATTGCATAGGTTATGTCTTCATAACCTCCTTTATCATTCTATGACAATGGCCATTCATTGATATCGGCGTCAATATCATTTAGCGCGGGCCTCATTTCCATCTGTAGCTGCGATTACTCTTATGTGTGATGAAAAGAGTGTCTTTTGTCTGTACATTTACTCAAAAGACTCAAAGTATAAAGTAAAATATAATCAATGAATGAATGACGTGTGCTGACGTATGCTGTTATAAGTTTACTTAATCTTGAACCAAGTTACTAGCAAAAGTCAAAATAAATGAACAACAAAAGGTTATATAGAAATATCAACGGTATTTTATTATTGTAAACCTTTTTTTAGAATTTTAGGTGCCAAAATTTATGTGTTAACAGAATATGTTTTCTTATAAAATGTTATTGAACAAGATAAAGGAAAGTCATTATTTTTCTAATGTGAATTTGGAACAAGCATCAAGAAGAACTTAATATAGTTATTCCAAAGAGATTGAATATGTATGTTTAGACTGTAATATTGTTTGAAACAAACATTGTTTGCTCTTTAAGCCGAATAATGTCACTGAACAATTCTACAAAAAACATATAGCAAATTTTTAAAAGATTTATTTTTTGTCATCCATAATATTGCACCCTTTGCGGATAATGGATATACTAAAAAACCTAAGAAAACTCATGGAATATTTATGCCAACTGTTACGTAACGTCTAGTGCATTCACCATCCTATGCTTTATTTATTACTAGGTATATAAGAAATTATTACTCTGGACGTATGAAATTGATTTAGAAAGCGTAAGTCCTGTTAGAACTTGTACACATAGTAACAATTTATGAAGTTTCGGTTAAACCTAAGATATTATTGGAAAATAAATTTTCACATAACGATATGGATGTGAATGGAAATTGATACTGCAGTTCAATTTGGCTTTACAATATGCCGTAACATCGTATAAGGTGGAGGACAGAGGGACGCATAAATATATTGAATCCATCAGATAAACTATAGAAAGATAGAACCGACCACTTCAACATTGGTAGAGATATTAATCAAGTTGGGAATTTCTTGAAGTAAAGAACCAATAACGTATGGTTGAATTAATATTATAAGACCAAAACGGAGAGGAGAGACTGACTCTCTTTTCAATTACTTCTATAGCTTCATGTTCTTTTTATTCCTTATTCATATTTAAGATGGTAACGCGATTGTGGCTCCTCTGGTGCTGTAAATGTCTATGGGCGGTGATGATCACTTAACGTTAAGATTTACACCTGCGCGATTACCAGCTATTTAAAAAAAATAAGAAATAAATAATTGACGAAAATGGAGGTTAAAACTGAAAAGTTTTTCCCCTACTTTGAACAAGAAATGAAAATCATACTTATAATAGACTGTTCTTTTTATACAAAAAATCCATAGTTACAAGAGCAGGTTATGAACTTTTAATTAATAAATTATTAAGGTGAAACGACGACGCTTCAATTCCCAATGGATTAGCGATAGATAAAAATCTACAGTATTAAACGTTAAGCCGCGGAAGTTACTATGAAAGTGATATTCTTTTGTTCTTATTAAATAATTTAAAATAACCGACTGCTTTGAGAATCTCGCTGAGTAATAGAGACTTGTTTAACGAGTTTAATCAGTTATTACTTGGAAAGTCAGCAAACATTTTCAATGTACTTTGAGTTTTATCTTCATTGTTCGTGGTGAACGCATAAAACTAGTTCGACTATCGCTCTAGGAAAATATTTGCTGGTTTATCGATTTAAAATGAAACGAAATACTTCACTTTAACTAATTTTTTATTGAATAATAATTGTAACATTAAGAAATATTGAATAATGATGACAATTATTAATTGTCAAAGCGATTACACAGATAATCTATGAATTAGTCATAATTACAACTTATTTGTTAAAAATTAATTTTTGTCTATTGAAATCAAGTCATAATAACAACAGTATTATTAACTTAAGTTAATATCAGTAAACATTTTACATTTGTACTCACTATAATAGCCAGTAAATGTCCCACTGCAGTCTAACTCATAGAAAAATTTGATTCATTGCTCCATGAAATTAACTATTTTGTAACTACAGACTAAGAGAAAAAAATTAAATTTTCAAAAACACATATCAACATCCCCAAAACACGCAATAAACCGATTGGGTTGCAATCTCCATTTACATAGGTTACAAACCTATATGTTTAGGTATGAATTTCAACTCTTATAAATAGAAAACGGTTTTCAATTGTACCGAACCGCGCGCACTCGTAGGAATCCTCGTTTTCTATTTTGTTTATCTAATGCTACCACAAAGGAATGTAGCATTTACATAACACATAAAGTATTTACATTTCCACATGCATTAAATTTACAAAGGAGGAAATAGATCACGTAATGAAATAAAAATTGAAGATTAAGCAAAATAACGTCTGTATTTTGTTTATTTTTATATATCTTAACAAAATAAACTTTTTATGCTATAGTAGCCTTAATCTTTTACTAGAGTAACGTCGTTAGAATATCGTCGAAGATATATATATTTAGACAGCTTGTTGAAGGATTGAAAAAAATATAGGACTATATTTAAGGATTAAAACTATAGTCAACAATAAAAAAGCAATTCTCGCAAATAAACTCATTAAAAGAGCTTGGTTATCCGTCAACACAACCCTAGTTTATTAGTGAGTTTAGAATTTGTATAATGATAATATATTATTTCTTAAAGGTTTTTGTTTTCATATATAATACCTTTCATCATATCGTATAAAATTAAAGTTCGTTACGCCGATAAGATTTTTTGCTTTAATGATGAAAAATAAGTAAATATCTAATAAAATACAGTTTAAAACATATAGTAATATTTTATATTACATCACTATTTTAGAAACAGTTTATCGATAAGGTTTTTTAATAAATAATAGCAAGTATATTTTTTATTTTACAAATAATTTGACATCACTGTTTATATCGGTTCTACTTTTTTTACCTAAAAGATATCTAGCAAACGAGCAGCCGGGACACACGGTCCATGGGCATCAGCAGCCCAAGAAGAGCCACAAATGCGTTGCTAGATTAAAAAAAAAGGAATGAAACAGAAGAACGAAATCAAGAAAATAAAGGTTTAACTTCCAGCTCTGTCATTCACAGTACAAAGCGCAGCATCTTCACGCCGATCTTCTGTGAGAATGCAATGACTTTTATAAAAGTACTCTGATAAAAATACTTAAAGTTCTTACCACTTATAATCAAGTAAATATATTGATTTAAAGGCATGATATTAGCTACTTCACCCTGCTTTCTTATAAGAGTGGGGTCTTGCCCCGGTCGACCTAGACCACATTACCCATAAAATCAGCAGGCTACAACACAGTTTTTTCAAAATTATAAAGTTGCTATTAAAAATTCATATGTTATGAATATTTCTGATTTGGAAGTCATATCGATACTCGATATATGCTAATGTGATGGTCATGTTAAGCTCTAAATGACGTAATCAACCAAGTACAGAGCATACAAGACTGCAAGTCCATTCGAGCATATATAAACTAAATATTGTTGCTACCAACATCTGAGGTGGGTAAATATTGTAGTATTAGTTGCTTACTCTATATTGGATTTAATAATATATAGCGCAGGTTTCCACGACTTTGATGTATGTTGTAAATAATGCAAGGGTTGCAACAATACAACGGTACACGCGCGTTGCTTTTATTTTAATTTTAATTCACACTTGGAGTAATATTCGTTGTTGAAAATTGCATAAAAGAAAGAAGTTATCGGAGAAAATAGTAAAAATAACTTCTCATGTAAATTTCTTTACGCAGTAGATTCAAGCTTTACTGGGTTGCATTTTATTATTTAAATATAAACTGCTTGTTCTGCTGTATTACCCGATGGGTTAATAAAAAGTAAGGGTGTGTTCCGAAAAGCCAGCACACTTAAGGCTATTATAATAACAAAAATGTAAAATATCACCATCAAAAACATTTTGATTTTTAAAGAGGGAGAGAGAATAAAAACAATTCAAAAATCTGTAATCAACTGTCATGTAGTGTTTTCTAGTTATTATTATTATTAAAAATTAAAATTGTATATTGCACGCTTAGTATTAAAGTGATAGAAGTCAAAATCTGTATGCAACTTGTTATTCAAATTAGTAATTAAAATTTAGTTTCATATAATTATGTAGTTCATAATCTATGATTTTGAAAATATTGTATATTGAAGTCTCAATAAACGGCCGAAGTCCCAAATATAAAACGTTTTATGCGTTTTGTGCCAAAAATGTGATTTTTTTTAATTTCGTCACTTTAATACTAAGCGTGCAATATACAATTTTAATATTGACCGTGCAATTTGAGGTGATATAATGTGTTTAAAAATATAAAGTAAAGTATATTAGTACTGATTAAATGGTTATCGCTTACAAGACGTAAGTTAAAATTAGTAAATTTACAGGACAGCGAAAATACTACTAAATTGCTAATTAATTTACGTTAACACCATTATGAATCTAAATCTATCTTTTATAACTATTTGACTTACGCTGTTTTAGAACTTAAGGATCGTCTTAAGGTTACTGCTAGCAATGAATCTGTTGAGATGGCAACGAATCACCTCAAGGTCAAAATATCCGAAAGCATATAGGCTTGAAAGGTAATACGGTTTTGAGCCTGTTGACCGCGTCACAAAGCATATATTGGAAGTCGATAAGGATTCCGCATCCCAACGTCACATCAAATAAACCTATTTCATTTAGCGCCATTTTTTCTGTCATAAAAAATGAATTGTAGAATTTATTATTGTTAGTTCTCTCTATTTAGGTTACATTATTGTTTATAAGCTAGCTGTCCGTCCTGGCTTTTCACAGTTATATTAATCAAGACTTATTTTACTCTTTTATTATGATTATTTTTTTATCCATTTATATTTTTCCATACGATTCCACAAATATGTGTAGCAGTTATAAAGTGATGAGCTTACGTCCCATCTAGCAATTGTTATTATACATTTAATATATATAAATTATTATGTACAGATTTATATGTCTTAGGTTTTAAAGTATTAATACACATTGGAAGTACCACGAATACAGGTTTGCCTCATTTAATAAGAAAAAATATTGTAAATAATATTAAAAAAAAATACTTCTCGTGCTATAAACAAATTTGGAGACAGTATATCATGGCAAGTATATATCATAACTTAATTAAGGCGTAAACAAGCGACACAGGAGAAACTTGCTGATTTTTACTTTTGCATTAGTAATCGTCTTCCAACAAAGATATTTAATACGTCGGGCCCTTTTCCATAAATATATGTACATACATTTCTCAATTACTCAAAAACGGCTTAAACGATTTGTTAAATTCTTGTTTGATAATTTATACCCTCTTATTATTTTCATTGGATTATTATCAAAAATCGTTCTGTAGTTTGTTTTTAAAATCATAATCACTGGAATAAGTATATTATCCAAGAAAACGCAAACGTATTTTGCGTTAAAATCGATTATATTTTTTTCAACCCTTACTTAAAGGATTTTCGTAACTAAAGACGTAGTCCCAGTAACTTTGCTTGATTGACGGGCTTTATTTCCATAATAACAAGTTCGAGAGAAGTACAACTAACATTATTAAAGTTTTGCAGATCTGATCTGAACGGAATAATTTGCGAGTCGCGCCGTGACAAGAGTCTAGGGAAATTTTGTCACCCCTAACTAACCTTAAAGTATTTTAACATCGTGGCGTGTAGCATCATTTTATACTCTGTATTATTGTCCATTATCATTTACCTTATTTACTTGTAAAATTATGAGTACTTTAAGAATTATAATTATATGAATATTACTATTAGTAACAAACAATAACAACAACACAGTAAGGGATAAAATATAAATGTTTCAAAAAAAATCAATAAAACATATTTTACAAGACTCCATTGAAAGTAAAAATACAAAAATCGCTATCAGAATATACCCAAAATATCCTAATATAATAACTTATAATAAATTTGTAACCGCGTTTCGTACGATGAGTGAAATCCGCAAGTCTAATCCTCCCCTTACTTCAATTTGTCCTTTATCCTTCTTTAACCCTTAAATGCATAGTGTGTCAAAAGTGAAATGCTTATTTCAGAGCCCACTATCAACTAAAATTTTATTAAACATAAATTTGACTGTGTTTGTGTATTACATGAGCTGTAATTACATGTTGATATTTTTTATTACTTTATTTGTAATCTTTTTTATAAATTGTTTTTTTTTATTAAATGGTTAATTCTTTAAGCTTGCAATGCTTCCACTGATGCTGTGGGTGTTCATGGGCGGGGACGATTATTTACCATTAGGTGACCAGCCTCGACAAAAAAATATGTATTTGATTTATTTCTCTAAAATGTATTGAATTCTCGAAAACTTCAGGCATTAAGTAATTTAACATTTAATATATTCATTTTGAGGCGAGAGATACATTTATGAGTCTTACTCTCGTAAGCAAAACTTACAGTCGTAATTCTCGCTTAATAACAATATTCGTATAATAGAAGATCGAGACCACATAGACGAAACCGCAATCAAACACTAGTCGAGTATAAAACAAGCGTTATAAACTCCTTACGGTGAAGTTTAGAAACTGATAGGAGGCACTTATTACCGGTTGTACCGAATATGGGGAATGCAAGAATACTTTCCGCCGTATTCGAACTCAAACTCGAATCCCGAAAGCAAATACTGAGTACAAAAACTTGGAACGCTGTTTAGATAAAGAATGACGTCGAGTCGCCACGATTGTTGTAAAATTTTGTTATGTTTATTATTTTTAAAAGAGTCAATATCGAGTTCGAATATAAGAATCGGTGGTAGCTTCCTTATTATTTTCGTATTGACGATTCAAAAGTATATTTGGTTTTTATTGATTTCTTCTTCTTCTTCCTGCCCTGTTCCCACTCTCATGTACTTTTCCTACACTCTTATCTACTTTTGATTTATTTTTATCATTTGTACTTTTATGTTATGATAATACAGGACAGATTGTTATAAATCTGCTACACTTTGTGTTAAGAAAAAAAATACTTGTATATCAATAACGGAAATACTACCTACTAGCGACTACTACCTTTTACCTAAAAATTTAAATGTTAATGGGTTTCTGAATTAATGAGGTCAAAGTTTAGCGAAACCGTTGTAGATTTTTTGTTTGATTTTAAAAAGAGAATGCAAATTCCAGAATTAGATAAGAACAGTTTAATAAATATTAACAGCACAAGGTCTTAAGGTCAAGGACTAGAATATAAACAATAAACAGAAAGTTGGCTAGTTATTATTATATTACTTAAGGAAAAAGGACTTAAGGAGCGAAAACAAATGTATAAATGATTTTCAAAATATTTTGTGGTTTTTCGCTTTAATTTAATATTTAATTTTGTAAGAAAACACTATCAAATAATAAATTTTGTTACCTAATACGTAAATATGTAAGAAATAGCTGTCTCGACGCCATTCTCTGTTCCAAACAAGAGATTATTTCCCCGTCCTAAGGAAAAAAGAGTGCAAGAACTTTAATTAAACAAGTTCGTAAGGAATCGGGCTCGAGACTTTTGTAAACGGATAATCGAAGCCATTGAATCTAACTGAGTACATTCACCAAACGTTTGACACCTCGACAATGGTAAGGGACGAAGTGCGAGTACGAGACGAAGGTTGTCGTGATAGTGACGTCGGTTCCCACAACTCGCTTAAACTCTTTAACACCCGATAGAATTTTTATCAACTTTCCTGGTTCCTAGCACGGGAGAAGTTCATAAAAATATCGACTTTTAAAGTCGAGAATGCCTGATTCGCATAAGTAATCACTACGCTTTGTACGGATCGGCAGAATTCTACACGCCGTAAACTTTGCTTAGCATATTAAAATACGAATGACAAATTTTAAACTGGAAATTTTAAGTATAAAATGTCTGAATTACGATAACGTTACATAGTTTATTACTGAATATTATAACAAATAAGTTGTTCCACGCGACTTCGCCCGTGTAGAATAATTATTTGAGTCTTTTTTCCTTTAAGAATGATAAGTAGTTCATAAGAATTTACATACACGTTAAATTTTCAATCTCGCAACACAATATAGCCTTTTCACTTCTCTAAGGTCCAACATCTTACGAAAATTCATGAAATTCAGTTCAGATGTTTAGGTATGAAACGGTAACTAGCTTATGGGCAGACAGACGGAGTTACTTCCACATTTATACATTAGTATGGATTTCACGTGGACAGTTTGATAAATTTCAGTGTAAGAGGATTAGTCGACCGAGTAAAGCCAATGTTAACGACTAGTAATTTAATACTGACGTACGGCTCGTATAAACCCTTAGGCAAATTCTTCTGTAAACAATAAAAGGATAAGCCGAACCTGATATCGAGGAAACGCAAAAGGTTATCTGAACTTTATTTACAACTATTTTAAGGAATAATATAATTTGAAACAAATAATCCTATTAACACGTTAATAGACATTACTTAAAGATATATCTCTTTTATTAGGATATAAATAAATAAATAAATAAATAAACGCACACACTCAACGGCCCCCATTAAGATCTCATGACCTTGTGTCGGGGGTCCGGAAACACTCACAACATTAACACAAACACCCAGACCACGACAAACATCTGTATGGATGGCCTTTAAGTTTATTTATGAACTATTAACTTATTTATTATAAATATTTTATAAAGATTTTACCGAATTTATATTCCGCGATAATATATGTATTTGAACCGTACCGCCGTATTATATTTTAATGTATGGAATTTGAGGCTATGGGAAAATAAATTACCTCCACGCATGTTACACATTAGAACCTGGAAAACTCTTTTTTCGATTTGTGTAAAAATAAAAAAAAAACATTCACCAAAACATTTTATCCTTAGCCAGATAAGCCCTTCGCGATATTGAGCCATTTATCCGAAATACGAAGACCGGGATGTACGAATTGATATTCATATTTGCAAATTGTATGCGTGTGGATGTTTGTTCAACAATTCTGCAATCACGATACCTCAATACAACAAACAGACAATCGATATACGTAATGAATATACGCTTGTGATACATATGTGTGCACGTTAATGTCATTTGAAACATTGATACCGTAAACGAATGCGGAATTTATGCATTTAAACACGAAACGTTGATTGTTGTAAATGCTAATTATTATATATGAGGATATTAATCAAGTGAGTGCGGTATTTATAAATAAGTTAATCGGGAGTATATTTTAAAGGTTTGTTTTTTTTTAGATGCGTAAAAGTCTATGTAATTTCAGAGTGATGATACTTTTTTCCATAATATTATTATAATACATATTTAAAATTATTTTATAAAAATTATTATAATGTATTTAATAAAAATATTATTATGTCAAATATTTTTTTTATTAGTAAGTTAACAATTATTTAAGGTGTATAAAAAAGGAATTATGATAATTCAATGAAGTCTATATTTGAAATAATAAATTATTGTTTATTAATAATAAATAAATAATAAATATCTAAAAATCATTTCTGATTTCTAACATGTACATAAACAAAGATAAAATAAATGTTAAATTTTAAAAACGATGGATCGTTAAACATATTGCAAGATTATTTAATGAATTTTCGTTATTAAAGCGGAAAAAATTCTTTAAAAATGTATAGTAGTAGTAGTAACAGCCTGTAAATGTCCCACTGCTGGGCAAAGGCCTCCTCTCCTATTAAGGAGAAGGTTTAGAGCTTAATCCACCACGCTGCTCCATTGCGGGTTGGCGGATATACATGTGTCAGAATTTCTCTCGACACATGCAGGTTTCCTCACGATGTTTTCCTTCACCGCCGAGCTCGAGATGAATTTAAACACAAATTTAGCACTTGAAAAACCAGCGGTGCTAGTCGGGGTTTAAACCCGCGATCATCAGTTGAGATCGACGTGTTCTAACCACTAGGCCATCTCGGCTCATGATATAAAAATGTATATCAAACATTAATTTTATTGCAGTATCATTTTATCGGTATTAAATATCTTTGAAAATTATGTACCTACTGAATATAATTATTTAGGTGTATTTATAAATGAATGGAAATAACCTCATAATCTCATCCATACATTAAACGAGGCTTAAGAGGCAGACAAGAGACCTACCTGTCTTGCCAAGCCCCCGACGTTTGTCGAATGTTTATCTCAATGTTTGAGTCTTAACAGGAGGTCTTGCTGGTATCTGTCGTAAGCTTCTCTTGGCCTAATGCCATGTGCCTTTGTTTCCTCGTTACAACTCGATAACTTGCGGCTAAAGAACTTTCAAGATTTTTATAATATTAGATTGCTTAAGGCGAAAAATGATATTTTTAGTAAAGTAAATTAATTATTATCTCGCAAAAATTAGTAGTTAGTGAGTTTGTTTTCAGTTTTCAAAGGAAATGTTCATTGATCGTTCTTGAATCTATATCAATACTTTTATGCGTTAAAGTATTTCGCATTTAATGAAAATTAGTTATATAAATATTATTTTTAGGACTATTATTATGTACAAAATGTTAAGAAAGGTAATTTTGACAGTACTGAATTCTACCTATTAAGTACTATCACTATCAGATGTATGTGATAAGATCTGGAACCGACAGTTTAACGTACGTACCACTCCGAATGTGATTTTGTAATATTACTTATCAACCGAATTGAAAAAAGGAGGTTTCAATTCGTAGAGAATGTTTCTTTAATTTTTAATCTGAGAACTCCGCACTATTTTTTAAAATCGAACTATTTTTCTATTATGCAGGGTTATATCGACGCTGATAAGCAATACTGTGATTAGCCACACGGACTCCATTTTTAAAATTTGCGTATAAAAATGTCATATTGTTTGAAGAAATATACAAAGATAAGAAGTATACAAATCCATCTTATCTTTTCTAGTTTCATAAAGAGTATAATGAATTAAAAGCAGATTGATATATTTAATGTGTTATCTAATAATAAGTTTTTCAAATACTTGAGAATATGTACAAATGGCAAAATATGGAACACACTTGAAATTCGAAACATTAAATTAAGAAACTTTTTCCATACGTATTTAGTTTACATGACTTGAAAATGTTTTGGATAATGTTAAATAGATGACGCATAATCAGAATACATCAACATCTCTGAATTTGACTTTTTGTGGGTTGACGCATTATTGCTTATCAGCTAAATATGTACTTTAACATTGGTCTCCAAAAAGGTTTTTGTAGAATGATTTCTAAATCAAAACTATTGGAATTAGTATGTCATCCAAGAAAACCAAATTGTGTATTTTGCTTTTGAAGTAGTTTTTTTAAGTCTTATTTATATATAACCACATATTTTATGCATATATATTATGACGTAAGATTGTTTGGTAATTAAATTTAATAGTAAGTTTTTTGTTAAATATCGATAAACTCACGACCCGAAAAGAAGGAATTATGATCTTGAGTAATGCTTACAACCAGTAGTGGAATATGAAAGGCTAATTACAGCTTGATTGATCTACATAATTAAATGTTAATAATTCATTTCACCTTAAATATTTCTTTGAATTTTTTATTTTATTGTCAGTGAACATGACTGACTAACATGACATTACTATAATAGTTGATGTACTATCATGATCGAATAAAAACTAATAATCCGTTCACTTATTGGATGAATAGAGATTCCGTTAAAAGTATTAAGAATTCTGAAGTGCCTGTGTTAATAATAACAACAGTATTAATGAAGATCAAAATGGCAATAAATTAAAAGCAGAACAAATTGAAATGTAAGTAACAACTGTTTATTAGGCATACTAAATCTAATACAATTTCACATCGTCTAATATATTTTTGGCCTTAATGTCTAAGCAGTGCTGTCTAAATATAATAATCTGTTTATCATAAGACATGGCAGATCGTAAAACGTCTGACACCTTGCCAGTTTTAAGACTTATCCTTTACTGTATAAATATTTATAGCGACGCACAGAATCGCTGGTAATATTTTCATTCCAAACGCATTTTTTTTGTTTTGTCTCTTTGATGAATATTTAAATAATACGTGTCAATCAAAACAAAGCTGTAGTAAGATAATAACGTAATATAATTTACTTACTGTTAAATTAATATTATAACAAATTATTTCATACAAAAACATACACCTACCAATTGCATTATTTCCTGGACAGTCAGGTAAGATGTTATTATTATTTATTTTTTATGAATTATGTTATAATTACTATTTTTATAAGTACTTCGTATTGGTGTGCATCAATACAAAGTACTACACATAAGGAGTAAAAATAAAAGTAGGAGATCGGGTTAAGTGCAACATCCTCATCAATAAAACAGCGATCTCTTCCAGGCAACTTTTGGGTAGAATATTAGTCATAGAAATTTGAGAAAGGGTGCAATATTAGAATTATAAAACAAAATTAAAATACATAATCAAAACATCTGAAGTTCAAAAAAACATGAGGTTTTTTGCAGTTAATAAAGACTGTGTTTCCAATGGACAATTACCCTTACCATTCGTTAACCCACAATTCCACGTTCATCGCCTGAAAATGACAGATGACGCGGCGTTTAGATATCGCTTGAAATGTGACTCTTGCGACGTTTTATTCCCATTTTGGTAATTTTAGATGACATGTGTTTAGTAATGTGCGTCTAATTGTGAACTTATGTGTATAAAACATTAAATTACATTAGTGACAGTAAAAATAGTATTCCACGATATTTTTTTCGACAAATATTTTAGGTCGTTTTTGCTTTTTTTAATGATCAAGTAAACTGGGGATAATTTTTTGGGGATTTTGATATCATAATTATCAATAAAACTGGTCCCCAAATTTTATATTTTAATTTAATGTGGTAGATTATTCTGTTTATTAAACAAGGTGCTTATTAGCCTATTTGCTTAAAAAAAGCAATTTTCAATAATAATTTAATCATCGCACAAAAAAGCTTATAGCTAATCCTCTTTGCCATACGCTAATAGTCAAATGAAGTTTTCGCAATGAAACTTGCGCCAATGTCAATTTAATATGGCTTTTTACGTAGCATTTATTCGTATATTCATAGTATTATATGATATCAGTGGTTATTAGGATATGTATGATGTTTCAAAGTTTCGTTATCACCAGGTGAAAATATAAGTTGATGGATTAGAAATGTTTATTGTTTTTCGTTGTGTATACATCTTAAAGCTTATTAGTAACAGTTTTTAATTAGAGATCTGTACAACATCTGCGCTAGCTATAAACATTTGGTTCTTAGAAGTTCATTAAGACTTGAAACATATACTATTAATACGGAATTCACGGATTTTCATAAAATATTTAAAACTATATTCATAACATAAAAAAAAATTAGATTGTCGAAATTGTTTTTTTTTTTAAATCTTTTAATTATTACATATGTACCCTAAATTCAAATTATATTTTAAAAATGTTTATTTATCAAATTTTATATTTTTAAATAAATTTGAATGACACACTTCAATATCCCATGATAGTTACAGTGAGTTTGCGCGAATCCGGTGGCTATCTGGCACATTCCGCTAGAGATTAAGCCGATATCCTGCGCACTCTCTTTGCGTTAAATTCAACTCAACAGAGTTGAATCGTATAGACGATGAGGGAAATGTGTCGCCAACTATCCCCCGGTGCGTAATGCGTGAAGTAAAGCTCGGTGTTCTGTACAGACAGCACTTTAAATCGACACGTCGGTTCCTGCTTTACAAAGCTCAGATCCTTCCTTACGTGCTGTTCGCACCTTTAGGCAGGTAAACTCCAATACCAGCTTCAAGACTAGACTCCACCCAACGCCGGGCAGTTTGCATTGTCGACGATCCTAAACTCAAAGACGGTGTAGAATTTTTGTGTTTTTTACAGTCTGTGGTATGAGTGTTTTGAGAAACTCTTTAACATGTTACCATTATCTCCTCCGCCATAGTACTCGATATCACTTATACCATTCGTATGCTTTGTCTACTTCAAGTGCGAACTTTATAATCCTTTTTCTCACATACATACATGCAGGCTGAGGAACGATCTTCCTCCTGGGGTTTTCTCTGAGCGCTATCATTTAGGGATTTTTAAGCGTCGAGTTTATACATACCTTTTTCAAAATGCCGGAAACGAACCCGCAACTTCCCTGATGTTGCAGACGTCAATGGATAATAGTAACCACTTAACATCAGATGAAAAAAAAAAATAAAAGATAATATTTATGTTATTAAAAGTGTTTTTTTCTTTCTTTAGTGTTCAAATTTATAGACACATAAATTGTATTCAGTTCAACTTTTAAACACAAGTTTTAAGTACAAAAAAGGATATCTTAAGACTAAAAGTAGTGTAGTTCTGCCAGTTAGATTCAATTCTAACAGTTTTCTACAAGAAACGTAACTATTTGCCTCCAGGATATGGAGCGAACACTTATTTCCAACAATAGCGTCCAGCGCGGGGCCAAACAATATAGCTCTGTCTTTCATTCAGTTACACACAAACGAACATACTTAACTGCACTCGTGTGAGTCGCCCAAATCGCATGCGCGCAGCATCTGTGCTTCTTCCCCTATCTATGACGCATAGAATCATAACATCCGAACTCAACTTCGAGTTGTAAACCGTATGTCAACGTAATAGAGTTGAATATTGTATTATATTAGTAGCACTGGAGCTCTGACACGAAGCGGCATAGCAATAAGCTTCCAGGACTCAGATTTTTTAGATGTCTCCAGTTCGTGTGGAGGCTGGGACGTGTTCGTCCGTTGTCGCCTCTTCGTAAATTGTTACGTGACGAAATCTGAAACTGATGGTCGGATTTTAAGTGTTGACGGAAATATCTTAATTGTCGCGAGTGTTCTGTTGATTTGTGATCGTTTGTGAAAATTTGGAAAATGCTGTGGGATTTAATAGAGTGTTCGAAGTAAGTTTTGAAAGTTTTTTTGTTTTTTATTTATTTTGTTCTCTTAAATGTAATATTGTTTGTGGTTACTTTATTATATTAATGTTAATGGTAGGATTTTGTAATATATGATTTTATACTAAGATTACTTTTTTTGTATTAAAAATATTTTTTAAATGAACCATATGAATGGTTCATAATATATTGGGCGCTTTTAAACTTATATTGTTTACTAGGATGTTTTTTTTTTCGGGAATTGTATTACTTTTATATTTTAAAAAACTCATGGACTTAAAAACTACGAGTACCTACTACAGAAAAAGGTCGACTTATTTTGGAAGTGGAACTTTGTTCTCTCATTACATTTGGAAATTATATGTAATTGGACAGTTTATTTATACAAAAATAAACAGTCATAAAATAACAATTATAATAAATATTTTCATAAATATTGCTTTTGAATAAAATATGTTATTATTATAATAATATTATTATGATTATTTTATACACTTACCAACAAAGGCGTTGGAGAGAATATTTATTTTTAAAGTGCATACGTATACGTATGACTTTTTAACTGGCTTCCAAGGAAATATACAAAATGTTATAGGTGTATTTAGTAACATATTATATTTAGTAACAGTAACTTCTAAACACCTTAGCAGATTACAGAAACGTATTGACAATATTTTAAAAGAGTAACTATCGAGTTTCTTGCCGGTTCTTCTCGGCAGAATCTGCGTTCCGAACCGGTGGTAGCTTCATTATTTATGTAATTTTTTTTTGTTATTTTCATGTATGACGATTCAAAAGTGCTCGTAAGAGCCTACTTGAATAAAGTATATTTTGTTTTGATTTAGATAACAATATCACTCAATCTTTTGTTAACGACTTCGTTCGCGTCAATAGTTAATATAAATTTTGTTTAAAAATTTATACATACAGCCATCTAGAATAATGTACTTTTCAAATGGTACCATAATATATAACATAGGTTTACTTGTACCGGAGTCTACTTCGCACTTACAGAATTCGATCTCTCCATATAATATTAGTGAAACATCAGATGATATCGATATTCGGAAATGCGAAATTAAAATGGGAAACGCTGCTAGCATTTGTGCCACCATTCGGACATGATTAATACAGTAATTATAACGTTTTGTAAATAGTTACATTTTACGTTTTTGTGTATATTATATTGTAATTTTAGAATATATAGTATAGATAGTTGGTATGAATAGAATAGTTATATTACGTCTGGTGACATGGGCTATAGAAAATGTAAGCGGGTTTAATTCTAATAACAGTTTATCATTAATTACTGAGTGGAGGTGGTCCTGTGAAAAATACACGTACCTAGACGTAACTTAACTTAGTTATATCTTAGCTATATTTTATGAAGATCTGTTTAGATGTTTGAAAGGCATCGGCTCTTTTATAGTTTGAAAGGATCTGAGTAACTAACCTGAAATTTACCACACTAACTTCACTGATACTAATTTAAGATAGTTACGTAATCGTGACTTGATGCTGCAGCGTAATCTGGAATCAGTAGGATACATAAATCTTCATCATCTTAAAGCGGTATCGTGTTGGGGCTTGTTAAAATGCTCTCAATGAATTGATTGTCGGGGGTATTTTTTAGTTTAAACTTTATTCTAATTTTTACAACTGCACTAGAAGGAACGTATTATTTTTTATATCTATTTTGTGACACTTTTTGTTTTAATTGTAAGCGTGACTATGACTTAAGGTTTAATCTATATATACCTATTAATGTTATAAAGAGGTAAAGTTTGTTTGTATGTTTGTATGTAGGGGTTAATAACTGAAACTACTGAATCGTTTTGCAAAATTCATTTTTATTTAAATATACGCGTAGCATCTACAAAAGAAAAAGATAGCAGTTTATTTTAAAATGCCAGAATAAACGAATTAATTTCACAATATTATATTAATGATTTACTATTTTCGCCAATTGAACAACATTTATTAAAAAAATTAAAATTTACCATATATAGTTTTTTTCTTAATTATTCAGGAGAACTAAGACATTAAGCCCATAAAATAAAAATTGAAAAGTAGAAATAATCATTAAAAAATGAGGGAACAGAAACAGCTGAACCCATTTGATGGCCGTTCCAGCGATGCGAAAAACAATTATCCCGAGTTTTACAAAAAAAAAAAAATGTACACGAGAACTTGATAGCTTTTCTATTGGCCAATACTCTTGGAAATATTTGAAAATAATATAGAAGGCTATCTCAAATACGCGACATAATTTTTCAAAACATAAAACAGAGTTACGCGCATGCTATTTTAGACATTTCAACTTAATCAATCCCAAGTACTGTAGATGTGTAAATTTAATGGTATTATAATTACTAAATTAGGATCAGTGGTTCTGGAGTTTACTTCGCACATTCAATATTAGCAAATATTATATACTAGCTGGCCCTCGTGGTTTTACTCGGGTTTATGGTGACTACTTTTCTCCTAAGAGTTGTAGCGTGATGTAATATGGCCTATAGCCATCTTTAATAAGTAAACTATCGAACACAAAGATAATTTTTCAATTCGATCCGATAGATCCTAAGCGCATTCAAACAAAAAAACAAACCAACAACCTATTCAGAATTATAATATTAGATTCAGACTTTAAAAATAAATATTTTTCATGGTAAAAAATGTTACATTTCATACGGAATTCTCAACACTAACACTCCATGATTGACTTATTTCCATTACCTAAGCCTTCAGATACAAATTGCTTCCCCATTATAGTCCCTTGTCAGGCTATCGATTTGTCTGTCACGTACATTTTATCCTAACTCCTAAAGTAATGGGTTACTTTATAATCTTTCGCGTTAATTATAATGTGTCATTGCTTTTATAAATTTGACTAAGATATTATATGGACACTGATAAGCGAAGCCACAGCGACTTAATTTTGAGAAAATGGGGCTTAAAGATGCACGCCTATTCTTAATAAATCTATTTGAAGAAGAATATATCCATCTTTTATTTATATTTTGATATTATTACCGATTAAAAGTGAAATGTGGAATACACTTCAATATTGTAAACATAAGATTAAGAAACTTTTCTCGTACTTTATTAGTTTAGATGACTTGATTTAAAAATAAAATGTTAAATACGTGACGTATTATAAAAATACATCAATATTTCCGAATTTGACTTTTTGTGGGTTTACACATTATTGATTATCAGCATTCATATATAATTATTATACGTATCATGTTAAAATGTAATATTTAGATAGTAGGTAACATTATAATCAAAATATTTGTAAAGGAATAGCCGATGTTTTTTATCTTAATTAAATATTTAAACCTTCGGTATGAACAACAATATTTTACTTTTCAATTTAAAGTTAAAAATAAAAATTGCGATTAAAACGAAACAAAGGAATATTTATATGTTTTTGTTTTCTTTGTACATATTTCATTTAAACTGGGAACAAAAAAACTCGTTTCATATAAAAGTCCAAAAAAAAGGATAATATTTTGATAGCACACGCTGGCGTTAAAAGCAAAAGTGAAAAAACCTTTTAACTTCATCGTGCATGAATAATGAACCTATTAATATTACTTTTGAACTATCTGACAAAATATAATGCAATTTTAAGTGGATCAATCAAAATAAACCTCTTTTTAACGCACTTAAAAAGTGAGAAGCTTCTTAATTTGTATTTTTTTAATATTCGTTACCTCAGAACTACCTTATGTCTTAATTGATTTTGAAATTTCTACTTTTATTAAGATTAAAATCAAAATAACTCAAATAAGTTTTCGAACATAGCAAACACTTATCCACTTGGGACTTCGCTCATTTTTTTAGACTTTAATGACATAAGATAGATTTTTTTTTTTAAATCATAGACTGTAAACCACATAATTAAATTAATTTTCTCGACTCTACTGAACAATGTCCATCGTGTTTTCTACACTTCAGACGACATTGGCGAAATAACATGTGCACAATTGGCACAACTAAAAGCCACTAATCAAAGAATTGAATTGAATTGAAATAATTAAGCCTAATTTAGACAAGACGTATAGAAACTAACTAACTAGCTTCAGAGTTATTTTAAATTCGGTATCTTTAATACTAAGCGCGCGATTTGTTACTGTCATTCGTTTTTAAGTCTTAATTATTAAAGTATTATATGGACGCTGATTGGCATATTAAGCCACATAGACTTCATATTGAGAAAATGGCGTCTCAATATGTCAATTTTGTTCTTAACAATTTTGTTTGAAGAAATATGTGTCTATCCATATGCTGTTTTCTATTTTAATACAAGGGTATAACTAAATCACAACAGATTTATGTAATAAAAAGTTTAATTTAATAATATTTTTTGTATTGTATAGTGCAAAATATAGAATACAATTAAATATTCGAATCATTAATTTAAGAAACATTTTTCCGTATTTAATTAGTTCGGATTACTTGAATTATTTTTAAATAATCTTAAATAAAGTATTATCAGAATACATCAATATCTTCAAATATTACTTTTTGTGGGTTGACCATTTATTGCTTATTAGCGTCCATATTTTGGTTTATTAATAGTATATAAAAATGGTTATTTAAACCATCGATCACCGTTTGTCCGTTATAAACTTCGTAGATGCAAAAGGTTAAAGTTGAGGATCCGACAAATGAACCAATATACACACTGAACGGTGCAATCTGTCAGACTCGAATTTCCTTTCGTACACAATGTATCAACAACTGTGTCGTTTCTTTTTAGGGTTCTGTATATAACGGGACATTATTTCTTAGTCTCTGCTTATATATACGTCTGATAGCCGCGTTAGTCTGTCTGTCACCGGGCTGTATCTCATTAAACCGTAATGAGTAGAGAGTTGAGTTCAACGTTGTATTTCTATTACAAATATTATAATAAATAATAAAATCCGGTCAAATGCGAGTCGAAGCTGCACACGATGGGTTATTTATTAATTATAGCAGTTTCTTATTTATTTTACAATAGTATTTAAAGATGTATGTGTAGTATATATAGTGTTATATCTTGTACTAGCTGTTTCTCAAGGTTTCACTCGCGTTTATGGTTATTGATTCTCTCCTGTATGTGTGTGTTTCTTAATCTTCCTCAATAAACAAGCTGTCTGACACAAAATTTATTTTCATATAAACCTATTAACATATAAGCAAACTGTACCTTTTCATATTATTTGTATAAATGATGGGAAGAAAACCCTTTGTGTGCGAGTACGACTTGCATTTGGTCTGTAATTTCATTTTTGCAAATTTTATTTAATTATTTGGTCTTGAAGTGTAATTTAAGTTATGTTCATAGTTGGACGCTGATATGCAATACTGTGTCAAACCACACAAACTTCATTTTGAGAAAATGGCGTATAAAGATGTCAAACCTATTCTTAATAAGTTTGTTTGAATAAGTATTTATCCACATTTTCTTTTCTTTTTTTTATTAAAGCTGTTATTAATTAAAATCAGGTTGATATATTTAATATATTATCTAATAATAAGTTTTTAAAATATAAGATTATTGTATAAATTACAAAATAAGGAACGACTTGAAATTAAATTGTGACAATTGAAACTACTAATCAACAAACTTTTTTACGTATTTATTTAGTTTATATGACTTGATTTTTTTAATAATGTTAAATAGGTGATGCAGTATCAGAATACATCAATATCTCCGAATTTGACTTTTTGTGGGTTGACACATTATTGCTTATCAGCATCCAGTTATCTCTGAAAAGCGACGATATACGAATACGTATGAACGAATATGACATACTGTTATTTTGATCTGAGAGACTAACTATGTGATAAAAAATAAAGGAAAGTAAAGGTCCCACTGCAAGGCAAAGGCCTCCTCTCTTATTAAGGAGAAGGTTTAGAGTTTAATTCATCACGCTGCTCTACTAAGGGTCGATGGATATACATGTGTCAGAATTTCTCTCGATCATGCAGGTTTCCTCACAATGTTTTACTTAACAACCGAACATGAGATGAATTTAAACACACACTTAGCACTTGAAATTTCAGTGTTGCTAATCAGAAATTGAATCCACGATCATCGATTGAGATCGAAGTGTACTAACCACTAGGTCACCTGGGCTCAATGTTAGATATCTAAGTGATACGGTGAAACCTTAAGTAGAACTTATGGTTTATTCATCTTTTACTCCCAAAATTACTACATTATAGGCGTATTCTTTTGTGTCTATTGTCATTGTTGCATCGTAGTTTTCGAGCGTATGAAAGGATTTCTTCATATTTTGCGATTTTGTTCTTATTTTTAGCAGTCTTTTTCAAAAGCGTTTAGTTATCTGTGCTGTGTTTTAAAAACAAAGGCTTAATTTTATTAGCGTTAAAATTAAATTTTAAATATGATATAGTATGCGGCAGTAAACCTGCTCATCAGATAACCATTTCAATACGAAATGATCATAATATTCTATTTATGTGTTTGATAAACTCGTATTCTTGATCATTTGAAGCCTCAGGTATAACATTAAAGGGAATCTCTGAGTATCATTAAAAGCCGGCGGTAATATTACAAACGACTTCTGAGAAGTCTTCTGTGATCGTTTAGGCAAGTAATAATACTAAATATAAACATTTGTATTAATAAATTATATTATTTTTGTTTAGTTTTCTATATTTACTAGCTGCCCGTCCAGGTTTCGCACGGGTGTACCAAATTTTTAAAAATTGCTACCTACTTTTTATAGGAATAGTTTTTAACGCATTTTTTTTACTTTTTTATACGATTATTAAAACATTTTCTTTTAATACAAACCTTGTGACAACAGTTCTGTAGGAAAGCGCTTACATTTAGTTAACAATTCATTTTTATTTGTTTAGAAATGTAAAGCAAAATTTTTTTATCCCTTTTTACGAAAATTGTGCGGACGGAGGAGTATAAAATTTCACACACTTATAGTTTATATAGAAAGGCAGAGAGTTTTTTTTAGATAAATTAAAAAAAACATCACCATGTATTTAACACACACACACACATGTACTTTTTTGTTCATTGTTTAAGTCTGTGTGTTTATCTGGAAATCTCTTAAAATTTAATGAACTATGGACGAATTCCGACCGCTAGGTAACCACTTATAGATATAGATACTTCGAAATAATTTCTAAAAGGGAATTTAAAAATCCAATTAGCACAAGTATCGAAAATTAAAGGGTCGATTTTAATGGAAATTTCTTTCTTTTCTAAAACCTCAGTGATGACCGCTGTACGGTTCAAGCAAGTCGAGTCAAAAATAAGTTGCCTGCTTTAGCTTGAAAAGGAATGACAGATGAAGAGAAATGGAAAGTATGGAAAGAAAACCCGTGGACATTTGCAGCTCCAGAGGAGCCACAAATGTGTTGCCATCTTAAAAAGAAATAAGGAGTGAAAAGGAAAAGGAAAGCAAAGGAAATGGGGCAGTGGGTTATTTCCTGGCTCACTCACCGTACAAAATGCACCCATATTCACCACTATATTTTTTGTGAGAGTCTGATACTGTCCTGGTTGAGAGAGCCCGTATACGAGTTAGCTCTATCACGCTAATACGTTGACAAAAAGTATGGGTAATTCAAAGTGGCTTCATCTTTGATATTGTTAGTACAAGTAGTTTAAATGCAACGAATTATTACAGGATAATATGTTATTAAAATTTAGCCACTTCAAAGGAACTTCTCGAGATAAGAAAATACAAGAGCCACCTCAGAATTCGTTATAAGTGGGTGCTTGCGTCTTAAGTGTGGCCCATTTACTTGGTCGCGCTCTTAGATATTGCGGTATCATAAGACCTTGTGAAAGACGTAATAATTATTGATTCTATATTATACATGAATATAAATATTTCATACATTTATTTAATTTATTTAGAAATTATTTAGTTTTATTTACATTTGAGATTTTAATGGACTTAAATCAATTGTTTTTTGTTTGTATAATTTGCTTATAATAATAATAATCATTTATTTCAGGCCAAGACCATATAGTGTTAGTAACAATATTCTTAAAAGCTAGTGTTAGTAGAAATTGATAAGACATTTATTATAGTACTCACAATAGTTTTAGTATATAACAATTTATTTTAGAGTTATGCATACGTTGTTTAAGATTTAGAATTCTGTAATCGAATGTTTAGGGACTGATACTAGTCTTACACTGAAAAGAATACGAAGTAATAGAACAGTTTGTTTTAAAATTAGCAATGTTTAACGTAGATTAAAGGCACTAATACTTATACTATTCTTATGCGGGAATTACATTTATAAGTTTCGCTCTTGTGCGCGATAAAACAAATCATTCTTTATTTTATTTCGTAACAAGTAGTTACAAAACCTGTATTAGTCAAAAATAAGGCACTCACGGTAAATTCTTTTAGTAGCAATAACAAATAAATTATGTAATTCTTTATGAAAGTTTGAGAGCAAAACTCACAAATATAATTCTCACCGGAACATTAAAACGGCAATCTATTAGATTATTGCAAGTTTTAGACGGTCATCCAGAATAGTAAAGTAACAGCTTGTAAAATTCCCATTGCTGGGCAAAAGCCTTCTATTAAGAAGAAGGTTTAGAGCTTAATTAACCACGCTGCTCCACTGCGGGATGGCGGATATACATGTGTCAGAATTTTTTCGGTATATGCAGGTTTCCTCACGATATTTTTCTTCACCGTCAAACATGAGATTAATTTAAAACAACAAATTTAACACAGGAAATCTAAGCGGTACTAGCCAGGGTTTATTACAGCGATCATCGGTTAAGATCGACGTTTTTTAGCTACTGGGCCATCTTGGCACGTCCGGAATAATAAAATCTATATTAACGAGCGAAGCCGGGAGCAAAAGTACTCATAACTATAATTAGACCAAAGTATAACATATTACAACAAACTATGTGCGTTTAATACGAGCGCTACATCGTAAATATCTCGTAACTAAATTTGGTGGTGCGGAGCCTATGTGTATGTAGACTAGGATGTTGCTATGTGGTTTGATATATGATAATATGTTGTGCTTATATATATATAAGGAACGTATATAAGCACAAACATGTAACACAAGCATACAAGGTTAGATTTAGATTAACTATCATTTGTAGAAAAGCGATAAGTAATACTTATATCTTTGTTTTAATTTTATTATAAACTATATATAATTTTGTTACATACTAGATAATATTCGATTAATATAACAAATATGAAAATACTTTTTTATTATATAGGATTATAATATAGGAAGAATTTTTCAAATTGGTTCAGTAGTTTCGAAGCTTTTTCAATGTAAAGATACAATCAAATATTTTCTCTTTATACATAACATTTTTTCTCGGGGCTTTGCTCGCGTGTTTCAAGGCTTTGATTTCTTTATATAAACTTTGGACCCCTAAATCGTTCCGTTAGGGGACGAATTTTGGAAAATCCTACTTTAGCAAATTCTTACGTCATTATAGAGCGAGAGAGCCGAAATGGCTGACCAATGAGCCACGGTTAGCACCGCTGAGTTTTTAAGCGCTTTTGTGTTTAAATTGATCTCGAGCTCGGCGGTGAAGGAAAACGTTAGGAAACCTGCACGTGCTCGGAGAAATTCCGTCACATCGCCAACCCGCAGTGGAGCAGCGTGGTGGATTAAGCTCTAAATCTTCTCCATAATAGCTGAGCGGGCATTTACCTAGCAGTGGGATATTTATCTGCGTGCCTTTCAACGCATTCCCTTTAATAGTTTGAGTTGTGTGTTTGTAAATAAGTCATTCAGTAACGGTTGCCTTCTCCATACATATACAGAAAATGATTTTCATTTTTCCCTTACGCATTACTATTTACATTTATTTAGTTCCACTTGGTAATTTAATTTGTTCCTTAGATTGTTAAGTTAAATTAATCCATTAGAAATCTCACAAACTTTGATTATTCAAAATATTAATTCCTTTGAATTGGTGTTTAAAACAAAAGCTTCTTTGAAGAGTTCGCGCGCTTGTTTGAATTTCTTAAATATCCTATTATAATATCATATCGTATTAATATTCTTTAATGACGTCTGATATAGTCAATACTTATCAAATATTTGTATTCCTGATATGAATTATATGGAGATTTTGAGAGTAAAATATAAGTAATATTATGATAATTTTATTTTGAAAAGTTAACAAAAAACTACAAACATACAAGGAGACCATTTCAATCGAATTCGAATTTGACTTTATGGGTTGACACCTTATTGCTTATCCATCCATATGGTATTAAAGTTTTTAAAGGCATTCAGTTGCGAAATATTTCATGAAACTAATTGAAAAACAGCTTCGCTACAACAAACACTCTGCATACGAAAGTAGAAGTTTTCAAAGGTTTTTATCAACCGACCGAAAGTTCTTCTCCGGATTGGTTCCGTAGAATTGTAATCAAAATCGGTTCAATAGTTTGGTTTTAAAATAGAAATAACTGGTATATAGTCTATTTTTCTTTACTCGTCCAATTTAGCAGATATGCGTACTTCTAACCATACATAGTAAGAGATGAGAAATTATCTATCAAATGATTGAACTGAATCATTTTTTATATTGAAGAATTATGTTGAAAAATAATGTTCGTTCCAAGTAATGTTACCAAATAAGAGAAGTATAGAAATATATACATACATAGGTTTAAGGTTTATATTAAGTAGGTGGATTCCTTTTGATAAGAAATTTCACTTATGTATACGTATTTTTAATATTTATTCATTTCGTTTCTTTTCGTATTATTTCCTTCGGCGTTAAAAATTTGGATTAAATAATATTTTTATCAATTTCTTTAAAAGCTTTTTGCAGTATTCTATTTAAGATTAGTTTGTGCTGCTGAGCTCCAAACTAGGACTAGGTAATCTAAGTGTGGCTTAATTAGGAAGTTGTACATTAAATATCAGACATTAGCTTCCGCCCGCGACTTCGTCTGCTTGGAATAGTTACTTTGGGCTAAAAATGCATTATTTCCGAACAAATTTGGTTAGCATAAAAAAGGTTATAGTGAGCTAACCTTAAGAGATAGACATATGCTGTCACGGACATTTTTTTTTTTAACTTTTAAAGGGGAATTATTCTGTCATACCAGATTTTTGCGAAACTTTAACCGTTTACGCAGCGTAAGTTCTCTCAATAAGAAAATATCCCCCGATTTTGAAACATTCTTCATTGGCGCTCCGCTCCTTTTGGTCTTAGCGTGATAATATATGTATAGCGTATAGCCTTTCTTGACAAATTGGCTATCTAACACTGAAAGAATTTATCAAATCGTACCAGTAGTTCCTGAGATTAGCGCGTTAAAGGAAATAATCAATCAAACAAAAAAACTCTTCAGCAGAGGCAGGCAGCGAAGAAACTAATGTTTTTATATTTTTAATATATCGTTTCTCTACAAGTTCAAAACAGTGTTTTATTTTATTTTATTTTAATTTTTGATATTTTATTACCATAGTAAAACAAGGTCGTGTTATAGGTATTTAATGACAGTTCTGCTTTAAGTCCGAGTTTACTGATATTATTAATATAAATAAGAAATAATATGGATCCTTTAATCGAGCCTTGAGGAACCCCGTAAGTAATTAGTTTTTTGCTGCTTTCTGTCGATTGCTTTAGTCTCCAATTTCAATAACTCGCAAACAGTCAGTTAAGTATTATTCAAAATTATTGTATGTTTTATCAGAGACACCTTCTAATTTATTGATGGTACATGTTTTCCTTTACAAATTTCTCATTCGAAAAGAGATATATAAAAAAGCATTTGAGAAAATAGGTCGGATTTAAACACGCGACTCTCAGTCATCATCTCAGTCCATTGAACGATCTCGACTCGTTTATATACTTTTTAATTACATTACGCAGGTATTAAAATAAAATATCCTCGTATCAGACGATATTCAGCTTTGGAATATTTCCTTTTCGATATCTTAAAAGAGAAACATACAATCGAAAATAATATCAATACCAAAAAAAACCTTTTGGCATCACCTCTCTTCGGTACAAAGAGAAAGGTAGGGTGCTTTACAAAATATAAGACGAGATTGTAAGATCAAGGGGTATAAACGGTAATAAATACGTCAGCTCTGGCACTGAACGTAATAACATACAACAATTTACGCCGGAATACAACACGAGTGCGAGTTAACCCTTGTCAGAAGTTTTTCAATTAGGGTAACGTGATAACATACGCCCATCTATGAAGGTATATCTTAAGATTCTTTTATAAAAATGTAGCGGAAAATGTCGTGGAGTTGTGTATGAACGAGATATTTTCAACCGACCTCGAACAAGCAGGAGGTACTTGTTATCATAATACTTCATGTCATTTATTGACCGATTTTTAATACTGAAAGGGTTTATATTTTCAGATTGTTCCACAGAATTTTCTTCAAAATCGCTTTGATAGTTTAATTGCAAAATCAAAATAAATGACATAAGTTTTACTAGTAAACGAAACTGGATATTTTGATTTTGTTATCCGTTCTTTATACTCACATCTTCCGTTAATATTTTGTAGTCGTCAAGAACACATCAAAAGAATTTGCGTGAATTATATAGTATTTAAAGTCGACGAACAAACAACAACTTAAGTCAGACTGCGACTGCTAGTTAACCCTTGTCAGAAGTTTTTCAATTAGGGTATCATGATCACGTATAACTATCTATTAAGATATGTGTATACACTTCATATCATTAGAGGGGTTTTGTGTGAACAAGATTTTATAATTTCTTAGTTCTGTAGACGAATTGTCAGATTATCGATATAGCCTATTCTCGTTTTAATTAAACGCTGAACGTATTATATTATTGTAGTGCCTATTTTTTACGGTTAAACTGGACTTTAATCATAGACAATACGAAAAAACAAAAAGTTCTGATTTAATATAATTTATGGGAATAATTCGGTAAGAACTGTTTATTACGTCAAGTTTGAGTTTAACTTATACTTACCTAAGACGAGAGTCTTGAATATTTATCTTAGTAGAGTCAGCAGGGTTGCGAGGTCGAGATTAGGTTTTAAATGGACATATTTACTAGCTGAGTCTCGCGGTTGCGGCTCTGCTTCCATCATATTATAACTAAGTTAGCGTGGTTAATGAAGTTTTTCTTACAATTATTAAAGTAAGGTAACAGCCTGAAATGTCCGTTCGCTGAGCGAAGGCCTCTTCTCCTATTAAAGAAAGCGTAATACATCTGCTCTACTCCAGTTTGGCGGATATCATATCAGAGTTTCTCCCGACAAATGCAGAGATGAATTTAAACACAAATTTAGTAGTTAAAAACTCAGTGGTGCTAGCCTTAGATTGCACGGAACATCGATATATTTTTTATAATCCCAACTAATATTATAAATGAAAAAGTTCTGTTCGGTGTCTTTCAATTTGTTTGTTACGTTTTTACGCGTTAACTGCTGAAACAATTTAAATAAATTACAAATACAAAAGGCTAGAACTCAAAATTATGGTAAGAAACTATATGTTATAAATTATACAATAATCGTCCTAAAAAATATTGAATGAAAATTCTTTTTTGAATTTTAACACTAAACTTAGAACTACTGTAAATTTTTATAATATTTCTTTATGTTGCATATCCCCGTATACTAATTTTAAATGTTTATTATCACGTCACTAAATTAAATTTTCCTGTGTAAGTTAATTTTGTCTTTAATAAAGAGATAATCATCTATAAACCTAAATCGAATAAATATTTTTATTTTTTAATAAATACTTCTACTAAAAATAAAATAATGCTTATTTTGTTATCTATGGATTAAAATTTAACATCGATTTAAAGGAAATTTTATGTTATTTTATGTAAAACAATAAACTCATAATTAAATACAGATTTTTATAAATAAAATTGTTAAAGTAACAGCCTGTTAATATCCCACTGCTGGGCAAAGGCCACCTCTCCTATTAAGGAGAAGGTTAAGAGCTTAATCCACCACGCTGCTCCACTGCGGGTTGGCGGATGGATATACATGTGTCAGAATTACTTCTGACACATGCAGGTTTCCTCACGATGTTTTCCTTCACCGCCGCGCTCGAGATGAATTTAAAAACTAATTCTTTGAACCCGTTTGAACCCGCGATCATCGGTTGAGATCGACGTGTTCTAACCACTAGGCCATTTCGGCTGAATATACTACATGTATATATAGTTATTATGGTTATCATAATGTAGGTTTAGTTTTATACAATATGTATTTATTTGCTCGCCACGCTTGTCACATACGTTATAGACGGATGTACTTTCAAAAACGGTGTTTGCTTGTACGTGAAATTGTAACTTCAGGCGCAGAACAAAATATCCTATACATTTTATGAGTTCATCAATCATTCAATAAAATATAATTTTTTTTAATAAAAATTAAACGACATCAAAAACGAATTTAACAGGTTAACCTGTTATTTTAATATTAATTATAATTTAACAAGCTAAAAATCAAAAAAATAAGTATTCTATACATCATTTTGAAGACCTTCGAAGTCGGTGGCAAGTAAAACTTTACGTGTTATTTAGTGGCATCGACTTTAAGAGCAAATGCAAGAGTTACTATCAAAAATACCTAAATCTATATATGTGTGCCTATAATATTTGAAGAGCTTCCTCGATTTCTTCAGAATTCCAGGATCAGATCCTGACCTGACGACAATGGGACCATCTTAAAAGTTTTCCAAACAAAAAGAAATCATAATCAGTCCACAATTGGCGAAGTAATCGGTGAATATCCATTAAAAAATCCCCGACGACTTGAGATTCTCCTCCTTTTTTGAAAGTCGGTTAAAAACCAACGTAAAAAAAAACTTTAATATCAATCAACGCGATGGACGATAATGAAACTAATTACGAAAGCTGCTTTAAACAGCGTTAACTATTAAAACTGAAGGGTAAATTTGGTTCAACCGGCCTTTATTTTGATTATCAATTGCAGTATTGTCACAACAGCAAAATGGCCGGCCGTACTAATTAGTGATCTCATTTTCCCCGGAATTGACTTCAAAATTTGCTTTCCTGTAATTATAAATTTACAAACAAACTGAACATTTCATTAACACCGACATTGTTCTGCTGATTGGGTCTTTTAATCAAAAATTCCTATGTATTGTTTGTAGGGTGACAGGTTAAACGTAAAATTATTATTTAACTTATTGATTTTTTAAATTTTCTGTTAAGCTGTTCTATTATTCGGCAAAATGCAACGCTTTTTTAATATAAACAAGCTTTGCTTTTTTCCTATTTATGTAGATTTTGTGATCGTTTAAAATGTATTTTTCTGTTTGACCAGTATGACGCGTGTGTCTAATACAAAACTTTCTCGTATGATCAACTTGTTGTTTGTAACAAATTTTTATCGCAATCGGATGAACGGTATAATTTATGTATATAGGTTTTGTTTTCTTTATAAAAAATAATTGAAAATATCATACAGTAAATATTCCTTAACATAGTTTAAGTTAAATGGAACGTAAGAGTGATAAAGTGAAAGGGTATAATGTATGTGAAAGAGAGAGAGAGGAAGAATAAATTTAGATATTGAAAAGTGACATACAAGGTGTAATAGCGAAAAGTCGAAAAATATAAGTTGTAAGTAAAATAAAGTTGTTTATAAAGATAGAAGGATCTTTTAAAATAAAATATACTGATTCCGTCAAGAGACGAGCCAATCATCCACCCCCACATGTATGTTCATTCGTATCAGTTTTTTTATTAGGTTTCTAACTCCCTCACTCCGTACGTGAGTGAGTGAGGGAGTTGGAAACCTACTTCTGTGAGTCGTGCTACGGTCGAGCCAGCCTGTATATGAACTGTAGTCAATAAATAGGCTAGAGCCTAGATGTAACCCAGAGAAGTACAGAGCCTCTGTGCTGTGTATTATAAAAATAGAATATAAAAAAATATCTACAAATTAAAATTCATATAAATTCTATGTAGGTATTATTGGTTTTTCCATAATAAAAATTAAATAAATAAAAACAATGGCACTTCGAGAAAATGACTTATGAATAATAAACACCTTCTAATTGAGCATTAACTCTACTCGGTTAATCTTTAGAGAGAGAGAGAGAGAGAAAATTGTAGTTGGGAAGTAAACACACCACATATTAAAAAAATATGGTACCCCTTGAAAGGTGCATTTTTGTAGATGGTTATAGAATGTATTATTATATACAAATAATATATTCTATAACCACCTAGATAAATATTATTTTAAAATAAAATTTACATGATTGCGAGCGAAGCCCCTAGCAAAAGTGAGCTATAAAAATATGAGTTTAACAAGAATAAAACAGAAATTTTAATATTCTATCATAAATATTAAATTGAAAGATAACGCCTTAAAACTTGGCCAATTAATGTTATGGCATTTTATTACAACATTTTATTGAAATATATCCTCGGGGAAATTTAGTAATTCGTACGAATTTTACGAATCCGCCATCATTATTGACACGCGTCTCTTGAGATTTATACGGATATTATTTAACGTTCGGATATATTGATCAATCTTTATTTTTTATTTTTCTATATTCATTTCTATTGAATAGCGGTATGAATTTGTAATTACAGTATCATTAAATCAAACCAGTATTATACATACAGAAAAATTTGTTACGTCTTCGAACTTTTAATTTGCCGTTCCTAATTTCATTTTTGAAACTTCAGATGTAATCAATTCTAATTTTTATAACTATAAGTTGTTGTTGATTCGTCGTTAATAACAAGAGCTTAAATTTGTAGAAATTGAGTGACAGTTTATGTTTATGTTTTGACAATTTAAGTAGGCATTTTCATACAAAAAACATAAATGAACTGTAAGAATAAAGCATGACTAGTTGATCATCTCGGTTTCACTCGTGCTTGTGATTATTGCTTCGTTCCTATGGGTCGCAGCGTTATGTAATATAGCATTAATACTTCTTCAATAAATGGGCTATCTAACTCTAAGTACTTTCAAAGATTATCCCTTACATGGAAATTTAATAATAAACAAACTTTAGCCCTTAAACGTAACGTAATATTAGTATAAATTTAATAGAGAATGTTTCACATAATTAGTCACTTATGCTGGTGATTGAGTTGTTGGACTACATTAAATTTTTTTGACGAATATTTAGTCATAAATTTTAAACAAAATTATCAAAAAAGTATTTATCAAAACTTAATTATTTGATTATAATATATCTCGATTTAAATATTTACTTATATTTTATCACACGGATATATGATAAAATTTACATATTAATTTAAAGAATTTAGTCTCAGCATTATCCAGACAATAAACTTCCGTATCTATTTTCGCATCATTAGTTCCAACATCAAAGCAAATTCAATAGTTTATGTTTGGTTTTTGTGAAGCCAAAGCTAACCCATAAAGATTCCAGTCGTTGGTCTTAAGTGGTTTAATAGATGGAGCGTATTCAGACTCGTAAATAGGTCATAGTTGGTTATTTTAGAATAGACAAAAAAAAATTTTTTTGTTCAACTATTTTGAGATCTAAACAGTATTTTGGAATAAATAAAGCTAAAGATTTTTTTTTATCATGGTAATTTCAGCGACTACCAATTTTATTAAGGTAGTGTCTGGCTGCAGATTAATGACTACAGTTTGCATACGAGCTTACACGCACGAGACATACTTACAAAATCGGTATGAACATAGCCGCGTTTCGTACGTAGAGGCCAGAAACCTCACCCTCCCCAATTCCTTTCGTTAGTTCCTATTCCCAGTCCTTATTTCATTTTAAGCTGGCAACACTACTATGGCTACTATGCTGCAAAAGTTCGTGGGCGCCGGTGATCACTTAACATCTAGTAACACTTAACACCCGCCTGCTCGTTCGGCCACTATTATTGAAAATAACGTTATTCCTGTCTTAGTTTAGTTCTTACTTTTTAACTATTAATTTAATTCTCGTCATTGTCAGTTCTGCGCAAAACTTTCGTCCGAACGTGGTCTATAAAGAACGTTAATTCAGCATATATTTAGCGTCTCAGTAAGTTAATAGTGAGTAACATTGTTGCTAAAATAATGCGAGAATATACATTGTGTGTTATTCTCATCACGTATTCCTGTCATCTTTTCATTTCTCTTCACTAGCGTTACGTTTTTATTTTCGTTGCAACTAAACTTAGGCTATAAACTTCTGCTATACAATTGTAGACAAGCTATTTTGAATTTTCTTTTAAAAATATTGCATTCAATGTGTTGCAAAGTAATCTGACGCTATTATTGCTTTGCTGGCGTTATAACAGAATGTTGTTTCTATGGCGAATAAAACACGCTTAAAACACTTTTAATAATGATAACGTGGGAACTACTCGTAATGTGCCAGTCATCTTAATAATAATATTGTAACATCTGCTTCAGTTTTTAGATATTCAGATCATGTGAATACGCAAAACATATTTCTAAGGCGAGAATTACACTTATAAGTTTTGAATTCAGACTTTAAATTTTACATAAATTGCTTTACACCCGAAAGAATTTCCTGTCAGTGTCTTTATTCTCGTTATCGGGATATAGAGTTGTTTCATGACAATAACGAGAATAAATCATACAAATGTTATCCTCGCTTTGTAATAATATTGCAATTTTTTATAAACTTGTTAAACCATAACTAATAACCAACCAAACCAAAAGTTCACACTGCTAGTGACCAGAAAATTAATAGTATTCACGCCACGTCCTGTTCTATCCCTGTCACACTATTGAAATAAACTAGTGCCGTCTCTTACTAGGTTAGCGCACAATAGAGCCTTTGTCCGAGCGTCACGCGCGAAAGTGTAACCCCTCTATGATTATTTATTCACAAGCGGGGAAATATTAGACGGGACAAAATGAGTTTATATGTACAAATGTAATATATACAAACTAATATGAGTACAAAAGACAAAGAGAATTGTAAATTAGACACAGTCCCTGGACGCTAAACACGTTAGGTCGCCTCTTAGGTTTACGAATGCATTCATTTGTCGCAAACATTTTACGTTTTTCGTATTCACACTAACTTCATAAACTAACTTTATTTACATAAGTTTTGTAGGATGGCTTGTATAAAAGAGGTTTTAGGCAAAGTTTTTAAAAGTGTCTTTTGTTTTAATTAGTTTTTCTGGTAATTGGACACTTAGCTGGTTTGGGACTGGCCACTATGTTTGTAGTAAAATATCTTATATTTTTTTATTTATTTAAAATATATTTTACCCTTTACTTATTTCTATAGCTATAATTTATACAATACACAATTTGAATTCTTACTTCTGAAATAATATAGGCCCATAAAAAAGAAGCCATATTCGTTTTAAATAAATTGAATTGTTTTAATCAGCTTCATATATTATGTGAGTAATAATTATTCATTATTTATAATTTAAATCGCGTGTATTGATTATATACTACTTTTTAATATGTAAATTCCAGGTGACTTACATCCGTTGAAAATAGTTTTATTTCATCGTGTAGTAATTGTGAAAATCTAAAAACTATAACGTTTAACTTATTTGTAAATAACTAGCATACCGGTCGCGACTTCGTCCGCTTCGGAGGAATTTGGTTACTCCCGATCACATTATATTTCCACAAGGACCGTGCATTTTTCGAGATTGAATGTAGCCTTTCTCATTTCAAAGGATGTAAACTACATCCCTCTTTATTTAATTTTATGGCAATCGGTCCAGTAAACTTTGTCTTTATTCGTTACAAACATATGTACATAAATACAAATAATTTCTCTTTATAATATTAGTAAAGATATCATTTCATAATGAAAAACATTCTAGTTTTTAATAGAAAATTAAAGGAACGCAATAACAATAACTTCTTATACCAACAAATAAAAGGTAACACAAAAAGCAATTTAATACAAATTATGCTAATTGTATGAGCTACATTAATAATAATTTTTCAAACGACTCAGTCTTGTAATACAATCTTAAAATGTATTCAACATAAATAATTTCGTAGGTGTCCGTCTAATTAGGTACCAGTGTTCGTTTTAAACGTCGTATAAATTTAGCTGCAGTGTAAACAGATGTCCTCGGGCATCAAAGAGTTAATTATCTAAGAATAAAACACGGGAATGGCTCCCTTGGGAATTATTCAATCTTCCGTTTCTTTTCATACCGCAGACTACAGAACGCATTGAATATTTATATTTTGATAACGATATTTGGACGCTGATAAGCAATACTGTGTCAAGCCACACGGACTTCATTTTGAGAAAATGGCGTCTAAAGATGTCAAACAAATTTGTTTGAAGACGTATATATCCATCTTTTCTTTTCTATTTTGATAAAATGTGTAACGAATTGAAAGCAGATTGATATATTTAATGTGTTATCTAATAAAAACTTTTCAATTATTTGAGAGTATTGTAGAAATTGCAAAAAATGGAACGCACTTGAAATTTGAAACATTAAATTAAGGAACATTTTTTTCCTACTTATTTAGTTTCTATGACGTGATATTTTTTTGAATAGTGTTAAATAGGTGACGCAGTATCACAATACATTAATATCTCCAAATTTGACTTTTTGTGGGTTGACACATTATTGCTTATCAGCATCCATTTTGCGTTGATATAATGTTTGCACAATTAATGTTACACTTTTTTTTTATCAATATCCCAAAACTGGGCAAAGGTTTTTTAAGATAATAATAAAGATGCGAAAAAGTGTTTTTGAATTTTAAGCTACTTTGCCACTATATAATATATTTGTTTATCACATTTGAAGTAAAACAAAATGTAAGTTTATTGTAAAAATTGAATAACGATGAGAAGTAGAAATATAATTAAAACATTTAAAATAAACTAACTAACTAAATAAACAAAAAAGACTTAAGTAATATAGAAAATAAAAAAACCCAATTGCCAAAAGCTAGCGTCATATATAAATGTACTATTATTTACATAACTTTTTATTGGTAATAAAAGTTTTAAAAATGCATAAGTGTTAACGGAGTATTTCCCGCGTAATTTATGTCATTTTATGTCACTCTCAAAATTGGGACGAATTAAATGATACCATGTGTTGCAATGCGTCAAACAAGTTAGACACTACATCATGGCAAGAAAAAAAAATATACATATTTAACCTCCTAAGACCCCTTGTACAAAATTTTGCACATAATAAAGTTTAGCTGTCAGACCCAGGTTAAAAAAAGGTCATAGTAATAAACGCCCACGGTACAATTTCTGTACATATTATTCAAAGTTGCCGCATTTCTTTTTGACTTGTCAGGAGATTTTTGCAATGCAAAAATGTGTGCAATTTTTTGAACAAAAGATAGGCCGAACAAATCTATGTCATCATATGCTTTAGGTGTAGTCTACACAAGGAAAAATATTATCACTTATATAACTTTCCGAATTTTGAAGTTACAAGGTAAAATCCCTCTGGGCCTGACAGCAAATATTTATTATGTGCAAAAATTTGCACAACGGGTCTCAAGCTGTACAAGAATTTTCAAAAGCTGGGCCTTAGGAGGATATATATATATACATATATAAGGCAATCACGTAATTTTATTTCATTAATATTGTATTGATACGCGATTATACAACTCCATTTACATTGTAATTTAAAATGTATATTTAAGAGACAAAATAAAATCTTTTATTCATTCTTAAACTGAACATTCGTATTTTCTTTTACAAAGGAGCTATAGATTAAGGCGCAGGTAACGTAATACGTTTTACGGGCGAGATTACGGTACTAAATAAAACGCGTTAGGCGTTACATCGCAACTAACTGGCGATATTTTGTAAATGTTTAGGCATTTTTATGTGATAAAGAATGTGTAAGATTACATAAAGTTTAGTTGGATATTTTTTTCTCCATATAAATGTATAACATGAAAATAATCTAGCATGTCCTTGACGAGATTAATGCTATGGGGTAATTTTATACCGTAATCTTCGTTTTATAAAGGAGCTTCTGCATAAGAAAGTAATTAAAAATATGTATTATATTTTATACCGTAGCCGAGTTAATTACGTTCATTAATATCATACTGCGGGAATATAATTAGTTTTTACACTTGTGCCAGGTATTCGCTCAGTTAAAACTAATATTATTCGTAAAATAAAGATACTATACAATTACAGGTGGATTTTATATTACTAGATGCGCCTTGCGGTTTCACGCGACTTACTGCCTTACTACAAAAGATTTAAACACACGTTAAACGCGTGTTTAAAAACAATCCATACTACAAATCCGCGTATAAGCACAGTTTTGAGTTAAACACGCTTTAGATATAGATTAACATACGTGTAAGTGAGTTTAATAGATGTCTAAAATCTATTTCAGCTGTCAAATGTAACGTATAACATTTTATCGATAAGTTTTATTATAAGTTTATTCGCTGTTAAGCAATTTAGATAATATTTTAAGCAATGTTTAATTTTTAAACACTGTTTAGCTAGACACGTGTTCAACATGGTTTTAATGCGTCTTTTGTAGTATGACAGTTAGTGTTTATGTGATTTATTGGTTCATAAAATTAGTTACAGTCTATAAACATAAAAAAGTAAAAGTAAAGTAACAGAATCTTAATATCCCACTGCTGGGCAAAGGCCTCCTCTTAAGAGCTTAATCCACCACGCTGCTCCACTGCGGGTTGGCGAATATACATGTGTAAGAATTTCTCCTGGCACATGCAGGTTTCCTCACGATGTTATCCTTCAGCGTCGAGCTCGAGATGAATTTAAACACAAATTTAGCACTTGAAATTCAGTGGTGCTAGCCGGGGCTAGAACCCGTGATCATCGGTTGAGATCGACGTGTTCTAACCACAAGGCCATCTCGGCTCAAAACATAAAAAAAAATATTTTATAAATTTGTAAGTAAATCGATCGCAACCTTCTTGATATAAATACAACACTACTTATGTGATAATATTATGTGGTGTACAGTAAATTAAAAAAAATGGAAAATAAACAACATATTTCAAATATAAAAATATTGTTACACGATATTGAAAAAAAAAATTTAAACTATATCGAAAAAATAAAATGAAGAATAAAAAACTATAATTTAAATAATAATAAAAATATATTTTTTATGCTATGATATGATATTTGTAGTTCTCACTTCATTTTTTTAATAAAAACGTGGAGCAAACAAGCAGACAGTTCCACTCGATGTTAATTGGTTTCCGTCGTCCATAGGAACGTCGCGGCTGCATCACCGGCTTTTAGGAAATCTATCTATCTATACACTTAAAAACCTCTAAATTCGTATTATATAAATAATACGACATAGTGATATAATAAGCGTATATAATAGCGTTTAACATTTCTCAAAAAGTTGCGTAACGAAAAGTCGTTTTATATCGTTCTAGATTAGGGCGCTTAAACAAACAATCTTTTTCTCGTTCTCGTTTTTTATATTAAAGTATAGATCAACTAGCAAATTTTAGATAAGGTGTATTTTCATTTTATAAAGGACGTTTAGAGCGTGTGCGATGTAGATTGAATTATGATATTGACATCGCGTCTAAACCATGTTAAAAATTTTAAGCCTGAAAATTGAAATCATTTTTCACAAAGCCTAACAAAATGTTATTAATTTTTCCGTAATAGAAAACGCTTCGTTTTTTTTTTCAAAGAACATACGAACGTGTTTGTGACTATAGTTTAAGGAAGAATTATAATGTTATTAGAAAAATAATTTAAATATACGTATGTATCTGTATTTATTTTAATTTGGGTAAATCTTGGAAACTATCAGTCAAATTTGAATAATCCTACTGCGTTAATAAATTCCGTAACATAAAATTTATATGGCATTATTATTTTATATACTATATACTCTATGTCACCTGGATCATCATACTTATCTTATTGACACCGCATTTATTAAAATCGGTTCAGTAGCTTTGGCCATTCGATGGCTATCGATGGCGCGGCATAGCTTTCTTAATATTTTGATTAACAATAGCCTCTGCGTTTTTCTGATGTATAAGATACATTTATCCTGAAGTTCATCAAAACTTATTGAGTAGTTTTTGCATGAAAGAGCAACAAATATCCCTCCATTCAAACATCCGTCCACTATCAAAAACTTTTGCATTTATAATAGAATATACCTGTTGTATGTACTATAAAAAGGTTACTGTATGTAAAAACTTTTCTATAGTTTAAAGAAAACTACAAAAGACCAAATACTTTAATATATTTTAAGAAAAATAATTATTTTTTAAAAGTTTAAACGATGAATAGAACAAGAGGAATCAGTCGTAATTAAAGCTTTTTGTTCTTGACGGCGAAGCTGGCAGAATTTAACGTAAAGTTTTTAAAGTAATTAGTTATAATGTTTGCAATTTTTCACCTTTTAATCATCCAAATTATCTTTATTCTATCTATTTATATCTTTATTGTATTTATACGACTGAAAGTCTAAGTTTAAGATTATTAAATAAAATTACCACTGGCAGATTAATATTGTCAAAAATTTATTGTTATTAGCATCGCCTAGTGCATTTTCTTGCAGAATAAAAAGTAACCTGAAATATACAAATAAATGTTATTAGAGCCGAGATGGCCTAATTGTTAGTGTCCATCGATCTCAACCGATGATCGCGGGTTCAAACCCCTACTAGCACCGCTAAATTTTCAAGTGCTAAATTTGTGTTTGAATTCATCTAGTGCTCAGCGGTGAAAGATAATATCGTTAGGAAACCTGAATGTGCCAGGAGAAATTCGGACACATGTATATCCGCCAAGCGGCATTGGAGCAGCGTGGTGGATTAAGCTCTAAACCTTCTCCTTAATAGAAGAGGAGGCCTTTGCCCAGCAGTGGGACATTTACAGGTTGTTACTTTATAAGTTTTATTTTATAGTGTTTTATTCTTGATTTGAAATATATTTCTTGGTACTGCGTCAAAATTATTGATTAATTTCTTGATTAAATGTCGAAAAATAAGTAAACATTTCAAATTTAATATTTTCATTAGGAAATTACTCTTTAAGGTGAAGTATGATACCACGGGTCGCCGAGTATACTAAAAAATTCTATGATACAAGCAGTGTCCAGACTGAGGGTTCTAATCCTGGAGATACGTACAAATTACCAAACTGGGACCAAATTTTATATCATGCATAATAAAAGTGTAGATTTTCGATGATAGGTTTATTTTTAAAGATATTATCCATTTTAGGTTAGAGTCAGAGAAGTATATGTATATTTAAATAAAAACGCAGTCATAGAACCTCGTTTAAAATTCTAAACTTTACTTAAATCCGTTCGGCCGTTACCCATATACATACCCATATTCACTAAAAATTATCGTGTTTACAATACCGATTTCATTACTTATCAACAATTTTAATTTAACGGGCAATAGTAGGTATAAGTTATATGAAATTGATTTAATCAGGTAGGAACTAACATACGAAACTAAATTCAAACAAATTACGGATCATGTTAATGATATTCAAACGCAACAGAATTCTAATTGTTCAAATTAATGAATATGTAGAGAATTGTGTTTTCGACATCACTGAGAGGTTAAGCGTTTTGAAATACAATGATGATCGTATCGCTTAGTCTAAATATTTGGCTTGTGCAGTTGTTATACACAAATTACAGATCTTGCTTGCTTGTGTGCATGCTTAAATACATGTGTTGTATCAAATAAGGCTCCTCTTGATTTTTTTTTTTAACAAAAACTAGCTCTTTATCGAATTATATTTTTTTGTTTCTTACATAAATAAACATTTGTGCAGTGTTCTTATTGTCTAAAATTATCGTTATTAAAACAAATTACATCCTTATATATTGTAAACTTTCGCGATTTATACTATTCATATTAAATATAACGGTTCTTATCGCGATAGCTAAAAGTTGCATTCGAATACGCGAGTTTTCTACTCGATAAGACCCGTTATATTAAATATGAAAATTACATCCTGGCAGATGATTTCTGATTTTCGTAAAAAAACACATCTTGTAACTTCAATATGGGTTTCATAGCGATAGTTTTACACAATTAGATTTCTGTTCCTAAAGGACACACGCTATATTGTAGGTATATTTATAACACATGTATTTTTTTTAAATATATCTAATTATGCCAGTACGTTCAAACTGACCAAACTAAAGCCAACTTAAGCTTAGATTTTTATTGAAGGTAGGTGTAAAAATTAAGTTACAACCTTCTCAAATAACTTTAAAAATCATCATAAGTAACATTATCCTTACAGGAGTGAGATCCATAAAACAATTCTAAAAACGACTCGAAGGACCAGTATAACTACAGAAACTTAATATCGTTGATAGTATATTTGATGGTTGCAGTAAAATGAAACAACTTGACAGACGGAGCGTTTCGGTACATTACCGACACGCGCTCCCAACAAAAGGTGCAGGGTTCAGCCTAAATCAGGGTGGTCCCTTTAAAATAAAATAGCCACTCACATAAGTAGCATCATTGCCGTAATGGAATCCTTCTGAAATGACGTCAACAAGCAACCCGTAACGTCTCCGAAAGTAAAAAGAAATGTTTTCACAGCTACAATGGCCCTTTAAAATCTTTACACAAAATCCTTTTATCCCGTAACTGAGACGTTGACTGCGAGTTGTGACGAAATTTTTATATTTTTACCTTCTGCGTGTTAAAAACGATTTTTGTTGTATTAAATATATCGAAGAAATTTTTTTGCATTATTTCAAAAAAGTGTCGTCTTGATGATAAATGCGTCGTCTTACGTAAATTTTTTTCTCTTAGATATCTAACGAAATTAATCTCTGTTTCAGATTTCGCTGGTGACTCGAGCTTTCGTCGTTACTGATGTAATAAAAAAAGTCACTCATCTCTTCACAATTTTTTTCGGTCTATTTTTAATTTAGTTCAGAGCTATTTTTTCTATTTCTAAAATATCAAAAAATAAACATCTTTATATACTCAAAAAAATACGTAACCTATTATGATACTGCTTAATAATAAATAGCAATGAAAATCCGCGATGAGTCAGTATCTATAACTTCACGCTTCTTATAACAAGTCCACAAGAATCAAGGATTTCGCTATAAACAGGAACAATCTAATGTTGCCGCCGAGTGTCAAGGGCATCATTGCCAAGAGATTGCGAAGAGATGAGGTGGGTCCGTGAAATCGATTTGTGCCGCGATTACAAAATGCTCCTGACAGTCTACGGCGCACTACTTCTCTGGAGAATCGACGGCGTCGTTGAGAGCACAAAAGGTAATTGGAACTAATCTATTGAAACCGATTTGAATATTGCATCAAAAGCCATTTGGGTGCAAGAAATGCATTTGCATAATTTCAAAAAGAACAATGACATTTCAGAATTTTCGATTTCGTCATTTGACGTAATAAAAGTCGAGCTTGGTTCGTAATTTTCTCAATCATGATCAATGAAAATTCTTGGCAAAATATTTAACATCGTGTAAATCTTGTCGCCATGTCTTATATCTACTAATTGGATATTAAAATGTAATAACGGATATTAGCAGAACGAGCTCGTGACGACTAAAGCCCGCAAGCTAACTGGTCCGCTAGCTATCCTAATATCCCGTAACAGCTAAATCCCTGTGTAATATTGCTTAATATAGCGACTATCTCATAATTTCAAGCCATGCGCTTGTATATAGACTTAGTTTCTACATCACTTTAAATCAAGTTGTCCTTTGGTTTAAACGTTTTAATATTTTATTTTTCATGCAATTTTTACGCTTTCAAAAAGTAATTAGTATAGAATAAACCTCATAAATTTTTCAACATTTACGAAAATGTTATAGTTCTCAGCAATATGGTTTTAAAGAGACTTCGTTTCTGTACTACTTCTTACATTAATAAATTACTCCACAATTTAATTTTATCATCAAAACTCAAATGCAAGTCATATCTTTAACCTTGAGCCATAAAAACAATAAACACACCTTTGTGAAATGTTGAACAGACACAATCATAAAGTCTGTCGAATAGTGGTTACAAATCAGAACTCTGACGGGAACGTAAAACATTCATGTTGTAGCAACCCCACCGAGTTGTTCCCCAGAGAGCTACAAAACGTAACGAACGAACCCCCTCCTTTTATGTCGCAGATACATTTTTCCAACGCCAGGAAAAGGCGACTTGTTCCCGAATAGATTATTTACGTTCTTACCGCGGAAAGGTATGCTGATTGCTAGTGGCGACCCCTGTCAAGCGGAAAAATTGCAATTACAATGAAGGAAATATGGGTGATACAGAATGGGATATTGCTTGTGTCCCTTATCGTAAAAGATAAAATTTTGTCAACGTCAGAAATAAGAGGCCCTTTGTAGGTAATATTTCGTGTGCCATTTTGAGGGAGAGTGAAAAGAGGTCATTATGGCACGGCTTCATTGTTTGACGACCCATTATTCATTGCCGATCTTTACTTAAACTATGAGTATGTTTTTCAAAGAAATCTACATCATTTATATGAAGCGCTTTTACTCTTGTATCAACTTTATCGTGATAATTTTATAACATCAGAATATTGTAATTGGAACGAATAATATTTTAAAAACAAATACGTTGAATAATGTACCGATTTTCTCCCAGCTATACCAATATGATCAGTTGATAGATCAAGTTTAAATAAAAGAGGTCACGTCGAATACTAAATTCAATGAATACGTAACGGACGAACGAATTCCAATTTAGCATTGCACATAATAGAGGCTAGGACATGAGCCATAAAGCTTCCTAAATTATTACCCGATCGCAGTTTATACAACCGAACTTTAAACTAACAATTCGAACACTCGCTACCGGTTTTTAATGGATTTGAATAAATCGTACAAAAGTTATCAAAGGGTCATTTCACTGGTATTGATAAAAATCTAGATGAACGATATAATTTCTAAGGATCTGACATCAAAGTTTCATAACAGATGCCGGCGAAGTCCATTAAACCAATCACGTTTTCAATAAAACTGGCATCGGAATGAATTTAAAGAAACGTTTGCTCACCTTGGGAAAAAAGTCAGTCTGCGGGCAAAGCTTTTCACTAATTCTGAATTTAAATGCATGAGATCGAATGGGTTCACGCAGCGAGGATCCACGTTGTTTTCCGATTGCTACTGCTTATATATTTAGGAGAAAAATGGAACCTCGAGATCGTAATTCAATACTTACAATAGAAACATCTTTATTAATATTATAAAGCTGAAGAGTTTGTTTGTTTGAAAGCGCTAATCTCAGGAACTACTGGTTCGAATTGAAAAATTCTTTTTGTTTTAGATAGTTTATTTATTGTGGAAGGCTATGGGCTATTTTACATCACGCTACGACTCATAGGAGCGAAGCAGTAACCATAAACGCGAGGGAAAGCTAGTATCATATAAATCGGGTTATTTTTTAGAAAACTTTTAAATAATAAAAGTTCAATCGTTGGAGAAATGGTTAATTTCACAGTTGATACTTTAAATTTTATTTTGTGGTTTAATTCGAAAAAAAGAAGATTATCTTATAATTGTTTATCGTTGTTAATACTACATTACGTTTGTAAATTTTACTTTCGTAATTGACATAAAATAAGTCTGTAACGTAGTAAGTAAGTAACCTACTTCTGATTATGTAAAACTACGTGATATTGTACCTACACAATAAATATGTATTACAAATAATCTCCATCAAAATCAGGGTTTCTGGAAGAGATCTCTTGTTAGAGATAAGTTATCCTTTGTACACATTTGATTAATTTAATTGTCTGTATAAATTGTTGGTACATAAATAAATAAATAAATAAGTTGCCTAGATAACCTTACGGAAGTTGAGTCTATCAAATATGAAAGTACTGGCACTAAATTATTTCAAGTGTAAAGCAATAACAGACAACCTATGTAATATTATTTGAAAGAGCAAAACTTACACGTGTAATTCTCGCCTAAGACATATTTTTTTGTCTATTCATATGATCTAAATATCTGGAAACTGTAGCAGATGTTACAACATTATTATCAAGATGACTGGCACATTAGTTCCCACCTTGTTATTTAAAGTATTTTAAGTATATTTTATTCGCAGTGAGAAAGAAACAGATGTCTAGTGCACACCGCTAATGGGGTTTCCTATTTAAAATCTATATATTAAATGGAAGCTGTCGTCACCATAAAGTGCCATTGTCGGTACCCCGCAAAAAGAGCTCATTCTAATTGTTTGCACATTTCACGTCTCCCATAGTACCCTTGTATTTCCCCTGCGTTTCGACGGCAAGGGTCATGCCAATATGAGTGCTGTACAATGTAAACATATACCGATAACGATCGAAGCCATTAAAAACATATTGTAGTTTTTATAATCGATTTAAAATAAATATCAAAATAAAGATCTTTAAGACGGCAAAAATAATAGTGAATAGATGCTTTTTATGTATTTACGGATTGGTCATAAAAATCAGCAGACAAAATAAATACATGTATTTGCACAAGCTCTATATTGACACTAAAACTACGGTTCAAAACACTAACGATAGCCATAGTTTATGGTGAGGCGATGTGCGTTTTCGATATATTGCTCTAAAACGTCCATCACTAGTGCAGCGCATGCACGCTCTTGTCATCCCATCGTCACTGACTATTGTGTTTGTAAATCGCATTGTTGTCCGAAGAGGTTGTTTCATTTTTTATGAACCCCTATGCCTCCCTCTAGGGATTAAGTTGGCAGCAAGGAAATTGCTTTTTAAGAGGCTCACCCTTGCTTCGTTCTTTAAATTATAAATGGCTATCCGTTTCCCCTGGTGCCGTTCGTCTAAAATTTCGTTATTTTTCTCTGATTTATTCTCTACATCCATTTTATCCCCTGTCGCAATGTTTGCGCGTCCCAGTTTTCCTTCGTCGTTCTCAACTTTCCGGTAAAAAAAAATCCTAGCAACCAAAATTACGGAACTCGTTACAAGTTTCTTGCGACCTGGAGGGGAAAAGAAAATGTTAAATTTTCATTTATTGACTGAAAGTGAGAAATAGGTTTTCGTAATTGGTATGTATTGTATTTGCCGAACAAACGCGACGGATTAATTTATTTGTATCGATTCTACATTAATCATCAAACTCATTGGAAGAATGAGAAAAATCTTTTTTATAATTTAATATAAAAAAAGTCTTATTGCATGTGGTTCTTTCGTCGCTTCTGATAACCTATTTGTCCAATTACCGATTCTAAAATATAATTATTTTGGTGAGGATGAGCAGCAAAAAAAAATATTTTATTATTATAATAATTAAAAAGTTAATAAAATTATTAATTTCAACTCCTTGAAATAAGACGCACAGTTTTACCTAAAAATTTTCACAACAAACAAGCTTTTAGTTTAGCAATTATAGTTGAAAATACCTAATTTTAAATTGCATTTTACGGCTGCTTTTGTCTATACTCTTCTACAACTATCTCTAACAAATACTTTATGTTATAATCGCGTGTACCTATTCTTGTTCATAAATCGTATTTAAAATATACAATTGCCCATTGCAATAAGAAAGAAAGCAGTACTTATAAGTCGAGAATAACATTTGTTAATTTTACTCTCGTTATTGATAAAAAAACAACTGTAACTTAGTACTTAGGTAACGGTAACCTTACAAAAGTTGTAAATGTCAAAAATAAAGACACTGAAATTAAATTATATCAGTTAAAGCAATGACAAGCAAATTACGTTAATCTTAACGAAAATCTGAAAATGAAGCTTGTAAGTTTAATTCTCGAATATAACATAACTCATGTCGCTAATGTCATTTGGTACATCGGCACAAATTGAAGAATCTACAAGGGGGAGGACAACCCCTTTTCAAAGGAGCGTAAAACTATCGTACATCGATATAGCGAATGTGCACCGACAATCCATTTAAGGTGTAATAAATCACCTTGTGCCTGCATGTATCGAAGCTATTATCGAGGGCATTCATGCGTAGTGCCCTTAAAACAAAGAACACGTAGAAGTGGCATAGCTGCCTGTATATGAACTTAGTCACTTCGAATACATATGTTTGTGTTTATTTATTATTAAACCAAGTTTTGGCTACATTAAAAAACTATTTTTAGAACAGTACCATTATGACATGGAAAATTTATTAATTAACTACTTAGTACACAGTAAAAATTATAATAACCCCAATTATGAAATATTGTGTTGTATTTTAAAATATTTAAAATTATTATAAGAAGGTTTTATAGCGTTACAAACATATGAAGTTATAAACAAATGGTTCTATTTTTAAAATATTCCATATAAAGTTTGAAATGTGTGTTTTAATTTTACCAATGTCTTCTCTGACAATATTGTCATTAAAAATGTACGACACAAATACATACTATAATTATAACAAATGTTCTTAATTGCAACTAAAAGCTGTCACGAAAACTGTCATACAAATGTTTCGTATAAATCACTAAAAACAAACAGAAAAACCTCCCCTAAATATTACATTAACATGATATATTGCTACGATAAAAGAAATGATTGATAATATTTCTAATCTTTTCGCTGTGCTAAGGTATTGTCTATAGACAGGACCCCAGGCTAGCGCAGATGCGCGGGACAATTTGATTATGTCATTACTCTAGTCACCCCGGGGATCGCTATTGTTACGCGTTTGTACTCTAATGGTGTACGTCATAACACTTTTTTTTTTAATCTATTGTGCTAAAGTATTAGAGCCAGCAGTTTAACTATGTAAGGCAGAGCTAAAATTATGTAGCGTTGTGTGTATTTTACGCGCGAATTCGAAGATATTACAATTGTGGCTTTAAGAGAGCGTTATTTATTATTATTATTTTCATTAAAAAACTGGAGCAATATCACGACTGGGCCAACCCTATTAGTCGTGATTATCTTAATGAACTCTGTTTAAATTTACTCTGAAATAATAACTTACTCTGTATAAAATTAATTCATTTATTGTTTCATTAATTTCAAGTTAAGTTTTGCAATGTACACATTTAATTTATGACAAAGGAATGGTTCACGTTATGGACAATATTTAGTTGAAGCTTCAACACATGGCATGTAAGTTATTTCACAGTGTAATCTCGACGTGAAACTGTAGATACTACCAAAGGGTTTTGGCATTGCAAGATAGTTAAGCTTCGATGTTGTCGGAACAGAAACGTTACACATACTGCATTTTATTTAACGATACTAATTTTATCATGCACGATAATAGTTTCCTAACGTATAGTCTGTGTGTCTTTACTTGTGTTATTTAGCAGACAAATAAGACGTATTTCAAGCAACACATAAGAGTTAATAATGTTAAATAGATGGTGCGGCATCAGAATACATCAATATCTCCGAATTCAACTTTTTGTAGGTTGACACATATATAGATACAAAACGGTTTCTGTGGAAATGTTGGTGTGATTTTTTCGATGAATTAGCTTTCTAAACCAGTCTTCATGACGCTACAGTAAGTACAGTAAAAGCTTGCCGAATTATGTATGTATGTGATACTCATCAATCACTGGAATATAGGACGTTATCTCGCATTCAAGGTTACGTACCCTGTATAAATGTCTACCGTCTATAGCTTCAAGGTCTTAACTTATAAAATTTATATTAGGAAATTTATTTTGTCTGTGCTTAATATTAAGTTGAATTTTATAAAATTAAAATATTTTTATTCAAATTAAGAATTTACATTCTCTTTTATTAAGGAAATATTGGTTTGTTTAAAAAAATATTTTCGGCGTTATTATTGATAAAAGTTACAGATTAAAAACCCTATGTTACGACGAAAAGCAGTCAACGTCAACTAATCTCGCAGACAACGAAATTAAGGGCCCGCGCAGACAAGAAACTTGTCCGCGGAGAACTGAAATCCCGGAACTGTTAAAACTTATAACGTAGGAAAGGCACACCATGTCCAATAATTTGTCATCGTCACTTTCGAGCGCTCATCGCGGACTGGAACACGCTGCGTGCTTAGATGGGCCCTGCAAACTACACATTAGTTGTATTTGTTACACAAAGTCTTGCGTATTTACCCGATTACGGCAAAGTCAAAGAAGGATTATGATTTTGATAGGCTTTATATGTGTGTATGTTCATCTGTTCGTTCATAGCTCCAAATGAAGTTTTGTTAGAAGCGTTTTGATCGCACGCTGGTCACAGGCTACATGACGTGTCACTAAATCTAATATGGGGCACTCTAGGGGCTTAAAGTATTCTGTTGGTAAATAAGATAAATATATAGTATTTGGTATTACTGCTTGTATTTTACAGACATGTGCTTGTGACTTTGTCCGTTACATATTCAAATAATTGCGATATTTCGATTTTTTTTATAAAAGTTAGGATTTAAGTTTTCTAATTTTTGTTATTGTACGAAAACGTCTTGTCGTTTGGCTTCGGGTTGTTCGGAGGGCTGTATTGTATTTATGCGATTCAGTCTTAAACGGTATATTACAATCGTTAAAAAAATATTACGTGGAATTTTTTTATCTGCGCAGGCAACGTGATTGAAACAGCGAGAAATAATTATCTAGTTGATTATTTTAGAAGCATGCTTTTAACTTCGTTGATCCGGTGGTATGTTATAAACTTTAACCTTTCGCGATTTATACTATTCATATTTAATATAACAGGGTTATCGCGATAACTAATAGTTGTAATACCTTTTTTATTTCCCGACGTTTCGACAAAATTGCATCCGTCGTGGTCACGAGCTGACTAGTGTACCGCACGCCGTCAAGCGGCGAGTGCGCGAGTTTTGAGGGTAGGCGAAAAACACGACGGATGCAACTTCGTCCAATTACTGTCATCAGTTATCGCGATAAGACCGGTGATATGTATTACGCATTAAGTGCATAAAACTAGCATATAATTTTGATCACCTAACAGATTTGGGATTAATATTATATACTTACGTTTAATTTAACATCGTTGCAACATAATATTAACGCGTGCAATATTTGAATAATATCAAATATGAATAAAACACACTATCACAGCCAATATCTGGCCATATAGTTACCAAAATTATCAAACAACATTACACACGCAATAAAAACGCTCCATCTGTTGTTAGCGATATATTTTATCGATTGAAACACGACGTAAAACTCATAAAAGATACGCTGATTATATTTCATTGAACCCTGTTACTATTATGTTGATGAGGCCATTATCTGCGGGTCGTTTCGTTTTGTATAGCCCGGCGTTTCCAGTCTGAAATATAGCTCTCATTGTCGCTGACTAACACTAGTTCATTCTGGCTAACAGCCCTCGTACTGACCTTACACGTCCGGTATCTTTCTGCTCCGCGTCGGGGAAAACAATAGCATGTGTCTTAAAAGCCTACTAAATTATGCTGTGGTTCATTTAAAAGAAAAATGTATACCTAGAGGTCGTTTATTATTTAAGTGCTGTCTCAAGTTTTTAACCTGAGAAAATGTGGGTTAATTTGTGGTTTCATGATATGATAATAAATTTTGTCGTGTATTTTTATGCTGATCTTTTTATTCGCGTGTGCTTAAGATGTGAAGTATATTGGTTGTTTTTCTCGCATCATTTATGCGCAGGAATGATAAGTGGTACCTATTATACGAAGATACTCGTATTACCTCAAATAATAGCTAATATAATGGTGACTTTTATGAAAATTCCAAATGACCATATATGATATTTATTATAATAGACGCATTTGGTCTAAATAATGCCACAAAGATACAAACCCACAGAGGCTGATAAACGTTACACTCCTTTGAGTTGTGTAGTCGGATTAAAAGAGTAGTATACAAATGGCACAAAGCGACGTTATCACATACTTACATACAAGAAATTCTATCTCGGCTATTATATCTCGGCTAAAGTTTTATTAGTAAGACGTTAATGAGTAAACTTAATAACAGTTCCATAAAAACCATTTAGTGTGCGAATGCAAACGAACTTCCATCCAAATTTTTTTCCATAACAAAAACGGAAGTAGAGAGAAATAATTACGGTATAAATTAGAAAAAGTTACCTTGCATCGTTAGCGCTTTACTAACAAGTTACCACGCAACTTTCCAACTAAATGGTGAATAAAAATGTCGGTGAAATGGGAATGTTTGGTAACCCATTTTAAACTGAACAATCGAATAACAGTGGGTCGTGAGTATTTATTGTGGTAAACAAGTAATGGCCTTTGTTTTGAAACATGGACTGGGAATGAAACGTCGAAAAATATTTGTCATTGTTCCGGGAATAACATAGGACGTAGAACACTTTTATTAAATATATTTACAGATTTAGATCGGTTTTGTATCGTATCGTCGGCATGTTGTCTATTTTTAACCTCTGTAGTATCGTTTACATTGAAGAGAACGTTTATATTCTGATTTAGAATTTTTTTATGTTTATATATAAATAGAAGGGAAATGAGCTAGTGGGTTGCCTTAAGTATATGCGTAGAGTTAAATATTATTAATATATACAGACATTTGATCACATGATCTTTTGATTAAAATGTTAAAAAGAAAAAAAGTGGAATTGAAATGAAACGTGATATGATTGAAAATGTAGAATAAAACTATCAAGAGGTTCAAATTCAATGTTTGAGTAAAAACTCGATAGTTTTTAAAAACATTTTAATATATACCATACATTACACATACATTTTCAACCGTCTTCACAAAAAGAGGAGGTCCTCAATTTGTGTATGTTTTTTTTGTTTGTTAACCGACTAGGCTCCTTCGACTTCGCGTGTTATGTTGATAAACTAGGCTATTTTATGGGCTATTTGCCCATGTGTTATTCTGATTTATAAGCTATATTACAGTTAAGTTTTATTAAAATCTGCTTAATAATTTTTATGCGAAAAAACTATAAACTGCCATCCTCAAAATCTATAATATTATATATAAGTGAGATTTTGAAAATTCTTGTTTCGTTTTAAATTATATATTCAGATTGGTTTCATATTATTTTCATCAAAATCGATTCATTATTTTAATTTTAAAATCAAAATGACATGCAAAAATAAATATGTCATGAGGTAAAAGAAATTACGTATTTTGCTTTTTAAGTCAGTTCCTTTTTAAAAAAAAAGGTCTTAATTACTTCAAGTACCTATACACACTTTTTATTTATCATTTTCAGGCGCCAATTAAAAAGTTTTACCTGCAACGTATTAAAGTCGCTAAATATTTAGCTTCGTTATTATGTGTACGAACATTTTTACAACAGTTTTATTAACTGTTTCGCACGGAATTTTTAGTTTTACCAAAAACGTTATTGCGGAAGCACTGTGCAAAATGTAACGAGGTTTAAACAAATATACTTACAACTTGGTCAGGACAAATTCGTTTTATATATGGATATACGTGCTTTATATCTTTATGTAACACGCAAGCAAAATAAAAGTGTATATATATATATATATATATATATATATATATATATATATATATATATATATTCTTATTTATTTATCCACATAGTAATTATTATAAAACTACGGGTCCGATTTGAAAAATTCTTTCAGTGTTAGATAGCCCACTTATCGAGAAAGGCTATAGGCTATATATTATCACGTTAAACGAAAGGAGCGGAGCACCAATAAAGAATGTTTCAAAATCGGGGGATATTTTCCTATTGAGAGAGCTATTAGGCTGCGTGCGCTGCGTGGTTAGTTTAGTTCCTGTATGACAGAATTGTATGACTGTACTGCTATTACAGAAAACTTGATTTTAAACACTTTTTCCAATCCGAACAGTCCAGTGCTTCACTGAGGTAAAATCTAGCTGTAGCCTAAAGATTACAGCTCGTATATGAACAGACTTGGCAGGGGCAGTACCTCACGCGCACAGAAAATCGGCGTGAAATAGCTAAACGAGCTGCATTTGATACAATGAGTTAGAGAGTCGGAAGCCTAACCCTTCCCGCATTCCTGTTCTATTTTATTTCTTATTCCTTTTTAAGCTGGCAATGCATTTATAACTCCTCTAGTGCTGCGTATGTCCCTATGCTTCAATGATCACTTAACATTGGCTGTCCCGCTTGCTCGTTTGCTAGCTATTTTTATAAAAAAATGACTTTTTATTAATACGATATGTCAGATAGATTGATGCTTGTGCTTTGATATGAACCTACACACAAGTATGTCTATTTTACTCTCAGCTAGATCATCATTATCATCTACTTAGCATATTCCTGGTTATACCAGGGTCTGCTTAATATTCTAGTCCAGATATTGACGAGTTACTGATTTTTACACAGAGCGACTGCCATCTGATCTCTGCAACCCCTGAGGGCAAGTCAGTAACCATTTAGACTAGAATAATTTCCCTACTAAGAGTAACGATTATTATCAGGTGTTTATGATAACAACCGGGACCAATATATTTATACAAATATAAATATCTGTCCCGAGCGGGGATCGTACCCGCAACCGTCAGCGTCAGAAGTACATTCAGCACCACTGTGCTGAATGTACTTCTGACGCCGACAGTAGTGACACCAGACCGTAATTTTACTCTCAGCCAGATAACAGTAACAATCTTAATAAGATTAACGGAATACAGTCGTTGCAATATAATACAATACAGACACTATTTATCAATATCTTTTAAATAATACGCTTCAAAAATTACAAGCACTAACCCGGAATTGAGTCCGGGACCTTCATTATAAGGTTCACCTAAAATATTCACCAGTCAACCAGTCATACACATAAAATTTATATATAAATATAATTAGTACAAACCTGTGCATTTGATAATAATTCATTTATGTAATTGTTAATTATGAAATGCTCTAATTAGTCAGTTTAAACTATTCGCATCGTAATAACAGTTAGATACTCGTAACCTGTAATAATCCTAATTCGGACATCATACGAGCCACCTAATTGATACAGTGAATTAACTTGGTGTTGACGTCGGGCTGTTGATCAAATCCATTTCAAATATAAATTGATAGTCAAATTGGTTACGTGTGTTCTATATGCATATCATCTATGGAAAATAAATTATGTAGTGTTTTGCTTTTTAATATTTTTCATGCATCATAATATTATTTACTTGTGGTCTTGTTAACACATTATGTTATGATATTTCAACTAGAAACTTTTTTTAAATAACAATATCTAAAAAAATATCTAATCAACGAAATGATGGCATAATTAATAGTGTTAAAAAAATTATTAATTTATAAAAAACTAGACCACTTTTTTCATAAATTCTTTATAAATGCATTTTATACTAGCGGAATTTTTCGATTTTTTTTTAAATATCATCTACCTACTTTTCCTAATCAAATGACACATCGTTTCGTTTCATCATCGCATATTTCGCACTTTGTGTTCATAGTTTGAAACTAATAGCTTCTAGAAGATGACACCAAAATATCTCACAAAATAGAATATCTAGTGTGTGTAGTATTAAACAATTTAATTTTTAATTTTAAAATACTTTAGTCCAGGTTTTGTAAATGTTTTCGTCGCTCTTTATTATTATTGACAGCGCTATCTTGTGGTACAAAATAAAAACCTTTAAGAGTACCGTGAATATCGTGTAAAAACGCAGCGCTGGAAAGAGGTTTTACCCCATTTTTATATAAACCATATACTTTGTAATAAACATCGACCTCTAACGTTAGAGAGCTCGCCACACGTTAATTACAGGCCGCTGAAAGCTTACGTGATAGATTGCCCGCTCATCAAGAATAATGGCCCATTCAAACAACTTTGGAAATTATTCGCTCGTTCATTAGTACCTAGGTCTTGCGTACTTCGTCTTCCTTAATATAATGTATATTGTTATTGTTCGTATCGGTCTGATGCTGACAGGCAATTCATACCAATTTCGCAACTCCGAATAACACTGTTATGACGCCTTAATTGACAGTAATAGCTATTTAGATTTTCGTCTTTATTTCTTAATGTAAGAATACATGTTTTGTTTCTACTTGACTGGCCCAGAAGAAAGGTAATGTTTTAAGTGCGCACGTATGCATATTTACATTTTAGATAAAATTTTACACGCGCCTATCGAATCATTAATAAATCAAATTTCAAGTACACGAAGTAAAAGTTCATAATTTAAAGAGATGTATTTTTGATTAAAAATAGTGTCTATGAAAAATCATGCCAATTTTCGCTCTTAGCTCTTAATTTGGCAAAGTATAAAATGCAGTAAAAAGCTTTTTTTGTGTAATTATAATTGATACACATAAAACTAAAAAAAAAGAATTGAAAAAATCTGAAAAACTTAGTTTTCCTGAAAACTTATGTATGCCATAACATACATTGCCAATTATTATACCAGGTTATTTTTGCAATTTTTTAAACAAAATATTTTTCAAATTTCTTCCATGCCAGGCATACATTGTCAAATTAAGGGTTAGAACTATATACAGTACGATATTCAGAATTTGATTTCGTTCGTCGAGAAATTGGTTATTATTAACAATGGTAAATAGTAGCATATATAATAGTATAGTAATTTTATATATTTCATTCCAATTTCAAATTCAAATTCAAAATATACTTTATTCAAATAGGCTTTTTACAGCACTTTTGAATCGTCAAGTTACAGGTCCATTGGTTATAGATTTTTTTAAGCTGCCACTACATTACATAAAATAACTGTATTGTCATTTGTAAAGTGAATCAAACCTTGAAACGTGACACGTGAATACGTCTGCACTATAACCTTAGGCCCTGAACAAACCAGGCGTAATATAATACTTAATTACCAAGGTATACCCTAAACAGTCTTATTTACTTTGGCAAAGTTCCTAGATACCTATACTTGGCAATTCGCCAAGTCTATGTTTTCTAATATCTATACAATGCTCTATTATAAGATCGAGAGCAGATAATATAATAAGTAGATTTAACGCTAGTAAAATATATTTTAAACAGAATTATATGTTCATAGTACAATAGCAGTTACAATGTTCATAGTACTTGTACCTACTTGTAAAAGGTACATAATTATTAAGGACAAGCTATCGTTGAACGTTATTAGGATTTATTCAGTAATTTTTTGAGTGTCGCAGTGACAGAAAAACGATATTAAAAATAGTGCTACTTAAAGAAAAGTAGCATATATGTAAATCCAGAATATAAGCTTAAGAGTGCACCTAAATTTGTTAAACCACCGCTACACAGTCGCTCACAGAATCAAGCATTATTGTAATAATTTGATAGACATTTTTACAAGTTGTCAACTAGGCATGTGTTGGATATTATACCAGCGTCAGCAAAATCGATATTTAAAAGTAAAAAAAAAAACTAAATTAAACTTTTTTAATTATTTTACAAATTTTATTCCTATACGTAAAGATCCAATCCTTGAAAACACCTTGTTGCAATAGCACCTAAACTTTTTTTTTTTTTCAAAATAATAACTGCTTTCCTAAGAACAGTGTCATGCATTGTAAAGACATTAGAAGCAAAAATAAACTTAAAACACCTATGTAGTTTTCGTCTTCATAAAGTCAGTGTATCCCTTGTAGTATTCCTATTCTTGGTATTCGCATCTATAATAAAATCGCGAATATATTAAATAAAAAATTAATAGATAAAGCTTACTATACTATACAAGAATATTTTGACAGAAGTACTTTAAATCAAATACGTTGATTGTCTAAAAGATCTCATCTTTGACAGTGCGTCCCGAAGTCTCAATGGTTTCGGAACGCGCTGACAAAGATACAATGATTTTAGTTTATATAGATAAAATCATACATCGTAATATAATTAACACACAGTATTAGTATATTAAGCGCTTAAGGGAGGCTCTGCTGGAAATACATCTCTTTGTACACAGTTATTACACACAGTGCACTAAATATAATGATATTAAATAAAGTAGACTACGTTAAAATAGACCTTACCACATTAGTTTTATGTTTCAAATTCGCTTGTTTTTGTTTAAACTAATGTCTAAGCGTCCACGTTTACTTTGATATATCACTATTATCTGAAGGTTGGTTGCTTACACAAAAGCGTTCTCTGACTCGACATTATTGAAACGAAGTTACCGCGAATCATGTTTAATGAAACGTAAACTGAATTACTTCGATTAAGCGTACTAAATACCCGCGACTTTAAAGCGTAGAAAACATCTTTATATGTAAAATACAGAAATTTGTTTACTTAGATGACATCGTAAGGAAACTAGTTATGAATTTTGGTTGAAGAAATAAACTAAACCAATTTTGCTCTAAAATTATGGGACAAATATTTAAGTATATATTTTAAAATAAAAAAGCATTTTTAGTTCTATATTTAACCTACATTAGAAATTGATTACCCCGTCCTTTTATAGCATCGATTGAAAACATAGCACTAACTGACAGAAGAACAGAAGGGCGTAGAAGTTTAAATTCCTGTTACGGCGAGATTTACTTCCTAATAACAATAAAATTACCTAAGAAACACCCCGAGTTTTAGGCGAATAATGAAATAGCTCGAGGTTTTATTCGTTCACAATTTAACACACTGGCTCGTAGAGAGCCGTAATGGCCTCGTAAAAATCGTGAGAAGCGTTTCGCAATCAGAGGTAAGATTAGACGCTGAACCAAACATCGTCCGCACACGCCCTCCGTCCAAAACCTCACCAACCGATGCCGATAAAAAAGGTCAACAATTTATAAAAGAAAAGAGGAACCGCCTTAAATTCTTTTTTCCCTTCCATTAAATTTGTTATGACATCGTCACTAAAGGATTTAGGCCTTGGAAAAATGCAGATAATATAACGCCACTCTGAATAGGTTTACGAGCGGCCTTAAAAATTTGTGCGTCGAGATTTTGAGATAATCTTCTATACTTATAATAAATCTGTAGAGAGGTCAATTCTGTACATGAAATATATTTTCAAAATAACTATCAGGGGGTGATTAGTGATCGATACTGATGCCAAAAATGCAATTAGTAAAATTTTTGTCTGTCTGTCTGTCTGTCTGTCTGTCTGTCTGTCTGTATGTATGTTCCTTATAGAAACAAAAACTACTCGACGGATTTTAACGAAACTTAGTACAATTATTCTTCATACTCCTGGGCAGGTTATAGTAGTGAATAAAGTTAACGCGCGAATAAACAACTACATGTTACGATAAGTATTTCAGATTTGGGAGTAAAAATATAGTTTAAAAATATGCCTATAAATTTCAATAATTTAAAAATATTGTTTGAAAATCGCGAATTCAGTGAAAACAGTTTTTGTGGGTTTTCGCGGAATTATATACGGAGTAAACTTTTTAACTGGTTGTGGATTATAATTAGATCCGACGCTATAGGATTTGCTTAAAAAGGAAAATATATTTATATATTAATACATTATTTAAAAAAACCTAACCTAACCTAACAAGTTTAATAATATGTACCTATACCATAATATACCATACCTAATATATATATAATATCTTTTACAACACAATATAAATAAATAGACTAAAAAAAACAAGGTTTTAAAATTATCGTCATCGAATAAAATATTTTGTAAACTATCGTAATGGTACGTTAAGAAAACATTTCAGGCATTTATGATTGACAGCCCAAGGGTTACGCCTAACACAACACAATCTGCCAAGGATTCTTTTACACAACTAAAAGATTTTATGTGAACAAAAAAAGAGAGATTTGCATGTTATTTATAAAGAAAAACTAGATGGTATCCGCAACTTCGTCAAAGTAGTTTAACTTTCATCCCCTATTTCATCCCCTTTACGTTTTATTTTCGCAACACAAGGTCACCTTATCCAAGGTCTAATTTAGTTCTACAAACATATTCATAAAAAGCGACTTAGACATGAAAACGTAACAAACACACAGACAGACAGAGTTACTTTCGTATTTATAGTATTAGTATAGATATAAAATCCTAGCATCAATCGTTTTCACTAAAACAAATAGACATAATCACTTTCGCATAGAATAATCTTACAGACACTTGATTAGATATTCTAATTTTTTTTTCGTCTGTTACAGTGGTAAAAAGCAGTATGCGGTATCAGACGACATCACCGCTTAGCAGAGTGGGACCTACAGTGTCGCTTCGTGACAGTGAACCCAATTTTGTTGGTCCCATAGAAAACGTAACCGTTGCGTTGGGGAGAGAAGCCGTGCTCACTTGCTCTGTATCTGACATCGGGGACTATAAGGTGAGATATGAAAATTTCTTTGAGTAATTTGAACAGGCCGCTACAACCTAATGTATATCCACGCCGCACGCGGGTGCCCCGTTCAAAGGGGCGACAAATTCAGCAAATTCTTCAAGCTCAAAACGATTGTCATAACGCACATTTCCAAAATTTTGCACCCTAGGAATATGATTTACCACTATCTCCTACCTGACACTAATGATTAGTGTGTATTATGTAAATATTTATGAACATTATTATATATTATTATATTTATTCATATGTATCAAGTAAATATTTCTACAGAATAAGATTTCACACAAGTTTTTTCATTAAAAATTCCATTGTACTTTTTCTTAAACAAAAATTAAGAATTAGATTTTTGGAATATCTTAATTATTCTAATTATTTGTTATATTATTATATACATTACGAGAAAACGTATGGAAAATGTAATTATTTTTTAAACGCCCATAAAAATTTTGTTTAAATACAAATTCGTTTACATATTACGCAATCTTTTTGCGACATTTTAACAATCGATGAGTTATTACTGTCTTATATTAAACCGTATCTTCTTATATTTTCTAATAATAGAATGAATGAAACTCACATAGATATATGTAAACCACAAAATATTAATATTCCTTATTAACATCTTGACTGTCGGGGTAAAGACCTCAATTTTCTTTATTGTCTGATATTTTTACTTTGGCGTTCCGTAAGATAAATTTAGATGTTTTCCTTCGCACTCACATGGTATCAGATGAAATTCGAAAATTGTTATTCTAATCGCGTCTATCTCTGGAACCATCTTAATCCATCAGACCTCCCAATTTACATAATTTACCACAACATATATTACATTATTCCCGCAAAATTGAATCCAACAGCCATTCCAAATCGTAACTTGAAACAAAGTGGATTAGAAAAAATTCTATCCCGAATTTATATGTGTTCCATTATTCGGAGGCGAACTCGTTAAACTATTAAGCCTTGGAAAAATAGTCCGTTAGTACAAAGCACTTTAAGCTTTATTTCTTAAGTAATAAAATAGTTTTAGGTTTGGTAATTGTTTTTCTTAACAGACAATTTCAGATTTCATCGTATAAGGTATTCAACTAAAAGTATTCTTTGCTAGCGTCTCTTTCAGTGATTCTAGTGCTAATAATTTATACGTAATAATCTAGTGGGTTGTCTGTTCATATACTCGTATTAGTATATATTTTATTAGATAGATCGGAAGAATCTACTAAATAGTAATTCTCATTTTCATTCATGGTAATACGCGTAAATTCGTATGTTCATATTTTAAATGAATTTAAAGAAATTTTACTAATATTATAAATGTGAAAATTTGTATATATGAATGGATGCATGGATGGATGTTTGTTACTCTTTCACGCATAAACTATTGAACCGATTTGGCTGAAATTTGAAATGAAGTTGGCTTATATCTTGGATTAACACATAGCCTACGTTTTATCCCGAAAAAATTTGAAGTTCCCACAGGAATCATTTAAACAGTACTTTTTACTTTTTTACGCAAAAACTATTGAACCGATTTGATGTATGAAATGAAGATGGCTTATATATTGGATTTAAATTTACTTTTCCACGCGGACAAAGTCACGGGTGAAAGCTAGTTAATAATAAATGATATAGCAAGCAATCATTCGAATAAATAACAATTATCAAAGATCATTTATTCATGAGGTAATTATTAAATATAGATCGGATTAACTATTTTGCTATGTAACCTATCACACTAAAAAACAAAATACTATCGCTAAATTAAATGTACAACATCAAAACGAAAATAATGTAATCGCCTTTCAAACATTCACAAAACATTCTACTCCCAAAATTACCGAAAGCCCGTTACAAAACCGGTAAATATGGCCGATAAAGATAAAGTTAAGAGCTATTTATTATTCGCTTTACAAAACAGCTGCAACAGGGCAAATTCCCGCAAAATGGCGACCGAAGAAAACAAAATTAATGATCTTCCAATGCGAAACTCCAAACATTTTATCTCCTGGATTTACTCTTTCACGTATTTTTTTTTCTGAGTGGTCCGTAAATAACCTCGTTTATAGAGGACCCATTTAGTGGCCTCAATGACAAACGAGCTGCCGTCCTGAGGGCGATCGATCACTCTAATGACATTTAAACAGTGTTTTAGCGATGATCTCGATGACTTGCGTGTTACACCGCATAATCGAACTTTGGATAGCTGAAATAAAATATCATCCTTTATTAGCGATTAATCTTTATCTACCTAAGCGGAGTTTTATGCGACTAATCCTGGGAGAATAATAAATTATTTATTTTATTATCTTTTGTACCCTAATCTATAAGATTGGATATGAAAATCTTAACAGAAAGTTATTTCACATCTGATTTTTTTTTAACTTTCGTTATTTACATAAGTCTCTATAAATAATGAAAGTTGAAAAAACCTTCGTTAGGAGCGTATGGAAAATGACAACACTCTAATAATGAAACTAGCCTTGAATCCTTAACGAAACGTAAAATCATCTTGTATGGGCACATAACTATTTCTTTTAATTAAAGACCAAAAAATAGGTATGTTATAAGTTTGACGTGTGTATCTGTGTGTCTGTCTGTACCACCGAAGCTTCCTAACGAATAGACCATTTTTAGGTTTTTTTGTTTGAAAGCTAATATAGCCGAAATGGTTCCTAGCAATATTTTATGAAGATTCGTTCAAACGTTCGAAGCTCTTTTCTAGTTGTTGAAAGAACTGCTAGTGGTCTAGTCACCTCGAATTTTACTATACCATGAATTATAGTATGGTAGTTTTTTTAGACATAAAAAAGACTAATTAGTAAATTGACGATTTAAAAGCGTTTTATGGTATAATACATTATATTTGGAATTCGAATTTATGTTAAAATAACATAGCTGTGTACTCTTGGCTTAATGCTGCAGTAACAGAATTCCTTACGAACTTACAGCACAAGCTTCACGTTGAAAAGGTCTCAGTGAATAGATTGTCGCTTTTTAATTTTAATTTTTATATTATTTATTTCGTGGTAATACTGATACTATATTTTGGTATAATCATTTACATTTTAGTTATAAATAAAATAAATAAATATGCCTTTTATTTTAGGATAGGGAAAAAAATACAGCTAAAACTTAACTCATTCTACTTTACACAAAAATAAAATTTAAATTTATACTTTTTTACTATTCTGATATTTACATCTTAATCATATTTTATTAAAGTATATTGTATATATATACATATTAAATAAAATAAAATTTACATTTTAGTTATTGTTATATAAATAGACTTATTTAAATAATTTATATAAACTGGGAAAACGTCTGTGGCAGACAGATACTGTAATATTTTCACAACGGAACACTAAAAAAGCGAGTTATTAATGTTTTCGTACTCGTTATAACAGTGTCTTGTTTTATTATATTTCACAAATCTTATGACAGTTCACAAAAAAGAAATCTGATAAACATCATCCTTTCAAATAGGCTGAGGGAAAACAAACAACTTATTTCCTTTTTAAGAATATTGTTTTCTTTTGTACTTCGCGAATAAAATACTGTCAAGAATGGTGGAATTCCTGAACAAAATATTACCGAGGAGTTTTATATTGAAAGTTTTCGTTCGCTATTTTCACGTTCTTTTTTTTATTCCGTTGAAAAAACTATTATATCGTAAGTTTCCCGATTTGCTTATTATATATATTTTTTAATTTCGACCGAACCTTTAGTATTTTATGAAATGTGTATAGTTTTTGTATCAAATGAAAATAATAGCTCTGAGTAGTGTAGACGTAGTTCTCGCTAACGATAAAATGAAAACCATTCACAGTGTTCGTTTTTACTACGGAAAATTAGCACGCCTGCAGTCTTTTAGCGCTAATGTTTACGAAGAATTAAATGCATTCTGTAGTATTCAGGCATAGAAAACGGCTTGGCTTATTTAAGTTAAAGTCTACTTTACTCTTTTTCAAATTATGAAAGCGAAAATAGCTTCAATGCTTTGAACTGTATAATACTATAATGCGTTTAAAACTGTGCCTGCCTTTTTATGTTGTTAGAAGTATTGTTTGTTAGCGACCCAAACAGTAATACAATAAGGGTTTTTTTTCGGCTTCGCTAACATGATAAGTTAATATTAAGAAGCCTATGGCTTATTCTGGTTTGTAAGCTATATTACTATAAAGTATAAAATATCATTTGAATATATAAATATGAATCTTTTTAAAGTGAGAATTTTGTAAGGCATAAAAAGGGCCTAACATTGCCGCCCCTAAAATTCGTCGACGTAAGCTGCAGTCTCAGCTGATAAATCTGCCACTGTACTGCCAAGAATGGTGGAATTCCTGCACAAATTGTTTCTAAGTTTTTCATTCAAACTTAAACAAAAAAATCACGATTCGACGCTACGTTACGTGTGTTTTTACGATGCACGTTGTAGATTTTCAGACGGGATGTCGAATAACTTTACGACATCGTCTACTAATAAAATATTACTTTTATATGAGTTTGAGTTGTTCTATTTAGTCTTATAATTTAAAGTGGCTGTTTGACACTTGATGTCTGGAAAATTGCATTAGAGCCTTGTCAAACGGACACATGACTTACTAAAATGTCTTGTTATTTTAAAATATAGATGTTATTTCATTCAATTTTATTTATTTTTCTTCGACTACCTATATTTCTGAAAAACAACATATATAAAGACGGAATTTAGTCTTTTTTGAAGTTCGTATTTAAATCGTATGTTATGATTAACGTAACCCCGCCTGGCTTCATCCGTCGATACACTTATACATCTTTCAATCTGTCTAAACTCAAAAGGGATGTAACTTTTACGCCTTAGTAACTTACTTATAGGACTAGGTAACTTATTTAATTCTTTACCGTTTATATCTACATAAATACCTATTAGTTTTTGTAATAAATAAAATTTAATAAATTCTAGTTGTTGTAAAATATATGTTATTATACTCTTAAAATATTTCCATCAAAATAATTTCTTATGGTGCGTACAGACAAACAAAACATATTATAAATCTAATCAATTATGTTATATGATACATGTTGTTAAAAAATTATTGTTATACTAGCTGTCCCTTGTCGTTTCACTCGCGTTTATGGTCACTGCTTCACTCCTATGAGTCGTAGCGAGATGTTATATGGACGCTGATAAGCAATACTGTGTCAACCCACACGGACATGATTTTGAGAAAATGGCGTCTAAAGTTGTCAAACCTATTCTTAATAAATTTGTTTGAAGACGTATATATACACCTTTTCTTTTTTATTTTGATATAAGGTATAATGAATTCAAAGCAGATTTATATATTTAATGTGTTGTATAATAATAAGTTTTCAAATACTTGAGATTATTGTATAATTAGCAAAATATTGAACGCACTTGAAATTCGATACATTAAATTAAGAAACTTTTTTCCTTACTTATATAGTTTAGATGACTTGAAATTCTTTTTAATAATGTTAAATAGGTGATGCTGTATCAAAATATATCAATATCTCCGAATTTGACTTTTTATGGGTTGACACATTATTGCTTATCAGCATCCATATAGCCTATAGCCTTTCTCAATAAATAAAATATCTAACACAAAAATAATTTTCCAATTCGAACCAACAGTTACTGAGATTAGCGCGTATAAACAAACAATCTCTTTAGCTTTATAATATTGGTATAGATAATACAAAAGTAACGATCAACACCGTCGATCTGTTGTAAAAAATGATAGTTAATCTCTACGCACGATTATGAAGAAACATAACAAACAAATACTCATAAGTATTATTCTACTTCGTTTACAGCGTTTGCTTAAAATACTTCACATAGTTCGTTTATAGTTTAAATCAAAGCGCCAACAGGGCCTTCAATTTTATTATACAAAGGCAAAATTGCACGCGAAAACGTATTTTACAAATCAAAAGCGTTATATTTTCCGGAACGTGCAAACTTAGCCGTCAGCTTCAATTTACTTCCAATCCGGACCCGGCTGTGACCATTCGAGCGGCAAATTCATTTGCATTTCGAGGCGTTACCTTATTATGTTTTGCTTTCTTTTCTTCGTTATCATTTTTGTATACAAATATTGTAATGACAATGCCTTTCGTGGAATATAGGATTTCATTACCATCAATCTTTTATTTCGTGTTACGTTGGAACTCGTAATTATATCTCATTACCATATTCATTATATAAATGAAGAAAATTTTTAAAACAGGTTTCTAATTCATTTCGATTTCGTCCTTGTGAAGACGAATCCATTAAGTCAATCACCATGATGTGACATTGTTTATTTTAATGTCACTGCTACTTTAAGCTCTAACGTCTGAACTGTTCTATAGTGTCATAATATTATCCTCTGAACCTACACAATAATACCCAGCTCCTCACCAGCTTACAGCAGAAGCATAGCATTGGGACTCGTTGAAATGGTCTCAGTGAGTAGATTATCGGGGTTATAAAAAAAACATCATCTTGTTTTTTATTATGCATGAAATAATAATCTCATGCAATCAAATTTACAATATTGAACCTGAAAAGAGTACTAAAACCGTTCGGATAATACATGTAAATATCATTGAATAACAACTGCGAAATGCAACGTTAAATTCAAACATAAATTCCGAACGGAATTATTCCATGAGAAATCCATTTTGTATATTAAACCTCACAATGTTTAAAAGAGATTACAAATATAATTTCACGGATTGGAATATATTTCTGTTAATACAATTCATAAAGCTAGTTCGGATCATGCACTTCGTTTCTGTGGTTTTATTTCTAAAGCTCCTTGCGGTGCAATTTTCTTCTTGTATGCTGTCAGCGCACTTGACATAGTTTTACTGCTGCATATTAAAAGGGACCATTATGCAAAGTGCTATAGGATAGCGACAATTTGAATCTAGTTGCATATTCTTTTTATGTCATAATAAAGTTTTTGTTAAAAAAATTTATTTTACTGTTGTGAGAGTGAATTAATTTGAATAACGCGAGATAACAAAACATTTTTTTTTTGTATTGTACGGTTTAATTATGTTTACACGATTGTTCACGAGGTACGTTTTCAGGGTTTTTTATATGTATAATGTACATATGTGGGTATTTTTTATGTTACTGTTTCCACTATTCGTAAATAGGTATTATAATAAGCTCACTAGATGCCTTTCCCAGTTTTTCTCGCGCTTATGATTATTGCTTCGCTCTAATAAGTCGTAGTGTCATAAAATATAGCCTATAACCTTATATATTTTAAACTTTTGGTTTTATCGCGATAACGTTACCATTTTATTGCACGACGTTTCGACAAAGTTGCATCCGTCGTGGTCACGAGCTAACGGATGTCTATAGTCTTCCACAATCAACGAGCCTATAACGTATAATATTTATTTATTTTTTCAATAAATGAGCTATCAAACGCAAAAATATTTTTTTAAATTTGATTATTAGTTACTCCTTCATACAAACTTACAAACAAATTTTAGCTCTTTATAATATTAGTATAGCTGGATTGAGGACGAACGTAAAATGTCTACAGTTATAAAAAAAATTTAATTTTTAAAAATGGATGTGGATATATGTGGTATTGCTAGAACCTTTTTTTTATTTACTCAGCGGAATTCTTCGAAAACACATCCGATTCCTGAGGGGAGGGGAAGAGGTAGATCGAGTTATTTGGAGAGATTTATACCCACTCCAACTCCTGCGATGGTCGTCAGAGACGGGCCACGGGATCGCTTGTGCATGCGCATCCGCCACTCTTTTTCTTCATACTTGCAGCCCCACACAAATTTTAAAACGCGAGCGTCTTGTGTAGTCCCGTCTCAGTTCCTACAAGCTTGTCAAATGTTTTACACATACACGTATTCAACGTGATAGACTGCGCTTACCTCACAACGCAAAGTTCGTACCTGGTTTTAAGTTGAACCGAATGTCAAAAGGTTGGGTGAAATCTATATAGTTGTACTTTTAACCGAAGGAGATTCAAAAAAGGAGATTCTGTATTCTGCTCGTTGTTGTGATGTGTAAGCTTGTATGTACGCAATTTTTTTTAACAGCTGATCTATTTGGATGGGTGTTTCGCTATTTATAGGTATATAAATATTAATAATAATATGCAACTAGATTAAATTATTCAAGGAAGTTTTAGTAGTTTGTAGGAAGTTCGAATACCATCGAAGAAAAACAAAGTTCACACTCACTCACTCACTTTAATAACAAACATCAAATGACCCGCGATTGCTACAATCGTTGTCTATGTATCTTTATAAAAACTGCTATATTTGAAGTCGGGTATATTTTTCTTCAAAGACAATCATTTTAATATAAATTGCGACGTATCTTTAGAATGCCTTTTAAACGTACTTTATTAACTTTAAAAATTCACATTTTTCTTCGACCAAATAGCACACGCATCATGTATAGACAGGATTACATTAAATTGAATTGGTCAAAGTAAAAAAAAGGGCCTCGTTAGAATAAGTAATTTTCCTTTTCAAGGGATTCGTCCTCATTAAAGAAACGCGATTTCTTTATTTCTGACCTTTGACCCCGGGCATAATGGCAATCGGTTTATGTTCGACTTTTTGTAAAACGTCTTGTAATCGTAATTTTACATCTTGTAACGATTAACTGGAATAATTTGCAAACTTTATAACGAACTAGATTTTATCCGTTGTTTTAATTTCGGTTTAATGTAAGCTATGTCTTATATAATACATAACGTATCACGCGATTAGTATAAAGGAGACCGAATTCATAAACTCACATTTTGGGCACAAAACGCAAAAAAACATTTGGAAATTCGGCCGTTTATTATACACTTTGATATCACAAAATGTTGATAGAATATATATTTCAAAATCAGATACAGACTTATATGAAATCTTTGATTACATATTTTCTAGATACCCATTCCGCCATTTTCAAATGTCAAAGTGCAGTTGTAGTGAAATTTGAACATTCGCAAAATACCGCTGCCAGAAAATATAACGCGCCAAACAGTAAAAATGAGCCTTTTCTCCCGCCATAATAATTCAAAATGGCGTGCAATTACATTTTGCAGAAACTATTCAGGTAAAAAGGATAAAACAAAGAACATTACATTGCATCGGTCTTTGTTGTGATTATATATATATAAGTTGTTAAACTAATTTTTATAATTATATTTTTTTTTCAATGTATAACGACGACATTTTTCTTGTCTGTGTTGCCAATATAGTTTCATTACATTTCCCTTGGTTTAAGCTGCTGTTTATGAAATAAAGTAAATATTTGATGTTTCAATATTAAAATGCAGTGTGCATAAAATATTAACTATATTAATAATGTATCAACGCTTAATTAAGCTATTAGTGTATGATAAAAAAATAATAGTTTTAGTTATATCAATGAAAATCTCGTTTATTAGCGTTTCTTAAAAACTGATACAATTTACTTATGAATACATCTAAAATATGTTTTAATTACTGTTCTGAAAAAATATGACGTCAGGAAATAAGCTAAAGATAAATATAAAATCAGATAAGAAATAAGCTTAAGCCTAAGTGTTTATTTTTGTGAATAAAATCAATAGTCATGACAACAGAAAACGAGTTTAGCTATAAAGTTTAGTTATGTGTGTTTGTTCTTTTTTATCACATTAATTAGTAAAAAAATTATTAAGTTGGCTTGACCGGCTTGCATCTTCCAACCCACGAAATATTTACCGCTTTAGCGACAGTTTCAAAAGTAAATTTAACTTGTCAATGTTTTTAGTGGATGTAACTGCTAATATATATTGAAGATCATCCATATAAAACAAAATACTCAAAACTCGAATATCATTCAACTTGCATGCAGAAATTTCCCTAATTTATTAATAAAATGTTATAAGCTCACAACCCTTCGCCGGCGCACAAATGTCGATGGCGCTAGTGTCAGGTGGTCATAAAAACGACTGAATGAATTGTATGGCGAATCTAGACAATATATAATCAAAGTATGAAACTATATTTTAATTTCTAACTTAGATAACTCGTTTCAAAAAGATTTTGAATTCAGTCACTTTAGTACTAACCGTGCGATATGAAGTATACCTCGATTCACATAAGTACGTGGTCTGAACTATGCCCATTACGCTGCGCAAAACACAAAAATTCTTTAATTCAAATTATTAAATAATTCGTATATAATTATATATGTTAAATTAATGTGTTTCAATCATTAATTAATAATAGTTTTTAATGCGATTCATATAGGATGTGTTTCTTAAACAGTTGAAAATATTAATTACAAAGCATTGTAATTGTTAAAAAAATTGTGATTTTCGATCCGGAATGTGTTGATTTACCTAAGAAGTGAGTTATAGATAAATAGATTATAAATATTTTATAACGGCTGCTAATATTCAATAAGCTTCTAACAATATCGTATAAATTCTCTACTTTCTTCTTCTTGTTTATTCGACTGTACCATGCGCGAGTGTGCACTCGCATTGTATTCAGACCATTACACTTACGTGAATCGAAGTATATATAGTATCTGGTATAGTGGTACTGAATGTACCTATAACGCAGACGATTGCCTATTCGATCGCCACTTGAGGATATTTGTATTCGTATGAATATTTCCCGGGTCTGACTGTTTGTCTTTGTGGGTCTTCCCACTGAGCCGTGAAGAGTACGTTAAGCTTCCGGCCTTGATTGATATCACAATCACCTGATAATGATCGTTTTTTAGTATGGAGATTATTTTAGTCGAAATACATAGTTACTGCAATAGCTTTGTATAAAAATCAGTAACTTTTCAATATCAGTACTAGAACAATAAATAATCAGTCACTGGTTAAATCGGTAAAACTAGTAGGTAAGTGACATGAACGTACTATATATAGAGCCTATGGACCTCCACAGCTTCATCTGCTTAGATCATTTTAACCTCTATTTCATCCATTTTACGTTTTATGTCTGTTCCAAGGTATAATATCTCTACTAAAAATGATTAAAATTGTTTTAGCGGTTTAGGCGTGAATACGTTATTACTAAACAAGCAATCAGACAATCAGTAGGTATATTAATCTTTAATAATAATATATAAATCTTTATATTAGTAAAAGAATTTTCTAATTCACTCCAGTCCTCGAAGAGCTTATCTTCTATAAAAACAAAAACAAACTTTCCTTTATAATATAAATGTATATACAAATAAATTTAAAATAAGTACGTTACTAAGCTGTTATTTTGGAACAACTTAATTAAATAAGTCTAAATACATTTTGTAATCTAGCTCCATTTAGGTAGTTATATTTTTTTATACGGTAATTTTACATTTTTTCATTTACTTAATTTAGCATAAGACCATCTAAAGCCGGATTACAGATCCTCGCTCCTAATAAATGAGGACATAAAAAGGTTTATTTAATTCTAAATCATTAGCATGATTATATTTTACTCTACGTTAAATTGTCGTATAATGATAATAAATGGATTATTATGGCATAAAATGTTCAGTTTTTATGAAGAGAGTGAAAACCTTGTATCATGTTATATCATCCAAATATCTAAATAGTTTACAAGAAAAATAATTATCGCGAAGTTTAACAGTTTAAGGCGGCGGCACCATATAAAGCAATCAGAGCCTTATTTTATTACTTATTCTTTCTCATATTGTTGCTTAAATATTATTGTTAAATTTAGGCAAACTACTAATTGATAAAATTGAAGCTTTAAAAAAAAATCGCAAATCTACTTATATTAATGGGAACAAACTTATTACACCCATGTTTTTGGATCGGGAATTAAACAAAAAAAATTATAAACGCAAAAATAATGATTTAAACTATCACGATTAATACTATTTATTTTTAATATAACGGGTCTTATCGCGATAACTAATGGTAGTTCCTTTTTATTGCTCGACGTTTCGACGAACTTGCATCCGTCGTGGTCACCAGCTGACTGATGATAATCTAAGGATTACGCAAAATCACCACTGATATACGTCATCGATTATTAATCTTATTAAAAAAAAAATAATTTAGTGCGCAAAATGAAAGCAGTCTGAATACCAACAGCAAAGTTCTGTTCAAATCAATGTCTCCTTTTCTACCTCCTTTTCTAGTGTCAACAGACTAACGTCATACAATTCTCTGTTGACTTCTACCACTAAATTCAACTAAAAAGATAATCTGTTTCAGGTGGCCTGGATACGAGCTGATGACCAGACCATACTCACGTTACATACACGGCTGGTGACACACAGTTCCCGTTACGCGGTGACCAACGACTCTCCCGACTCTTGGCAACTGCACATCCGACCTTTGAAGGTTGAGGACCGGGGCTGCTACATGTGTCAAATCAACACCAGCACCATGAAGAAACAGATAGGCTGTGTGGATGTTCTTGGTAAGATTCTATTCTAATTAAAATATTTTTGTTACCATCCATTAATAACAGAAAAATTCAACTCATATTATAAATTTTACATTTGACCCAATGATGATGTAGCAAAAACGTTTTATTATGTGAAAATAAACGCGATAAACAATTTTGTTTGCAAAAAAATGAGTACATCAAGGTCATCCATCACATCCAACATCAAGAATTATAAAATAAACTCCGCAGGACTTAAATATGTGTTTTTAAGTTATTATTCTTAGGTATTACGACAATAATAAAGTTACGCCTATAGGTTTGTGTTAATTCAGCTTTATCTTTTCTTATCTTTTGCACTTTTAAAATAATAAATTAAAACAAAACATCCAAAATGAATACAGTTTACTGTTTGTAACATTTAATGTATTAATATTTACTTAGGGATATAAATAATTGTATTTTCTGTTTAGTGTTTACATTGATTAATCACGTGCTCGAATTATTTGTATATTTTAGTACATCTTCTACTCTTACTCACGAATCTAAAATAGGAGCATGAATTACATAAATAAGACATATCTTATTTTTCTAACATATTAGAAATTCATGGATTTTATAACCTCAAATGCCCACAAGTTTGGAAGACGTTGCCTAGAAACGAGCTAGCGATTGTGACAGGCGATATTATCTTTGGACCAACTATACGATCGATTAACGTCTAATAGTATCATCGTAACATATAAATAGTTATATAATATCATTTATATAACGCACTATCAACTTTAGTTATTCTATAGCAATACTGTATTACGAACATAAAAAAACGACATTACCGAATTGCCTTACACAATAAAATAGCATTTATATCATAACGATAAAGGAATACGCAACAAAGCAATATTCGCGCGTTCTATAAGTATAATACGATTTATAATATTATCACCCCACACGCATAATCGAAGTCTGAATGTTCCTCAGTGTTTCAAGTCACGAGTTTTGCACTACGTTTCCATGAGCCCCATCTGTGCCTTAAATCATATACAGTATTAATATTATGTAGATATCGACCATTCACAGCCAGATATTGTGCATATAATTCGCACGAAATTGTCACATTTTCTCGGTTATGAAAGACCTTTTACATATTTATAGAAAAGGATTACATAACTTTAAATACTTAATATTTTTTTAAAAAGGATAACGTAATTCAACATGACTGTGTCTGAAGGGTCTTCTGGTGCACTCATTTATTTTACAATTTCTCATAAAATAAAGGTTATAACTAATAGAAATCACTCGTTTTACTGGTATATTTTAAATCGCATTAACGGAATTCATGGAGCAAGGTACTTGACGTTATAATGGCGAATTCATAATTAACTGAATATATTGTTCGATTTTAAGTACCATACCGGAATGGAACGATATAATCCATCGAATGTAATACATTGTACTGACGAACAATGAAACATATCCAGTTATCGTAGAGGTGATTCCCACTACGCAGTGATTAAATCATAATGCTCACAATAGTGTACCGATGGACTTGCTTTATCGCTGATATTAGGAATAGCGTCTATTTTCCCAGATTTACAATTTGCCGGTAAAGTGTGTGCATTTAATGAAACAGCGCAAATAGAACTGACTAGAGCGTGTTTTATGTTACGATGATTTACCTAACTGACCTGCAATAAAGCGGTTATCAATTTGTTAGGATTTTTTATATGTATGTTCGTCGATTATTCGAAAACGGCTTGATTGATTTGGTGTATTCTTGTTTGTTTTAAAGGGTATATGTTCGATAGCTCATTAGAGACTAAGTATTTTTAATGAAAAATTAAATAAACAGAAAATCTTTATATTCATAACTCATTTTTAGGGTTCCGTAGTAAAATACGGAACCCTTATAGTTTCGCCATGTCCGTCTGTCTGTCTGTCTGTCTGTCTGTCTGTCTGTCTGTCTGTCTGTCCGCGGCTTTGCTCCGAAACCCTTAATACCAGAAAGCTGTAATTCGGTATGAGTTTACATATGAATTACTCCGAGAAAGTCGTACAATAAAATCTTAAAAATATTTTTTTTTCAGGGTGTCTTCCCTATGTGTTAAGAGAGACCAAAAATTTTTTTTCTCATTTATCCCATGGTGTGGGGTATCGTTAGATAGGTCTTTTAAAAATGTTATAGGTGTGGAAAAACCATTTTTCCGAACAACGAACTGTTTCCGAAATATTAAGCTTTGAAGTGTCAATTTTTCTTAGAGTCAAGTGTCCCCCCCCCTCTACCCACTAAACTGCTGCGTCTAAAAATATGAAAAAATTCACGATAGTGGTACATATAATGAATTTAAAGGGAAAATTATCACGGCTATGTGGGTTCTTATGGTTATCGCGTTATAGATGATCTAAGTAAAAATAAATATTTCACTTTTTAAAGCATCACATTATGTAAATATTAATAATTTTAAATTAATATATGAATTTAAATGAATAAATAAATAAATATTTAATAAGTTTAAATTAAAATAAAATATAAAATAAGGTATAAAACAATGTCTCAATAAAACATGTCGCGAGTGATTCTGAATCGCGCTTATGAAGTTTTCAACCAAATCTGCATAGATTTCATAGGCGCTAATAGATACGGATTACGTACCTATCTCTTATTTTCTTCTTAAAGAGAAATTAAAAATAATTTTATAATAATAAAAGGTTTAAAATTGTAAGTACGTACATATATTGTATAAACTGACTTAAAAAAG